>CM072865.1:21662500-22262500 GCA_036937835.1 Pampus argenteus | reverse complement strand
ATGTACGATATCAATGTATATCACAATTAGGATGATTTTATCCACTTCGCCCACAATTCATTGTTATATCTGAAGTCTTAGTTAACACGTGACACCACGCTCATCTACAGTATTTTGCAGGAAATCTGCATGATTTTTTTTTTTTTTTTCATTTCACCACCACTGATACCTCGCTCCGCTGTCTTGACACAGACAGAAAGAGATGGGAGTAAAATACAGGAAAATAGACACTGACATGTCGAGGCAAAGAAAGAGGTTAAGAGCAGAAGAGACCCTTCAAAGATTTTGCTCTGCTCAACAGAGTGTAGGGAATAGATGGAGGGAGGCAGTGAGTGCAGAGGGCTGCGGTGGTAAAAGCGAGACGGGAGGAGAGCGGGGCAGATTCCCTGCAGAGAGCAGAGGCAGAAAAATAAGCTAAATGTACAGAGGAGCCAAGCAGAGAAACTTCCCCCTCCTGCAGGCAGAGGGGTGAGGGAAATCGGAGCTGAGGGAGAGAAGAGAAGAAAAAAATAAAGGAGGTGGCAGTGAGGAGGACAAGGAGTGACTGGCATTTCCATTTTGAGCCTGTGTGAAGGCTAATGACTCAAGGCGAGCTGCTGAGACTGAGCGAGGGGTCTGCAGGTGGTCCTCACAGGAGAGGAGCGCTCCTGAGGAGACTAAGGCCATTTTAATTGGACACTGAATAACGATATGACTACTGCACGGAGAGACTAGTGGGGTGGTGCTTTCAGCTTCAAAAGGCCAATTACACTATATTCATTTCGTATTGCTTTTGTCGAGACTTTTTTTCAGGTTTTATATCGGATTATTTCCTGATGGATTACGTTAATATTTCTGGGCTGCATCTAGTGATTCTTTTCTTTATTATTATTAATCTGTTGATTATTTTCTTGATGAATTAAGTTAATCATATTGGATGATTCCTGTCCAACGTCTGACTTTGCGTCCTGTCACAGACCTGCATTCATTTTCACCTTGTTATTAACCGTAACCGGCTCTAATCTATATTTGTGATGAACCTTTACGGGGCTTTATAGCGAGTTTCAGCTGTCATGTGTGCCATTTTCAGCTGCATCAAGCAGCTACTTAGAGAGAAAAAGCTCTAACCCCCCCCCCCACTCTACACTACCTGCTCGACACCAAACGGCAAACAGACACAGTTATGGACTAGCTGGTGAACATATATGTCCCTCAATAGTTGGTGGAGAACAAAAACGGAGCTAAAATAGAGTGAATGTAAATCTGTGAAAAACTGTCATTGAACATATTCTGAGGTTTTGCAGATCGACTAGTATCGACCTTCTTGTCTGTTATTTTGGATTTGGAGCAATGTCTCCTATTCTATTAGCACATGCATGAGTACATACATCACGTGTACGTGCCCGAGCACACAGGTGACGTGATACATATTGTTTCTGACTGCATGAGGCTGTGCATGCAAGTCTGTAGTGAACGCAAACCATACGACACGTACAAGACAATTTCTCTCCGAACTGAGCTGAGCTATAAAGTAGAAGTGAAACGTTCAACTAAAGCAAAATAATGATGTGCCTCAAAATTGGATTCAGGGACGGCACTTGAGTAATATGTCATATCAGAGATAAAAAATCCTGCTGTCCCCGAGTGGCACAGCCGCATTTTCCCTCGACTTCTTTTTCATAAGAAAGAAAATGAAAACATTGTGTCCTCTACGCTGCGTACCAGTATGAGCACATCAGCTGCTAATTGAACCATTACTATTAGCAGAAACAAACAATTCTATAATAATAATGATGATGATGATGATGATGATGATGATGATGATGAGGCAAGACGATATCACAGAATGAGAGATGTGTCGGATGAGAGCAGCAGGATCACGAATCGGTTGCAGAGGGTGGATAATATATGCCGGGCTATTTTCTTCCATATGCAAATATGGTCGAACCATTTCTCCCAGAGGCGGTGCGTGGCCTGCGTGTGTGTGTGTGTGTGCCGAGCCTCAGCGCTTCAATCTTTCAGCTTATTAATTTCATATTTACTCATTTATTTTTAAATGTGTTGAGTGATGGAAATGCAGCAGGCGGCTGCTCAGAGGTGCTTACATGGCAGATGGGCTTAAAAGGGGGAAGTGAGCCAGTGTCAGAGGCAGGATTTCAATTCAAAGTTGAGTGAGCGAGCTTTTTTATTATTATTATTCATGAAAAAAATGAAACTTAACCATCGAAAGTTGGCTGAACAAACACGCTGTCCTGCCGTGTTCCCTTCTCAATACAAAAGCTTTACTTGTTCAATTTGGGGCCTTAAATGTCACGTTAAAAGGCACAATGACAACAGTTTTTTAAGAGAGGGAAAATTGATTCTTCTGTACATCATTTGGAGGATTCAAACTTGTGAAGCAAAAGTCTGCATCTTGTCTGTATTTTCTTGATGCATCTTGGGTAGAACAGCTAGCTTACAAATTGTAAATACAAACTTATTTACACTTTATGTGTCTCACGCCCCCCTCTACACCTTACGTTAAAATTGCATTTTGGGCAAACAAATTGCAACCAGATACTTACAGGTTTAAATATACCCAAAGATTTTGATCTGATTGGCCAAAACCACCTCGGCAGGTGATCATTGTGACGACATTGAACGCAAATGTAAAATGCGTTGTTGCTTTGGAGACACACATTAACACCAGGTGTAAATGTAATCAGGTTAAATCATGTAGATACAGTCTGGATATGAGATGCATGTTAATGAAATGAGTGTGCAGGGAGCTACAGGTAGTTCATATAGCGATCTGATATCTTTATTTTTATTCTTTTAAATAAGGCCATGGTGCAGACGCAGGAGGCTCCAGCATACATGTTCATTCCTGGTAGATTACTTTGTTTGTTTTTAATGCTTCAGTGCTCATCAGGATGGTGTGAAGTGATGTTGTATGTCGTGTTTATCTGATCTCTAAGCTGCCGCCCTTATGGGAAGACAAACTCGCTCTTTCTCTCATTGTCCATTCATCTAAGTCATGTTTTTTTTGTTGTTAGTTGTTATGTAACGTTAAGCCTTCCTCTTCATTTTCTTCTTCTCTTCCTCTTTGTTTCTTCTATTTTCTTCCTCTGGCTTCTTCTTCTGCATCGTTTTTTTTATCCTCATTTTTCTTCATCCTCTGTTTTCCTCCTCCTCATTTCGTTTCTTCTTCTATTCATCCGCATCCTTTACTTTGTTGGTTTTCGGCGGTTGGCAAACAGCCTCAGTTACATTCGCACCACCTGGACTGGACTGTTTCAGGGTCTATCCGGATTGAAAGGACAGGACAACAGAGGCAGATGCGATCAGCTTTAATAGTGTAAATATGCGTCTATTAAATCATATCTGGATTTTATCCAGATATGTGAAACATGAAACGAGGGCCACTGCTAATTCCAAGTAATGACTCAAATATTTGTTGTCATTTTTGGAGGGTCAGCAATAGAAATAAATGGAATAGATTATTATTAATTATTTATGCTCCTTAGATGAACCCTCTCATAAATGCATGCATGCATACATACTCTGCATATTTACATCTTCTGAAGTGATTTCCTTACAGTTTATCAAGACCATAAACTTTCTACTTTCTTCTCTCTTTTTGTTTTTAGTATATTGACTTTTACAACCTTCTTACATCCATGTTCATGCTTTTAATTACTGGATAAGTCATTAAGAAATCAGTCTCATCACAAGGTCAATTTAGTGGAGATTTTGATCATATCCTGCAATCATCATCATCATCATCATCATGATGAAGGTCATGACATGTGACTAAAAGCTCCAGAACAAGCATTTGATGAACCTTGTGGACATAGATGTATTTGACGTGGCATTTTTTCCCACTTCAAACGGCTCTACTTTTTGTCCACGTCTGTCTTAAATTGTAAGTACAATGACTGATACTCATGCAGCATAAGTTATTCTGATCCCTGACCTGTCATCCAGTATAAACAGTAAACAACTGATCGTGCATCTTCCCGTTTAGCCTTTAGACACAGCTATGAGTGTCTCCTCATACGTTCACACATACATACATAAATAAATTTCCCCCCCACTTTTTGTTTCCTCCTCAGTGTTTAATGCCAGTATCTGTTTGACAGCTCTGCACTAACACAATTTTCCAGAAAAACCAATTTGTTGGTTGTCAACTAGAAGCCTTTTTTTTTTTCTTTTTTTTTTTTTGCGTTATTTGTCACAAAGCGATTTGTTCCTGCGAGTTTAAGGCTCTTCTCTGTTGACATGTGCGAGAATTTTCTTCCAGGGTAAACAAATAGACGGAGTGAAGTAATTGGCTGCCAGCTCTCCATGTTGGGTTTACCAGATTGCCTGTCTGATCGACCGCAGGCTCCTTCAAAAGGCCTGAATATACGCAGGATAAGACATCAACACTGACACTTGCATGCAGCAGTTATACGGAAGCTAATTTGCTCTCATCTACGCAAACAAAGTGATTCTTCTTGGAAAATATGATTTTTAGGGCACAATAAACATCTTTACAACAGCATGAGATTCAGAGAAACTTAACACTGGGCAACACTTTGCTTTGGGGACAGCGTGATGAATAAAATCTGGTCTGATAAATAAATATAGAGCCTGTGTATTTAAAGGCCTCTGGATGAGATTATTAGCAGCTCACACAGCGATTAAAGCCAACTTAAGAAAGTCGCCAGCGGCTGTGTTTTCCGATCGCCCTAATTGAAACCATTCCTTATTTACTCATCTCAGCTGAGGGGGATCGGAGAGCAGGCAAAGACGCTTTCATTTTCCACTTAATATCTACCGCCTCGTGAACCATGCTCACACGCGATAGCTTCCCTCTGGGGACAGGACGGGGTGTTCGTGTCGCAACCAAAACGAAGAGGGGAAGGAAAGAAAATACAAAAAAAAAAAAAATTGCAGATCACAGAAGGATTAATTTCATTTCTAAAGGCAGTCGGCGGTAGAGGAAG
The DNA here is from genome assembly GCA_036937835.1 of Pampus argenteus. Classification (NCBI taxonomy): domain Eukaryota; kingdom Metazoa; phylum Chordata; class Actinopteri; order Scombriformes; family Stromateidae; genus Pampus; species Pampus argenteus. The sequence goes on along the minus strand of CM072865.1, from coordinate 22,257,551 downwards.
GAGGAGGAGGAGCAGAAACGGAGGAGGGGGGGGGGGGGCGAACTTGTTTCCCTCGTTTGCAATGGCGGCCTATTTCTTTGTGGTAAATCCTCTACGCCTTTTAACTTCTAAAGCTCCTGCATTGTGGCGCAGTAGGACAGAGCGTGATTGAGAAATTTGGAGAAGTATTTTTAGCCGAAGCACTCACATACCCTGAGGGGACAGCATATGATTTTTTTTTTTGCTTCCCTTCTTCTTCTTCTTCTTCTTCCTCTGCTTCTTTAGCGGTTTCACAATGAATCTCTGGATTTGTGCCTGAAGGGGAAGAGCTGGGATCAAAACTGAATCAGCTCTCTATCTGCATCACAGGGGCTGCCGCCTGTTCAGAGCGAGCAGCCTCGTTCCTCCCGCTGAAAACAACACATTTTCACCTTGTTTTACATGCATGCTACTGACAGCAGGATAAGTGCTTTTTTTTGTTTATTTAAGCATATCCGCGCGTGTGCTTGCATTGACTTTGTGTGTAAATTACTCAGATGTTATGCAGAACAACCCTTTAAAGCAATGCACACAGTGCCAAGACCTAAACAACAAACAAGCAACGACCCTCAGTGTGTTCGTCGTCTGAGTCGTTTGATGACTGACTGCATCGTGGGAAAAAAAACAAAAACTGAACAGAGTGCATGATGGGAACAGAAACGTACTTAAATTAACTTGAAAATATTTATTTATATGATGATAGTAGAGTTCAGGTTTTGCAGTTTTTGGAGCCGGATACATCAAAAACACAATCAATCATATCTGCAGTTTTTGGTTTTTTACTCAGAGCTTAGTACTTACTAGTACTTTGGACGTAGCTTCCTCCGCCTTGTCACAGACTACACTACCGGCCCACCTGAGACCAAACAAACAAGCAGCTCCACCCACCGTCTCGCCTTCTGTCTGACCTCCCATTGAACTTCCAGACTTTAACTTTTCCCATGGATCCGAACCTTTCATTCTGTATAGTGTCATTGACTCTAATTATCCATAGCGGCATTTCCCATGTCTTGTGACAGCTCGTACAGACAACCAGACATCCTCCCCCTCTCTCCCCCTTTCTCCCCCTCTCTCTCTCTGTCCATCCCTCCCTCCCTCCTCTCATCTCGTCGGACTCTCATTCTGCATTCAGCTCTTTGTCTTGGCGCTCTCCCACACGCCCCAGCTGTTTGGCCTGCAGTAAATGTCGCCTCGTACAGTGCGCTGCTGGGATCCCAAGCGCTGTCTCGTCTAACTTTCCCTCTTTTCCTTTCTGTTTTGACCTCTCTGCCGTTTCTTCCTCCATCTTTCCTCTCCATCTTCTTCCCCTTCACGCTATTAAGCTTTGCATCTTCCCTTCTTACTAATCTAATTGCTCCCGTTCCTGAACCTAAACCACTCTTCCTTCCCGCACTCATTACCATACATCCTGATTGGCTGATGTTCCCTAACAGAAGCTGTGTGCGGTTTGTTTTAGCACAGCTGGTTGCTCCATGAATTAGGCCGTCACCAGCGGCTGTCTGCTGCAGGTTTTCATCCCCCGGGGAGGAAATAATGCTGAGAAGCAGCTTTGCACAGCAACTCAGTCCCTAACTTCCTTGTTTTTTTTTTAAACAGCTGGCCACTCACTGATTGCAGCTCATTAATGTCAAGCCCCTGTCCACTATACTTGGACAGTTAAGTTGAGCTGAGAAGGAACCAAAGTAAGTGTCAGAACGGAGAGAGCTGCTGTGATACAGAGCCTAAGCAATCAGCTCTGATTGGATTTTGATCCACTCTTATTAACTCCCAGATTGAGGGGATGGAGCGAAAAGCATGATGCTAATTGCCAAAACAAACCGGGAATGACTCTGAAATCAGTGTTGGTATCTAAATTGCAAATCTTCACATGGTAATTTTTTTATTTTTTTATTTTTGGAAACGATTTTCCTTCTACAGGTTTTAGCGTCTCTCTTTCTCTGCTCTCATTAAAGCATGTGTGATGTTTGGTAAACCTAGCTGTGCTGGACCCTTTCTACTATAATGAGGACCTCAAACATGAATGGAAAAAGAATCAAAAAGAGGCAAACTGTTGTGAAAAAGTAGTGTAATTGATGTCATTGACATTGTGCGACAGAAATAGCTAAAAAAACAACGAGAGAGAGAATTGTGGAAAATGTTTCTCATTGTGGTTTCCTTTTGTCAGTTTACATTTGAATCACCTCAAACTGAGACCATAAGACTTTTTTTTTTTGCTGCTAAAAAACACTGAAGTGACTGAACTGTGCTATTTAAGTAAAAACAGCTTTTGCTAGTGGGTAAAACACACACACACATATATTTCAGGGAATTGAGATCTAAATGCAAATATTTTCCTGAGGAAAGAAAATGATATATAATAATGGAGGTGATTGCTTTAGAGACACAGCGTTGATTTGTTCAGAATAAATTGAATTATGAATATAAGCAGCGACAGCAACCCTGGCCTCAGCCCAGTTTATATTCATGTGGATGCCGTTGCAAATATTATCTATATTTATTATGATATCTTAAAGTCTCACTTGCTCTGTATGACAAAGTGTTTCCAGAAACAAAACAACACAGAAATGAGCGTTTAGCAGTTAAAGTGTCTTTAAATCACTCATTCTACACACACGCAGCTTTGTCTCACGTCTTTTCTCCCTGGTTGGTGTCTCTCAGGCGGGACGTCCACGCTGCGTCTCTCGTCAGTGCGGGAGCTTCCAGGCCAACTGCAGGAACTTTACCAGCAGGGCTTCGTCCTGGCAGCCGTTCACCCGTTCATCCACCCCTCTGGTCCAGAGTCCAACAGCACCCAACACCAGCTCTACCGGGCCATACTGGTCCGACTCAGCGACGGGTAAGGACCACATGAGAGTGAGTGGTATGTTTAAATGTGAAACAGTGCCAAGATATATGTAATACTGTAACTGCAATAAGTATCCTCAATAAGATTTCTGGACAAAGTTGTGACAATTAAAGGGAAAGGACCCTTTTTTTTAAAGAAATGTATTTTAAGAGTCTGACCCTGAGGCAATCGTCTTTCAGGGACCCCAGACTTCCTTCCTACACCCCTGAGAATAAAGCCATTGATATCCCTAAACGATGAAGCCATTATGGCCATTTACTACAATGTTGAGGTTACTAATGTACTTTAATTGGCGTCATTATGCGGAAAAGTATCTTTATGACTTGAGCGATATCCTGACTTGTTGGTTGGTAGGTCACACAATGATTATATGTGTTTATAACTATTATATTATGTGTCAGAAATGGCTTTTTGTTTGTCATGTAACATGTAACACTACCAGCTTAGAAAACACAGTGGATGTTCGTGGTGCATGTCACGCTGTCTGCACCAGAGCATCATAACATCTGTTTATGGCTCAGCAAGCTGTCAAATGACCAGCTGCAGTTGGACGTGAGTCAGCAATAATCTCAGCCCTCTATCTTCAGCACTTCCAATGTTTTTCGGTCAAAAACCAAAACTGCACGGTCCAAAGTCACCGCTGCCCCCTACATCTGCCCTCCAGGCCTGTGCAGCTGGGCATGCTGTCCCTGGATGGGCGCCTCGATCAGGGCAGGGAGTGGCTCCAAGGGCGGCTGAAGGGCATGGAGGGACGCTGTTGGACGGTGGAGAGTGGATGTTGTTGTTTCTTTGTCTGGTCAGAATCCCTTAATAAAAAAAAAAAATCACTTTTTCTCAGTTTTAAGAGACTTTAATAGGTTTTGGGGAAATTTCATCTTGGCTTTAAATGGGTTCGATGGCACCAGGGGACATAAAACCTGATCAGCTTATTCAGGACCACGTCCTATGAAGGTTTTTTTTTTTCTTTCTTGGCAGAAGTGACACACAGACCGGTGGAGTCCAGCATTAAAGCCCCAGTGGCTGCTCTGTCTGGCTCTGGAGTCCAGCGAACATCCTGGCCTGTTTATCACTTTTTCCTGGCTGCAGGGCATGAATGTGTGTGAGAGAGTGTGTGTGTCTTACCTCTTTCTGAAGTGGTTACAGATTCAGCTCTCGAACCCTTCACCTCTTCTTCGTGTGTGTTAAGAGCTGCTAAGGTATATTGGTATATTGGGTGACTTCTTACTCTTTGCTCAGATTCCTCAAAGCTTAAAACACATTTCTGAATTCTGACAAACCCATTCCTGTAATTTATTCACTGCTGAACCTAAACACAACATTACTGCTACTAATCTGCATTGACATTTCAGTCATTTAGCTAATACTCTCCCCCACAGCGATAGTACAATAACTGCAGAAAACCAATACCCAATATTACAAGCAACCAAGAGTAAGGAGTGTAATAACCAGAGCAGCCGTTCCCTGACAATTGTGCTGCAACCACAGAGTGATCCATGTAAGATAAACCTCATGAAAGATGGAATAAAAACCAACAAGATACTTAGTTTTCTTGTTGTTTTCAGAAACAATAATGAATAGAAGATCAGGCGTGTGATTCAGGAGGGAGACCTGAGGGATTTTTATGAAAAGATTAATTTAAGATAAAATAAAATGGGATGAAACTTTGTTGATCCCGGTAGAGAGAGATAAGTTGCAAAAGAAAATATAAAGTTTCAACATAGAAGAAGGAAAAGCAAACAAAAAAAAACAACAACAAAAGATAAGAGCGGCGAAAAATAACACGCTCAAAAAGTAGTAAATTAGCAGGGACTCAATTAATTGGTTTGTGCAAATGTATGCTGATGATAATTTAAATTTCTTAGGTGGTGGATGAATGTGCAGAAATTGTGTCCTGAGGAAAAACTGTTTTCAACTTGGTCTAACCTGCTTCTTTCTCTTCCATCGCGGTTTATTTTTCCTCTCGTCACAAGAATCCATTCGCTGCTTTTCTTTGTCTGAGAAACGACCTCCGCAGTTTGAGATAATTCATCAAAGCAAACATGACAATCACTATTTAGGCTACTTTTTATTTTTTATTTTTTTTAGTTGAGTAATGCACTAATGTGTTATGATATGTCCTGCTTACTGTCAGTCACCCGACGAGCCACAGGAAGAGATGAAGTTTTACTTTTCACGTCCTTGTCTTCTTATCTGAGGAACTGTTGTCTATCAGGATAGGATTTAATTCAAGATGAAAGTTCGTAATTATGTCTGGTTAAGTTTAAGCAACTAGAGGTTAGAGAAATATCAAGCTCACGTTTAATAGAAACCAATGTTGACTGTTGGAAGGAGAAGGAATCTAAAGTCAGACACCCCGACCTCCTCATTAGGATATTTTATGGCCTTCTAACAATGTCACGCTACCACCTCGACCTCTGAACATTAATTACACACACAGCCACGTAAGATCGCTTTGTAACGCCACGGTGAGGTTATTTGAACAAGTGGCCGATGCTGCAAAATGATGTAAGTTTCAGGGAAAAAAAAGAAATGCAAATGAGCGCACGTTTCCATCAACTGACTTCATACAGGTATCATCAAAGAGATTCTGTAGACTTTCTATTCACACTGAATTGTAACTTAGCAGTGAGGGATAATATGACATTAAAGTCAATCTGTTGTTGTCTTTATCAGATTCTCCTTTCTTCAACTTTTCCACTTTAGCAAATATATACGAGGAAAACAGATGAGTGAAACGTATCGTTTGTGTCGGTTACAGTGGTGAAGACAAGGCTGCCAGCCTAGAAGGTCATACAGTTTAAATGCATGGCACCTTATCTGCTCTCCCTTCCTGCAGATTGTGTCTATTAGTAATCACCAACCGTGCTGTTGTGTAGAACAATTCAGCTTCACTTTTGGTATGTGCATTGATATATAAACAAGCTACTCCTCAGGTCTTTGATGCTGCAAAACCGAACTGCAGAAATATTGATTCTGTATGAAAAGGCTACAGCTGAATGGACTGCATCTCTCTCTCTCTCTCTTTTTTTTTTTTTTTTTTCAAAGACATGCTTGCCTTGTTCCAAAAAAAAAAAGACACAATAAGGGGGTAGAGAAGAAGAAAAAAAAATCACAGTTGGGTTGTGAAGAAGTCGAGAGAGGGAGACAGAGAGAGAGAGAGCGAGAGAGATATTGAGTGAAAAGGGCAGAGGAGTCTACCATCCTTTGATCACCCTGGCCGAACGCGGCGCCCTGGCTTTATCTCCAGCGTCTGTCACCGTGGAGACAGCTGCTCACATCAGCACCAGCCCGGGAGAATCCAAATCTCAACCAGGAGAAAAATATGAGAAGAGAAAAATAAAAAGAAACCATAAAGCGGAGCATCTCCCTTCTCATTCCCTTTTTGGTGTCAGATGCAGAAATCAAAAAAAAAGAAGAAGAAGAAGAAAAAGACGGGGAGGGGTTGGGGGTGTTGCAGTGAAAGCGTGACACCGAAGAGCCTTTCATCAGTCGCTCCAAAACAAAAAGCTTTTTCGACTGCACTGCAAACAAAACAAAAGTCAAGGTATCTTCATTTAACATGCACAGTATGTCTGTGGACACAATCCCAGCCAAGTCTCTACAGTATTGGCCTCAGTGTGAAAGGCTCAGCCAGCAAAGCACTTTACATGGACGGGGTGATGCTGCAGGAGTGTGTGCACAGTCAGGAACTACACAGAGGTTGTGTATACACAGCAGCATGTCATCTGTAAATGTTAAGACACTGTCACCTGACTGACATATCTGGTTAAGTGGGTTATAACTTTAGAAACCTTAGACGGCAATTTGTCACCTGTACCGGCAGCCCTGCCGTTACAACCTTCTCCCGGAAAGAAGAAGAAAAAAAAAACTGCAATGCAGACAGAATGGATTGCGCCGTTTGAAAATTTAAAATGTCAACTGTCAAATTTCCCAATGTTCAATTTGGTTGCGATGGAATAGGGTTACAGTTCAGCAGGCAATGTCTGATGGGATATATTCATCATTATTGGGTAATTGCAAGGCGCTCCTATGTGCTCAGGCAGAGAAAGAGAGGGATGGGTTGAGAGAGAGAGAGAGAGAGAGAGATGGAGAAAGAGGAAAATAAAGAGGTTCAGACTAAAAACCATTAGAGGGGATTTGCTCTGGTGAAATTACTCACAAACGTGTGAAAATGTGACATTAGAAGAGGTGTGCTGTGTTATTAAAGCTCCACGGTGACAGAGTGCTAAACACAGGTTCAGATGCTCCCTGACTGTGTCGTCATAGCAATAGAGGAGCGGTGGGTGAGAGGCTCGACACGGCTCTGCTCCCGATGCAAAAGAAAACAAGCAGGAATTCACATTTTCACTCGTTTCATTCTTTCTTTCTTTTTTATTCAGTCTTGACTTTCTTTCTGTAGAATGAGAGAAATTATGTACAGTAAGTGCATTTCAACTCCTCTCGAGCAAGGAAACAGGGCGACATGCAAGTAATAATTTAAAGCATTTTTTACAAATGTCCACTCCACTTTCAGACAGTAACTGCTTTAATCTAACCAATCTATAATCTGTTCACACTCTTCCTATGATATATGGTCCTGTACAGGAAGTGATGCAGTTATGTTTTAAGCACAGGTAACAGTTTATATGGACAAATAAGTCTCCCTCGAACCCTTCTGTCTTGCTTTTCGAGAGCATAGTGAGCAAAGTAAAGACCACCTATACAACTTTATGTGTATGCATATTAGTCCGCCAAGATTTCACAAAGACTAACCGGAAAACATTTTTTTGCAGCCACTGCAAAAACAATAATATATCAGCACAAACATCTCTCATACCTCGGTGAGTACAGTATATCTGGAAACCACACATTTACAAAGGATGTAGCCGCTACGCTGCTAAAAACAAATCCCAGAGCAAGCCGATAACGGGTAATACGCAATTAGTTACCATGTGAACGTTCAGCTCCTCTGGGAGTGATTAGTCCAACACAAGATGTTCTACGGTGAAACAAAGCATGTGACACATCTGTGGGCAAATATGTAAGGAGGGGAGGGGGGGGGCTTCAGCAGGTGTATTCACCCAGGAGGGATCTCCAGGTAGGTGGGCAGGCAGGCATTTGACACCCATCGAACCACATGAGGCCTCAGAGGTTGACAGCCGGTGCTGCACGCTGCATGAAAAGTCACCGTTTCACATGGAGAAGATGGACTGCAGGTGATGCAGCTGCTATTTTTAACCCGAGGCCTCCCTCCAGGACTCAGTGCACCGTTTGTTGTTCCTACACATCTCTCACTTCTATCCCGTTCCAGCTTCTCTGCCTGCAGCAGCTTCCTTCCATTCAGAGTTTTATTCCAGAAAAAAAAGCAAACAAGCACTTTCTCTGTGCAAAACATTGAAAGGTACAAAATGAAATTTAATTATCGTGCTTAAGTGCTCGTTCTTGAGTTTTAAAAAACATCTCTTTAAAGGGGTAAATTGTTTTTATTTTATAGATTGTTCCTGAATGATGAGTTTTGGTTCCTTTTGAAAATTATTTTTTATCATTATGATAAAAAGCAATAAAGGATCTATGATGTAAGTATAATGATTCAGAATGTAACAACAACACATGCTCTGTGCTTTACTTCTATACAGTATATATACAGTACACTGCTCTCTCTCTCTCATTCTCTCCATTTCATTCCCTCAAGTTGTGCCTGGAGCACAACCAAGCTGGTTGGTTGTGATTGATGTTGCAACCAATGAGTGGATACATGCACCTTTTTGACAGTGCCACCAGGCTTCTGCTGTCTGGACTTTAAATATTATGATGCTGCAAAAAAAACAAAAAAAAACCCCACCAGCCTCACTGCTGCCTGTTGTAATGAATGTTTCACAGGGTGCGTGAAGTTTGTGCTTAACCGAGTCACTTGGCCCAGTTTCTGCTCTGCTGTGTGCTGCGACATCGATATACGCAGAGCGGCGGGTGTCAGTGACAGGAGGGTAGAAGTGCGGTGGTTGTGTGTTTTGGAGTTTTTGAGATGAAGTGACATGGGTGAGGGTCATGAGGCTGTGAAATGTACAGAAATATTAAAGGTTTAAAGTGATAAAGCAGTGATTTTAATCTCAGTTCAGGCTTGGAGACAAACTGCATAGCATCCAGGCTTTTTATGTTTTCTGTATCTTGACTCATGGGGACTAAAACTCTGGCTTTCTTAGCCTCTCAAGGTTTAAAACATGCATGACATTTCTCCTGCATCCAAAAGGGGACATGACAGAAAAATCACTGTGATAATGCATAATGACCACACACACACACACACACACACACACATCCTCAAAGAGGCAGCGACATACATGTGCACCCAGCAGGAGCCTTTGCGTGAAACTCAGAAGCTGCATGCACAGGTTTAATACACACACCAGCATGCACACATGCATCTTTTACCCTCCTGCTCATCAGGTGTCCGTGTAAAGCCAGAACTCACGCAGAGAACACACACATTCCTCACAACACACACACACACACAGCTTTAGTACAGTACATGCAAGCAGACTCTGTTGCACACTGTGGGGCTTTTTCACCTTGTCAACAGGATGAGGAGCAGAGAGATGGAAGCTGGGGCATTAGTCTCCTCAGGGCTAGCTGTGGGATTTCCTCCAGAGGATAGAATAGGAAAATACAACATCTTATAAATAGATTCTTCCAGCTCAAACTACTGATATGGCCTCAGCAGGGCGGATTGAGTCGGGCCGAGACGAAATTTGCATTGAATTTCCTGCTTTCGGTGCTCCCCGTGTGTTTTCTTTCATCCGTGTGGATTTTTGTCTCACTCAAGTGTTTTATTGTATTTTTTCTTGTCTCCCACTGGGCAACAATAACGTTAACAAAGCTTCTTGATGCAGTGTAATTTGTTGATCGGGGGTTATTTCTGTATTATAGATTTAGTGTGTGAATAGCAGCCCGTTTGTGGATGTTTTATGACTCTAATTTTATGATTTTAAGCTGTTTGTAAAAGTTTTTATACGTCTGTGAATCCAACAGGACCCTCATGTTTGTCCATCAGCCTGTCTGAAAAGGCTGATGCTCATTGTCCTTTCTGTCCCCCACTGTGGTGCCTGCAGGGTGGAAAGGAGCCAGCCGGTCTGCCCACCATGCAAACTACAGCTGGAAGAGTGTCTGTCTGCCGAGCAGGTGCCCACCCCCGAGCTCATCCAGGGCTACGTCAAGAAGGTAGGGCTGCTTTACAAATACCATGCTGAAGGTTTTGTCAGGTGGGATGCATGAGAGGAAGGAAGGGAGTGAGAGATGCAGAGTAACTGTAGCGACTATTATTCCTAATACACAGCAACTTGAGTCTGACATCCATAAACCATGTGAAAAATTGATGTCTCAGGACTCCAGAATATAAACTGAGTCTGCTACCAAAAATTTCATTTTTTTGCTCAGCATGTCACCTCGTCTGAATGTTCACAGAACACAACGTTTGAATTTTCACGACTGTATTTTAGTGAATCAACCACTTTGCCTGTTACCGAGCACACACTGCTGTCAGGATGAAGTTTTTTCAATAGCAGCTTGTCATAAAATGCTTGGAGCCTAGTTGCCAGTGAAGTATATCATGTTGGTGGAGTGACAATAAAAAGGATTTTTCAGTTGCCATTTTTACTTTGGGATTTATTTTTTTCCGGCGATGTCAGGTATGAATCGGTTATTAATGTTTTTACTTTTACTACCGGAAATGTGCTTGAGGGTGGATTTTGATTCATTTCAGTATCTTAACATTTTATGAACAGTGTCAGCTTAGCTTTTGTCACCCCAAAAAGCTAAATTGACAACTAGCTAAGTAAGTTTACACTACATTTGTCTGACAGCTGGAGTTTTCTCACGAGATGAATCTAAGATTTACAAATGTGTGCAGCAGAGTTTTGCTTTTCATTCTCTCCTCACACATCTCATGACCCATCATGATTTATCCTGTAGCTTTTTGAAGGGGGCCCGCTGTAAACTTGTTAGGTAATCAGATAAGCTAATAAACTAGCTGCTACTCAAGCAGCTGCAACAGTACTATTAACAATCTAATGTCATATACTGTAACATCACAGGGGTCATTTTTCTGCAGAGGGAGGACTATTCCTTAAGGTACAGTTATCTGATAATTCATCTGTACTCTTAATTAAGTAAGATTTGTACTTATTAGAGTATTTTTACAATGTTGCATTGGTACTTTTACTTCAGTAAAGAATTGGAGTACTTTGTCCACAATCCTGCATTTCAATCCCAAATTTGTCAGTTTATTTTTTAACTAGCTGCAATTTATCATGAATGTAATGGTGTCAAGAGAGCTGCAGGAGAGCAGGAAGTAAGACGCTGTGCTCCTGGTTACTGGGATCATTAGTGGAACAACTGTTCAGATTAGAGGTTTTCACAGGTCTACGTCTGATCCGAATGTATAAAATAAACACAGAGACCTGATGAATATACAGCAGTAAAGGATCTGAAGACACTAAATCCAGCAGCAGCACGATGCTTCACCGGCTAATGAGCAGCCACGGTTTAAAAAAGAGCAGCAATACATTAAAAATATCATTTTCCTGCATTTCACAGTTCACACTCTCCATTTCATTTTTTTTTATCTCTTGCTATAATTAAAATCATGAAAACATTTTTATTTTACCAGTTTTTTTGAAGCACAGAGTAATAATTACGTCTGATAGCTGCTGAATTTAGTACTTTGTTCATATGGAGTTAAACATGTTCACTATTTCATGTTGTTCAACTGCATGTAATACTACAGTACTGTAGTAATACTACAGTATGTACTGTACAGTATGTACTGTAGTATTAGCTGTGTTTTATAAATGGTTCAAGGCGACTGTTAGCAGTATTAACAAACCAAATATCACCATGTTTTATTGTATTTTCAACAGAAAAGATGAAAGCAGCAAACAGAAGCCACACATTTACTGATCTGATAATTAACAGGCTGCGTAGCGTATGTCACTGTTATCAATGCACCACAGTAGAAAGCATGTTTGAAGGGGCACTTCAGAGGACATTCACACACACACACACACACACACACACACTCTCTTGTGAGCTGGTTATGCTGCATCATCATGATTCAAACCCTCCTGCTTAATCTATATATATTACAGAGCGTTATGTCGGCCTTTGAAGCCTCGCTCCTGAACCTTTCTCTACATTTTGCTCTTGGATTAGTCATGCAACCACCGTCCTGTAGGACCTCATTACTGTTGGTTATCATTTTAATCTACTGAGCTGCTACAGGCCTTCTGGAGGAGACGGCAGAGGCCATGCTGGAAATCTATTAAAGGAAAGTGGACATGGATGAGCAGTAGAGGAGTGAGCAGAGAAGTCCATTCTCTCTTGAATTCTGTTTCTTTCTCTGTTTTCTCAATTCATATCCTTTTTTGTCTCATTTTCTTTCCTTTCTCTCGCTCACCGTCTCAATCTCTTTTTCTATCATCTCTTCTCTTTCTTGCTCTGCCTCGTTCAGTCTCTCTCTCTCTCTCTCTGGGGTTTTCATCTTGACCTTCAGACATCTCCTCCTGGTGCCACTTTAATAACTTAGGGGGGAGGAAATAGGAAATGTGGTCTCAAGTCAAAATTGAAATGGGTTTTTACACTGCAGACTGTTGATATTCTGGTGGCAGAATAAGGGAAGCGACTTCCAGAATATTTTTCATCACGTTTGTTCGTGGCATCGTTTTGGTTAATGAAAGGAAATGATGTGATGAAGTTTCCCTTTTGACCTCAAAACCTCATTTTTTCTGACCTGAGGTCGTTGCTTCTGTGCATGTTCCCCAGAGGATGATCCCTAATGACTTTGGTGATTTTGGCTTTCATGTCACCATCATGTTGACATTTCTGGGTTGTTTTTTGGTAAAGTATCTTGACAACTATTGGATGGATTGCTTTAAAATTTTCACATCCATCAGGTCAAAAATTCCAATTCTTGGTTTCTGACCAAATACCTGTAAAACTATTATAATTATCATTAGCTTTAGCTATACTTTATGTAGTAAATCTTAGCATGCTACCATGCTAAACTAAAATGCTTAACCATTTTAACCATAACTGCTAAACAACAGCGTGTTAGCATGTCAACATTAGCTACAGCTACAGAGCAGCTAGCATCACTGTAGACTAATTCTCATTGTATATGTCAACATTAGCTACAGCTACAGAGCAGCTAGCATCATTGTAGACTCTAATTCTCATTTTATGTCAACATTAGCTACAGCTACAGAGCAGCTAGCATAGCTGTAGACTCTAATTCTCTTTCTATAAGTCAACATTAGCTACAGCTACAGAGCAGCTAGCATAGCTGTAGACTCTAATTCTCATTTTATGTCAACATTAGCTACAGCTACAGAGCAGCTAGCATCACTGTAGACTCGAATTCTTATTTTATGTCAACATTAGCTACAGATACAGAGCAGCTAGCATCACTGTAGACTCTAATTCTCATTTTATGTCAACATTAGCTACAGCTAGAGAGCTGCTAGCATCACTGTAGACTCTAATTCTCATTCTATATGTCAACATTAGCTACAGCTACAGAGCAGCTAGCATCACTGTAGACTCTAATTCTCATTTTATGTCAACATTAGCTACAGATACAGAGCAGCTAGCATCACTGTAGACTCTAATTCTCATTTTATGTCAACATTAGCTACAGATACAGAGCAGCTAGCATCACTGTAGACTCTAATTCTCTTTCTATAAGTCAACATTTGCTACAGCTACAGAGCAGCTAGCATAGCTGTAGACTCTAATTCTCATTTTATGTCAACATTAGCTACAGATACAGAGCAGCTAGCATCACTGTAGACTCTAATTCTCATTTTATGTCAACATTAGCTACAGCTACAGAGCAGCTAGCATCACTGTAGACTCTAATTCTCATTTTATGTCAACATTAGCTACAGCTACAGAGCAGCTAGCATCACTGTAGACTCTAATTCTCATTTTATGTCAACATTAGCTACAGCTACAGAGCAGCTAGCATCACTGTAGACTAATTCTCATTTTATGTCAACATTAGCTACAGCTACAGAGCAGCTAGCATAGCTGTAGACTCTAATTCTCATTTTATACTCATTTGTCCTCAAAATTGAACCTGACATATTTAATATCATAGTTATAATTTTATAATAATACAGAGAAAAGCAGCAGATCCTCACATTTAGTAAGCTATACAACTAATAAATGTTTAAAATTTCTGCTCTATTTTCATTAAATTCATCTGTCTCGTTTTTTTATACACCCATATTTATTTATTTTTTCTCTATAATATTGACATATGTCATGGCGGTGGTCTGTTGTCAGGATGTTTCTGGAAAGATAAGTCTAATCTGGATGGTTCTACTTTGTCAAACAAGAGATTTATTAACACGATAATAATAATGGTACTGATAATAAATTCAGTCATTATAGCCCAACAGTTGAAGCTATTCATCTCTCTCTCACTGACTGCCTGCATTACCATTAAATGACATACAACAATTGCTCCCTTTTATCTCAGCAATTCTATTTCAACATATTGGTGCAGGGAATATGATGTGGAAGCACCCAGAGAGCGTTCACTGATATTAAACAATATAGGTGGAAACACTGTGACTGTTTTCCAATTTAATTTCATAGTGAATAACCTGCGATTTGATTTGATTTGTATTCTCTTCCCTCGCTGTGGCTCCTCATGGAGACGGGCATCGCCTTGGCTCGGGCGGGTTGGAGATGCAGAAATCGAGAACGGCATCATTAACATTCTCTGACAGTTAATGTTTCAATCTCGCTCTGTGGCAGAATCCCAATATTGACATAAAATGCCAGATGACAATAAGACAGAGGGGGGAAAAAAAATAAAAAATAGGGGGAGTGCTGGATTTGGGATTCGGCCCAGGCCTGAGTTGTGGCTGCTCCAATCTAATTCACAGTTGTGTGATTGGAGAAGCTGCTGAGAAGGAATGGAAAGAAACAGGGTGGGACAAAGACGCCAAGAAAAGTGTTGAAGGAAAAAGATAACATATACGACAAAGAAAAGTGAATCGATGATATAGAATGCTTGACATTTCTATCTGAAATAATTAATCATCAGCATCTGTTGCTGTTATTCTATCATTTAATTATTGATTTTTTTTTTTTTTTTGTGCCCAACAGCAGATTCAGGATGCCGCTGACCAGGGGGTGATGTTCGTGGGATTTGTCCAGGAACCGTACGGGGCACCGTGCACCAGGATCAGAGAACCAGAAACCCCCTCCCTCTCTCTGCACTCTAGCCCCAGCTCTGTGCTCGGTTCCCTGGGCAGCTGCAGCCCCTCGAACCCCTCAAGCCCCAGAAACCACGCAGTACCTGGAGCTCAAGAGGATGCAGCGAACAAAGAGGGAAACGAAGACGCACCGGCTGAGGAGAAGAATGCAAGTGAGAACACTGGGACTCATTCAGGGAGCGAGATGGAGGGCAGTCAGGTCGAGGCCTCGTTTGCTGCGTCTCCAACATCCGAGGAAGATCTGGACCGAAGTGAGGAGCTGACAAAGGAGGAGTCGCCGTGTCACAATAACAACAAAGACAGTGGCACAGAGACAAAGGAGAGGCCGAGATATCGCCCGCGGAGAGGCGACGGTGAGTGGTCTCCATGGTTACAATCATAAACTAAAAATGATGTGTTAAGCATGTAAATTAGGACTGTGATGCTCCTACATGCTGGGAGAAAATATGGTTTTGGGGGGGAAATGGGGGACAAACAGCAGTTCTAACAGTAGGTGACAAATTAAAAAATAATAGTTTTAGGCAGTGGAGGTGGCTTGTGTCTGATATATATATATATTATATCATTTAATTTTTACAAAATTAAAGGATATAAGGATATGCTAACATTTGACAGTATTCACAAACCCACATTTTCCTTTCTGGTGGTTTTTAATTCTTCTTGTTTATGCTGGCTGTTTGTGTGTCTATCCCTCCACTACAGCTCAAGGGGGAAACACTGTTTGTTGAATCACAGAGATTATTCTAATTTTGGAAGATCCCCACTTGATTTGTTTAACTCAGACTGCAGAACATTCACATTTGCTGCAGCCAAACTTTAAATTGAACATATTTCACAGTCAGTATATTAAGGAGGAACGATTTCAGTCATCAAAAACAGTACCTGAAGCATTTTTTTAAATTTTACTCAAACACTGGTCCAACTTTTACAAAACCTAAAGGAAGTCATGTCATGTCCTGTAGACACTGTGCTCTGGCCGTAAAGAGACACCACCTCTAGTGAGTGAGAAAAAAAAGTTTGTTTTTCTGTCATTTGGGTGAACAGACCCTTTAAAGGAAGTTACACTAATTGGCCTATTGGGGGGTACTGTGATTAAAAGGTCAAAATTTCAAACTTTACACGGCTTTAAAAGTTGACGAAACCCCAAATAACACTAGACTACTGCAACACAAATCCAGCTATCCTTACAAATTACACAGAAAGGCCTAATGAGGGAATGATAATTAAGATAATTAAAGGTCAAAACTTCAAACTGTGAAAGGCCGTAACTACTGCACCACCAAAATGATCAATGCTGGCGCTCATTCGTGGACATTGGCTGAATCTTGTCTCAGCATTTAACAATCCCCAATTACTCAAGTCAAGTTATCTTTCTTATGGTTAGCCCAATATCACAAATCACATTTGTCTCAGGGGGGGTTCTTTAATCTATACACCAAGCTGTACAGAAAGACATGCTCGACCTTTAGACCCTTGATTTGAATAATGAAAAACTCCCTTAAAAGGCTTTTTATTGGAAGAAAGTCGTCCCGGAGCAGCTGGAGCGGTTGAGAGTTAAATCCTGCAGTCAAAGCCATCCTGTTAGCTTTTTGTGTCGCATATTCACAGAGATTCAATCTGACAGCTTCTAATCTTTAGCCAATATCTGTTTACATACAGTAACTTGGTGTTCTGGTTTCATTTGAAGCCCTACCTTTGGGCTGTTTAACTAAAGAACAGCATGGGGCCGTAGATCCCTCTTGAAACACTTGGCAACTGCAGAGGTGTCGTTTCCTGCTATTGCCTCAATGTTACACAACAATGTGCTGCCTTGGGATATAATCCTCTCTATCCGTTACACAAAGAGAATCGTCTTATAGCTGCGGTGCATGCAAATTTACGCTCGCGCTCAGCTGATGAAGCAGGGAAAGTCTGTGAAATTCACCACAACAGTTTTTGTCGGATTTCTTCGGAAGCTGCACATTTTCATGTCTCGCTCTCCGTCTACCCAGAAAGTGAGCCATACGTAGCTACACCTTAATGAGTTATTCATGATTAGCCCCCTTTTTCGGTGGGAATGTAGGTGAAATTAGCACGGACATTTATAGTTTCGGATTTATTTGAGCATTTCAGATTAACAGATGGAGACACCCACTACGATCACCGCCCTCCTACAGTCTCTCCGGCTCTCGGAGAACCTATTTGTGATATGTGTGCAAACCGTGCATTAGACACACATCCCAGTGGGAGCGTTAGCGTGTGTCTGCTCGTGTGTTTATACTGTATATTTGAACGTACAGTGTGCACTGCGGTTAGATTCAAAGCGCCCTAATACTAGGTGTTGCATAATGAATGTGGTCTTTTGTTTGCAGATGCTTATGTGCTTTTGTTTGCACGTGTGTTTATGTATAGACGTGTGTGCGGTAACTCACACTTGGCATCAGAGTAGACCACAACCCACTGGTCCATCTGGGCCTCCCAACAGTGCATTTTGCAGTGAGATAATCCCCCTCTGCTTCGTCCTCTACCTCCCTCAGCTTCACAGCTCTTTCTACCCCCACCTTCATCCCCCTGAATCTCTGCGACAACGCCAGCAACACTGGTGTAGCAGCCAGTGGGGGCGGTTGGGGAGCCTGCCAAGCTGCTATGTCCGTCTCTACTAATGCCCAGTCTGCCGAGGAGGCCCAAGAGTCTTGGCTACTGCCGGCTTGTCCACGCTGATCCTCAGATCTCGAGGTGAATGCCGTGCAAGTGTTGGCAGTGGAACTGGTGAATGTCTGCGGCTTACAGTCGAAAGAGGAACAGCATCCCTGAGACTGAAGCTCTGATAAAGGCTGAGCTCATAAGGTTTGGATGTTCAAATGACGGTTTACTGAGAAAAGGGATTCTGGAGGAAGAGTCAATGGAAAGTGTAGCATGGTATAGACAGCTGTACAAGCATTTGCAAAAAACATTTTGTAGGAAATCCCACCCAGACAATGTTTTTAGTCATGCTAGTGGCATGGCTCTAAGGATGGCAAGGCGGATCAGTCATTCAGTCCACTGCTTTGGTTCAGGCTGAGTCTTAATGACTTTGATGATCCGGGGACTTTTCTTGTGCCACCACCAGCAGGTCAAAGTTGTCATTTATCCTGACAAATGTATTGGCACGAAATTGTGCATGGAATATAAAGCATGAAATGGCCCCGATCATACGGGTCAAATCTGACTCTGAACAATAAATCACAGCGCTAAACATCATTTATGTTAGCATTATGATCATGAGCATGCTGACATTAGCATTTAGCTCAAAGCACCTGTGTATGACCACTAGCATGGCTATAGACTTATATACAAAGGAAACATTTATTTATTGATTATTTATACAACATATCTGCAAACTGTTCACTGTTATTTTATGCAATTTGTTTACAATATCCACATACATACATACATAAATTTTACGGTCAGGTTTAGGAAGTGCTTAGTTAAGGTTAGAGAAAGATTCAACGCTGACTTAAAACAAGATGAGACGTGTTGAACTTTTCCATATTTGATCGAATCCATCGTTTCCTAACCAGGTGGGACACTTGGTGCACATCACAACCTTTTTTATGCAGTATATAAATGTCACATTTTCTGTTGGATTGGGAAAAAAAATTGTGAGGATTATTCACGAAAAACTTAAAAAAATGTATATGCAATATGCAAGCAAGTGAGGAGCTATATCAGAGTGTGTTTTCAGCTGCGTTTTATCCTTGAGATCAGTGTTAACTCCGATGGGATCGATGTCCAGCTTCCGAGATTATAGGAACAGACACTGAAATGATGACATGTCATGTTGTATAGAAACGCCACTATAAGATCACGGCAGCGGTTGTTGCTGCCGACCTCATCGTTTGGACAGCCGCTCTCCCGTCAGATAAGCCTCTGAAGCAACGTGCTGCTAATGTCGTAATGACACTCATGCGCTCGTTGTCTTGTTAGCCGGCCTGCCAAAGACAACGAGAGTCAGGTTAGCTGCAGACTTTAATCTGTAAGGCTTAGCTGTCGTCTGTTGATGTAATGAATTCATGAGATTAGGTTTCAAAGGATTTAGAGATATTCTCATAATAATTATTTAATTCTTTACTTGTTTACACACTTAAAATACCGTCGTATGTTGATCTTGTTTATGCTATAAAAAAAACCAAAAGTAGTATTATTACCGCTAATTCCTGTTCAGCAGATGTTGTGTTTTATTTTATTTCTGTAATATGTTTTCTTGTGTCGTTTACGGGCCTCCGTAGCACCAAGTGGACACGGTTGAGTTTGCAAAAGATTTATGTTGCTTTTTATGTTGGTTATTAATAGACACTGTTAATGATCAGAGATGACTTAACCGTATGTTCTTCCTGATAACAAAGTGTCTGCTCTTCTGCAGTTTGCACCGGTTTTCTCATTGTGAATTGTTAAGATGTGTCTGTAATATCTCAGGTTTGAACATGTACAGTGACTCTGGTTTGAGTCTTTGCTGATAAGAGATTAATCTATTTATCATCTGTCGTTTTTATTATTTTATTTTATTATTTTTTGAAATAAAACAATCGTTTAACTTGGTCTTGTGAAGATCAGCTGTTTAGCCGCTTGTAGCTGGAGAATAAGAACCAGGCTAGAATTAAAATTCTTAAGAATATGAGATGGAAAAAAAAACACAGTTTAACTATTATCTATTATCTGTGAACATTAGATTATAGTTATACATACTAATATCAGAGAACAGTCTTTATCTTTATACTTTGGTATTTGGACCCCCTGCTTTGCCCTGCTGAAGTTGTCCTTAGGCGAGGTGCTTAATCTTTCCATGGCTCCAGTATATCTCCTGTGAACAGAGCGCCGCTGAAAAGATGTTTACATACCCAGAAAGTCTTTCCTGACCAAAAACAAAGTTGCAGAAAATGAGCTGCTTTCCCCCTCTGCCTGAATGCCTTGGTGGCATAATTATGGTGTAATTTATGTTCATTCTCAGCTATTATACAGAAAAATAGTGTCTAAGACAGATGCTGGGTAGAAGGTTGTTGTTTTATGTCAAACTGGTATAAATGGCACATATATGACCTTGTCTATAACAGTCCCACTGTGGAATCATCTGTGTCAAATATGGTTTAAAGCTGTTACTTATCTAATTACACCGTGATTGCACAAGATAAGAGCCGTGACCCAAAGCATTACTGCACGTCTAAATCAGCTTGAATGTGTGGCGTTATATATTTCAAAAGCTGAGATACAGAAAGGACTCATGGGACATACTGTAGTGATGCATCCTCTCATGCTTGTGCACATAAACTGTAAACCACATTATATACAGATCACTACAACGTAATTCCCACTGAATGAATATGTTGTTTTGGCAAGTTGGAGGCATGTTGTACAGTATGATGGGAAGACATTGTGTTGTCCAAGATTTGTTTGCCATATTGTCCTCGTTGTAACACGAGTAACATGTAGGGATTGTGTGTGAATATTCTTTTTCACTGTGACTTTTTTCTCAAGAGTGACAAATGACACGATTTAGGGAATTTGGTGGCCAGCTGTCACGTCAGTCAGTACGAGCCAGACAAGAAATGGCTATAAATGATTCATTCATCCTGGGTGTCTGTGGGACGGATGGACTGACAGAAGAACCAAAGTGACTAAGCCATGACTCCCTCACCAGTGTCTGTGTGTGTGTGTGTGTGTGTGTGTGTGTGTGTGTGTGCGTGGGTGGACGGGTGAGTGGGAGGCAGTGCCACACATTCTGCTCATCCATCTGGTTCACTTGGGGAACGACAGTCCGACATTTGCATTCGAAAGAAAGGGGGGAAAACGCTACCAGACTCCATTTGAATTGCTTTCCGTCTGATTCAAACTCTGCTCACACCTCACGTTTTGTGTTTTTTTTTCCGTCAAAATCTAAGCAGAGAAAATATTTCACTCACTCGCATCACAACAAATAAAACTCTGTTTTCACTTTGATTTAGGTTGATAGGAGCGAGGAACAGTGACATACGTATCGTGGGCAACGATCCGACCGTGTTTCTGCCTCCTGAGACCTTCTGCATTATGTATATTTCTTCTTGATGTAAACAACAGCTAGCTGGAGCGCTTTTAATGCATTATTCAAGGTTATACTATGAATTAACCCGGTTACAATAAAACGGTCCTTTTTAAGTTACTTCTGGAGAATATTAAAAGAAATCGGAGGATGATTTGTAGCATGAAAAGCATCTACTTGTTTTTTGATTCATTTCACGTTTGTTGTTGGAAAAAGAACCAACTGAGGCAGCATCCTTGGAAAAAGATTTTCAGCAAATTTGTGAGTCTAGCTCGGGGCAACACAAATCTCATCTTGTATTACTTTTTCATTTTTTCCCCATCTATTTTACACCTGCCAGGTTGAACTTTTGTTCGTGATATGATAATGATGTTGAAGTTTTTATCATAGTGACCTTCCTGCATAGGTTTACAAAGCACAGGAAGTGAATGTAAAGCAGATGCAGAATGCAGCCGAAATGACGCTGCAAACAAGTCCTGAAATTAAAGAATAACAGTTTCATGTCATCTATAAAATTAATGCACTACAATTGTTGCATAGAGTAGTTACAGTATAATAACGACATACAAGACTAAATAGTCTGAGATCTTGACCAGAATTAATTGTCGTATACTAATATTTTCCTTTTTTCTTTAACTGTTTTCTCCTGCTCCGTTTCCATATTGTTTTTCCAGGGATCCGTGCAAACCGTTCATTTTAATGTTGAGCTGTTTTTATTTATTATCCATCCTCATTTGGAGAAATTTCAACTCCTTTGGTACCACTTTCTTGTCTCATTGTCACAAGACGAGAACATCTAACTGATTGGAGGAGTTGACGGCTGATAACCAAGAACAGTGTGGCCAACTTTTCTTGGCCAAGAATCTCGTTGACTGTCGACACACTGGCTGAGTTTCCCCTTGTTGCTTATCAAAAAAAATAAAAGTACTTCCAGTCGCTTATTACCACGTTACTCACAACATGGATGTTCAAAAATCTCACAAAGTCAGAAGCCCTTAAAGAGCACGAATTGCAACCAAAGTTGCGTATTTTGAATCAAAACTCTGGTGCGTCTTAGCCAACTGTTTAGTGGACCATTTCTTAACTTCTGGCAGCTGAAGAGAGGGAAAGTGCTCCTACGGACGGAGCCAAATCAATCCTTGGACTGTGGCCAGTGTACAGCAGTAGTTCAATAATCATGCAGTAAAACGTGGGACTTCCACAGAGGCCACATCTGTACTGTCACAACCCTTACCGAGTTAAATCAATGACGGGGTTTTATTTTCTGTCGTGTCTCAACAGGGGCGGAGCTGCTCGCTTTGTACAACCACCCGCCGGTCCGAGAGGGCCAGGTAAAGTACTACACCGTCAAGGTACCGCTGCGGGTTCAGAACTGTGACGAGGGGGTGAAAGGGGTGGAGGCCAACTGGCTGGATCACATGACCCAGCATTTCAACAATGGAGCCTCGCTGGTCGACGGGTATTTCCATCTGGGCAACGTTAACGGTAAGGCAGCATGACTCACTGTTACTGCAGAAAACACACTGTATTTTTAACATTCACAGATGCTGTTTATAGGTTACATGTCACACACAATTGAAATACATTTGAATGAGAGTTTTGTAATGTACACACAATACAAATAACAGAGTATACTTTTAGTCTCTGTCTGTTCACAACGGACCAATTCCTTGGCGTCCGGTATTGATGCTTGTAGATTTCTCAAGAACCGCTCATCTAAACAACTTCACACTCGACACTGCGCCTCCTTGGGTACTTTGCTATACACCCACCAAGTGTGAAGTCAATCGGATGAACAGTTGTCGAGAAAATCAAAGGACATACGGACAGACTCCTTCCATTTTAGTCATTACAGAATTCTGCAGACTTCTTCTTCTTCAGGTATTTATTCAGGTAATTATTAGTTATTGAAAAATTAAAACGGTTCCCGAATCGCCTGCTGTCACGTTGTCAACATCAGGCAGATGTAAAAATTCATGTCGACCTCTGCAAACTTCGCCCCCGTGTGTCATTAATTATTCATTAACTGACACTCATCTTCCACCAGACAATTATCAAAACATATTTGAATAACAATTACATGTATGTAATGACTGTGATAATACGTCTTCTGTCCGTGTTAGCAAGTGTTTCAATCCTGCAGGAGTCTGTACTGAAAACATACACCGGATCACTGCAGAAGCTGTGGTTACGTGTTTAAAGCTCCATTAAGCAACGTTTTTCATGTTAATATCAATCAAAAGACTACCTGTAATTTGAGAAAGTTCACTAGTAGTACCAAAACCCACAGGAAAAGCAGTACTCAACTCTGCGGCTTTAGGCAGATTTTAACACATTTAACATATTTTATCTCGTTGTTTTGGTCTGACAGCATTTGCCAAATGTGGGAAAAAGCTCCTGCAGTTAAAGACACAGATATTTTGGGTATTTGATCCAGAGTTTGTGGATCCAAGTAAAGCTAGAAATCAAGTGGATATTGGACTAAACATCCGTTAGGTGGCATGAAACTTGGCTCTAATGAGATACTCATGTTGCTCTGCTGGATGTCTGAGGAGGTAATAATTTCCCAACACATTAGCCAGTGATAAATCAGAGTTGTCTTTCTGTGAATCTTTCATTTTCCAATTTCGAGCGTGTTTCTTTAAACTCTTTAAAATGCATTTTTCCACTGTAGTTGTTATAATATTGGACACATGTAACTGTGTTAGGGATGCCTCAGAAGCTGCGGTTCATAGAGTTGTTTTTTTTAACTATTTCCTGTTTGGGTTTTTCCTCTTCCATCAGACCCCGGCGGCTCCGTGTTTCACTCTGACACTGGCGGAATAAGCCAGCTAAAGTAAATAAGTGTCATAATTCATTAATCTGGGAAAGTGAACGCCTCAGCAACTCTGAAACACAGATAATTAACCTGATAACAAATGAGTGCCTCCTTGCATATTTTATGTCCTGCGAATGGAGTAATGAAGTGTAATATTATGATTCAATTTTTTTTTTCTTTTCTGCTTATTAGGGTCCTCTAACATATTTTGCATTTTTCATGCACTTCTAAGATATGCGTCTCTCTCGAACAGTGAAATTACTGGATAGGGTAGCAAGCAGATCAGCCTTCACTCATTGGACTGAATCCAGCTCACAGCTTAAGCTCAACCATTTTAGAAAACAGACAACTTTACAGAGGTGAATGCTGTATTTTGTGGATTTTGGTCTCTTGAGAGCAGCTGGCAGTATCCCATCAAAGCAACATCCCGTTTGTTGTTAGCGGCTAATTACATCAAACAGCCGATGCAGCGCGGGGCTTTAGTATCAGTATCCCTTTTTCCTGCCGTCTCCATATTTAGCTTCTTTGAGACGAGTCTCTGAATTCATGACATGATCCACGCGATGCAGGAGACCATCTCAACCTCGTGAACATCAAGGACACGTTTGACAGTAAAACAACACACTAAAGGACACAGGCTGACAGAGACAGACGCATGCATGTTAGGTAGGAGATCATTGTGACAGTGACAGCCTTGTTTTGAGATACGAGCGACCGGCGTGCTTCAGCTTGTCGTGTACCGACAGATACAGCTGCAGCCTAATGAGTGTTATTGTGCTTTTTTTGTTAAGACTGACCTTCTTGCTGCTCGATTTCTTTTAAAACTTTTATCCTATTGTGCTATTATTGTTTTTTTTTTACACTACTTAGGACTTAACTGGAGGAACACTTTGGTCCAAACTGAAATATCTCAACAACTGTTGGATGGATTGTTGTGAAATTCAGTACAGACATTGGTGACACCTTAAATATTCCTATAAAGACCAGAATTTAATTTTTCTTGTGCTTTGAGTTATGACTAAAGGTAGAGAAGGGAGAGCACGCTGGTCCTGGTTTGAACTGCAAACTCTCAGCTCACAATGCTGCAAAACCTGCCTGATTGGAAACATTTTAAACAGATTTAATGCTGTGAAATCTGAGACAGATTATGCATTTCACGTTGGCATCTTTATGACATGACATTTTTATATTTTAAAAAGATGAATAAGTATGGATTTATTCACTTTTTAAAACCTAAAATACATTTTAGAGTTAACACTTCTCTTTGCATTTCCTGTGAGAGTCAGGAAGCTGATAAAAGTTAAAATTGGACCTTTAAAATATAACAAATGAATGTCATCTGTCAACATAAGAGTCTGTTGTTGATTATCTCTTGTTTTAGCTTGTACATCAGTGTTCATGTTCCTACCAGTCTGTGGCCTTTTCCTAAACACGGTGCCACCTTTCTGTTGTCTCTGACAGTCTGCGGTTTGGCATGAAACACACTGTGTCCCCATGCTCCTTCTAAAGATGGGTTTCCATGGTGAAGTTGGATGTGAAAGCATTAGGGGGTCGTTTTTGCATACGCATGTGTATGTGTTTGTGTGTGTATGATGGTGTGTGTGTGTGAGTCCTGTGTGGTGTGGCAGCAGTGTTTTAGCAGTGAGTGGAGACTTCGCCCGTGCCACAGGTCGGATATTAGAGCGATATTGAATTTACGGAGCATAAGCTGCACGCAGGCCCCGGTGTCATAAGACACGCATTAAAGATTCATACACACCATGGCACTGCCTGCAAACTGGGACACACATTCAGTAGCTACAGTAGGCCTACATACATCCACATATACCTACAAATACAATAAACACATATGTTCACACTACCTGCCTGGAGAAGTGGAGTTTTGTCTTCGTTATTGTATAGTTTACGTTGTCTCCAGAGCCTCAGTGAGGATTTTTAGCCTGCTTGTGAGACATTGAGCTATTCATATGCACGACAGTCAGCCCTCACTGCTTTCTAAATTTGGGCAAAGCCAATAGAGGGAGGAAAAGAGGGTGAGAGAGAGCGACATACTGAGAATATGAAAATCGCATAAGGTGTTTTTTTTGTTTGTTTTTTTTTACAGTGAAAATAAATTCTGGCAAGGAAACGATGTGCAAGCGTTTCTCTGAGGCAAAAGTTGTCGAGGGGTGGAATTAGAAGTCAGAGCCCTGTGATTTTATTGTTTGTGTGCAAATCCACAGGATGCATTTCAATGCAGCTGCAGCGATATGCGTGTGTATATAGGTTTTGACAAAATGTGTCCCCTCCACCAGTGACGAGACAGGTTCTGCCGCCGTGTTCACTTAGCATGCAATTTAGTGTTTTGGGGCATTTGGGCAAATGAAAAATAATAATAATCATAATATTTATTTATATTGCACTATATTGCAAGTTAAAATTAACAAATTATGGGTTGGTTTTTTTTAGATTTTAGGATAAAACAATATAAAAAACCAAATCCAGTTCTGTAAGATGGAATAAAAAGAATATAAAATACATATAACAACAAAAAAGCATTTCAAATAAAATAAAATAAAAACTCACCAGGAAAAGCTCTTAAAATATGTTTAAATGATGTTATTGACTGAGCCAACTTGATTTGGTCCAGAGCCTCTGTCCCTTCCAGCTCTCAGCCAGGCCTCTAAATCAGATAAAAGTCAGGTGGTCAAAATGAAACCTCTCATAAGCTAGGAGGCATTTTGCTTGCTTGTTGTGAAAATACAAGCCGTTGAACAACATGAATGTCTGTGCTTTAGTGACAAACATGAACGCGTTAGAATAGAAAAAGTCACAGTTGTAGGGCTCACGCGAGAGCCAATCAGAAACCTCTCAGTGAGAGAAAAGTGAAAAATGTGACATTTATTTATTTATTGAGAATCTCATGAGCACTGAGGATAATCCCTTCGATATATACATCAGTAACAGATCAAGTCTAAGTGAGGATTTGACACCACAGATGTTACAGATGAAGCTGAGGTTGAGACACAATGGGACAAAACCCTCACACGACTGAAAGAAAGCAAATGTGTTATTTAAAGCACATTTAATGTGTCAGTGAGCATCACTGACCTGCATGTCAACCAATAACAGTCATCGTACCAGCTGTACCCATATAAACACATTAGAGCTACAACGATTTATCGGTCAATCGATTAGTTGCCAACAATTAAATCAATCGGCTATTTTGATAATTTTCATATTTTAAAGAAGAACAAATGTGAATATTTTCTGGTTTCTTTTGTCTTCTATGATAATAAACTGAATTGATTGATTTGAGGACATCAACTTGGGCTTTGGGAAACAGTAATCAACTTTTTTTTTTACCACTTTCACTTTTATGGACCAAACACTTAATTGATTAATCAAGAAAAGACAGATTGATCTCAGTTGTAATTTAAATAGATATTAATAAATAAAAACAGTAGATTAATAATCCCGGGTTTTACTTTGACCTTACATGCTTGCCCACTTTGAGATTTTACTTCTGTATTCACACCAAAGCAAAGGACTGTTCGTTTGTAATCAGCCCCTGATATCCAGTCACCATGCTGTACGTCCTTTGTTGCTTCACTGCCAGCTGAAGTCTGCCCGGTAACCCACAGGTACCATCCTGCCAGCAGCCAAACCTCATGAACCACATCCAATCGTCACACATTACACACCCTGGCCTCTTTCTCTCCTTCTCACTGTCCCTCTATCTGGATGTCCACTCGTCCCGTTTGAAATATAGATAAGCTGTCAGCGGCTTGTCTCCAGCTCTCTGAGGCAGCGCCGGGCACGCATGTTTAAATCATGTCAGCAGACGGGACTCGGGGCAGGGTCACTTTCCAGCTCAACAGCAGTCAACTGGACTTGAACCCACGTACAATGATATGTGAAAATGCATCGACAGAGGGGTTTTAAAGACACAGAAAGGTTCGTCTCTGCTCTCTGTTAAACAGCTGAGGCTGCAGATTCAGTGTATTAATTTTTATTTATACAAAAGCATAAAATACTGAAGTAGAAAAATGCAACATGATTTGGCAAAATACAAGTAAAAATAAATAAGAGACATAAAATGAAGAAAAGCAGACAATAATCAACAACAATAAAGTAGGTTTTATTAAAGCGAGGGCTGCGTGGAATAAATGTAGCATGCAAATCATGCAAAATTATGATCCTTTAAACAGTGCATGAATTGAAGCAATAAAACAATGAAGAAGAATGTTGTTTTGTACCAAGAGTCACAAATTGGAGGTGATGTAAACCTGTAAAAATGTTGCTGGAAAACGAATACAAATAATGCTGCAGCCCGACTGACTTTACAGGAGTAGTTGATGCACAGACGCGCACGGCTCCATTGGAACAACTTCTTGTGTCAACTTTCTCTGGTGTTTGCTAGAAAATCGATGTACAACAGCGGGTTTGCGAACATGCCCGTGAATATTTGGAAGAAACAGAGAGACTGACTGGGTACACGCAGCCAAAAGACTTCACATCTACACTCAAACACCCACACATCAAATAAAAACTACAAACTTCACGCTTCAGGTTTCAGTCTCTGCGTGTCTACGCCCACCTGGTGTCTATTGTTGATCCTGCCTGTCATTTCGGTGCTGATTTCAGCTACTGCATGTCACCGGGTGTCACTTGCTGTCACCCCGTCTGTCCAACTATCTGATTTTCCTTCTCCATGTGCTTCAGTGTCTTTCGGTCCCAGTGCTGTCACTCTCTGTTTTTTAGTGCGACTGTATTTGCATGACTTGCCCTGCGACCTTGACTATGTGAGTCACGAAGGGGGGGACGGAGAACCGTTTTACTGAGGGCGCTCGGTTTTTCACAAGTGTAAACAACTTATTCTCTGTTGGCCTACTAGCTGCTCGGCTCAGCTCTCAGTCAATAGACGTAAGATAATGTTTATTCGTGCACGCAACCGGCGCATTCCCTTGGCAGACTCGGTGCCTCCAGCAACCGACTCCTTCTCTTCCACGTCCCTCGTTCCCTCGTTTCTCTATTTCTCTCCTCTGCTCGGTGTCTGTCTGTATTATCTCCAGAGACAGGCTGCTCCCTGCGGAGCAACGAGACAGAAACCCTGTGTCGATCTCACCTGAGTGATCCCTGTCACGCTAACAGGCAACCAATGGCGAGCCTCGGCGACTCACATCTTCCCGAAAAGGCTTCTTTCTAATTATACGCCGAGCAGGGAGGGCTGACGAATGAGGTGGAGGAGCATTGGATGAGGAGTAGGCTGATGGAGAGAACCAGAGGAAGAGAAAAGGCAAAAGGGGCGGGATGGGGTGAACAACGACAATGTCTGTATTTGAGAGAGCCAGTAGATGTCTGAGAGATGTCTTCAATCGAGCGTGCTTGGGTCCTAAATGGATTTTCAGGGAGGGCGAAATAAAAGAGCCTGTCATCCCTCCACTTTATCTCTCCCTCTGTCTTGCTCACTCACTCTTTCTCTTTCTATCTTCCTCTCCCTCCTTCTCTCCATGGGCTCTTGAGGCGCCTCTCATTCCCCTATTATTAGGGCCCAGTAATGAAATGTGGAGTGTCTTGTATTGGTGCCTGGGCCCCGGCAAACTGTATTAGTGTGTAAATGGTGTGGGAGTAATGAGAAAGCACTCAGGCCAGCTGGGAAGACTGGACCACGGGGCGTGTATTGTGTCCGTGTGTGTGTGTGCATGCATGTAATGTGCATGTGCATCAAATGAATAACAAGAGACGTTGGGTAGAGAGGGGTCCAAGCTCGCGGGGCCAGGAGTGGTGTTTCTGTCTCAGATGCCAATCCCGCGATTGTTAACTTTCAAAAAGAAGAGAAGCTTAGAAAATCTATTTGGTTAGCAGCACACAATCTCACTAGTGACCTAAAGCATCAACGTCAATGTCTTTATGTAGCTCGCTTAATTCAAGGCTTTTTAAGGTGAATTATGCAGGCTTAGCAAAAGGATTTATGCTTTAATGCCTCGCGGACTGACTTCATTAAATGAACGGCTACATTTTGCCATCGCCAAAATCTGTCCATCTTTTTTTAAAGTAGTGGTTCCCGGTGCTGATCCCCAGGACTCAGAGCACTGCTGGTTTTAAATCCTATCAGCTACTGCATGCACCTTTTCCTCCCAGATGTAATTAGCCTCTGTTTAGCTTTCTAGCATGAAAACCAGAAGGGCTCTGGCTCCTGAAAACCACTGATGTAGCACATAATGTCTCCTCTTCTTTTTTTAACATCCCAGAAGGGGAATACCTGCTCCTTTCTTTTATACTGTCTCCCTGCATAATGTATAAGTGCACATTGCTCACACAAATGGCCCACACCACTGGCTATGTAATAAAGGGCTTCTGTGTGAATGTGGCTGAGTGATATCATCCCATTTCCTCTGGCCTGGAGGGCCTGGAGAAGCAGGACAGACAAGACAGACACGCTCCATCTTGTAAATACTCTTTTCATGGCTGGGTTTTTTTTTCTTCTTCTTCTTCTTCTCTGCAGATTTGCTGCCTAAGTCAGTGGAAAGTGTCTTCATCTTTCAGGAGTCGAGCGAAGGCGAGCCCAACATGGCCACCCCGACATACGACGCCATCGTGGTGGAGCAGTGGACCATTATCGATGTGAGTGGAGAGATCTTTTCTTTACTTTATGACTTTAGAGAGTAGTTGGTGGGCAGTGATTCAACATTATCATTTATCGTCAGTTCTGTAATCTTTAGATACATGTATGGGTGTATTTGAGAAGTTTATAGTACGAGTAAAGAACAAGAAAAGAAGTAAAATCCTACTGATATTATTTGTTTACATAGCCTGCAGTGCAGCTGAAGGTCTATCGAGGGGCAGCTACCAGACCTGAGGGCTTGCATAAAGTTCCTTATTTATGTAAAGATATACCAGCAAAGCCTCAGAATAAAAATATAGACCTGGACATATACAAGATATGTCCGCTTTAAATGTGTAAAGAGATGGTGTGTAATGTAAGGCACAGGTTACAAAGTACAGTTACAAAGCTAAAATCGTAATAAATGATTGGAGATGTTCCCATGAGGAGCCGCTGAATGAGCCAATCATATGCTACGACGTTTGCCCCGTCCCCATCTGTGTATGAATATAAAAATATTCACTATCATTGTGTTAAATAGTATATTTAATCTACATTTCCCAGCCTTATTTTGAGCATTTTAAATGGTCTGGTCCTTTCACTCAGATACATGTCCTTTCTCGCTCTTCAGCCAACCTTTCCCAACCCCAAAGGCTAAATCTGGCGAATCTCAATTTATGGGACATGTGTCGCGGTCGCTTGTCTTATCAGGAGCAAACAAGCCCTTATCTGCCCGCCGATTAGCGTCTCTCCTCGGCACAAGTTCAAAGTTGGAAATTGATTTCTGTCTAGAGTTGAAAGGTTTGTGGCCCTTTCACTGCCTTTCATCTGTATGTAAGTGAAAGTGTGTCGGTGTGTGTATACATGTTCGTGCATGAGTCCGTATGCGCATGTGTCTGTGTCCATTACGTGCGTGTCTGTCTGTATGTGTTTGCAGATGCTATCTCGGTAATTGAATTTAGACTTTTTTTGTGGCCTGCGGCTGTCCAAGTGTGAAAGGAGACTTTTGTCCTCCAAATGTGGTTCTCTGATAGTCCAGTCCAGCGTCTGATGGCCTCATGTGCCAATAAAAAAAAGGCTCCTGCAGTCGTCTGGCGGCAACAGTAGAGTCTCCCCTCCTCTCAGAGGGATGGTAATACTGTTACAGCTTAATGGATTTCAAGGCTTCCTCAGAAATGTCAACAGTAAACGACGCCGAGCCGACACCCAGTGTTCCAGGAGATCCAATCAACTCTTCCACTGGGACTTTATCAAAAACTTTTCACCCGAGCGATCTGCACCGCGCCGAATCAGATTGACAACACACTCCTTCAACAAAGTGCGATCAGGGCCTTCACGTCATCCCCATTCATTGTGATAACTGCCTAAAATGGATAAGCATCCTCACCACTCATTATTCTTCCAGTGCTGGGATAATTACAATGAAAAAAAAAACGCAGAATATTGATTGCGGTTGTTTGTTTTTTTTCTTTCTTCTTCATATACACTACGTCATCTTCTCAGACTTTGTAAGTGTTTAATTTATTGTATACAAAAGTCTGACAGGTGGTTGGATTTACGAAGCTCAGGGATGAAGAGGAAAACAAGCTGCTTCGCTGAAGGCATGCAATTATTGATATTGTCGTCAAGTGCGAGTGTATCTTCTCAGTTCATCAGCGAAGGTGGTGAAAATGTGTTTTTAATTGTTTCATTTATACAAATGTTACTATTAATCAGAGGATTTGCATGTGAAGAAGACGCTGTGCTTCTAATGGCGTTCGATCTGCAGGAAGTTAAATCACAGCAGTTTCATCAGAGTACTACTGAAAACAGACACATTATACTGTTTATAATGCTGATGATCTGAAATGTATCTTATTGAGTAATTTATTCAGTGTATTAATAAGCTAAATATGTTTCAAATGTGGCAAAAAAAACAGATATTGTTGCATGTGAGACAAACAAAAACTCACAGGTCACAGAAATATCCAAATTCAAATCAAATAATAGAAATAAATCAAAGAAAAGAAGAAAAAAAAAAGATGCAAAAATAAACCGATGAAGTAAGATGCAAGCACAGAAACGATTTCTACTAAATGACAGCCTCGAGGAAAATAGCACCAAAAACAGGAGAAATGCATGAAACGACAAGCGAGGGAAATAAATGAAAAGCATGCGTACAACAAGTAGCTGGCTGCATATAATCTGTATTCAAATGTCATCATTGCTATAGAGCCTGAACTTCACAAAAATAACCTGAACAGGAACCATATGGATGCTGATGAAAAGCTCAAAATGAATAACTCATCAAGGGTCTATGCTATGAAACTTCAATTAGGACCAGCTTCTTGTCTCTTGTGTCCTGTGGGAAAATCAATACAGGAGCTGCCTTGAAATGAATGTAGTGAAAGCCTTCGTTCGTACCACTGAGCTTCACTGGGGGGCAATAACAAAACAAAACATGCTCTCCTCTCTCTCTCTCTACACCGGTGTTGCTCTTAATATGTTTGCTCACCATGAGCCACCAGAATTTATTTTATCAAGAGGGACACAAAGTGCATTAGCAGGAAGGTGTTGAGTTTCAGTCTTTTCTGTTTCCAACTAAAACGAAAGAAAAAAAACAACATGTGTGGATGTGGGTGTTTATTTAAAAGATGAACTGATGTTCACCTTTTAGTACAGCTGATGTCTGTGGTGATGGTTCCTGAGAAGTGTCTCATCTTCTCTTGTCGTGTTTTCTCAACACGTTGTTTACAACATCGTCGTCTATTAGGTCCGTTTATTACTGATGCAAGCTCGCAGCTTGTATTTTAAAATCTAAAGATCATACAAACATTTTACAAAGATATCTAGCATGTCACGCTGAAGGGGGAATATTTATCAGACACGTGCCGTTCATGTCGTTTTAATTTGGAAAACGTGTTGAGAACATTTCCATCTGATCTCATTTTGCAGCATCTCTGGCTTGAATATTTAATTTGATGTAAACTTAAAGATTTCGTGTTGCATGTTCGTACGCCGGAGCGGCAGATTTGTCCTCGGTTTACTCTCCCTGAGGTTTCTAACATTTTTTGGTGGGGAGTTTTTCCTCCTTTGAATCTGATAGAGTATAGAGATGTATGCTGTACAGATGGTTAAACCCCCCTGAGGTAAATATGTGATATTATGACTATATAGATAAAAATTGACCTGACAGACTCTTCTATGTTTCTACATAGGATCAAGCTCCAAAAACACTAATCTTATATTTCCTGTTGTACAGCTACATCTTTCCTTAGATCCTCTCTGCCTTGAAAATATCTCTCAATATCTTTGAAACACCACGCCTACAGCTTTTTTTAAGGTTTTCTGTTAAAGGGGAGGTATCGTGCACATTTGCAGGTCTATTCTGGGGCTCATTATATTTGCATGATTTACAGTTCACAGAAATCCTTTGTGTATCTTCTCCTGATCCTTTATGCAGCTCCTCTGTCTGGCACAGGTGCTTTAGCTCCTGTCTCTTTAAGGCTCCTGATGAGCCAGCTCTGTTCTGATTGGTCAGCTTCAGGAAGTCGGCAGGATTTCACTTCACAGCGCTCCTTGTGACCCATACATTGACTTAAAAAAAAAAAAAAATCAATGGATTTCTACTTTGAAAGGAAAATCAGTGTTTAGTTGGTCAAAAATCAATGTATAGTTACAGTATTTGACTGTAAAAGAGCATCCATAAAGGGTCAATTCACCCAAATCCCAAAAGAGCTTATTCTCCCACTTACCTTCAGCAGTATCCATGCAGATTGTTTTTTTGTTTTACGTGCGGTGTGTGTGTGTGTGTGTGTGAATTGTGACCAATCTGAATGTTAAATATGTCCAAATCTCAGAACATAAAACCAACATTATTCTTCGTGCCCACATGCCACTATGGTTATAAAAGTGATAAATTCTGTCTTTTTGTTTTTTCTTTTTGCTATGTGACTTACCGGTGCAGTAATACCACCTATAATAACAGTAAAAAAAAAAAAGAAGAAACAATAACGATCCCAAACAAACATGTCTGTGCAGTGGTTACCAGCGCATTTGTATGCTAGGTAGGTACTTGTGTTTATGCATGGATTAGAAAAATAGGAAGAGCAGACAACAAGCTCCCTGGTTACCACTAGAATAGCTTTGTTTATGAGTATTATTAACGTTGGTAGAACATAAAAAATAACTGTCGTTTCATGACTCTGCTGTTTTTGCAGGATGATTTAACACTAAAAAAATGTTTTCTCTCTCTGGCTTTGGACAGATTGTCTATTTAGTCTATAGAGGATTATAAGGCAGATATAATAAGGAGCTGTTTATGCTTTTTTTTGGGTTAAGATTTACAGTTCATAATGGGCTTTTAACATCATATACTTTACCTGTAGGCTTTGGGTTTCTTGTTGAATACTCATGGATATCATAGCCTGATTGTCAGCAAGTAAAAAAAAATCTCTTAACAGCTTCAAGCTTTTCAGTTTGATGTCGCAGGTTCGCTCGCTGCTTGATCTCGACAACTCGTAACCAGAAAAAGACTAAAACAGAGAAATCGCAGGGAGGCGTTTAGAGAGAAAGTGTCGACTTCTGCAGAAACACACGTGAAAAAAACTTAATATCAGTGGAGTTGAAATTTAAAGAATGGCAGTCCAAAGTCAAAGCAAGTGAAAGGAGCTTAACAGCGCCGACATTGTTGTCACTCATTCACAGATTTCACTTGTATTTCCAGCTTTGAAGAGCAGCACTTCACAGTCTCCGGAAACTAAATTATGTCTAAAATGGGATTAAGGCCTCACAAGAGGAAATCTTTGATTAGACATAAAATTTAAGACATATTTTGTGTGAGATCGGGTTCACATAAAAGCCACCTGGTTGAATCAACACAAGCACAAAGATGGAGATATGTAGTTTTTTTTATTTACAATGTACAGTATTTGCTTCTTTTTCTGTGTGTGTGTGTGTGTGTGTGTGTGTGTGTGTGGCCTGAGGGTGGGCATGTGGTGCAGAGAGCAGATCGTTAACATGTATCGCCTGCACATGATATCTCTATCCTCTCTGACTGAGGTGAGATGAAGAGGTGACCTAGATAGACGGAGAGTAATTCGCACTGTCCCTGCAAGTGAGAGATCACGACCGCTCTGTCAGAAAATGTGACGATGACGCCGAGAGCGCCGGCGACGGAGGCAGAAGGAGTTGTGGTTTACACTGAAGGATGTAGTTGTTTATAAGGTGAAGTACAAACATATATAAAGAGTAGGAACAAGTAGGAACATGTAAAGAACAAGTAAGAACGTGTACTTAACAGAACAGACAGTTCACTTTGAGTTTACTTAAGTATTTAAGCACAGTACAGATAAGTCACCTACTACATGTTCATTTTTTTACATTTTTATACTTTTACTACTTTTTATTACTTTTTAGATTCATATTTTACATTAAAAGAAGCATGATAAGCTTCTATAATCCATAATCGAACGTCTATGAGTTGGTAAATCAGATGGTTTCTTCCAAATAACCTATAATAAAGTCCCAAAATGTTAACTTAACCTTTTTTTTTTGCCGCATTTAAAGGATTTGACTTCAGGATGTTTACGTGTCATGGAGTATTTTTAGATTGTTGTATTGGTACTTTTACTTACGGTACTAGTAAACAATCTGAATAGTTATTTCACCACAGCCTAGCAACTATATGAAAAGAAGGAAATGACCTAACATCTGGGACCTCTGAAAAAGCATCAGTATGATTTGAGTTTATGTTATGAGAAACATGCAGGTTTTGGGTACAAATTGAGGTTAACATGACGCAGAATCTGGTTTTAGTTAAAGAGTCAGTTAACCTGGAAAAAAAAAACCATCTGGTTTTTAACTAATTAGCCAGCATGCTACAAAGCAGTAAACAGAGATACAGAGGTCTGTTTTTAAAATATAATAATTACAGCTGGTGCTTTAAAGGCGATGACTTGTGTTCATCTGAATCACCACTTTCAATCATCAAATATGCATTTTTATTCTTTCTGCTACGTCTTGACTTTAAAGTAGCCCGATGCCTTCAGAAAAGTTGTGGTTTGGATGTGATTTAGATCATCTGGATGTGTCTCAGCTGTGTTATCGTTGTGACACTAATGGAGGTTTTAGCAGGGAAAAGGTCTGTTAATGAAAAAAACATTAAATACATCAAGGAAATAACGAGGAACAAAGACTTAGACTTATGTTTAATATTTAATTTATTAATTCATTAATCAATTAGTTAACATATAATTAAAATATAGACGTGTATGAAGCTGGTGATTGTTTTAGATGATAATTAATAGACCTTATGGTGATATTGTTTTGTCAAGCTGGTGAAAAACAAAAGAAAGACAAAACTGAGCCGATCTAAAATGATGTTTTACAAAATGCACTATGTAATATTTGTCCTTTTATATATTTTTTATTATTATTTATTATTTTAAGTACACTTAGAAGAGGTTGTTGCTTTAAAACGTACCAGGTGAATTTTGCTGTTGCTTTGACAACGCTCCAGGTCGAGCCAGCCAATCAGGGACGGTATCTGAGTGGCCTTTTATTAAAAGGTATTTTGCTTCATCATTACTGGACACTGTGTCTGCAAACCTGTTGACTCCAGTAGTCTGCAAAAATACAGCAAAAACAGAATTACGATTTGTTATGTCTACCTTGCCGAGTCTGCGGAGGGGATTTAAAGAGAAACAATGGACCTGTGTTTTTGTTGAGCTGACTCTCAGTGCACGAGTTGACCTGCAGCTGCACCATCGTCTGCTTTAGGCCTATAAAACAAACTTTGTCTTAAGCCTGTGCTGGTTAATATACTGTATATTCATACATTTTCTGATAGTAATAATGTGGAGTTTGAGCAGCAAAAAGGTTAAAATTAGATGCGTGTTATTACCGAGGCCGCTGTTTTTAGCCCACAGTGAAAGTGAATGAATATATACAGATTTACATGTGTGTAGAGGTGACCTCAGAAAGAAGCTAAATGGCTAAAGTTTCTTTTTACATGATTTAATTTAAAAGAGCTTTGACCAAACAGGATGGTTAAACTCTTAAAGCTTTTTTCCGCCCTCTAAACGTGTGCTCCGTCTTTATAGTCACTCAGATAACATCGAAGAAAACGATGTCGATGTGATTACTTTGTTTTTTTAAGGCTCACAGTTTGGTGCTGATGCAGCGAATAATAAGTCAGAGAGAGAGAGAGAGAGAAGTGGGAGCCAGACTCCAGGGACTGTGATTAACTCTCACCTACTCCAAAGAACAGCAAGACATTACAGAAAAATTATTTCTCAATTTACTTTCCGGGCAGGCTTTAAAAGAGAGCCTGTTTCTGGGAGTGACTCCAACATAAACCCTGGAAAAAAAAATGTAGATGCGCCTCTCCCTGTAGGAAAATAACAGTAGAAGTGTCTCGTATCCTTAATGTTTAGCTCTTTGCAACCTACAGTTTGATATGTGTCTGCTTCAGGTCTGTCATGTGCATGTTCTGTCATCCTGGTCAATAAGAAGGAAAAAATGAGGTGTGCAGTCGAGTGGGTTTAAGTGTTGTGACGTAAAAGTCTGTCTCACGGCCAACAGTGAGCGCTGAATGCTGATCAGTCTGTCTCTGTCTTAGAAGTAGCAGACATTAATGTCATAGTAGATTAGTGTTAACAGTCGGGGTGAGATGTAGTACAGATTGCAATAGTTGCTGTTTAGGATTTATAGCATCTCAGTAAATAACAGTATTACTTGAATTACAAGCGGCAGCAGTTTTTTATCCCACAATAAAATGTTTCATTATTTCACCAGAGCACGTGATTTGAGCGGAGTGACCCTTTTTTATTTAATACTCTTATACATGTTGTTACTCTTATAGGGGACGACAGAGAGAAAACTAGCATCTTGGTTGCCACAGGAAGCTGTTTTTTATGTGCAGTAATTTACATTGTTGTTAGGAAAGCTGCTGTAAACAACCATCAGTTTAGGTTTTCTCATTTGTGAGTTTTTGATTTGTCATTTGATTTATTTTTCAGTGACCGGTGACGACTTCAGGGACAGAGAGACGCCCTTTGTTATAGAGGCTGATACAGTATATGTTCACACGTAAGACTTTAATTAGAGAAGATTTTCACACTTTGCAGTACAGTGAAGGCTATGAATAGACTCTGTGAAGTTTTATGCAGTACTCTGTTACTGTTCAGACTCATATCAGTGCTCATACATCACCACCGGTAACGGTCTGTATGGTGAGACTCTTTTGTTTTGCATTAATCCACAACTTTACTAATATATATAGCCATTCTTTGAGGTCACTTAATAACTGGAAAATGTGTGTGTGTGTGTGTGTGTTTTTGCGTGAGAATGTATATGTTGTTATAGGTGTGAACCATCTGACTGACACGCGTTGTGGTTTTTCACTTTCAGCAGGTGCATAACAAGGCAAGAATGACAAACCACACACCCTTCCTCTCCGTGCAGAGCTGAGTGTGTGTTCCCAAAAGTAGATTAAATAATGTGTGTATTTCATCTTGAATTACAGTTTGGTCAGAAAATACACATTACCATTTTTATGCTTTGCCCATTTTTTGATTTAAATCTGTCTTTAATGTTCACCACAAAGTGAGCAGTTTCAAATAATCTGTTTGCTCAAGAACCTACTGTGTCGACAAGCTTTTGTCATGAATGTTGACTCACGACAACCAGGGAATTTATGTATGCAGAAGTTGATTTATGTC
The DNA here is from genome assembly GCA_036937835.1 of Pampus argenteus. Taxonomy (NCBI): domain Eukaryota; kingdom Metazoa; phylum Chordata; class Actinopteri; order Scombriformes; family Stromateidae; genus Pampus; species Pampus argenteus. The sequence continues at coordinate 22,218,294 of CM072865.1, read as the reverse complement.
TCAGCTTTTATTCTCTCAAATGCTTTTGAAAACAACCTCTCAGACGGCAAACATACATCGTATAAAAGGCGTCATATCTGAGAGGTGCTTTTATTTTTTTAACTGAGATTTGTGTTTCTATGTGACGTTGAAAAGTGCCTGATTACATCTTATATCATGATGCGTCACCGCTATAATCAAAGTAGCGAATGTGCTCTGCTACATAATTTCCTCGCCATTGATTGTGTTGTGGATGCTGAAGGGGAGCTTTAGGATTGATTGTAGGTAGTAATGGACGTTGTATTTTTTTTTTTCCTCAGGGTTTGCAGGTGAAGGCTGATTATGTTCCTCTACTGCAGTCCCTGGCCACCTATGGTTGGAGGCTCACCTGTGTGCTGCCTACTCCTGTAATCAAGGTTAACAGGTAATGATCCTCATCTGATTATTGGAGGGGCATTAAGTAATCTCTGACCTCTATCGACCTCTGTTGGCAGCCAGTAGGAATTGCAACAACAGCGACTAAAAGCCTCCTGCACATTTTACAATACAATTTAAATATAGTAAATAATATTTTGCATATTTACCTTAACTTTTTGCTGCCATGGTGCTAAATCTCTAACTATATCCAACCTATATATATTATATATATATATAATATATTACCTAAACTTACAGTCCTGTGTCTCTGCAGTGTTTCCAAAGAATGAACATTATTGTTTGTCTTATCCGAGGTCTGTGAATAAATATGAAAAATGGAAAATACTACTACTTTTGTTGTGGGGAAGCAGCAAGAACTACAATGTGTTTCTAAAGAAAACTGGAAAACTTAATATTACACACTTACAGGTAGTATATCATATACATACTGTATTCCTGGCCCTTTTGCACTCATAGCAGTTTAAGGCATTATGTGTCCATATTCTAAACTTTAACATACACATCTTTGTCCGTTCAAGTTATTGTTCAAAAAGAAATCTTGACAGCTTTCGGAAGAGATTGACCTAAATCTGTGCCGGTTCAGGCTGAGCTCATAGCTGTAGCTGAGCAGCAGCAGTCATGGTTTCAAATGCAGCATCTGTGACTGTTGGTGGAAAATCTCTTCACACAAATGAAACGGTTCCTCGGCTAAGCCTGTGCTGACTCATCACTCATGGCTGCTATATGAGTGTACATCCGCTTATGGTCAAAGGCCACGCGTGTTCTCAGGCGTAGTGTAGAGCTTCATTTGAAACATGCTCATAATGTAGGTTAGCTTATACATTAAATATATCACTCTAGTACAGTCTGGTTGTCCAGTTTTCTTCAGCCTCACCATGCATGTAGCATGATGCACAGCTATGCAATAAACTAGCAAAACACACACCAGTTGGCCTTCAAAGTTTTTACTGGCAACAATTGGGAAAAACAATATTGAATATTGGAGGACAAATTCAATTATTGGTATTGGTACAGTAACAAGGACCCTGGTTTCACAAAAGTATAGACAAACTAGCTTTATACTAAGAAGAGACACCAGAAGTATCAGTGAAAGATAAACAATAAATTAAGAGTTATTTGTTGTTGTTATAGCAACATGTTAGCCTCAGAAAGCTAGTCTGATAGCTGCTTTGGTTAGCAGTACTAACTGATCACATAAAGAAAAAAAAAATCAACAATCAAAGGTCAATCATTAGGTTCATTGTAAAGTATAACACAATAATTATATTAGTATACATCCATGAGAAAAAATAAAAAATAAAAAACAGTTAAGTTAGCCCAACGTTATCTTAATATTATATTAGCAAAATTTTAGCCTCAGACAGGCTAGCTACAATGGCTAGTTTGGTTGGCTGTAAATTGCAAAGTAAAAACTAGATTTCAAACATCAAGTTCATTATAATTATACGACATAGAAATGTATATTATTGTATGTAGAGTCCATAAGAGACAAGTATTATTAGCCCAACAGTAAATTAACAGTTATTAATTAACAGTTATAGCCTCAGAAAGCTAGTAAATTTGGTAGCTAGTAAATAAACTTAATTTAATTAACAACAGCTATAATAATAATACCTTTTTATTAGCTAGGCTACATATACTTATAATATAATAGTAATATATAGTTTTTTAGTATTTAGTATTTGTCACAAAGTTCACTAAATGATAGCTGTAACAGCGTCAGTTAAACTGTACCAGCAGCGGTTGCTACTAGCAACAGATTTGACAAAATAGTAATAATAACAAAAGAGATATTACAAGTATAACTAGATGTAAAAAAAAAAAAAAAAAAAGTATAACTTACTTTTTATACTACTAGCATATAGTAGTCTATCAATAAGGCAGGCTATAGTCATTTAGCAGTTCTGTATGTAGTATATTTGTCATTATTGATATTATGATGTGTTGTGTCGCATATGATGAAGTGTGTATGTTTCCATCAACAAACTGACGGGGTGTTTGCTCTGCTCCCACCTCATGTTTACGCCTCTTTCACAGTATAACTGATTAATTACCTCTCTATTTACATCCTTATGTATTTATTTATATATTTTTTGTTTACCTAACCTCTCCCTCTCTCTCTCTCCGCTCTTCCAAAAATGCTGCAACATAACAGCACAACATGGCTAATTAATCAGAGTCGGCCTAGATACAGTACAAGACAGAGCTCGTTTCTCTCCCTGTCTCGAAAAAAACATTTTGCACACAGAAGTAATGGTTGATGATCTATTTCAGATTAGCAATACTCATTACACTTGTTTTTGTGGCGTTGACTCCTCCATTTTTAAATAGCACATTTGTAAAGGCAGGCTTTTTGTAGTCTGATGGTTTGCAGCGTGCACTCATCTGGAGGGGTCGGATAAGTGTCAGTGATCTCAGCGGCGTCTGAAATTAATGCTAACTGGTGCTCAGCGGCTTCTCCACACAACATTAATTCATGTAGTTGTCTCAGAGCATGCAGTCATGTTCGCCGCGTTCAATTAATGTAGATGGTAATTGCATTTTGGAGCCGTTAACTACAGTAAATGTGAATTTTCTCCACATTAACTATGGAACAAGAAACAGGAAGGTTGAGACGAATCATGTAATTAGTGCAGGTGACTTTATTAGAGACCTAAATACTTATGAACATATACATTATTGAGTCTTAATATTAGTTTTCTGAGGAAATATTTCCATTTTGGTGCAGCATTTCTTGGTCTTTTTTTTTTTCCTCAATTGGCTCTCTGCATCAGAGTTGTGTGAAGCCACCAACAGGTACATTCACCCATAAACACAGACTACTGTTGTTCTTTATGGTTTCAAGTTATCATAGTGTGGCTGACACTGACAGCCAAGAGTAGGTTCAGTAAAGGCCTGTAATTTTCTAAGCCATCCACTCCTTCCTAGCCTAATGGGCTTGGGCTTTTGCTGGGAACTCCGGTTAGTTTTCAGCTTTGATTTGCCAGGAAGCCGTCCAGCAGTCTTGACAGCCCAGAAAATAGCTTATGGATAAATGGTGGAAGGAAGAAGGTAATGGAAAAAAGAAGTTGTGGTGGGCTTTGGATGGTTTAGATAGTAAGTCTTCTGCTGGAGGAGTATCAAGTCCATTTGATGTTAAGAATGGGAAGATTTGTAGCAGGCTTTTAGGGTTCTGCAGCGATCATAAACCTGCCATCTTCCCTCATGTTCAAGGCTGAGCGGGTAGCTTAACTTTAGACAGCATCTAACCTCTGTGTGTATGGGTGCACATGTGCGTGCGCGCGTGTGTTATTGAACTTGTGTCAGATAGCACAAGACAACATATCTCTTTTTTTTTTTTTTTTAAGCCATGTCCAATAATAGCAAGAGAGAAATAAAAAGAAATAAAGTAGAAACAAACAATAAAAGTGTCACAAATCAGGCTGTCACAAGGTGATAAAAGCAGCGAGGTAAAACGGAGCAGGCAGCTTGATAATGAAAGTACACAGGGCTAAGAAAAGGACTGTGCATAGCAAAGATGAGCTTACGAAAGAGTGGGAGTGAGCATGAGAGACAGGAAGCCCACTCAGAAATGAATCTGCATTTCCTGCCGCGATTAATCTGTCAGTGCGAGTACTTGTGCAGATTATCCTTCTCAGAAAAAGGGGAGTGTGACATGTGCATGGGGATGAAAGATTGTGTTTGGAGTATTGAAGAAAAAGAGAAGAAATCCATTTTTTTTTCCTGAGTTAAGCACAGACATTGAGGCGAATTTAAAAAAAAAACGTCCTCTTTGCATGAGAACTGAAACATACGTCGGTAAAAGACACTGACGGACGACGGCAGTAACGCGGTTAGGCAATAAATGTGAGGCGATATCCTTAAAGCTGTCAGATAAGAGTGTGAATCATGAGCGGTGGCCGGCAATCATTTGACTATCTTGACAGAAGGTCAAATAGAGCGGATGACTGCATGTTATCCCAGGATATAATACATTTTACATATTTGTTTAAATGTTGAAAAAGCAAGTGGGGAAAGCTGATTTCTATCTCCTGTTCCCATTTTTATTTATTTACTTTTATCATTTCTAAATAAACTGTTAAATAATCAACATGTTATCTTCTTTTTCACATGTCGGCATCCTTTAGTGATGGAAGTCTGTCCACCAAACAGATTGTTTTCCTGCAGAGACCAGTCTTGGGCCGAAAGAGGAGGGAATCCAAGGTACACACCCTCACATTCCTCTCTGTATTTCTTGGCTATAATGTGGAGTTTCCCAACCAGTCATTGTGTCACCTGTTTGCCATATAGCCAAGGCCAACATCGCCCTTTTTGCCACCTCCAATTACACAGCTGTTCTGTTTTAACCAGACAAATACACACAGCACTGGACACATTTGAATGAACCCCTTCTCTGCTGAAGAATTGGCCAAATTTGTTGTTTGTAGAAGCAGGGTCGGTAATGTTTTCTTGACGACCCTAAATAGTGGCGATAACCTCTGAAGCTAACCTTTGTCCGCAGTGGAATGAATCCATGTTGACACTTTCTGTGACCCAAATTTAAACTGCCGTCACAACAACAAATTTAATAGGCCCTAAGACTTAGGCAATTGCTAGCGTTAACAAGGTTTTCTTGCCAGTTTCTTTGCAGTTTATCTTAGTTTCCTGTATCCCTGCAGTGTGTAGAATCCTGCAGAAGTTGTTCAAGTAATTGAGGACATATTAAATTTCTGCCTGTTTATTTGCTCAGACTACAGGCCCCGAGGCTACTAATAACTACTCTCAAAAAATGTCCTCAATTTCCCTCCCTGTGTCAGTGATACTCATTTGAATTAGCTAGTTATCCCAGCGCAATATTAGATCCATTGTGATCCATTCTTAATTAAGTCTGTGTTTACTGCTTCAGGCCAATTTAAAGGGTTACAATACATCCCAGAAACATGCTAATGTAAAATTAAAATGTTTCAGAAATTAATCTTCAAACCTCGAAGCAAGTCCAACAAGAACTGCATCAAAGACCCGGCAAAGAACAAGAAGAAGAAGAAAACAAAAATGGAGAAGGATGCAGAAGATCCCAAGATTCTTGACGAGCGAGAAAAGGTCGAGAAGGACGAAGACAAGAGCGGGGATGAAAGGGTGAACGCAGCAGAGGCAGCAAGAGAGAGTGAGATATCGGAACAAAGGGAGGCGAGTTGTGTGGAAGATAGAAAGATTGATGATGGGATTGAGATCAGCATAGAGACTGTTGGAGGAGCAGAGACAAAAGACAAAGGAGTAGAAGACAGCACAGAAGGAGAGGGAGAAGAAGAAAAGATAGCACTGGACCAAGAGGGATCGAAAGAGAACGGCAAGCCATTAGAAAACGGAGAGGTCCAGGAGGTGAGAGAAACCGTTGCGATTGTCGAAACAGAGAGCGAGACCAAAGATAAGGAGGATGAGGGCTTAGCAGAAGCTGAAGCTGTGATCGAAAACGGAGTAGAGACAGACGAAGAGAAAGAAGAGGGAGAAGAGAACGTGATCAAATGCCCGACAGAAGAACCAGCAGGTGTGGAAGTCATCACCAAGGCAGATTCACAAGCCACACCAGCTAATCAAAGCCCAGAAGAGTAGCCCACAGTGATCCACGTCAAGGTTTTTTCCCTACCCTACCTCTGAAATCCCCCCATCTTAAGCACTGGCTCACAGTGTTGTCCACATAAATCGCTGCAGCATTCTCCAAACCTACTATCGTTCATAGACTATTGACTTCAGACATCAGACCTACTGTATGACCACACATAATGAATGTATATATCCAGGACAGGAGATGCTGGTGCAGGTTAGTCAACACGAGTCATTGGAATAACCGGATGAAAGTCAACAGGGAGGTGAATGTCTAGAAAGATGCTATGATTACATAGGGCACATTTTCTCATTAATTCAAGAAGAATGAGCAACTGTTTAAAAGGCTTGGTTGACACACAAATTCACACCATTGACCAATAGAAAGTCATCTTGACAGGTGACCGTTTGAAAGGAATGAAGAAAGCTCTCATGGCTTATTAGCTGCGTTGCTACAGCTAGCTTCATTTAACCTCCTCCGTCGGAGTATGAACGGCTCCACAAAAGGAGCAGATAAGTTTGAGACAAGAGTTGATGCTACAGATACATCTTTTGAATAACCAGGATGGGAGTAAACAGCCAGAGAAAATAAAAACCTAAGCCAGACCTTGACGCTGACTATCGCTGACGACACACATACAGTATTTTCACTGCGCCACTCACTGGTGTGACCAAGCCTTAAAGGAGCATTACATCATTTTTCTGTCCAATTAGGGTTAATTAGATAACCTGAAAGAACAACAGTAAGGTGCTTTTTGAAAGTAAACATGGATTAAAGACGAAGTTATCTGCTTGTTTTTTGAAGAAAAGTTTGAGAAGTCCGCCCCCCAAAAAAATAAGTCCTACAGTAAGAGAGAGCAGAACACGGTGAGCTTTTCTTGTCTTGTCCTAGAGACCCAAATAATACCTTTTACAAGAGGTACTTTCACCAGGCTGTTGAGCAGTTTGAGCCGCTCTTTGCAGTTTTAAGATGAGGAAATAGTCCAAAGGAAATAGCTTAGTCCAAAATCTAAACGGCAGTATCTGGACAAGACAATGGCTCGCCTCATCCATGCAACAGGAAATTCAAAAGGCAGAAAAGCGACCCATGTGATCACAGACTGTACCATTTCCTGTTTCTTTTTCCTGTGCACCATAGTAAGTTGTGATGTGGAAGGGAACTTGGAGGAGGCGACGGGAAAAAAGGCGTTTGTTGCGACAGGCAATCCGAAGTAGGGTGAAGAAATAATTGTTTACGCTGAGCTCTAAGCCGTCAAGTGCTTCAAAGAGAGCCGATAATCACTCTTTGGTGTGGTGATGCTAAGCTCACCTTGCATACCGAATGTTCAATATTCAAAGCCAAGTTAGATAAGGATGCGAAATTCAGCTGGATGTTTGCAGCTTGAGGACACAACTCATATTTAGACCCATTTAGGTTTTATATATATATACAAGCAATTTTTTTTTAACGACATTTACAGTCAGCGGCCACAAACAAAAGCACTTGATGTGAATGAAAACAATGTTAAGTTGTGTGACTGGGATCACGGCTCGTTGTTTATTGAGACCAAAACTGAAAGATTGAAAGGGGGAAACATTGAGACAAAAAAAAAAAGAAAAAAAGAAAAAGAAATTGAGAGTGAAAGAGAAAGACCACAGAGCATTAGGGAGTCAAATAAAAGAAATGAATAGGCTCATTTAAAATAACGGCCGCTTGCGTCTCACATTCCCCGTTGAGATTTCCTTCATTATTTTACCTCCAGCTCCTTAAGCACCTCTTACCAGACATCATTTCTGACAATAACCAAGTCATAATGTGCTGTTTCATGGCATCATGTAGCTTTCCATTTTTAAAAGAGGGGTGGGAAGTAGGGGGTGTTGGGGGTTGGTTGGGGGGGCAACGTTCACAAACATAGAGCTCTCATTAGCTCACTAATGGGTTTTGTCAGCGGGGTATCTGTCAAGGAATCATGCATTTATAATAAGGGGTCACTTATTGGGGGAGGTATTGGCAGCAAAACACCTCAGTATTTCAAGCAAATAGCCTTCAGATTTAACAGTGATGTCACAGGGAATTATTTGCACTGAGGAGGAAGAGTTCATGTTACAAATGCTAAAACTTGCAAAGAAATTACACGCGCGCCATCATAAGATATGTCTATTTATTAAAATGTTAACATTTGGTCAATCAATGACTTAAACTACCTGCTGTCCTGCTTTATACAGACTGTCATTTGTCATAATTTGGATCTTTTATTTTATGAGAATAGATGATAGCTTGGTCAAGAAAAATGTTTTTTGTTTTTTTTGTTTTTTGTGGGGAAGAAACTCCTCAATTACACATAAGTAAGATGGATTATGCTGACTAAGTGCTCTCTTTTTGGGGGGATTTATCCACCCGCCGTTGAGATTTTTTTTTTTTTTTCAATGTAAAATGGCAAATGCTTTTGTGTAGAGTAGAATATAAAACTGTGACCAGTTTAGCCTTATTAATATACTGTAAATGGCCCACAATCTGCTACTAGACATGTCTTTTTTAGAGGCACAATGGTGATTTAAGTGTTATATGTTTGTTATAGTCAAACAGGACAGTTTTGCTACAGTCAGTGTTGGTATTTTGAAGGTTTATTGTTCCTTGTTTTATTACTGGCATTGAGAGCGAGTGGTTAAAAGATTTTAAAATGTTTGTCTATATGAAGGTGATATGTTCTGGATTTATTTTTTATTTTATTTTTTTTTATTATTATCGTGTATGTCCTGTTATTCAAGAGACGTATGATTTTACTGTGGATTTTGTGTTGCCTCTGCTGTTCCGCTAAAGCTTGCAAAAAAAAAAAAAAAAAAATGTATTTCTGACGCTTCGAGCTACCTCCTGAGGGCTGTTGTTGGTTTTAAACCGAGGGGTCGCCGCGTGTGTGACACCCTACAACATATGCTCCTTGTCCTCTCGCCCCCTCCACTATGACGGAGCCCGGACCTGTGAGCGTGAGGTCAACGCTAATGGCAGACGATGTCAAAGGTCATATTTGAGCGAGAATGGATTTTTCCGCAGCTGTACGACAGGAGTTTGCACGAGCACATGAAAAATAATCACTCCGATATTGAATTAAGATATGAAGTCATATGATATTCTCCCCTTTTTGTTTTTTAACCTTCATTCTCTCAGCTGCCTTTAGCTTTCGGCTGTTTGAGCTTTAATAAGCACTTATTGTATTCAAGAAATATTTTATGCTGCCTCTTGCATCACAACTGCAGGGGAGCAAATAACACCCAGTTATCACTTTTACACTTTTGTTTGAATATGACAAATATGAACTATGAAAGGCAATGCCAAAAGACGCTTTCTAATAGCTGAGGAGATCATTATGAATATTTGAGAAACCTCCCGACTGAATCCCGGGTCAACAGATTTAATCAGTTTCTAAAATCTCCCCAGCGCACAGATAAACATCTTTACTGTCATCTATCAGTTTTATGAATATGAATATGCCTTTCTGGTTTTGTTTTGTTTTTTGTTTTTTAATCTAAAAGCTGTGACACTTATTCCCTTTTGGCATCCTGTGAAAACAGACAGCTCATATTCCACTTTATCAAGGACACCAGTGTTTGGAAAATCAGTAAAGCAGCACAGTGATCTCATGCGACATGTTTTTTTTTTTTTCCGACTCCCACTACATCCACAAACATGGAGGATTGTAACCTTGACGAAAGTTACGACCCGTCCTGTATCCGTCCGTCCTACCTGGAGTCGCGGCCTTCACAGCTTCACATCTTTCTCTGATAAGGGCTGATTGGTTGAGGTGCAGTCTAACCCCTGACATGAGTACACTCCAGGGACTGTGGGTAATTGTGTGTTTTTTTGAGGGGTTTTTTTTTTCCGGTATTACAAGAAAAAAAGAAGAAAAACACAGACAGGGAGAGAAAAGCGAGACAGGATCTGACACTTCATCAGTTAAATGATGCTGAACCATGTTAACTTAGCCATCCGTGAAAACAAGGAGACCTTTGACTAATGTTAGACTTAAATATACGTTTACAGCCCTTTACTCATTTGTGTATTAAAAAAAAATAAATAAATAAAAAAAAGTTAATATACAGTTTCCTGTCTTGTATCAGCATAATTGTTTCTGAGCCTCAATGGTGCCGCTGGTGCAATCGTTCTTGATAACGCTGTTTAAAAAATAAAAATAAAAAAGCGTAATGGTTCATTTCCTGTGTGCTACTATGAACTGGGCAGAGTAGAAATGACAGAACATGATACAATAGGATGCCGTCTTTTTTTATTTTTTTCTGTGTTGTCACTTTAGCTTGCTCACAGCCTCTGGAAAATGTATTCTTAGGTTTTTGTCTCTGATGCTTTTATTTTATTAATTTTTTTTTTAATCACCTCGGCTGCCATCTTGAATGTTGAGTATCTCTGATCATGTGCTGTTGTCACTTGCATAGCAGTGTTTTGCTATCGAGGAAGAAGAAGAAGTATTTCTTTATCTTTGCTATCCTGAGTATGTCCTCATTCCTATTGTTCATGACATCTGTACAATTTGTATATTATAAAAATGATTTATATTTAATGTGTACATGTGTCTTTGCTTATTTTGTGTCAAAGGAAATATATACGACTAGGATACCTGGATCCTCGAGTACAAAGCTCTTTCAGGAATTATCTCTTTATCTCTTTAGACGTTTACAGTTGGAGGAGAAAAATAGACACAGATGTAAACCTCCTGCAACCGGCCCAGTAGTCAAAACCACTGAAGTCGAGTCATAAACAAAGACAGAAGGGGGTTGGTTCTACAGGCTCATCAGTTCATGCTCCCATCAATGGCTGACAAATACAAAAAAAAAAGCAACAAGATGGGAAGAGAAACATCTGAGCTCATAGTTGTATTTTCTGTAAGAAAAAGGATCTCATTTTTTATAAAAATTTGCTCCATCTGGTTATTACCTTCATGGTTATAGATCCTTAGAATAGATCGACTTTATGGTCATTTCGCCCCAAAACCTAAACAACGCCATTCATTTCATCCAAGCATCAAAACAATCTCATTCAGCCTCAAAACTGCTCCTCATGCTTCAATGTTTCACATAAAAACCCAGACGGGCAGCCATGATAATAACCTCATGGTGTTTATGAAGAGAACTATATTTACAGTTGAGTTGGTGCAATTTATAAGTCATGAGCTCAGAGCCCAGGGGAGAGTAAGGACATTAAGAGGAGGGCTTTGCCTTCGACCCAAACCACAAACACCACATCCATTCAGTTCACTGCAGGAGGCGTTAATGGCTTTTGAGGGAGATTGGGAACCACTGGCGAGCCGCTAAGATGGTCAGAAACACATTCATCCTGTGGTTTGGATATTAAACCCATGACCTGGGGCGGTATATCCCTGAGGTTCGACCCAGAGGTACCGCTGTACAGTACAAAAACACGCTGAGGGCAGCATGTTTTGTATAATGATGTTTCTTAGAAAATACTGTTTTTAAAATGGGGTCGAGGTTGATTCAACACAGATTTTGAGGCCTTTGTGTCCAGAGGATTTCTGAGATTTTCCTCGGATCTGCTTCGCTGTGCCTGGTTGTCAAACATTATTGAATTGATCTACAACTCGTTGCACTAATAAAATCAGTCAAAGATGTTTATGTTGGCTGCGTTGTGCCATACAAAGTCATGGATTCCAGTGAGACGTGAGTTCAAGACCCACTTGAGGCAGCACTGCCATCCAGTGGCTGTCATGTGCAGTGGAATAGATCACAATACTCAACACTGGATGCAATAGTTTTAATGACGAAATGATGAAGTCAGTTCGTCAGGTATTCAATCAACAGATAATTGATTGACTACAGTCGTAATAACTGCCAAATCTTAAGTTGTTTAACACGTTACCAAAAAAAATCTTTTTTCTATCTATTATCATTATGAAATTATTATGAAATCTATTTTTTTTTATCTTTAGGGGGAATTTCACCGATATGACACATAATACATAATATGTTTACTCATCATGCTATGAAATACTCAGCCTGTAAAAACAGATGTATAACGTCTTATGCATCTGTGAAGATGACAAAATAACCCTGAAGTCCTGACTACGTTGTGGGCATTTAGCAGGAAGGTTTAATGAAAGACAACACTGAGTTTGAATTATAGGAAATGTAGGATCCAAATCTAAAAATCAGCCTCTGTTGTTTCAGTGTCGACCATCCTTTTTTATTTTTTTTTATGTCAATCTGCATAAAGTAAGTAGCTTTAAAGTTAGAAAGTTAGAAATATCCTACATCACGTGTTTGGCTGCACAGCGTGAGTTTCTAATGTCACACCGCTGAGTCAGTTCGGTCTATCAGCTGTTATTCAGATGAAATAAACACTTTGTGCTCTCTGAGCTGCACTTTCTGACAAGAAGTTATAGACTAAATAGTTTTTCCTCCTCACACTGTACTCTTTCCTTGTCAACACTCCTGCTGATATATAAGCAGACCAACAAGTGCACTTGAGCATCTAATAAGTACACTTCGAATTTAGATATGAGGTCGGCGCCGGCGTATTCATTACCATAACAGAGAGGAACTGTGTAGCTGTGCGTTAAAAACCGTAATCACTTTGCTTTGATTTGCACAATCTTCTGAAAAACCATTACTGCCGTGTTTGATAAAATCCTCAACTTCCCTCCACACACACACACACACACACACGCTCGCACACTCTGTATTAGCAGATTAACCACTCACGATTAATTAACACAATTACCTCTGTGTGTGCCAATCGGTGTCTTATCAACCTTTGTCAGGCCTTAAACTGTAAATTAATTAATACCCCCTCTCTTGTCAAAGGAGACATATGAGCCCGAATTTGTATTTCTTAATTACTTCAGTTCCAGCAGGAATTGTGGGAAAAAGCCTGTGTCAGCAGCTCTGATTTGTTCTCGAGCTTATGATGACTTATGCTGCGAGCTCATTGGTTCATCTGACAGAATACGAAAACATGCCGCTCTCACGCTGATGAGAGGTGAGGAGGGTGGTGACATGATGTGAAAAGTGTCTCTTCAGACCGCCGCTTGATTTGAAGAAGCACCGCTGCTTAATCTTTTTGTTTACGCTGCTGAAGGTGACGCTCGGCTTTGTTTGGAGAGCTGGATGATTTTGACAAATAACTGTCAGTTTATTGTAGACTGTTGCAAATTATGGGTGTGTGTTTAAAAAATAAAAAATAAAAAATGAAGGAACTGAAACATGCAGGGATTCACAGACAGCAGGAAATTTAAATAAGCATTTTATTTATTTGTCATCTTTGAGTTTGAGGTGTTGGACTGGATCAAACTGCTCGGTTGTGCTCGATGTTCACCTGCTGATTACTGCAGATAAAAACAAACACAGAGTCATAAAGAGTCATAAACAACGGTGGGATATATAACAGAGGATATATTACATCTGACCTTCGGATCGTTTCATACAGTCATCCTGCAAACTTTTCATATCTTCAAATGTTAAAAATAGACCCAGTCTGCATTCTTATTCTTTTTAGACTGGAAGTAAACATTGAAATCATATTGGGCTTTATATATATATATATATATATATATATATATATATATATATATATATGTATATATATATATATTATATCATATATATTATATGAATTCAAATAAATAACACGAGGCAATAATATACACTTTATAATGCAATAAAACTAGCAGACTGACTTTATTCAGAAAGAAGGAAAACAACTATAAAAAGAAAAAAGATGAGAAAAGCTCTGATGGGATTCGATTCTTCATGAACTGTAAACTTTGACTGTAAGCTGCAGACAAACCTGCAGTTCTGTTTTTCATTTTTAATCTCAGCTAGAATAAAAAATGTTTAAAAAAAAATATTTTCTTTGTTGTATTTTTTGGATTTTGGTTCATTTAGGGTGAAACAGTCGAGTTATTAAACAGTGATTAATTCATCAGTCATTCCTGGATGGTTAGAAAGTTTGGTGACGATGAAACTCCACACAACTATAATTTCACTATATTTAACTATGATTAAAAATACCGAACATGTCTGTGCTTTATGATGTAATTTACTAATATGGTGTTTTATCAGTTAAGCATGAAGAAACAGCTGAAAACCAAAAGTCAAGACCAGGTTGGTGTTATCCATCATGACTGCAAGGATTGAATCATATTAAACATCTTTAAACATCTCATATATTCATGACACCCTCTGATTTCTGATGTAGAATAGAGCATTTCTAAACATGAAGAACAGCTGGCGGCGAAGCTCCTCAAGAGGCCAGATCTGTTGTCTGTCGAACATCTGGAGAAAATCTCATTTCATCATCAAAAAACTCTCAAGTTTGAAAAAAAAACCTCCCCTCTGGTGGGTTTTTGGGAACAAACATGTTCTCGTTTGTTTCGGGTTGACATATAATGACAGCCTGTGTGGTTTGTGCTTGAGGACAAATGACTGGATGTCATTTCAGCTTCAGTTTCAGGTCAACATTTATGTGGAAGTAACCGTTTCTGGTCCTTGGCTCATTATTGAAGCCTCCGTCTTACCTGTGCAGGCTTTGCGCAGCAATGGAAGCGAACATCATTGAGGCTGGTGTCATCCAGGCCATGCTGATATTCCTCCATCTTGCTCTCAACGCCACAGATTCCTCCGTTGCTGCACTCCTGGCTCCAGTAGCCGTACTCTCCCCAGTCTGTGCCGTGTCCCTCCAGCACTGGGTTGCTGCTGCAGCGGAACTTGATGTTGTTGGCGGACGTGTCGTCACCAAATGTTCCCTGAGGTGGCTCCACACGAAGCTGGAAAGACGTGAGCACGCCAGAGGGGCAGTACTGGGGCTGGGTCCAGTCACCGAAGCTGCACAGGAGAGCAGGAAGAGGGGAGCGGAGAAAAGGAAAATCAGTAAAAGATCTGAGACGTGGCTTGAAACTGGAGGAAAGTCAAGATATTTTAAAATCTGAGTGCCGGGCAGAAGTAGCGCTTTCATTTCCCCTCTGAACATGATGGGAAGCTGCCAGTATCCCTGCTGCTTTTAAAGTAGCTACTTTATTCTTATTTAATCTGTATAGTACAGCCAGGTTAGCAGCAGTGAGATCAGTTTCTGACCACAACAACAAACTGCTGCATATTTAAAGACATCAATAAAAAACATTTTAGCTGCTGAGCGAGATGCTGAGTGTGAAGGAAAGTGTACTAAATATTGTATCAACAGGGATCAATAGAAAACGTAGGAAGCCAAATGTATTTAAATCTGGGTAATAATAGATTTCAGTTGTTCACTGGTCACTTTCTGTCTTCATTTTTATTTATTTAATTTGACATCTGTTATGAACGTCTTATAACTGGTCTATAAAGCATTAGTAGAAGGTGTCTTAACCAGTAATAAAGCCATTGTTACAACCTTTATAAAGGAGCTTTAGTAGAAAGTGGTGTGCTGCTTACTAGCCAGTGTGGGACTCGATAGAGTACAGGAAGCTGCGGTCTTCGTCTCTGGCGCAGATGAGGCGGATCCCGTTCAGGGCAGTGTCATCGATGGGCCCGCTCCTTTCAATCTGGGAACAGATAACACAACTTTACACTGTTATCAGGTCGGGTTAAAGTCGTTTTAAAGGGTTTGGTTTAGTCAGTTATTATCTGATGAGATGGAAAACTGAGAGATTTTATTAGTAGTGGGTTCGAATTTGTTCCCATTTGGACTTTAAGGCAGTTTTTGTGGCTATAATTGTTCCTTCTCTACATACCAGCTGTGAGATGATCCATTTTTTAACACGACTCTGGTCTAAATACATATTTCTAAATTCAGCTGATTTCCAATTCAGAAAAATTAAGTAGTTTTTAGTATAAATTCTCTCATGTTTCGACATCCCTTTCTCCCCTCTGAGCTTCAACCCTTAAATATTGTTCATATTTCACAGTATCCCCTTATAATTAGGCTCTACAAATCCACAAATCTATTTTTTTTATTTATTCATTAATATCTTATGAGTCATTAATAATCAATCAGTGTTTTTTAGAGAGCAGAGAGAATATATTCTTTAGGTTTTACAGCATTTGTTAACACTAACATTATATGACAGTCGTATGTTGCATAAAACAGAAGAACATGACATCATCATCATGATTCCACTTAAATTTATTAAATGTGAAGTATGCAACATAAATGGTGTAATTTAACCCAGAATCAGCTGCACAAAAAAAGTTGAAATATTTTCATTATTCTTTTTTTTTTTTTTGCCGTTTCACAAATTGGTTTCTAATAATTTGAATATTCAAAATGTGTGAGAGTCCATGTCTTTACCCTGATACTGAATCCAACAGCAAAGAAATCCTCTGGACACATCTCAGGCCAGGTCCAGTTTCCAAACTCTCCTCCATTGTTCACAGTAAGCACAGATCTGTACTCTCTGTTGCTGAACGCCACACCAGCTCGCTGCAGAAAGTTCTTCTCACACAACCCGCAGGACAACACGGCCATGGTGGCCAGAAGGGTGAGCAGACTCGCCATGTTGACAGCAGTGACTCAGTCAGCGTTTCACTCAGAAATGCTCTGACAAGTAAACCAGGATTCAGACTAACAGCTCTTAAAGCTTCGCTATCGATCCCAAAATGCATCGTATCAGGGATGAATCATTTACAGAGTCGCAGAGTGGCGTGGGAATGAACAGCTGGCGTTGGAAAAAGAAAAAAGTTTTTCCTCGAGACACTGCTGCCGTGTATCAGTTCATCCATGTTTTACATTCACATTGTCACATTACAGCTCACAACATGCAGTGAATCTGAAAGCCTTTTATTTTCACTGCACTACATTTCATTTAGTTTCTACTCCACCATATTTATCTGAGAGCTTTAGTTACTTTTCAGGTGAATATTTGACTCAGTTGTTTCCCTCCTGTGTACCTGTGCTCCTCCACACCTGCCCTGCTTCAGCCTCATTAGCCAATCAGCTGCTTTCTTGGTCTCCTCATCCTCAATCTATAAGGTGTCTTAGAGGTGACAAATAATCCTTTCTATGTAGAACCTGCATGCAGAACAGTTTTTCCGTCATTCTTCAGATACTAACCGACACTTTATAGACTATACCGAACAATCAACGTTAACCTGTATTTGGCAGCTGCTTGTGGGAACTTTTCTCTGTTTCCTCAGGTGTAGCCCAACCAGTACAGATCAGTACAGTACAGATCCCGTTCAGGGCAGCGTCATCCGCCTCATCGGCACCAAAGATGGAAACTGTAGCTTCCTGTACTCTGTTGAGTCCCACCCTGGGTAGTTAGTTGCCTACAGTTGTACTATACTACTTACTATAATAAGGCTCCTTTATAAAGTTGTATATAATAACTTTATTAATCAATAAGAAATCATTTACTTTATAGATAATTTATAAGCTGATCATAAGAACAAATTTGGGGTCAATTTCTCTGTCTCCAATGGTGGAAAGTATATAAGTACATTTACTCAAGTACCTTTTTGTCTTTTGACGTCTTGCATAAGTCAGTGTGTAGTCGGGTCACATTTCAGATGTCTATGAGTTGTTAACAGCTCCACCAAATAGTGATTTTTACCTCTAAACTTCTCACATGGTTTCATTTCAATAAATGTTCAAATGATCCAATATTTCACCAAAAATCAAAGATTAAAGAAAAAGCTGAAACCAGATTTGTGTATCAGATCTGTATCTTTGTTTTTTCTTCTTTCCCATTAATCATCTAACGACCCCTCAGATTTATCTGGTGACCCTTTGGAGGGGCCCGACCCCTAGGTTGGGAACCACTGAACTAAACTAGCTGTATATAAAGTAGTTGAAACTAGCTCCACCTCCAGCAGCTACAACAGTAACATGCTGCTCTAACACTGATGCTTCAGTATTGATAATGGGCCTCTATATTTCAGTTAAATATCTCTGTTTTAGGAGATATGTTCATATTTGTATTAATTAATTAGATAGATAGATAGATAGATAGATAGATAGATAGATAGATAGATAGATAGATAGATAGATAGATAGATAGATAGATAGATAGATAGATAGATAGATAGATAGATAGATAGATAGATAGATAGATAGATGAAACATGAGGACAGCAAGGTGCCATAAAAGCTCATCAGATGGGCTGTTAAAATGTTTTTAGACCATATTTGTTTACATTTTGTCAAATATGCACCATTAAACGTATGTTAAAATATCTATTAGCAGTTGTTGCTTGCATTGAACCCATGTTGTATGAATACTAGAACATATGATCCATGTTCATCCAGTCTGAACGCAGCTTTAATCTTGTTCATATCAAAACTATGAAACAGATCATTTGATAACAGAGATTCTAACATTCACAGTATTAAGTCAGACATTTTGTATATGGTATATTTTCATTCACAGAGGCAGAGATTTTATTTATTTTTTTTATTTTTTTTATTTTGTAAAGGGGGTGGAAAGGGTGTGTGTGTGTGTGGGGGGGGGGGGGGGGGTGTAGAGTGAGTGAATGTGGTGGGGGTATGTGTGTGGTGTTGTGGGGGTTAGAGGGAGTGAATATGGTGGGTGTGTGTGTGTGTGTGTGTGTGGTGTGGTGGGGGTAAGAGGGAGTGAATGTGGTGGGGGGGTGTGTGTGTGGTGTGGTGGGGGTTGGAGGGAGTGAATGTATGGAGGGTGGCAAGGGTGGGTGAGGGGTCAAGGTGGGTATGTAGGGGCTGGGATGAGGCAGGAACAGTAGAGGTGGTTGGAGGTTGAATGTGAGAGGGATCAGATAGTAGAGGATGAAGGGGGGAGGGAGGGTGGAGGTGAGAGAGACGTCAGAGGGAGGGTGGAGAGGAGTAGAGGTGGAGGAAGAGGGCGCTACTGCTGTCCGGCATTCACCGAACAAACAGCAGTTTCCTCCACCTTACTGTTGCTGCCCTTTTTCTGTTTCCAGCTCCAGAAACCTGTTTTCTTCTTCTCTTTTTCTTTTAGTTTCTTTTCCTTCTTTTTCTCCGTTTCTGACTCTCCAGCTTCTTCTAGTTGGGTTTCGCTCTTCGCTTTCTTTTTGTGAGACCAGAAGTGTCTCCCTCTCTTCTCAACCTTCTTTGAATACAGTTCTTGGAGTGTATTCTTCTCCTCTTCCATCTGTCTTACTTTGTCCTCCCAGCTCTGCTCTTTCTCTGCCAGTTCTTTCGTTCTTTGCTCCTCCAGAGCGTCATACTTGGTCTGCCAAGTTTTCTCACTCTGGCAGAGTTCAGCCTCTTTGGTTGTCAGCAGATTGGACAACTCCATCTCTTTCTTGGAGAGAGCCTCCTTATTCATCTGCAAGACTTCAATTACTGTGTCCTTCTCGTCTTTCAGCTGCTTGATGGTCTCTTCTTTCTCTGCCAGCTCATCCTGGAGTTCCTCACACTGTTTCTGAATCTGCTGCTGAATCTTCAGGCTGGTGGAGGTCTCTGACTCGATCTTAGAGAGATTCTCCCTGAGCTGCAGGATTTGAGTGTCTCTCTGGCTGAGATGTTCTTCCAGCTTCTTCATTTTTCGTAGGCTCTCATCCTGAATTTGCAGCTTTGCCTCCAGCTTCTCCTGCAACGTCTCCTGCTTCAGCTGGAACGAAGCTGAGAGAATGGCCTTTTCCGCTTCCCATCTTGCTGTCATTGAGATGCATTCTTCTCTATGAACGTTCTCCATGTTGTTTGTGTCCTCACTCTTCTGAATGAGACTTTCTTTGAGGATGGAAATCTCAGAATCTTTTTTGGAGAGATCATCCTTGAATGTCTGGATTTCTGCATCCCTCTGGCTGAGCTGGTCTTCGAGTTCTTTAATTGTTTCTTGGCTCACACTCTGCTGCAGCTGGGACGAAGCTGAGAGAATGGCCTTTTCTGCTTCCCATATTGCCTTCATTGAGATGCATTTCTCTTTATGGAAGTTCTCCATGTTGTTTGCTTCATCGCACTTCTGATGGAGACTGTCTTTGAGGATGGAAATCTCAGAATCTTTTTTGGAGAGATCGTCCTCAAATGTCTGGATTTCTGCATCCCTCTGGCTGAGCTGATCTTCGAGCTGTTTAATTTTTTCTTGGCTCTCACTCTGCTGCAGCTGGGACGAAGCTGAGAGAATGGCCTTTTCTGCTTCCCATATTGCCTTCATTGAAATGCATTTCTCTTTATGACAGTTCTCCATGTTGATTGCTTCATTGCTCTTCTGATGGAGACTGTCTTTGAGGATGGAAATCTCTGAATCTCTTTTTGTGAGATCCTCCTTGAATGTCTGGATTTCAGAATCCTTTTGGCTGAGCTGCTCTTCGAGCTGCTTCACCTTCTTCATCCAGTCATCTCGGCTCTTGACCAAGGAGGAGATCTCTTTATCCCACTTTTTAAATTGTTCAGCAGACTCACATTTTTTATGGGCGAGTTCTTGCTGTAGCTTTCTGATGGTATCATCAGTGGAACGTTTCCTCTGGCTATATGCTGTCTCAACGTTGGCGTTGTACAGCATGGGCTTCACGGTTTCGTACCACTGGTTCCATTCAGCAATCGTCCTGTTAGCACTGTCCAGAGACTGTTGGAGATGTGCATAATCATAGTAGGGAGGTCTTCCAGCTGGTTGTTTGTGCTGAGTTGGACGCTCCCTAGGTGCGACACCAGCCAATCTGGGTATATTGTGCTGAACAGGACGCTGTGTCGGTGCAACATCGGCCAGTCTAGGCAGAGGTCTGGGGTTGTCACTTCTGTTCATGGCTCTGTGGCAAAGAGACAATGTCCAGAAGAAGTAGACAGTTGTGTCTGTAGACAACAATATTGGTCGTTAGTTGGTGGTCTTTGGTCGCTAGTTTTTGGTCGCTAGTTTTTGGTCACTAGTTTTTGGTCGCTGGTTTTTTAACGCTGTTTTTTTATCGCTGGTTCTCGGTCGCTGGTTTTTGGACACTGGTTTTTCGTAGACTGTAGTGACTGATATATACTGGTTGAGTTTAGAGATGATAGTAAAGTAAAGTTCTATGATCCACTTTGATCTGGTTCATTCTAGAACTTCTAAAGATCACGACTCATCAGGTGATGTCATCAGCTCACACAGCTGGACCAAATCAAATAAAGAAATTTAAAAAAAAACAATGGGAAAATGATAATTAGTTGCAACCCTACTGCTCACACCCAATTGTGTGTGAACATTAGATGACTGATGGGATCGTCAAAATATCGTCAAATATGCACCATTAAACGTATGTTGAAATATCTATTAGCAGTTGTTGCTTGCATTGAACCCATGTTGTATGAATACTAGAACATATGATCCATGTTCATCCAGTCTGAACGCAGCTTTAATCTTGTTTAAATCAAAACTATGAAACAGATCATTTGATAACGGAGATTCTAACATTCACAGTATTAAGTCAGACATTTTGTATATGGTATATTTTCATTCACAGAGGCAGAGATTTTTTTTATTTTTTTTATTTTTTTTATTTTGTAAAGGGGGTGGAAAGGGTGTGTGTGTGGGGGGGGCGAGGGGGGGGGGGGGGTTGTAGAGTGAGTGAATGTGGTGGGGGTATGTGTGTGGTGTGGTGGGGGTAAGAGGGAGTGAATGTGGTGGGGCTGTGTGTGTGTGTGTGGTGTGGTGGGGGTTAGAGGGAGTGAATGTATGGAGGGTGGCAAGGGTGGGTGAGGGGTCAAGGTGGGTATGTAGGGGCTGGGATGAGGCAGGAACAGTAGAGGTGGTTGGAGGTTGAATGTGAGAGGGATCAGATAGTAGAGGATGAAGGGGGGAGGGAGGGTGGAGGTGAGAGAGACGTCAGAGGGAGGGTGGAGAGGAGTAGAGGTGGAGGAAGAGGGCGCTACTGCTGTCCGGCATTCACCGAACAAACAGCAGTTTCCTCCACCTTACTGTTGCTGCCCTTTTTCTGTTTCCAGCTCCAGAAACCTGTTTTCTTCTTCTCTTTTTCTTTTAGTTTCTTTTCCTTCTTTTTCTCCGTTTCTGACTCTCCAGCTTCTTCTAGTTGGGTTTCGCTCTTCACTTTCTTTTTGTGAGACCAGAAGTGTCTCCCTCTCTTCTCAACCTTCTTTGAATACAGTTCTTGGAGTGTATTCTTCTCCTCTTCCATCTGTCTTACTTTGTCCTCCCAGCTCTGCTCTTTCTCTGCCAGTTCTTTCGTTCGTTGCTCCTCCAGAGCATCATACTTGGTCTGCCAACTTTTCTCACTCTGGCAGAGTTCAGCCTCTTTGGTTGTCAGCAGATTGGACAACTCCATCTCTTTCTTGGAGAGAGCCTCCTTATTCATCTGCAAGACTTCAATTACTGTGTCCTTCTCGTCTTTCAGCTGCTTGATGGCCTCTTCTTTCTCTGCCAGCTCATCCTGGAGTTCCTCACACTGTTTCTGAATCTGCTGCTGAATCTTCAGGCTGGTGGAGGTCTCTGACTCGATCTTAGAGAGATTCTCCCTGAGCTGCAGGATTTGAGTGTCTCTCTGGCTGAGATGTTCTTCCAGCTTCTTCATTTTTCGTAGGCTCTCATCCTGAATTTGCAGCTTTGCCTCCAGCTTCTCCTGCAACGTCTCCTGCTTCAGCTGGAACGAAGCTGAGAGAATGGCCTTTTCCGCTTCCCATCTTGCTGTCATTGAGATGCATTCTTCTCTATGAACGTTCTCCATGTTGTTTGTGTCCTCACTCTTCTGAATGAGACTTTCTTTGAGGATGGAAATCTCAGAATCTTTTTTGGAGAGATCATCCTTGAATGTCTGGATTTCTGCATCCCTCTGGCTGAGCTGGTCTTCGAGTTCTTTAATTGTTTCTTGGCTCACACTCTGCTGCAGCTGGGACGAAGCTGAGAGAATGGCCTTTTCTGCTTCCCATATTGCCTTCATTGAGATGCATTTCTCTTTATGGAAGTTCTCCATGTTGTTTGCTTCATCGCTCTTCTGATGGAGACTGTCTTTGAGGATGGAAATCTCTGAATCTCTTTTGGAGAGATCGTCCTTGAATCTCTGAATTTCTGCATCCCTCTGGTTGAGCTGATCTTCGAGTTCTTTAATTGTTTCTTGGCTCTCACTCTGCTTCAGCTGGGACGAAGCTGAGAGAATGGCCTTTTCTGCTTCCCATATTGACTTCATTGAGATGCATTTCTCTTTATGACAGTTCTCTATGTTGATTGCTTCGTTGCTCTTCTGATAGAGACTGTCTTTGAGGATGGAAATCTCAGAATCTTTTTTGGAGAGATCGTCCTCGATTGTCTGGATTTCTGCATCCCTCTGGCTGAGCTGATCTTCGAGCTCTTTAATAGTTTCTTGGCTCTCACTCTGCTGCAGCTGGGACGAAGCTGAGAGAATGGCCTTTTCTGCTTCCCATATTGCCTTCATTGAGATGCATTTCTCTTTATGACAGTTCTCCATGTTGATTGCTTCATTGCTCTTCTGATGGAGACTGTCTTTGAGGATGGAAATCTCAGAATCTTTTTTTGAGAGATCGTCCTCGAATGTCTGGATTTCTGCTTCCCTCTGGCTGAGTTGATCTTCGAGCTCTTTAATAGTTTCTTGGCTCTCACTCTGCTGCAGCTGGGACGAAGCTGAGAGAATGGCCTTTTCTGCTTCCCATATTGCCTTCATCGAGATGCATTTCTCTTTATGACAGTTCTCCATGTTGATTGCTTCATTGCTCTTCTGATGGAGACTGTCTTTGAGGATGGAAATCTCAGAATATTTTTTGGAGAGATTGTCCTCGAATGTCTGGATTTCTGCATCCCTCTGGCTGAGCTGATCTTCGAGCTGCTTCACCTTCTTCATCCAGTCATCTCGGCTCTTGACCAAGGAGGAGATCTCTTTATCCCACTT
The DNA here is from genome assembly GCA_036937835.1 of Pampus argenteus. NCBI lineage: Eukaryota > Metazoa > Chordata > Actinopteri > Scombriformes > Stromateidae > Pampus > Pampus argenteus. The sequence goes on along the minus strand of CM072865.1, from coordinate 22,194,559 downwards.
TTTAAATTGTTCAGCAGACTCACATTTTTCATGGGCAAGTTCTTGCTGTAGCTTTCTGATGGTATCATCAGTGGAACGTTTCCTCTGGCTATATGCTGTCTCAACGTTGGCGTTGTACAGCATGGGCTTCACGGTTTCGTACCACTGGTTCCATTCAGCAATCGTCCTGTTAGCACTGTCCAGAGACTGTTGGAGATGTGCATAATCATAGTAGGGAGGTCTTCCAGCTGGTTGTTTGTGCTGAGTTGGACGCTCCCTAGGTGCGACACCAGCCAATCTGGGTATATTGTGCTGAACAGGACGCTGTGTCGGTGCAACATCGGCCAGTCTAGGCAGAGGTCTGGGGTTGTCACTTCTGTTCATGGCTCTGTGGCAAAGAGACAATGTCCAAAAGAAGTAGACAGTTGTGTCTGTAGACAACAATATTGGTCGTTAGTTGGTGGTCTTTGGTCGCTAGTTTTTGGTCGCTAGTTTTTGGTCGCTGGTTTTTAACGCTGGTTTTTTATCGCTGGTTCTCGGTCGCTGGTTCTTACACACTGGTTTTTCGTAGACTGTAGTGACTGATATATACTGGTTGAGTTTAGAGATGATAGTAAAGTAAAGTTCTATGATCCACTTTGATCTGGTTCATTCTAGAACTTCTAAAGATCACGACTCATCAGGTGATGTCATCAGCTCACACAGCTGGACCAAATCAAATAAAGAAATTTAAAAAAAAACAATGGGAAAATGATAATTAGTTGCAACCCTACTGCTCACACCTAATTGTGTGTGAACATTGGAGGACTGATGGGATCGTCAAATTATCGTCAAATATGCACCATTAAACGTATGTTGAAATATCTATTAGCAGTTGTTGCTTGCATTGAACCCATGTTGTATGAATACTAGAACATATGATCCATGTTCATCCAGTCTGAACGCAGCTTTAATCTTGTTTAAATCAAAACTATGAAACAGATCATTTGATAACGGAGATTCTAACATTCACAGTATTAAGTCAGACATTTTGTATATGGTATATTTTCATTCACAGAGGCAGAGATTTTATTTATTTTTTTTATTTTTTTTATTTTGTAAAGGGGGTGGAAAGGGTGTGTGTGTGGGGGGGGGGGGGGGTTGTAGAGTGAGTGAATGTGGTGGGGGTATGTGTGTGTGTGTGTGGTGTGGTGGGGGTTAGAGGGAGTGAATGTGGTGGGGGGGGGGTGTGGCGTGGTGGGGGTTGGAGGGAGTGAATGTATGGAGGGTGGCAAGGGTGGGTGAGGGGTCAAGGTGGGTATGTAGGGGCTGGGATGAGGCAGGAACAGTAGAGGTGGTTGGAGGTTGAATGTGAGAGGGATCAGATAGTAGAGGATGAAGGGGGGAGGGAGGGTGGAGGTGAGAGAGACGTCAGAGGGAGGGTGGAGAGGAGTAGAGGTGGAGGAAGAGGGCGCTACTGCTGTCCGGCATTCACCGAACAAACAGCAGTTTCCTCCACCTTACTGTTGCTGCCCTTTTTCTGTTTCCAGTTCCAGAAACCTGTTTTCTTCTTCTCTTTTTCTTTTAGTTTCTTTTCCTTCTTTTTCTCCGTTTCTGACTCTCCAGCTTCTTCTAGTTGGGTTTCGCTCTTCACTTTCTTTTTGTGAGACCAGAAGTGTCTCCCTCTCTTCTCAACCTTCTTTGAATACAGTTCTTGGAGTGTATTCTTCTCCTCTTCCATCTGTCTTACTTTGTCCTCCCAGCTCTGCTCTTTCTCTGCCAGTTCTTTTGTTCGTTGCTTCTCCAGAGCGTCATACTTGGTCTGCCAAGTTTTCTCACTCTGGCAGAGTTCAGCCTCTTTGGTTGTCAGCAGATTAGACAACTCCATGTCCTTCTTAGAGAGAGCCTCCTTATTCATCTGCAAGACTTCAATTACTGTGTCCTTCTCGTCTTTCAGCTGCTTGATGGTGACCTTCCAGCTCTCTTCTTTCTCGATCAGCTCATCCTGGAGTTCCTCACACTGTTTCTGAATCTGCTGCTGAATCTTCAGGCTGGTGGAGGTCTCTGACTCGATCTTAAAGAGATTCTCCCTGAGCTGCAGGATTTGAGTGTCTCTCTGGCTGAGATGTTCTTCCAGCTTCTTCATTTTTCGTAGGCTCTCATCCTGAATTTGCAGCTTTGCCTCCAGCTTCTCCTGCAACGTCTCCTGCTTCAGCTGGAACGAAGCTGAGAGAATGGCCTTTTCCGCTTCCCATATTGCCTTCATTGAGATGCATTCTTCTCTATGAACGTTCTCCATGTTGTTTGTGTCCTCACTCTTCTGAATGAGACTTTCTTTGAGGATGGAAATCTCAGAATCTTTTTTGGAGAGATCATCCTTGAATGTCTGGATTTCCACATCCCTCTGGCTGAGCTGGTCTTCGAGTTCTTTAATTGTTTCTTGGCTCACACTCTGCTGCAGCTGGGACGAAGCTGAGAGAATGGCCTTTTCTGCTTCCCATATTGCCTTCATTGAGATGCATTTCTCTTTATGACAGTTCTCCATGTTGATTGCTTCATTGCTCTTCTGATGGAGACTGTCTTTGAGGATGGAAATCTCAGAATCTTTTTTGGAGAGATCGTCCTCGAATGTCTGGATTTCTGCATCCCTCTGGCTGAGCTGATCTTCGAGCTCTTTAATAGTTTCTTGGCTCTCACTCTGCTGCAGCTGGGACGAAGCTGAGAGAATGGCCTTTTCTGCTTCCCATATTGCCTTCATTGAGATGCATTTCTCTTTATGACAGTTCTCCATGTTGATTGCTTCATTGCTCTTCTGATGGAGACTGTCTTTGAGGATGGAAATCTCAGAATCTTTTTTGGAGAGATCGTCCTCGAATGTCTGGATTTCTGCATCCCTCTGGCTGAGCTGATCTTCGAGCTGCTTCACCTTCTTCATCCAGTCATCTCGGCTCTTGACCAAGGAGGAGATCTCTTTATCCCACTTTTTAAATTGTTCAGCAGACTCACATTTTTTATGGGCGAGTTCTTGCTGTAGCTTTCTGATGGTATCATCAGTGGAACGTTTCCTCTGGCTATATGCTGTCTCAACGTTGGCGTTGTACAGCATGGGCTTCACGGTTTCGTACCACTGGTTCCATTCAGCAATCGTCCTGTTAGCACTGTCCAGAGACTGTTGGAGATGTGCATAATCATAGTAGGGAGGTCTTCCAGCTGGTTGTTTGTGCTGAGTTGGGCGCTCCCTAGGTGCGACACCAGCCAATCTGGGTATATTGTGCTGAACAGGACGCTGTGTCGGTGCAACATCGGCCAGTCTAGGCAGAGGTCTGGGGTTGTCACTTCTGTTCATGGCTCTGTGGCAAAGAGACAATGTCCAAAAGAAGTAGACAGTTGTGTCTGTAGACAACAATATTGGTCGTTAGTTGGTGGTCTTTGGCCGCTAGTTTTTGGCCGCTAGTTTTTGGTCGCTAGTATTTGGTCGCTAGTTTTTGGTCACTAGTTTTTGGTCGCTGGTTTTTTAACGCTGGTTTTTTTATCGCTGGTTCTCTGTCGCTGGTTCTTGGACACTGGTTTTTCGTAGACTGTAGTGACTGATATATACTGGTTGAGTTTAGAGATGATAGTAAAGTAAAGTTCTATGATCCACTTTGATCTGGTTCATTCTAGAACTTCTAAAGATCACGACTCATCAGGTGATGTCATCAGCTCACACAGCTGGACCAAATCAAATAAAGAAATTTAAAAAAAAACAATGGGAAAATGATAATTAGTTGCAACCCTACTGCTCACACCTAATTGTGTGTGAACATTGGAGGACTGATGGGATCGTCAAAATATCGTCAAATATGCACCATTAAACGTATGTTGAAATATCTATTAGCAGTTGTTGCTTGCATTGAACCCATGTTGTATGAATACTAGAACATATGATCCATGTTCATCCATTCTGAACGCAGCTTTAATCTTGTTTAAATCAAAACTATGAAACAGATCATTTGATAACAGAGATTCTAACATTCACAGTATTAAGTCAGACATTTTGTATATGGTATATTTTCATTCACAGAGGCAGAGATTTTATTTATTTTTTTTATTTTGTAAAGGGGGTGGAAAGGGTGTGTGTGTGGGGGGGGGAGGGGGGGGGTTGTAGAGTGAGTGAATGTGGTGGGGGTATGTGTGTGGTGTGGTGGGGGTTAGAGGGAGTGAATGTGGTGGGGCTGTGTGTGTGTGGTGTGGTGGGGGTTAGAGGGAGTGAATGTATGGAGGGTGGCAAGGGTGGGTGAGGGGTCAAGGTGGGTATGTAGGGGCTGGGATGAGGCAGGAACAGTAGAGGTGGTTGGAGGTTGAATGTGAGAGGGATCAGATAGTAGAGGATGAAGGGGGGAGGGAGGGTGGAGGTGAGAGAGACGTCAGAGGGAGGGTGGAGAGGAGTAGAGGTGGAGGAAGAGGGCGCTACTGCTGTCCGGCATTCACCGAACAAACAGCAGTTTCCTCCACCTTACTGTTGCTGCCCTTTTTCTGTTTCCAGCTCCAGAAACCTGTTTTCTTCTTCTCTTTTTCTTTTAGTTTCTTTTCCTTCTTTTTCTCCGTTTCTGACTCTCCAGCTTCTTCTAGTTGGGTTTCGCTCTTCACTTTCTTTTTGTGAGACCAGAAGTGTCTCCCTCTCTTCTCAACCTTCTTTGAATACAGTTCTTGGAGTGTATTCTTCTCCTCTTCCATCTGTCTTACTTTGTCCTCCCAGCTCTGCTCTTTCTCTGCCAGTTCTTTCGTTCGTTGCTCCTCCAGAGCGTCATACTTGGTCTGCCAAGTTTTCTCACTCTGGTAGAGTTCAGCCTCTTTGGTTATCAGCAGATTGGACAACTCCATCTCTTTCTTGGAGAGAGCCTCCTTATTCATCTGCAAGACTTCAATTACTGTGTCCTTCTCGTCTTTCAGCTGCTTGATGGTCTCTTCTTTCTCTGCCAGCTCATCCTGGAGTTCCTCACACTGTTTCTGAATCTGCTGCTGAATCTTCAGGCTGGTGGAGGTCTCTGACTCGATCTTAGAGAGATTCTCCCTGAGCTGCAGGATTTGAGTGTCTCTCTGGCTGAGATGTTCTTCCAGCTTCTTCATTTTTCGTAGGCTCTCATCCTGAATTTGCAGCTTTGCCTCCAGCTTCTCCTGCAACGTTTCCTGCTTCAGCTGGAACGAAGCTGAGAGAATGGCCTTTTCCGCTTCCCATCTTGCTGTCATTGAGATGCATTCTTCTCTATGAACGTTCTCCATGTTGTTTGTGTCCCCACTCTTCTGAATGAGACTTTCTTTGAGAATGGAAATCTCAGAATCTTTTTTGGAGAGATCGTCCTTGAATGTCTGGATTTCTGCATCCCTCTGGCTGAGCTGGTCTTCGAGTTCTTTAATTGTTTCTTGGCTCACACTCTGCTGCAGCTGGGACGAAGCTGAGAGAATGGCCTTTTCTGCTTCCCATATTGCCTTCATTGAGATGCATTTCTCTTTATGACAGTTCTCCATGTTGATTGCTTCATCGCTCTTCTGATGGAGACTGTCTTTGAGGATGGAAATCTCTGAATCTTTTTTGGAGAGATCGTCCTTGAATGTCTGGATTTCTGCATCCCTCTGGCTGAGCTGATCTTCGAGCTGTTTAATTTTTTCTTGGCTCTCACTCTGCTGCAGCTGGGACGAAGCTGAGAGAATGGCCTTTTCTGCTTCCCATATTGCCTTCATTGAAATGCATTTCTCTTTATGGAAGTTCTCCATGTTGTTTGCTTCATCACTCTTCTGATGGAGACTGTCTTTGAGGATGGAAATCTCTGAATCTCTTTTCGTGAGATCCTCCTTGAATGTCTGGATTTCAGAATCCTTTTGGCTGAGCTGCTCTTCGAGCTGCTTCACCTTCTTCATCCAGTCATCTCGGCTCTTGACCAAGGAGGAGATCTCTTTATCCCACTTTTTAAATTGTTCAGCAGACTCACATTTTTTATGGGCGAGTTCTTGCTGTAGCTTTCTGATGATATCATCAGTGGAACGTTTCCTCTGGCTATATGCTGTCTCAACGTTGGCGTTGTACAGCATGGGCTTCACGGTTTCGTACCACTGGTTCCATTCAGCAATCGTCCTGTTAGCACTGTCCAGAGACTGTTGGAGATGTGCATAATCATAGTAGGGAGGTCTTCCAGCTGGTTGTTTGTGCTGAGTTGGACGCTCCCTAGGTGCGACACCAGCCAATCTGGGTATATTGTGCTGAACAGGACGCTGTGTCGGTGCAACATCGGCCAGTCTAGGCAGAGGTCTGGGGTTGTCACTTCTGTTCATGGCTCTGTGGCAAAGAGACAATGTCCAGAAGAAGTAGACAGTTGTGTCTGTAGACAACAATATTGGTCGTTAGTTGGTGGTCTTTGGCCGCTAGTTTTTGGTCGCTAGTTTTTGGTCGCTAGTTTTTGGTCGCTGGTTTTTTAACGCTGTTTCTTTATCGCTGGTTCTCGGTCGCTGGTTCTTGGACACTGGTTTTTCGTAGACTGTAGTGACTGATATATACTGGTTGAGTTTAGAGATGATAGTAAAGTAAAGTTCTATGATCCACTTTGATCTGGTTCATTCTAGAACTTCTAAAGATCACGACTCATCAGGTGATGTCATCAGCTCACACAGCTGGACCAAATCAAATAAAAAAATTTAAAAAAAAACAATGGGAAAATGATAATTTGTTGCAACCCTACTGTTCACACCTAATTGTGTGTGAACATTGGAGGACTGATGGGATCGTCAAAATATCGTCAAATATGCACCATTAAACGTATGTTGAAATATCTATTAGCAGTTGTTGCTTGCATTGAACCCATGTTGTATGAATACTAGAACATATGATCCATGTTCATCCAGTCTGAACGCAGCTTTAATCTTGTTTAAATCAAAACTATGAAACAGATCATTTGATAACAGAGATTCTAACATTCACAGTATTAAGTCAGACATTTTGTATATGGTATATTTTCATTCACAGAGGCAGAGATTTTATTTATTTATTTTATTTTTTTTATTTTGTAAAGGGGTGGAAAGGGTGTGTGTGTGTGTGGGGGGGGGGGGGGGGGGGGGTTGTAGAGTGAGTGAATGTGGTGGGGTATGTGTGTGGTGTGGTGGGGGTTAGAGGGAGTGAATGTGGTGGGGCTGTGTGTGTGTGTGTGTGGTGTGGTGGGGGTTAGAAGGAGTGAATGTGGTGGGGGTGTGTGTGTGTGTGGTGTGGTGGGGGTTGGAGGGAGTGAATGTATGGAGGGTGGCAAGGGTGGGTGAGGGGTCAAGGTGGGTATGTAGGGGCTGGGATGAGGCAGGAACAGTAGAGGTGGTTGGAGGTTGAATGTGACAGGGATCAGATAGTAGAGGATGAAGGGGGGAGGGAGGGTGGAGGTGAGAGAGACGTCAGAGGGAGGGTGGAGAGGAGTAGAGGTGGAGGAAGAGGGCGCTACTGCTGTCCGGCATTCACCGAACAAACAGCAGTTTCCTCCACCTTACTGTTGCTGCCCTTTTTCTGTTTCCAGTTCCAGAAACCTGTTTTCTTCTTCTCTTTTTCTTTTAGTTTCTTTTCCTTCTTTTTCTCCGTTTCTGACTCTCCAGCTTCTTCTAGTTGGGTTTCGCTCTTCGCTTTCTTTTTGTGAGACCAGAAGTGTCTCCCTCTCTTCTCAACCTTCTTTGAATACAGTTCTTGGAGTGTATTCTTCTCCTCTTCCATCTGTCTTACTTTGTCCTCCCAGCTCTGCTCTTTCTCTGCCAGTTCTTTCGTTCGTTGCTCCTCCAGAGCGTCATACTTGGTCTGCCAAGTTTTCTCACTCTGGTAGAGTTCAGCCTCTTTGGTTGTCAGCAGATTGGACAACTCCATCTCTTTCTTGGAGAGAGCCTCCTTATTCATCTGCAAGACTTCAATTACTGTGTCCTTCTCGTCTTTCAGCTGCTTGATGGTCTCTTCTTTCTCTGCCAGCTCATCCTGGAGTTCCTCACACTGTTTCTGAATCTGCTGCTGAATCTTCAGGCTGGTGGAGGTCTCTGACTCGATCTTAGAGAGATTCTCCCTGAGCTGCAGGATTTGAGTGTCTCTCTGGCTGAGATGTTCTTCCAGCTTCTTCATTTTTCGTAGGCTCTCATCCTGAATTTGCAGCTTTGCCTCCAGCTTCTCCTGCAACGTTTCCTGCTTCAGCTGGAACGAAGCTGAGAGAATGGCCTTTTCCGCTTCCCATCTTGCTGTCATTGAGATGCATTCTTCTCTATGAACGTTCTCCATGTTGTTTGTGTCCCCACTCTTCTGAATGAGACTTTCTTTGAGGATGGAAATCTCAGAATCTTTTTTGGAGAGATCGTCCTTGAATGTCTGGATTTCTGCATCCCTCTGGCTGAGCTGGTCTTCGAGTTCTTTAATTGTTTCTTGGCTCACACTCTGGTGCAGCTGGGACGAAGCTGAGAGAATGGCCTTTTCTGCTTCCCATATTGCCTTCATTGAGATGAATTTCTCTTTATGACAGTTCTCCATGTTGTTTGCTTCATCGCTCTTCTGATGGAGACTGTCTTTGAGGATGGAAATCTCTGAATCTTTTTTGGAGAGATCGTCCTTGAATCTCTGAATTTCTGCATCCCTCTGGCTGAGCTGGTCTTCGAGTTGTTTAATTTTTTCTTGGCTCTCACTCTGCTTCAGCTGGGACGAAGCTGAGAGAATGGCCTTTTCTGCTTCCCATATTGCCTTCATTGAGATGCATTTCTCTTTATGACAGTTCTCAATGTTGATTGCTTCATTGCTCTTCTGATGGAGGCTGTCTTTGAGGATGGAAATCTCAGAATCTTTTTTTGAGAGATCGTCCTCGAATGTCTGGATTTCTGCATCCCTCTGGCTGAGCTGATCTTCGAGCTCTTTAATAGTTTCTTGGCTCTTACTCTGCTGCAGCTGGGACGAAGCTGAGAGAATGGCCTTTTCTGCTTCCCATATTGCCTTCATTGAGATGCATTTCTCTTTATGACAGTTCTCCATGTTGATTGCTTCATTGCTCTTCTGATGGAGACTGTCTTTGAGGATGGAAATCTCAGAATCTTTTTTGGAGAGATCGTCCTCAAATGTCTGGATTTCTGCATCCCTCTGGCTGAGCTGATCTTCGAGCTCTTTAATAGTTTCTTGGCTCTCACTCTGCTGCAGCTGGGACGAAGCTGAGAGAATGGCCTTTTCTGCTTCCCATATTGCCTTCATTGAGATGCATTTCTCTTTATGACAGTTCTCCATGTTGACTGCTTCATTGCTCTTCTGATGGAGACTGTCTTTGAGGATGGAAATCTCAGAATCTTTTTTGGAGAGATCGTCCTCAAATGTCTGGATTTCTGCATCCCTCTGGTTGAGCTGATCTTCGAGCTGTTTAATTTTTTCTTGGCTCTCACTCTGCTGCAGCTGGGACGAAGCTGAGAGAATGGCTTTTTCTGCTTCCCATGTTGCCTTCATTGAAATGCATTTCTCTTTATGGAAGTTCTCCATGTTGTTTGCTTCATCGCTCTTCTGATGGAGACTGTCTTTGAGGATGGAAATCTCTGAATCTCTTTTCGTGAGATCCTCCTTGAATGTCTGGATTTCAGAATCCTTTTGGGTGAGCTGCTCTTCGAGCTGCTTCACCTTCTTCATCCAGTCATCTCGGCTCTTGACCAAGGAGGAGATCTCTTTATCCCACTTTTTAAATTGTTCAGCAGACTCACATTTTTTATGGGCGAGTTCTTGCTGTAGCTTTCTGATGGTATCATCAGTGGAACGTTTCCTCTGGCTATATGCTGTCTCAACGTTGGCGTTGTACAGCATGGGCTTCACGGTTTCGTACCACTGGTTCCATTCAGCAATCGTCCTGTTAGCACTGTCCAGAGACTGTTGGAGATGTGCATAATCATAGTAGGAAGGTCTTCCAGCTGGTTGTTTGTGCTGAGTTGGACGCTCCCTAGGTGCGACACCAGCCAATCTGGGTATATTGTGCTGAACAGGACGCTGTGTCGGTGCAACATCGGCCAGTCTAGGCAGAGGTCTGGGGTTGTCACTTCTGTTCATGGCTCTGTGGCAAAGAGACAATGTCCAGAAGAAGTAGACAGTTGTGTCTGTAGACAACAATATTGGTCGTTAGTTGGTGGTCTTTGGCCGCTAGTTTTTGGTCGCTAGTTTTTGGTCACTAGTTTTTGGTCGCTGGTTTTTTAACGCTGGTTTTTTATCGCTGGTTCTCGGTCGCTGGTTCTTGGACACTGGTTTTTCGTAGACTGTAGTGACTGATATATACTGGTTGAGTTTAGAGATGATAGTAAAGTAAAGTTCTATGATCCACTTTGATCTGGTTCATTCTAGAACTTCTAAAGATCACGACTCATCAGGTGATGTCATCAACTCACACAGCTGGACCAAATCAAATAAAAAAATTTAAAAAAAAACAATGGGAAAATGATAATTAGTTGCAACCCTACTGCTCACACCTAATTGTGTGTGAACATTGGAGGACTGATGGGATTGTGCATGTTACTGCAAAAATGTCTCCGTGTCTGTCTGCATGTTTCAGCTCATTAAAATGATGTTAGGAATATTAAACCTACATTGGAAACAAGATGTGGACACAAAACTGACATATTTTAAGTCACTTGTTAGTGAACAGTTGTTTATTTCCACATCCAGCAGTCACGGAGCAACATTTTTATTCATGTGGAGTCGTGTTTGTGTCCAGGTAGTGAATATAAGTCCAATATTCACTCTCTTTAACCTCTTTTTGCTCTCTACCAACTCCTGAGGGAAAATATTTGTCTCTTTATATATCTATGTTCACCAGTTAGTCTACAGCTAACTGTGTCTGGTGGTTGTTTGGTGCTGAGCAGGTCATGTACAGGGGCTTTTTACAGCTTTTTCTATGAAAACAGCTGACTGCTGTGGCCATAAACGACACTATGATAACTGATTTTAGTATTTGTCATTTGAATTTTAGTCACAATTACACATATTTTGCACTTATTACACAGTGATCAGACGTTGAATTACAGTTAACTTTTGACTAAAATTTGAACTTAGTGTAAGGAGTCTGAATAAGGTCATTATTCATGCCATAATGTAAGGCTACACCTGGGGTGAAGATGTCACAACAGCATTGAGGGGGAAACATAGACTCACTGTCCGCTGCACTCTCCTGCTTTGCTGATGTCCAGAAAGGATTGATCGATACTGAAGCCGGTGGGGTCGGTGGCCACGCTCCGCTGAGCAGCGCTGTCCTTGGGCGGGCCTCTGCTCCACCTGCGGCTAGCTTTGTCGCTCCGGTGATTAGATCAATGCTAACCAGGAATGGGTTGCGGCTCTCCCCGTCGCTGACACATCTGCCACTTGTCAAATCAACCGGGTCCATATCAGCTCGAACAGTCTCTCTTAAAAACGGGTTTGTGTTAGCCTTTGAGCTAATTAGCGTATCAAGTCTCTCAACAACAACATTACCGAGCGCCGCCATTTTGTCCTGCGGTCGCGGCTCTTTTTTATTCTTTTTCTTGATTCACTCATCCAATAAAACTCAAAAACAAACCCTGAATCTGAAAATGTAATTTAGGATATTGATGGAGAGATCAAATCAGGAAAAAAAACCTACCCGACTAATGTGAGGGAGACATTTATCTGTCATGTAGTAAAAAACAAAGCTGACCGATCCTGAAACAGACTGGCTGTGCTGTAAAATGGCACTGCTAACAGCTAACCTTAGTGCTAATGTTAGCAGTTAGCCTCAATGTTAGCGGCTACGTTCCTGTGAGCAGCTAACAAAACGCTAACAATTTGTAAGATGTAGATTTAAAAAAAATATGGGCAATAATTATTATTGTTTTTTAATTTTTAGCCCTCACTACATTACCAATTAATTCAGTTAGCTAACATTAGCCTGGCTGAAAAAACTACCCATTCATGGTGACATCTGGAGAGGACATTTTGAAACTTCCTTGATTTCTCACTTACTTTTTTTGGACTGTATTACACAACCTAAACCTTGTTTTTATTAATGCCTCGTGACTTATTAACCATTAACCAAGGATCTGAATACCTCTTCCAGCATGGAAAGTACTACTGATATACAGCCTGTTACTATGATAGTAAAGTAAAGAGTACAGGGTTTTAACTACTTATCTGTCTAATTTTAAACCACTTTATAGTCATTTATAACATACAGATTTGACATGTCATGTAAAAATTATAGACCAAACTGTCCAAACTGTCCTCATTGTAAAGGACAAATCTGACAACTTAATTTTACATAATCATAACATAAGTGTGGTGGTGGTGGTGGGGAGGGATGGATGCTGGCATATTTTTTGAAGGATAAAATGTCAGTTGAGTCCTTGGTTGACAAAAATGATAAAGGGGGAGCTGTGCCATGTCAGGAGGGGCAGTGCCATGATGAAACAACAGCATGACGCCTTCCCACGGTGCTCTTTACCTCCTCTCACTGTAGTTAACGCACAACTGACAGCATATTGAGAAGTTTTCTTTTCTGGTAGGCTGAAAGGTTTCTGAAGATGGAGAGCTGTATAAGGAAGCTGATGGGCTGGTACTGGCACTATATATTTAACCCAGTGATGTTTAGTATACATTACCATATCTACAGATGTTATATAATTTATCATTTCAACATATTTTAACTATAACATATTAAACTCTGTTTCCGTCAATAGTAAGCAGCTCCAGCAACAGCTGCAGAGACGCTGATAAAGAAGAGAATTATCCCAACTGCCTTCTTCAGGTACTTATCTAGTGGAGAGGTATCTGAGAGGGGGAAATAATAAGAAAAATCTTATTCTGCACATCAATCCTACAATATAGTAGATCAGCATATGCAGTCCGAAGGATAAACTGTGCTAATTGTTCCATGCACATTCATCCTTATGTAAGAAGTTTGAGTGGATTCAAGATTTTTTGAACCCGCCGAACATTCGTCAAGTCAAGAATTAAATGAGAAGATCAACTACTGTCATGAATCTTCTCATCTTATTCTCAGGAATGAAGATGGGTGCTCATTTGGTATCAAATGAATGGAAATTTAACTTATTTAAAGTTATAAAATGAAGATACATGGTTCCTTATGCATATGCACAAGCTTTTTCATCATTTCCACTTTCCTGCTTCGTCAAAGCTGCTTCCTTTCATAACTTTCACTATTTAACTTATTTAATACATGTGACTTTTGAGTCTAATTCGGTGAATCTCTCTCAGCCAGCTCAGCCTCACTTTCTGAGAAAAAAAAAAAAACTCCCAGAATGCCGCACTCAAGCATGGGCTACTTCCAGTTGGTTTGATGGACCTTGACAATTGGAGGCAGTGGTGTGTAGAAATGATTAGAGCAGAGAATTAGCTAAATGACCTGCTAAACATAGAGTGCAAAAGAAAAACTCTCGGGCTGCATAGTTTTCTTTAAGTCATTTAATTAAAGAATGAGAAAAGAAAGATTTGTTTTGACCAATGAAGCCAATGAAGTGGCAGGCGTGTTTGCTATAAAATCTCCTTAAACTTTGTTCAGAAATCACAGAAACAAACGAGTCCGGCTGGAGTCATACATGATGAAAAGCTTCTGGTTGAATCTATTTTTCATAAAGAAAAATGTGCACTGTGCCTAAATCAGTGGTGGAAAACTAAGAACATTTACTCAAATACTGCAGTTAAGTACAATTTTAAGTTACTTGAAATTGTTTAATACTACTACTACTCCACAGTATTTCCTTTTTACTCCATGACAGCTTTTAGTAACTCATGATATTCAAATTTTACATAATGATAAGATTATAAATTACACTGCATTGTTAAAAATAAAACCAGTGGTTCCCAAAATAGTTGGCGTGAGAACCTTTGCAAGAAACCGGTGTGTATTTGTGTCTCCTTGTCATGTCTATGAGTTGTTTGCACATTTCAAATAAATGTTTAAGGCCCAAAGAGGTAAAACTTTCAAAAAAATGAATCCAAATTCCAGTAGTTCAGACTCTTTTAAGGGTTGTTTTTTTTTTTTTTAAATACAGGACTTTTACCTGTAAACTAAATTGTCACTCAACATGAATACATATGCTGTTATTACAAACTCAAAGCTGCAGTATTTTCAGCGTTTGGGATTTTAAATCCATCCCTCAGAAGCTCGACACGCTTCCATATTAAAATGCGGCAGCTATCTCATCCATCATGGTGAAAATAATTAGATTGAGGCAGAGAGCAGAGGCAGTTTGGAGCACTGCCATTCTGTGACGGTGTTAAAACACAAGTGAGCAGACATGACAAACATTATTTAATGATGGTTTGTGTCAGACAGTCACTGCAGGAGCAGCAATCTGCCCAAAAAGCTTCATCGGTGCCGATGATAATTGATGGTGTGAAATGTGATGACGGGTTATTAAAAGAAGGAAGAATGTAATGGGGTTGTTCTCTTTCATTTTAATGTGTTTTGCATGTTATTTGATATATATAGTATCAAATACACAGTGAGATACAAAGCTATTACTATTCTACAATATGCCATAAATATGATACTAATATATAAACATATAATATAAACATATATTAGTATCATAGCAATGTATGGAGATAAACATAATACAGTGACAGACAGCTTAACCTTCACTGACAGCACAAACAAGGCACAGGTGAGTCAGATTTTAACACGACTCACTGCTGCCACCTACTGGAGGAAAGTCATAATCACAACCTGTGGAAAAAAAACTAATAGTCAAAATGTTTTCTTCTTATTAGTCCCTCGCTCTCACACAGTGAATGCAGTGAGGGACCTATTAAAATTGAGCTGTTTATTATTATTACGCATTATTATTCATGCAACTCTTCGGAGGGCATTTGCACCCCCTAGCCATGCTCAAAAAGTTGATACGACATGGCAGGAACGGGCGACCTCGCGGAACACGGCGTTGAGGGGGGTGCGCCAAAATGGCTCCACAGCGCCCCCTTGAAATTTTCAAAAACCCCTCCCCATAAGGGTTTTAATGGAGTTGGAACATGAAACTCGGTACACATGTGTAGACTAAGGAGATGAACAAAAAAGTCTCTTGCGCAAATTTACTTTTCCCAACAGGGAGTCTGCCATTTTCAATTTCATTTTCCCTCATTGAAAATCAATGGAAATTTTCCCCATTGAAAATCGTTGGAATTTTCGCCATTGAAAACCAATGTAGATTTTGCCCATTTAAAACCAATGGCATTTGTACCCATTGAAAACCAATGGCTTTTTTGCCCATTGAAAACCTATTGAAATCCTACAGATTCCTGCATTTCTCACAGCCGCATTTATTTTTCAAGCGTTGCAGCACCTCTGCAACACGTCAGGCAGCGGCGGGCGGCATGAGCGAGGGACTACAACACTGCTTGCGGTTTTAATTTCTATTGTCATTCTCTTTATCTCTATTGTCATTCTCTTTATCTCTATTGTCTTTATCTCTATTGTCATTCCTGTTATGTCTATTGTCATTCTCTTTATCTCTATTGTCTTTATCTCTATTGTCATTCTCTTTGTCTCTATTGTCTTTATCTCTATTGTCATTCCTGTTATGTCTACTGTCATTCTCTTTATCTTTATTGTCATTCTCTATATCTCTATTGTCTTTATCTCTATTGTCATTCCTGTTATGTCTATTGTCATTCTCTTTATCTCTATTGTCATTCTCTTTATCTTTATTGTCTTTATCTCTATTGTCATTCTCTTTATCTCTATTGTGATTCTCTTTATCTCTATTGTCTTTATCTCTATTGTCATTCCTGTTATGTCTATGGTCATTCTCTTTATCTCTATTGTCTTTATCTCTATTGTCATTCCTGTTATGTCTATTGTCATTCTCTTTATCTCTATTGTCATTCCTGTTATCTCTATTGTCTTTATCTCTATTGTCATTCTCTTTATCTCTATTGTCTTTATCTCTATTGTCATTCCTGTTATGTCTATTGTCATTCTCTTTATCTCTATTGTCTTTATCTCTATTGTCATTCTCTTTGTCTCTATTGTCTTTATCTCTATTGTCATTCCTGTTATGTCTACTGTCATTCTCTTTATCTTTATTGTCATTCTCTATATCTCTATTGTCTTTATCTCTATTGTCATTCCTGTTATGTCTATTGTCATTCTCTTTATCTCTATTGTCATTCTCTTTATCTCTATTGTCTTTATCTCTATTGTCATTCTCTTTATCTCTATTGTGATTCTCTTTATCTCTATTGTCTTTATCTCTATTGTCATTCCTGTTATGTCTATGGTCATTCTCTTTATCTCTATTGTCTTTATCTCTATTGTCATTCCTGTTATGTCTATTGTCATTCTCTTTATCTCTATTGTCATTCCTGTTATCTCTATTGTCTTCATCTCTATTGTCATTCTCTTTATCTCTATTGTCTTTATCTCTATTGTCATTCCTGTTATGTCTATGGTCATTCTCTTTATCTCTATTGTCTTTATCTCTATTGTCATTCCTGTTATGTCTATTGTCATTCTCTTTATCTCTATTGTCATTCCTGTTATCTCTATTGTCTTTATCTCTATTGTCATTCTCTTTATCTTTATTGTCTTTATCTCTATTGTCATTCTCTTTATCTCTATTGTAATTCTTTTTTATTCTATTGTCATTCTCTTTATCTCTATTGTCGTTCTCTTTATCTCTATTGTCTTTATCTCAATTGTCATTCCTGTTATGTCTATTGTCATTCTCTTTATCTCTATTGTATTTATCTCTCTTGACATTCTCTTTATCTCTCTTGTCATTATTATTATCTCTATTGTCTTTATCTCTCTTGTCATTCTCTTTATCTCTATTGTCTTTATCTCTATTGTCATTTTCTTTATCTCTATTGTCATTCTCTTTATCTCTATTGTGATTCTCTTTATCTCTATTGTCATTCCTGTTATGTCTATGGTCATTCTCTTTATCTCTATTGTCTTTATCTCTATTGTCATTCCTGTTATGTCTATTGTCATTCTCTTTATCTCTATTGTCATTCCTGTTATCTCTATTGTCTTTATCTCTATTGTCATTCTCTTTATCTCTATTGTCTTTATCTCTATTGTCATTCCTGTTATGTCTATGGCCATTCTCTTTATCTCTATTGTCTTTATCTCTATTGTCATTCCTGTTATGTCTATTGTCATTCTCTTTATCTCTATTGTCATTCCTGTTATCTCTATTGTCTTTATCTCTATTGTCATTCTCTTTATCTCTATTGTCTTTATCTCTATTGTCATTCTCTCTATCTCTATTGTCATTCTTTTTTATTCTATTGTCATTCTCTTTATCTCTATTGTCGTTCTCTTTATCTCTATTGTCTTTATCTCAATTGTCATTCCTGTTATGTCTATTGTCATTCTCTTTATCTCTATTGTGTTTATCTCTCTTGACATTCTCTTTATCTGTCTTGTCATTATTATTATCTCTATTGTCTTTATCTCTCTTGTCATTCTCTTTATCTCTATTGTCTTTATCTCAATTGTCATTCCTGTTATGTCTATTGTCATTCTCTTTATCTCTATTGTATTTATCTCTCTTGTCATTCTCTTTATCTATATTGTCATTCTTATTATCTCTATTGTCTTTATCTCTATTGTCATTCTCTTTATCTCTATTGTCTTTACCTCTATTGTCATTCCTGTTATCTCTATTGTAATTCCCGTTATCTCTATTGTCTTTATCTCTATTGTCATTCTCTTTGTCTCTATTGTCATTCTCTTTATCTCTATTGTCTTTATCTCTATTGTCATTCCTGTTATGTCTATTGTCATTCTCTTTATCTCTATTGTCATTCTCTTTATCTCTATTGTCTTTATCTCTATTGTCATTCTCTTTATCTCTATTGTCTTTATCTCTATTGTCATTCCTGTTATCTCTATTGTAATTCCCGTTATCTCTATTGTCATTCTCTTTGTCTCTATTGTCATTATCTTTGTCTCTATTGTCATTCTCTTTATCTCTATTGTCTTTATCTCTATTGTCATTCCTGTTATGTCTATTGTCATTCTCTTTATCTCTATTGTCATTCCCTTTATCTCTATTGTCTTTATCTCTATTGTCATTCTCTTTATCTCTGTTGTCTTTATCTCTATTGTCATTCTCTTTGTCTCTATTGTCATTATCTTTGTCTCTATTGTCATTCTCTTTATCTCTATTGTCTTTATCTCTATTGTCATTCCTGTTATGTCTATTGTCATTCTCTTTATCTCTATTGTCATTCCCTTTATCTCTATTGTCTTTATCTCTATTGTCATTCTCTTTATCTCTATTGTCTTTATCTCTATTGTCATTCCTGTTATGTCTATTGTCATTCTCTTTATCTCTATTGTCATTCTCTTTATCTCTATTGTCTTTATCTCTATTGTCATTCCTGTTATGTCTATTGTCATTCTCTTTATCTCTATTGTCATTCTCTTTATCTCTATTGTCTTTATCTCTATTGTCATTCCTGTTATCTCTATTGTAATTCCCGTTATCTCTATTGTCATTCCTGTTATCTCTATTGTCTTTATCTCTATTGTCATTCTCTTTATCTCTATTGTCTTTATCTCTATTGTCATTCCTGTTATCTCTATTGTCTTTATCTCTATTGTCATTCTCTTTATCTCTATTGTCTTTATCTCTATTGTCATTCCTGTTATCTCTATTGTAATTCCCGTTATCTCTATTGTCGTTATCTCTATTGTCATTCTCTTTGTCTCTATTGTCATTCTCTTTATCTCTATTGTCTTTATCTCTATTGTCATTCCTGTTATGTCTATTGTCATTCTCTTTATCTCTATTGTCTTTATCTCTATTGTCATTCCTGTTATGTCTATTGTCATTCTCTTTATCTCTATTGTCTTTATCTCCATTGACATTCCTGTTATGTCTATTCTCATTCTCTTTATCTCTATTGTCATTCCTGTTATCTCTATTGTCTTTATCTCTATTGTCATTCTCTTTATCTCTATTGTCTTTATCTCTATTGTCATTCCTGTTATCTCTATTGTAATTCCCGTTATCTCTATTGTCTTTATCTCTATTGTCATTCTCTTTGTCTCTATTGTCATTCTCTTTATCTCTATTGTCTTTATCTCTATTGTCATTCCTGTTATGTCTATTGTCATTCTCTTTATCTCTATTGTCATTCTCTTTATCTCTATTGTCTTTATCTCTATTGTCATTCCTGTTATCTCTATTGTAATTCCCGTTATCTCTATTGTCATTCCTGTTATCTCTATTGTCTTTATCTCTATTGTCATTCTCTTTATCTCTATTGTCTTTATCTCTATTGTCATTCCTGTTATCTCTATTGTCTTTATCTCTATTGTCATTCTCTTTATCTCTATTGTCTTTATCTCTATTGTCATTCCTGTTATCTCTATTGTAATTCCCGTTATCTCTATTGTCGTTATCTCTATTGTCATTCTCTTTGTCTCTATTGTCATTCTCTTTATCTCTATTGTCTTTATCTCTATTGTCATTCCTGTTATGTCTATTGTCATTCTCTTTATCTCTATTGTCTTTATCTCTATTGTCATTCCTGTTATGTCTATTGTCATTCTCTTTATCTCTATTGTCTTTATCTCCATTGACATTCCTGTTATGTCTATTCTCATTCTCTTTATCTCTATTGTCATTCCTGTTATCTCTATTGTCTTTATCTCTATTGTCATATTCTTTATCTCTATTGTCTTTATCTCTATTGTCATTCCTGTTATCTCTATTGTAATTCCCGTTATCTCTATTGTCTTTATCTCTATTGTCATTCTCTTTGTCTCTATTGTCATTCTCTTTATCTCTATTGTCTTTATCTCTATTGTCATTCCTGTTATGTCTATTGTCATTCTCTTTATCTCTATTGTCTTTATCTCTATTGTCATTCCTGTTATGTCTATTGTCATTCTCTTTATCTCTATTGTCTTTATCTCCATTGACATTCCTGTTATGTCTATTCTCATTCTCTTTATCTCTATTGTCATTCTCTTTATCTCTATTGTCATTCCTGTTATGTCTATTGTCATTCTCTTCATCTCTATTGTCTTTATCTCTATTGTCATTCCTGTTATGTCTATTGTCATTCTCTTTATCTCTATTGTCTTTATCTCCATTGACATTCCTGTTATGTCTATTCTCATTCTCTTTATCTCTATTGTCATTCTCTTTATCTCTATTGTCTTTATCTCTATTGTCATTCTCTTTGTCTCTATTGTCTTTATCTCTATTGTCATTCCTGTTATGTCTATTGTCATTATCTTTATCTCTATTGTCATTCTCTTTATCTCTATTGTCATTTCTGTTATGTCTATGGTCATTCTCTTTATCTCTATTGTCTTTATCTCTATTGTCATTCCTGTTATGTCTATTGTCATTCTCTTTATCTCTATTGTCATTCTCTTTATCTCTATTGTCTTTATCTCTATTGTCATTCTCTTTATCTCTATTGTCATTCTCTTTATCTCTATTGTCATTCTCTTTATCTCTATTGTCTTTATCTCTATTGTCATTCCTGTTATCTCTATTGTAATTCCCGTTATCTCTATTGTCTTTATCTCTATTGTCATTCTCTTTGTCTCTATTGTCATTCTCTTTATCTCTATTGTCTTTATCTCTATTGTCATTCCTGTTATGTCTATTGTCATTCTCTTTATCTCTATTGTCATTCTCTTTATCTCTATTGTCTTTATCTCTATTGTCATTCTCTTTATCTCTATTGTCTTTATCTCTATTGTCATTCCTGTTATCTCTATTGTAATTCCCGTTATCTCTATTGTCATTCTCTTTGTCTCTATTGTCATTATCTTTGTCTCTATTGTCATTCTCTTTATCTCTATTGTCTTTATCTCTATTGTCATTCCTGTTATGTCTATTGTCATTCTCTTTATCTCTATTGTCATTCCCTTTATCTCTATTGTCTTTATCTCTATTGTCTTTATCTCTATTGTCATTCTCTTTATCTCTGTTGTCTTTATCTCTATTGTCATTCCTGTTATGTCTATTGTCATTCTCTTTATCTCTATTGTCATTCTCTTTATCTCTATTGTCTTTATCTCTATTGTCATTCCTGTTACCTCTATTGTAATTCCCGTTATCTCTATTGTCATTCCTGTTATCTCTATTGTCTTTATCTCTATTGTCATTCTCTTTATCTCTATTGTCTTTATCTCTATTGTAATTCCTGTTATGTCTATTGTCTTTATCTCTATTGTCATTCTCTTTATCTCTATTGTCTTTATCTCTATTGTCATTCCTGTTATGTCTATTGTCATTCTCTTTATCTCTATTGTCATTCTCTTTATCTCTATTGTAATTCCTGTTATCTCTATTGTCTTTATCTCTATTGTCATTCTCTTTGTCTCTATTGTCATTCTCTTTATCTCTATTGTCTTTATCTCTATTGTCATTCCTGTTATGTCTATTGTCATTCCCTTTATCTCTATTGTCTTTATCTCTATTGTCTTTATCTCTATTGTCTTTATCTCTATTGTCATTCTCTTTATCTCTATTGTCTTTATCTCTATTGTCATTCCTGTTATGTCTATTGTCATTCTCTTTATCTCTATTGTCATTCTCTTTATCTCTATTGTCTTTATCTCTATTGTCATTCCTGTTATCTCTATTGTCATTCCCGTTATCTCTATTGTCTTTATCTCTATTGTCATTCTCTTTGTCTCTATTGTCATTCTCTTTATCTCTATTGTTTTTATCTCTATTGTCATTCCTGTTATGTCTATTGTCATTCTTTTTATCTCTATTGGCTTTATCTCTATTGTCATTCCTGTTATGTCTATTGTCATTCTCTTTATCTCTATTGTCTTTATCTCCATTGTCATTCCTGTTATGTCTATTGTCATTCTCTTTATCTCTATTGTCATTCTCTTTATCTCTATTGTCTTTATCTCTATTGTCATTCCTGTTATCTCTATTGTCTTTATCTCTATTGTCATTCCTGTTATGTCTATTGTCATTATCTTTAACTCTATTGTCATCCCTGTTATCTCTATTGTCTTTATCTCTATTGTCATTCTCTTTATCTCTATTGTCTTTATCTCTATTGTCATTCCTGTTATGTCTATGGTCGTTCTCTTTATCTCTATTGTCTTTATCTCTATTGTCATTCCTGTTATGTCTATTTTTCATTCTCTTTATCTCTATTGTCATTCCTGTTATCTCTATTGTCTTCATCTCTATTGTCATTCTCTTTATCTCTATTGTCTTTATCTCTATTGTCATTCCTGTTATGTCTATGGTAATTCTCTTTATCTCTATTGTCTTTATCTCTATTGTCATTCCTGTTATGTCTATTGTCATTCTCTTTATCTCTATTGTCATTCCTGTTATCTCTATTGTCTTTATCTCTATTGTCATTCTCTTTATCTCTATTGTCTTTATCTCTATTGTCATTCTCTTTTATTCTATTGTCATTCTCTTTATCTCTATTGTCGTTCTCTTTATCTCTATTGTCTTTATCTCTATTGTCATTCCTGTTATGTCTATTGTCATTCTCTTTATCTCTATTGTCTTTATCTCCATTGTCATTCCTGTTATGTCTATTGTCATTCTCTTTATCTCTATTGTCTTTATCTCTATTGTCATTCCTGTTATGTCTGTTGTCATTCTCTTTATCTCTATTGTCATTCTTTTTTATTCTATTGTCATTCTCTTTATCTCTATTGTCGTTCTCTTTATCTCTATTGTCTTTTTCTCTATTGTCATTCTCTTTGTCTCTATTGTCATTCTCTTTATCTCTTTTGTCTTTATCTCTATTGTCATTCCTGTTATGTCTATGGTCATTCTCTTTATCTCTATTGTCATTCTTTTTTATTCTATTGTCATTCTCTTTATCTCTATTGTCGTTCTCTTTATCTCTATTGTCTTTTTCTCTATTGTCATTCTCTTTGTCTCTATTGTCATTCTCTTTATCTCTATTGTCTTTATCTCTATTGTCATTCCTGTTATGTCTATGGTCATTCTCTTTATCTCTAATGTCTTTATCTCTATTGTCATTCCTGTTATGTCTATTGTCATTCTCTTTATCTCTATTGTCATTACTGTTATCTCTATTGTCTTTATCTCTATTGTCATTCTCTTTATCTCTATTGTCTTTATCTCTATTATCATTCTCTTTATCTCTATTGTCTTTATCTCTATTGTCATTCCTGTTATGTCTATGGTCATTCTCTTTATCTCTATTGTCTTTATCTCTATTGTCATTCCTGTTATGTCTATTGTCATTCTCTTTATCTCTATTGTCATTCCTGTTATCTCTATTGTCTTTATCTCTATTGTCATTCTCTTTATCTCTATTGTCTTTATCTCTATTGTCATTCCTGTTATGTCTATTGTCATTCTCTTTATCTCTATTGTCATTCCTGTTATCTCTAGTCTTTATCTCTATTGTCATTCTCTTTATCTCTATTGTCTTTATCTCTATTGTCATTCTCTTTATCTCTATTGTCGTTCTCTTTATCTCTATTGTCTTTATCTCAATTGTCATTCCTGTATTGTCTATTGTCATTCTCTTTATCTCTATTGTATTTATCTCTCTTGTCATTCCCGTTATCTCTATTGTCATTGATATTATCTCCATTGTCATTCTCTTTATAGAATGGAATGGAATGGAAATTTTCCCCATTGAAAACCGTTGAAATTTTCCCCATTGAAAACCGTTGGAATTTTCCCCATTGAAAACCAATGGCTTTTTTGCCCATTGAAAACCTATTGAAATCCTACAGATTCCTGCATTTCTTACAGCCGCATTTATTTTTCAAGCGTTGCAGCACCTCTGCAACACGTCGGGCAGCGGCAGGCGGCATGAGCGAGGGACTACAACACTGCTTGCGGTTTTAATTATTTTTTAAATCTGTTTTCTTCAGTTGGATGTTTGAGTTTGCAGAGGTTTGACACTTGAAACCTGTAACCAGCAGTTATGTGTTTCAAATGAAAGAAAATATTTGCATGTTCATAGATTGTAGACTGTTAATAAGTAAGTCATTGAACTTTATTTGTGGAAAAAAAACATAGTAAGCACAAATTATTAGTTGAATAAAAATGTTTGGAGAAGTTGGACACATCTTGGTTGCAGCATTTGTTTTTGTTTCTAAAACTCTGGGATGTCCTATTAATGTCATTTTTCGGTTTGTTTTTTTATAATATTTAAGTTAGTAATTTTATTCTAAACACAATAAAAAGACAAAAAAATTAATAAATAAATTGTGCTCCTAAATCTCATTTTAGCGTCATTTTTATAGCAACCGTTATTTACATTAGCAATTACTACTGAATGATTAATGATTTAGTCTATATTTTAGAAAATACTGGGGAAAAATGTTTCATAATTTCCCAGAGCATCTAAGTGATGTCTTTAGGTAAACTGTGCAACCAACAGTGAAAAAACTATTTTAAAATTTTTTTGTTTTTTTAAAAAATGTATATAGATATAAAACAGAGAAAAGCAGTAAATCTTAACATTTGAGGAGCTGGAACTAGAAGATGTTTTCTGATTTGAGCTCTACATAAAGTTTTAAAATATGAAAGATGCCACACAGCGAGACAAAAGTCAACAGTTTTACAGAAGATATTTTAATAAACAAAGCTGTCAAATGAAAAGTTATGTTTCTGAGAGGCAGCGATCCTCATGTGAACATTCATCAGGAAACAACTAAGACCGTTAACTGGAATGAGAAATAACAGCATGTAGTAAAAAAAAGAAAAAGAAAAAAAAGGTAGAAGATAACTGAAAAATAAAGAGACTGAACAGCAGAAATACAGTTTGTGCAACAGCAAATAGTTTAAGTACAGTATATACACAAGTGCAACTTCTTTCACTGAACACTTTACAACATTTTCAACTATGAGGACTCTCACGTCTCTGTATGGGAACCTTGCAGCGTTATTCAGTTTCAGCTTCAGTCAACAACTTTAGTTTCAGTTTAGATTTCTTATAAAAAAAAAAAAAGAAAGCATCACTGTGATTTTAAGTTCTACAAGAAACAGTAATGCAATATTTTACATGTTCAGGGCAGGATTTGTGGAAATTTGAGAGTTTGACCTGCAATATAATCTGTGTTCAGCTCTTAGGAAACAGACACGCTGACTGTTTGATGTAATGAGTAACTCTAAGAACAATATTGAAGCCGAGCTGTATGAACAGATGGCAAAAATACTAAAGACAGTAGTTTGTTTAACATCATGTTAATAAGACTTGACAGTCTTAAAATGGCTGGTGGGCTTTTTTTTTTTTTTCCACATAAAGTCACAACCAACTGAACAATACTTTGTAATTACAGTATTTTAAGCCACGTCTATACTGTACTATAAACCCACCTTTGTTTTCAAAAACCAAAAGCTGTCAAACTGCAACTGAACATTTGTGTAAACATAACAGAGAGATGATCGACAACTCAAACGGCAACTAACCAATTTCACCTGAATATGGCAGATACCATACAGTCAGTTTGCCTTATTCACTGCTCAACAGCTATATGACCTACAAACATGAGAAGGAATCTTGGAGCTTAATAATAATAATAATAATAATCTAACAGCTATTAACAACAATCTGGATCATTAAGGCTGAGTCTAGGGATTGATCTAAAATGAAGCGTGGCGGACGGCCATGTGTTAGAAAAAACAAGGCTTGATGACCAAAAGGTTGCTGGTTTAATTCCCAGTAACATCTGAGGAAATGTGGGGGAAGAAAACAAATAAATAACACTCTCCATTCCCCTCGCCAAAGAGGACACAGCGTAAGGCCAGCCAAAGCAGATTAGGAGTAAGGATCCCGTCTTTCCACATCATTTCTTTTTTTAATTACTCCACTTCCCTCTTTGGGGGATCACCATAAAATTCTTCTTTATAAAAGAAACATAAATTTGTACAAGTATTTACAAAAGGGAAGGATGGAGAAACCAAGGCATTTAGTGTTTGGGTTCTACGATTCTACGATTCTCCACAGAAAACGTTTTTTGTTGTTTTGTTTTTGTTTTTTTCCACATCCCTCACATTCAAAACATTTTTAGTAGTCAGCTTGTTCTTCATTGTGGAATCTAATATGTCAGCCCACTACTGTTTTCAGGGTGTGTTGTGTCCTGGGCCAGCCCAAGTCCCTGAGTTATTAGTGTTCTCTTAGCCAGCGCTAAGCATCTCAACCAGAGTCTGAATCACTGGTGTCTGAGGAGGAGGACGAGGAGGAGGATGAGGAGGAGTCAGAGCTGGAGCTGCTGCCACTGAGGCGGGAGGGTTGGGCCTGAGTCTCCGCAGCGCTGGGCTTCTCCACTGAATAAGTCAATAAATAAGAGTGTTACGGACAAAGAAAAAGGAACATTTCATGAAAGACAAACACCAATAGCAACATCTAAGGTGTCACAGGTCACTTACCTTTAGGTTTCGCAGGTTTCTTGACAGAATTGAGTTGTCCGCTGACATCTTGCAGCCTCCTCTCCAGCTCCCTCCTCTTCTCCAGAGTCAGCTCCTCTTTAGATTTGGCAATACCACCTTTCTTTGCTGCTAAAAGTGGAAAAAAACCAAAAACTTAAGTTATAAACCTGCCGTCTACACTGTACTGTCCGCCGGTAAATGCTTGGCGGACGTACCTTGCTCGGTGTAGGGCTTGCGCGGCTTCTTCCTTAAACAGGTCATGACGTAGCGCTCCAGCTCTTTCAGTGTCGACGGTTTGAGCGTTTCAAAGTCGATCTCGATCTCCTCGGGGTTGGTGTCCCTCAGTGACGGCTCCCTGGACTGGATGATGTGAACAACGCGGCCCAGCTTCTCGCCCGGCAGCTTGTTGATGTCGAGGCTCAGCTGGCGCTTCTCATCGTAAGACATGGGTACAATCTCCTCCTCTTCCTCCGAGTCATAGTGGGGCAGCATGGAAGTGGCCAGAGGAGGGTAGAACGGCTTCTTTGTGGTTCTGAAGAATGAAAAGGAAGAGACACAGTCACAACAAAAGCCTTTATTATCAGCGGCTTGACAGTCTAAATGGAGATGCGACGTAATGTTTATCTTGCTCAGCATTATGAAGTGTTAAGAGTGTTAATGTGAAGAGGTAACATGGTAACTACTAACTTGCTGTTCTTGTTACTCTTCTTCCCCTGGCTTTTCTTGGGCTGGGATGCGCCTGCTCTGGCAGACTTGGTCTTCAGCATCTTGCCAGGCATCTTCCACTCTTCAGAGCCAGCTCTGCTTCTGCTACCTCGACTTCGCTTCTCCACCTTCTTCTTTTTCTTCTTCTCCTTTTTGTCCTTCTTCTCTTTCTTCTTCTTGGGCTTGACGATGGGGCCTTGGGAAAGTGCTGCCAGCTGCTCATGCACAGCCCGGAGCTGTGAGAAACAGTTTTTTTTTTAATTCCAGGTGAAATTTGTTGTAATAAAAACACCTGTTTAGATAAATAAACAGTACTGGAGGTCTTACTTGCGTGCACACCTGGTCCTGTAACTCAGCCAAGCGATGTGCTCGCTCCTCCTCGCTGTCTGAGCTGGGGCTGCTCTCACTCTCTTCACTCTCGCTGCTGGGCTCGCTCTCAGAGGTGGAGGAAGAAGAGGATGAGGAGGAGGAAGAAGAGGAGGACGAGGATGTTGGGTGGCCACTCATTGACATGGCGGTGTGATCCATATGAGGTTCATCTGGCATCTTGGCGAAACGGAACTCAAACACATCCTGGGACAAAAACGAAACAAAACAAAAGAGTTAAAAAGAAGAAGACAATTTTCACATTCTGCGGGCGTATTATCATTTCAGTCTGATTGTTAAAGTTCAGTTAGACTAAGCTTACCTGCAGCTTCCGTGCCATGCCGACAACATCATGGTCAGGTGGGTTGTACTTGTAGCAGTTGGAGAACATAAGCCTGACGTCGCTGGCAAACTGCTGAGCATCCCGGTATTCACGACAGTCCATCTTCCTCTGATGAAGAGTCAGAAAAGGATCAGTGATATATTTAGAAGAAAGACATTCAGTAATTTAAAGCTTCACTTATCACTTTATTATATTGATTGCTTGTCTATTAGCCTTTCCCTGACTGTCACCTTGATGGTGCTGAGATCCATGGGACACTTGATGATGTCATGATAGTCGTGAAGTCCCAGTGCAGCAGCGTCCACAGGTGTGTAGAAAGGCCAGGCGTATGCAGCGTGTTTCTTTGACAACATGTCCTTCAGCAGCCCGCTGCAGTACCTCAGCTGAGGGCTTAGTTTGCCTTTTCTCGAGGGCTGAGGTTGGACAGAATCCGGTAAATCCTTCTTGGGGGGTTTGATGGGACGTCCGCTGCCTACTCTGCGTCCGGTGCCAGACATCATTGGCTGGAGCAGGACAGGACCTCCAGAGCTCCTGACCAGACCAATCCCAGGCGGAGTCTCTAAACTCATGCCTCCCATGGAGGAAATACTGTGCATGGAGGAGTCGTGGACCTGGCCGCCGTGGCCCCCCTTCCCTAGGCCCACCATGTGCGTTGGTCCCGACATGCCCACAGTCAAGCCCATGGTGGAGGGAGTCGTGGTGTCTGCCTTACGCTTCACACCTTTCTTCTATGAAAAGAGAAATAAAGGGTTTAAAAGGTTGGACAGACAGTCCCATTATTGATTTCCAGTCAGTATAAAGTTGATAAATCAACATAGTTGAATATTAATATTTTGCATAAGGAGAAACATTTAATGTCTTCACAAATCACACTAATCATCTTTATCAGTAACATGTCGTTTACATGTACCTTGGTTGTGGGCTGTGTGGGGGGCAAGCCCATGATGTTTGCAGGAGGCAGGCTTTTGGTCAGCACAGTCTGGGGAGAGTTGGCGAGCATAGACTCCCCAGTGTCAGAAGAAGAAGGGGAGTAAGCCGACTGCGACACTGCTGGCACCTGCTGAGCCCTCGATGCTGAAAAAAGGTAAAAAAAAAAATAAATAAATAAATAAATAACTCAGAATGACAGGTGACAAAAGTTAACACAACATAGTCTGAAGGAAGCTTATTGTCAGTGGAGACATACAGATGCTGTTATAAGACTTGTGCCGTCACAGTTAGACTCACAGTTAGATTTTCGACCTCTTCCCCTGCTGTTTTTGTTTCGAGGAGCTGGAGGCGGCAGCTCAATTTCCTCCTGAGGCATCTGGGCCACCTTCTGGAGAAAAGTCTTCTCTAAGGACTGGGCCATCAGCACGATGTCGTCTGTCGGCTAACCAAGAAAACAACTTATGAACATTATCAGCATACAGCAAAGAACCAATAACACTCAGTCAGTCACAGCAGCTCGAAGTTCTTGTTCTACTACTTCTGTAATAATTAACATTTCATTTTTATCAAGTAAAAATACCATTTTTAACATTTGCTAAATTCACAAATACTTGCGACATGTACTGTGGATTTGTTAATACTTCTGACATGCTACATATATGAAATTAGTAACAAAAACAAAAATAGCGATAAGATGATGAAAGTGGTGATGATGAAAATAATCTTTAGATGCTTTGGAGATTCTCAACAACTACCACTTTGATAATTAATACCTAATGGAAGTCATTTAGTTTCTTGACAACTTGACTTTTCATTTTCCTTCTTGCTTCTTCTTGTTTTACTGTTCAGTGTTTGCATGTCAGCACACGTTCTGTTCATATTGTATATGACAGCAGAGTATTCTCGACAAGTTTCTGTTTGTGAAGTGTTAGATGAACATTTCTTCATGGGAAATAAGAGAAATGGTTTAAAATTACACTCTTTCACAATGTTCTGAAAATTCCCACGCCTGCACTTTAGGGACACGGATCGGTTCTGTTAGGTC
Organism: Pampus argenteus; assembly: GCA_036937835.1. NCBI lineage: Eukaryota > Metazoa > Chordata > Actinopteri > Scombriformes > Stromateidae > Pampus > Pampus argenteus. The sequence goes on along the minus strand of CM072865.1, from coordinate 22,164,866 downwards.
AGTTAAAAACAACAACCTAGATTAAATTAGATTAAAAGTTTGTACAACTCTATATTTGGACATTTCACAACACTTCTTGGGAAGCATGGCAGTTTTACAGCCTTGCACTGATTCAGTGAAAAGCCTCAAAGACATATTATAGTTTGGCTTCAAACCTCAGTGTAAGCATTTCCTGCACCGCCCTCATTGCCTTGTTCTTAATATAATTTTAATATTCCTGCTGTGAGTAAAGTCCAACTGATATTAAACATAATCATGAGAGTAGCGTAAGAAACTAAAAAAGAACAAAACCATACCTTGTTGTAGATGTAGCAGTTGGTGAACATTGTGTTGAAGTCCTGAATGCACTCACTTGCACTACGGTAGAAGTTGTTTTCCAGGCGCTTCTTGATAGTGCCCATGTCCATGGGTTGTTTGATAATTTTATGGTAATCCTGAAAAAGGAACAAAAGTACAACTCAACAAAATGAAAGTGAAAGTAAGAAAGTCTCCTTGCGTCGAGCATTTACTGTAACCCACCGGTAAGTTGAGTCTGTAGGCATCCACAGGCTCATAAAAAGGCCAAGCAAAGTTATGCCTCCACAGAGACTTCATCATGGTCTTCTGGAGGTACTGCAGCTGGTTGGTCATGCGGCTCGGCCGAGACGGATCCTTTACTGGGGGCTGTGGGGGGGCGGGGGGACCCTGGGGCATGTTGTGTGGTAGAGAGGGGCTCTCAAAGTCCTCGTAGAGCAGCGAAGGCTTGCGGATGCGTTTGCCCGAGCTGGAGTGTTGGTCCATCCCGCCACTGGACAACCCGACCAGAGAGCTGAAGAGAAGCAAAAACAAAGAACAGAGGATGAGATAAAGATAAAAAGGAAGAAAAACAACTTACTGACAGACTGATATAAGGAAGAGAAACAATACCTCTATATACCACATACCTTATATGGAGTGGAAAGAAATGTACAAAAAAACCCTCCCCTTTATATGCCATAATAAATGATTAATAAATAGGTTAATGAATGTGACTGTGGTGTATGAGCGTTATCGTCTTTATTGATGCGACTATCGATTCATTGATCTGCCGTTTGCTCTGACGAACACATGCACCGCCGTGGGAACCAGCGTTGTATGGATCATCAGCAGTTAAAGAAAACAAAACAAAAACATTCACCTATAATAAGGCTGGGTGATATATTATGACATTAACATCAACTTAAATATTAAAAAACTGTTTCACAACAAACTGCATGTCTGTAACTGGAAGTTAAACTCAATATGTCTCATATCCTGGTAATAAAAATAAAGCACTGATGAGTAAGCATCTCTTTTGATATTTAACGAAACTGCAATCTTTGTATTTATTTATATTATTTGTGATGAATTGCAATAATGTTGAAAAATTACAAGGCTAAGTGAGGTTGTTGGGTTACGATAACAAAACGTCTGAAATGTATGTGCACTTTTAGTATTTCATCATGGTCACCAAGTCCTAACGTAATACAACTATAATACATTTCAGAATATTACTTGTACCCTGTTTACAAATGTTTTACCTGTATATAAACACTGTATGTTGTTGTACATGTATTACTTCTATATGCATCAAGAATCAAATTCCTTGCATTCATTTACATGTTTTTTTGTTTGTTTGTTTTTTTAAATAGGGCTTAATAAGCATGGACACATCCAACGCTGCTCTTTACTGTGTTAAATTTGTGTGCTCTGGTTTCCTCCTCACATACTCAAGGGAATAATGTTAGGAATACTTTTCCCAATGCCCTCCACTGACGCACTGGCCACAGAATTAATGTTGGTCCCCTGGCAGTACAGTTGCCCATTACGCTACAGTCAGTATGAAGAATGGTCTATGAAAAGATCCCAGAATACTCTGCAACTCACCGGGACCTTGACCACGTTCTATATAAACCAATACAGGAAACTGAGAGATAAAGAGGAAGTCACCATGTCTCTACGAGCCCCCATTCAGTCGTCATCACTTCCCTCTGAGAAGAGCACATGAACCAGATTTAAGTTAAATCTCACCTCAGACTTCAGGACGCTCATCTGCCCCACTGACACACAAACTGTGTCAAAGCCTGTCAGCTGATTTCCTACATCAGACTAAATCCCAGCAACGCAAAAAAAACAAACAGCCGAACCACATTGGGAATAAAGAAAACATGAGTCCTATTGTGTAGTGATTTTTTTTACAATATACATGGACAGTTAAACATAAGACTTGAAGGATCATGATTTTTCAAGCCCGTCTTAAAACAGTCAGGTGCCCAAATGAACATTGAAATACGCGTTTCTTGCCATAGTCTAATTATTTCTCCTGTTCATAGTGGATCCCTTTATGAAATGTATTAAAAAAATGTTTATCTGAAGCTGATATGGAGTTTCAAATTAGTCAAATCAAGCAGATCTCTTTTAATACTACAGTCTTTTTAAGTACCAAAGTTCCTTTTATTTTATTCTTCAACCACGGCTCTCCACTGTCTGAAGAAATGAAGAGGGGATTTTATGCTAAAAAAAAAATGTAAATGTGGAAGATCTCCACTTTATATGACTAACACAGGCTGCTAAAGCCTCATATAAGCTTCAAATAAACGTTAAAACACATTTATTTGCATAAAATAACAGTGGATTCATCACTTACATTGAAAGCACATTTAAATGGTTTTGTTTTTTTAATAATCACAGTATGAGAGGAATAATTACAATGTTCGTATGGGCACCTGACTATTGTTTTAAGACAGACTTTAATTATGAATCAATCCTTTAGGATGTTTTATGAATTTTAATTTTACTGGATATTGATCAGTGAAATGATGCACCTGTAGCAGACACAATATATATATATTTATCTTACAGTTTTTGTTTAAGATCAAAGTAATAAACCTTTTCCAGTGTGTTTATTACTAGTTTAAACCTGCATTTAATCCACTTCTGCTTACTGCTACCAAACAGCTATTGTGCTCACAATAATGCTACATAGGAGCTTCTTCTTCTTTATTTTTTTAACCAAAACGGTCAAAGACAGATGAAACTCCGGTTTACGTCCCAACAGCTGGTGATCGCGTGGTCTTGACGCCCCGCCCTCAGTGTTTGTAAACACTGCCTCACAATGACAGACACGAATAATCGATTACGATTTTCTGTCCCATAATAATGAAAGAAAAACACGCAGCGTTTACTTAACGGTGTTACTTTTAAAAAAATCTAACCATTAACAGTCAATACCTGTCATTTTGCTGCAGCGCGCGCGCACACACACGCACGCACACACAAACGTTAGCTCACCGAAACAGAAGCTGCGAGCTGGAAGCTAAGCTAGCAGAGCAACCGCAGCAAAGCCTAGACAAATCTAACGGTTCGCTCAAAGCTGCTTATTATCTTCCTTAAAATATAACGCTACTGTTTGTAGAAGCACAAACAAACAGACACGATATTTATTACCAGCTATTGCGTGTGACGGTTACATGAGCTGCCAGATTAGCGTAAGCAGGGCGCCTGAGCGATGAATGACCCGACTGACAGACAGCCCGGTGGGGAGCAGCCGACTGAACCTGCCGGTGCGGCTGCAGCTGTCATTTGTACTTATTGTGCCAACACCCCTGTAAAACCACAAAAAGAGCTAAAAATTTGACTTGAGTAAGCCGTGTTTAAATATTCTGCTATCAACTAGCTGGCTAAAACAGTCTATATCTCTAAAACAACCGTTTTCTGACAAGCTAGCGCATATAACGGGCAGCTAACGGTAACGTCTACTGTACGTTGACATTAAACGTTAGTACGCTTCAGTTGGACACAACCGATCAAATCTTCTCCCCAAAAGGTCTGCTAACATTACCTGTCGTGAGGCGGGTTGACGGCCGCTTCCATCGGGCTGAAGGCGGAGTGTTATTACAATCCAATTATTCCACCGCTGTTGACGCTGTTTTTCTAAAGAAACACCACCGAGCGAGTCCGCAATGAAATGGCGCCTAAACGCTTCCGCTTGACCCTATATAAACCCACCACGTGGCAGTGTGGCGTATTTCCTGTGACGTTCTGGTTGATTCTAGACAACGATTGGCTGAAACTACACGTCTGTCATAATACAAAGCACACGCCCAACGCTTCCCCAACAGTACATGTTGTTCTCTGTCGTGTTTATACACAATAGAGGCACCAGGCGCCGTACTGAGTTAAAACCTTTAGAATTTTAGTTTATGGCTTCGAAATATTCATAGTTATTTGTTTGTCTGCAGTCAGTTATAATTTCTCTGACTTATAATAGTATTTTCATCTCAAACGACTGACCAAGTAATCCAATATTTAACCAAAAATCAAATACCAGAAAAAAAAAACACTTCAAGTACGTTAAATTATTGAATAATTACATATATATGTATTGAGAAATGTATTCATTTATTTTGACAGTTTCGGCCCTCCATTCAATAACAGTACATTTCACAGCTAATATGTACTTTCACATAAGTGGGATTTTCATGCAGGACTTTTGCTTGAGTTGACTTTTAATGGAGTATTTTGACATTGCTGAATGCCTTATCCACCACTGGTGGATTACTTACTGCAACATGCTTTCTACAAGATGCCAGCATAAAGCTATAGTCCCACCCTGTTAATTATACCATAACATACAATAGAAAACGTCATCTAAAAACTCAGTAAATGTTTCTAGCAATGTCCCTTTATGAAGTATAACAATGTAGTTACTTCACCTCACAAAATACAATAAAAAGCGGACAACCATCTACAACAATTTATGTGCAAAAATAATATTCTTTTCTATAAACATCTACAGATACGATAAAGCGGAAAATCAAAAAATATGAAAAGCAATTTTAAAAATTCATTAAAATGTTTATTCTCCCAACTCATCATAAAGAGACATCAGTAGAGGGGGAAAAAAAATACATTAAACATTCAACATGAAAAATGTATACAACCATGACATTTAAAAACACTCAATTTGAAAATGTACAACATGAAATATCTAAAATCTAGCAGACTGATTACTTCTACATCTACATCAGCAAAGTTTAAAAAGCAACAGAGTGGGTGATCATCATGCACCATCTTCAATAGGGTTGGGCGATGTATATTGTAGGGTAACACTAGTTGTATCAGACCATTGTGGATAATGTTGATTATTGCAATCAATGTGACAAGGTGCCTTTATCATTATTATTTAAATACATATCCATTAGTATGAGGGGTTTTACTCCCAGCTCAGAGGCTGCTTATTGAAGGTGTACCCATATTTTTCTGATATTTCTGGTAAAATCTCCTTTTCTTTCAAGGTACATGAAGAAGGGAAATAGTCTTAATGAGCCAAAACTTGAGCAACACTTGTAGTGTGGAGTGTGGACTCATAGTAAAGATGTGATTTAAAGACAAGTGTTGCTGGAGTTTTGATTCCTCCTAGTCTGGCGTAATAACCAGCGACATTCATGTCACTCGACTGCATCTCAGGCTTGAGAGCAAACTGCCGTCTGCACGTCTCACTGTGTGTTCTCCTCTTCTTGACGGTGGAAGCCCATATTTTGCTTTTCCACCAGTTCAGTATAAAGGCCGTTTTTCCTCATGAGCTCCTCGTGACTGCCCTCCTCCTGTACCGACCCGTTGTTCAGGACAATTATGTGATTGGCTTTCTCTATGACGCTCATCTTGTTGGATATCAACAGCACAGAGCAGTTGTTGCTTTGGTTTAACAAGGCTTGGTGGACCTGTGGAGTACAATCACAACTTGGTGTTACGTGAAGGAAAAAAAAACTAATGATGACAAATATTTTAGACTCAAGAATTACCTACCTGATATTCATTCTCTGTGTCCAAGTCACTGGTGGCGTTGTCCAGTATCAAGATCTTAGGACGTCTGATTAAAGCTCTGGCGATGGCAATGCGCTGCTTCTGGCCTCCAGACACCTGTCCTCCCTTCTCTCCAGCATCTATCCAACAGAAGGACGTACTGTTATTGAGTTTATGTGCATCATCAGGAAATAGTTTCTATTGCAACAAGAACACAAAGCTGTTGGTTACAAGAATGAGTTGCGTAAAAAAAACCCACACACGAACCTGTGTCGTATCCATTTGACAGCTCCATGATGAACTCGTGGGCGCAAGCCCGCTTGGCAGCACGGAACATTTCCTCATCAGAGGCGTCGTCGCCGCAGCCATACTTGATGTTCTCACGCACAGAGCGAGCAAACAGCACACAATCCTGGCTCACCACAGAGATCTATAAACAAAGGGGATGAAGAGGAAATACACGATGGTTGTACAACAGCAGAATAAAGCGAGGCAAGCGTGTCCTGAGATCAGTGTACGAAAATAAAAAACTGTTAGGTGAAAGATAAAAAAGGAAATTTGGAGGAATCAGAGTAGAAACTCAATAAACCGTGCTTCACCTTCCCTTTTTAGGTTTAATGTCATTTCTGTTTTATGAAATGACATTAAACTCGGCTTTGTATTTTTCACCTTGAATTTTAGTCACTTCTTTGTGGTCTTCAGGGTGTTTTATGGCGAAAAATGGCAAATGATGCATTAACTCGATCAACAGAGGTCAAGGAGCACAGAAGTTACAGAACAGTTACTCTGAAGTATTTCTATTCATTCTTTGTTGGTTGTGTTGTTGTTCTGTTTGCAAAGTGTGTTCTTGTTTTATGTTTTCTTATTCTCAGGTCTCTCTTGTAAAAGATATCTTAAACTGAATGGGACTGATAAAAATTAAATGAAATTATTGCTATGGGACAACAGCTTAGTTGGACCTAACAGGATGTAATGATGCCCCCTAGTGGCCAGTTAATGTAGCTTTAAAAAAAAGGCGTCTGGTAGATTTTTCAGGTTAAAAAAGCAAAACGCGTGTTTATATTCAGGGTTTTTCCAACCAAAATGTGCTGCTCACATCGCTTTGGTCTTTATGGTAAAAATATCAGTTGCATATTCCTACTGTTAACCAACCCACATTATCATGAAGGTACTGGTCTTTGTAGTGTTGCAGTGGTTTTCCATCTAGTAGGATCTCTCCTGCTTGGGGCTGGTAAAACCTCTCCAGCAGCTTGACACAGGTGGACTTCCCTGATCTGTTCAGCCCCACGAGGGCGGTGATCTGGCCTGGCTTCATCTCCAGAGACACGTCCTGGTAGAAGAGAGAAACAAGTGTGGATTAGTAGAGAGTCATATGTGATGACAAATAATTGTAAATATAATAAACATACCTTGAGCAAAGGACTGTTGTCTTCTGTCCTACCAGAATAGGAAAATGTAACTTTTTTAAATTCAATGTGTCCCTTGAGGTTTTTAGGAGCCAAAGTGCCATCTGGTGGTACTTGAGGTGTCCGATCCATATACTCAAAGATCTTCTCAGAAGAGCCAATTGCCTTTTTCACCTCTGGGTAATAACGCATGACAGCCTGGGAGAGAGAGAGAGGTGGTAGAATGAGGCACTTTTTAACTTTGACACATTTTGGTCTAAAATAAAACCTTTATCCCTTATTCCCTTTATCTTGGCCTGTGGCTCACCTCAACAGCAGAGGCGAACTGTAGCTCGTACAGGACAAATGACACCAGGTCTCCACTGCTAACAGCCCCTCTGGTCACAAGAGTCCCGCCGAAATACAGAATAAACACCTTCAAGGCTAAAGTGGTCATCTGGGAACATAAAAAATGATTTACGCAAGATGCATTATTACAGGAAGTTGGTCAAATAATATTCGATGAACGTGCGGATCAAAGATACAAAGATGGTAAGGTCTTTCTTGGAAGAAAATTATAGCTGTATTATAGAATAATATAGAGTATTTGTTTGAGGTTCAGTTAACTGACAGGTAGATCTTTTGCCACGCCTTAGCTCCACTTAGGCCCCACCCTGTTATCAAACTTTTTCTGTGTGCTTTTCAATTACAAGTTCTGGCTGTAAACCACTGACATACAGCAACCTACTGTATACCTGACATTATATTTTCTCATACTCATACAGACAGAAGTAATGCTGAGAAACACTTCATAAATCCAGGTTAGTATTTAACTCACGCTGCTGGACCAGGTAGATGCTGCATAAGCTGCTGCTTCCTTTTTATTAAGGGCGTAAGTATCCTCCAGCCGCTGTCTGTACCTCTCCGTCTCTCCATCCTCGTTGGCAAAACTCCTTACTGTCTTCATGCAGGAGAAGGTCTCTGTGGCCACCTGGTTGGCTTTAGCCAGCGACTCCTGAACCTTTGCAGCAATAGTCTAAAAGATGGATAGAAATATAGAATAGACACAATTGTTTATGGGACCATATATGGGAGTAAGAAATTAAAACTCACCAAAAATATGGGATATTTTAGGAAGCTCCTGTTTACCTGGTAGAAGTGTCCAGTGAGCTCTGGTATCACCCAGATAATGGGCAGTCCCATGCATGTAAGCAGGGTCATTTTCCATGACAGGCTCACCATGAAGAATAAGAGGAAGGCAAAACGTGCTGTGTACCACATCACAAGGCTGAGCTTCTCACTGAGCGCCTCACTCATATCGTTGGTGTCCTTGGTAATGCGGGACACCAGTTCACCTGACATAAGAGTTAAGACATTAGCGTACATGGTTTTAAGATTGATCCACGATGCCTAACTGTATGCAAAAACTCACAGTCGTATGTATGACTTACCGGTTGTCGTGGAATCAAAGAAAGCAATCTCCTGTTTGAGCACGGCCTGGAAGACGACACCCTGCACTGAGGTGTGTATGCAGCTCATAGTGATGTTGTACATGAGGTCACATACGAACTCAAGCACGGCACTAAAACACATAAAATTCACATTTTAGTGCAAAGTACAAAAAATATTTTAAAAATTGTGATAGAAAAATGGTTTTCATAGCAAATTATTAATGAATAGAAAAGAAACACTGCTAATAAAATAAAAATAGATGAGAGATAAAGATTAAAAATGCAGAAACAGCAATGCTTGTTAACTACTGTGTGACAACGCTTGTATTACCTGCCAATAGTCATTAGCGACATGATTGTGATGGCCTCTGTGAATGCATCAGGTGCTTCTTCATTTATGATCCAGTCAGCCACACGACCAGTGTACTGAGGAATAGCCATCTCACCTACGTTCAGAACATCGCGTCATTATCACGTTACTGTCATCAAATCTGCAGTCACAGACGTTCAGGTGGAGATCTACCTCTGACTGATTGAAAAACAACTCTTTAGATTTTTATTGATTATAGTCATTCAAGGCTTCCCAGTTGTCTACTTTAACTTGAAAAACTACAAGAACGTTTTCATATTTCTCTGCTTGAGAAATAGAAATGTTAAGTTTTAATCAATACTACCCGCTTTGTGCTTGAAGCTGCCATCAACACAGCAAAAAATATCTATTCAAAAGTTTGTAATTGCATGAGGACACTGTAAAGCTATCACAATATCGACTACATAACCTTTAATTAAGATGCCGGCTCACTTACCGTAGGAAGAGAGAACCACGAGAATCAGCACAGCAACAAAGCGCCAGAGATAAGGCAGCATGTATCCCATTATTCTATTCAGAGAGTCACCGGTGTGCTGTTTGGGTTTGTCAGAGGGCTTTCTAGTCAACAGAGATGAGATGTATCGACCCCAGGAGAACAAAAGAGACGATACGTATCTGCTCCAGTAGATCCACGCCACCACTGTCACAAGGTAACCCTGCAACACCTGCAAAACAAACAGCAGGTTTAGCATTAATATAAAATGCGTCACCTGTTGCTTCAACAGAGCACAAAATGCATGTCCACATTTCTCAACTCATAAGATTGCAATTGGTTTTGGTTTCCCTCTTGTTGCTGCACCCTATCTTATAAAGCCACTAGATTAACCATGCATGAAGCAAATGTAGCAGACTTTCTAATTTTTAAGACATCCGTGTGTCTATAATGTCATGTTTCTGATTTAAAAAAAAAAAAGCCTTTAAATGCTGCAACAATACATGAAAACACACACACACCACAGTCTGGGACTCACAGTGCATCGTGGGTCTCGTTTTAGATCTGTCACCCCCGCATGAGCAATATAGGACAAAGACACCTTAGAAAAGTTTTTAGGAAAGTGCCTTTGCTTTGGATGGTATACATCCTGGAAGTAACAGTGAATAAAAAAAACTCACCCTTTCCCAGGAGTGCCACCCAAACAGTTGGTCCAGGGTGGAGTGACCCATCACCCAGAGGAGACTGGTGTACACTGGGAAGTGAAAGCAAAGGACTGCTAAGCTCTGGAGCCCCTTGAAGCTGTTCATCCATGGCAGGCTGTCTGGGTAGGTGAAGGTGAACAGGAGGAGGAGACAAGCCCTGGTCATCCCTCCTCCCCACAGGGTGATAAATGGATGGGAGAGGAGGAGAGATGAGAGCTGTGCCAAGCGGATGGCGTGAACCACGCACACATCCAGGCACACGAAGAGCAAAGGATGAAAGTAGCTCATTTTCTGCATAGCACACTGTAAAATAATAGTAAAGATCAGTATTTAAGTCGACACAAGACACGTTTATTTATATTATATTGTTTATATCACCAATCATTTTGCTAAATAAACAGTTTAGTCATTATTTTAAAGGAAAAATGACAAAAATTTGTTTATATTTGGGTTTTGAGAGAAATTATATCAAGCATTTTTCATTATATCATTATATAGACACTATAGAGACGTTTATAAGTTACTTTCTGTTTGTTGCTGGTGACATTATCCTGCGTTACTTTCGTTTTCTTCTACACAACTGATTTCTTTTAAACGAGACCCAAAAAAACCCACATGGCACAAAGTAAAATAAACTAGTAGAGAAACTCAAAAACTACAATATGAATCAGTATTGTCCCGTCAGCATGTAGCTATACTACAGTACAGTACAGTACAGTACAGCTGGTATCATTAATGTAAAACATTAAACTTACATTTGTTTTCGACGCGCTGAGTTTGCTGTGGACGAGTCTGAAAACTTTTTTTTATGCCAGAAAGTTAAACCTTAAACCTTTGTCAGGTAAATGAGTGAACCTCAACCTGTTCAGACGTTGGTCGAGTTGCAACTATCAAGTGAAACCGAAAGTAACTCTTTATACCGGTTTTTTTTTTTTACAAACGGAAAGTCCCGTTTATATCGACCATGAACGGCGGATAAACACACTGATCTTTACGTAGAAACGTCTTCATATATATATATGATATTTCAGAAACATTTAAAATAACAAAACATAATGTAGGTTTTTATGTCAAATAGTACAAAGATAACACGACGTCTGACGTAAGCGTGCGTCAGTATGTAACAGCTCAACAGCGACACCACGTGACGAGAAGATGAAACTGCCAGATTAAATGTATCAATATTATAAATCATAATTCATCCATGTAAATCGAATAATCTCCTTAATTGATATCATTATTTAGTTTTTTTTACTTTATAAACTGCATATGTCCAAATAAATTATTAACTTTATCATAATTAAAGATAATTAACAGTTAATTAACCCTTTAAATGTAAGCCCATGTATGTACACAGTAGTTTTATTTAACTTTTCCTCTATTGTTTGTTGCTGTCAAAGCCTGCCATCGTTTTTTCTTATGTTCTTGTTAAATAAAGTTATATGAATATATAATTTCTTTATCTATATTTCTGTTATATGGACATTTTTTAGAGATCATTTTAGGTCTAACCATTACTTGAATTTTTAAAAGGACATTTCAGCATAGCCAGAATGACCAGAAATATTAGTTTCTGCTTTTTCACAACAAGATATTTTAACTTGTCATAGTAGGAAAAGCACTAATAACTTTAAAAATGGCTTTCCAGTGTGTGTCTGTGTGTGTGTGTGTGTGCTGTAACCCTCTTGGGGTGACACTGATCTGACTGAAACTTTGAACTCCTTAATAGTTTCCTTCCTGTCCCTTCATGCTTCATGTAAGAAGGACAGGATGAGCAAAGATATAAATATACACACTGTTTTTCACACCATCTTTACAGGCCCCTATAAATCATGTTATACTTAGAAAATGTTTATTTAATTTATATTTAGAAAATAGATAGATAGATAGATAGATAGATAGATAGATAGATAGATAGATAGATAGATAGATAGATAGATAGATAGATAGATAGATAGATAGAAAACTAACTTTAGAACTCTCATTCTCTATGGCAGGGTGGATGTCAGTGCGCATGCTCAGTTAAGACGTTTAGCTAAACCTGAGCTAACAGATGTCGGAGCCGTGATGGAGTAAACAGCCGGTAACGGAGAAACCTGTGATTCAATCTGGATGGAAGCGGCGGGTTTACGAGACGTTTTCAAATGTATAACATTATGTAAGCAAACACTGAAGCCTTAAAATATATCTGACAACCGTCTCAAAGGGGTTTGTCGTAGTTTAGCATGAACGAAGAGTTGCTAGTTATTAGCTAACTTTATATTATAACATTAAACCTTTTAAACTCACATTTTTCTGTGTCAGACAGGTTTCCTTATACGTACATGGCTCTGTTGTTCACGTCACCGTTAACATATGGATGAACTGTGTTTTAAATCAGAGCTGAATAGACAGATAAGAGATGAATGAGACTGGTTTAAAGGACAGGTTCACCATTTTTCAAGTCAAACAACAGTCAGGTGTCCATATTTAAATAATATCATTGACTCATTTGGGTAACTGAAGCTTCATGTTTATCTTTAGATAAACTTTTAAAGACATTTTTGCACAAATTAATGCTTGTGGATTTTGGCTCCCATCATTTACATTGTCAGTAGTGCATTATGAAGGTTATTTCATTGTTTATTATCTACAATAATAATTTGTTTCTTATGTTTTCAGCCATTGCAGCAATGGAGGATATTGGTCTCTTTCACAAACCCACCAGTGACCCCCCAGTTCACAGACACACAGTCACTGAGACGTTTGGGCTGCACCACAGACCACCAGGTGGATATGAACACCAGCAGTGTCACTGTGATGCTTTAAAAATCATAGCAGTTGTCTTATCTGTGTGTGTGTGTGTGTGTGTGTGTGTGTGTGTGTGACAGACCATCTGCACATCGCTGATGCAAGCAGGAAATCTGACATGGAAAAAGATGGACCGTCCAAAAAAAGGTCCCACTCTGTGATAATAGCAGAGCCGCAGATGATTCGCCACTGTTTGAAGCAGAATACGCTTCCTCTGTGTACTGACACTAGTAAGTAATGTTCTTTATACAGTAGATATTATAACACAAACTATTTTTTATTAATCATAATTATCTCTTATCTTGTTAATATCTTTGGGTTGTGGACTGTAACAAGGCATTTTCAGTGATTGAACTTTTAATAATTGACAAACTATTCGATAATGAAAATAATCATTAGTTGCAGCCCAAGCATACAGCGTGTTTAACTACATACCTGATATTTTGAGAAAGTTTCTCTTGTCTGCAGGTTTAAAATAAAAGTTGGTCCTGTTTTCCTGTTTTTAATAACTGAAATTATTGGGATACAAAACATATTCTGTCGAAGATGATGAAGCATTTCTTGCTTTTTCACACATCATTCATATGAATCTAATAATGTAAATATAATCATCAATGCAAACATCTTATATTAATTTGCATCTTGATACACAAGGATAAAATAAAACATGACCCACGATTATGATAAACTTGTACCTGTGGACATATGAACACATGGCATATTGCACAATGGTAATATACAACTTATTATATAAAAAATAGAAAATATATTACAGACTTATTAAACTGTATGACTATGAGTACATGTTCATAATAATATGAATAATATCATTCAAAACTGAGAATAAAAAAGGATAATTAAAAATAGTCCTACTATTTTTAATGGGCGGCAGTAGCTCAGTCCATAGGGACTTGGCTTGAGAAACCGGAGGGTGGCGGTTCAAGTCCCACATGGACCAAAATATGGAAGGTGGGCTGGTAGCTGGAGAGGTGCCAGTTCACCTCCTGGGCACTGCCGAGGGGCCCTTGAGCAAGGCACCGACCCCCCAAAACTGCTCACTGGGCGCCGGCTTGGCGGGCTGCCCATCACTCCACCATCTCTCTCTCCACTTTGCATGTATCTATGCCTGTACTGCATGTCTGTGCCATTGCATGTGTGTGTATAAATGCATGTATGAAAAAAAATAGAGTGATAAGTAAATTTCCCCATTGAGGGATAAAATAAAAGTATATCTTCTATCTTCTACTAATTTTAGTCTTTATATCCACAAGTTTATCAAAGTATATTCATTTCTGTAATTTGTTGAAATTGTTAACTGAAACTGTATTTCAGGCTTCACTGCTTCCAATAATGAATTAATTGTTTTTAACAGCTCTTCTCGGTACAGCTGCCAAAAATGGAAACACTCATCTGGATAATGCTGCCAGGAAAAAAAACAAAACCAAAGTTTCAGATCCATCAAAGTGGAAGCAAAACAAGCAGAAACAGCTGAGAATGGAGGGAAAAGCGTACGTGAGCAAACGAAAAAAAGACGGCGAGGTTGTGACAAAACAGCCAAGGGAAATGGGACCAAGATGTACCTCCAATGCATGCAAAAAGGCATCAAACCGTCTTTGCAATGAAATCAACGAAGACGCCCGGAAAAAAGTGTTTGATGAATTCTGGCAGCGCATGAACTGGGCTCAGAGAAAGACGTACGTGGCGGGACACGTCGATCGCGATGCGGTGGAAAGATCGCGAGCAGCGGGATCGCAGTCGAGACGATCGGTTTCACAACGTTATTACTTGATGGTGGATGGCAAAAGGAAACAAGTATGTAAAAACATGTTCCTGTCGACGTTGGGGATTGGAGAGTGGTCTGTGCTCAACTGGGCGCAAACAGTAGCAACAAGAAAGACTGAATCGAATGAAAAGAGGTTAGAAAAGAGGCAGGTTTTCCCTCTACAGCTGAACTCTGCTCCTTCTACAGTCAGTAATACTGTGCAGTTAACCCAGGGTGAGTGTGTTTTTGTTTTGTCTTTATTCTTTTCAGCAAGCAAAAATGATAATTTCATCAACAATACAAACAATTTCTAGTTTCTTTAGTCCTCTATAATAGTGAACTGAGTAGAAATCTTGTGGAAAAATACATTTTAGGTTGTATCTTGAGCTTTGAGATTGACATTTTATAGACCAAACAACTAATAAAAATAATGACATTTCCCTGTTTTTGCAGAACAAGATGATGCCAATGACAAAGACAAAAACAAGTCCCCAGAACTAGAAGGACCAGCCAGAAAGAAATCCAGAGTCGCCAAACCTCTAACATGGAAGCAAAATCGTCAGAAGCAGCTTCGGATGGAGGGCAAACCGTACGTCAGCAAACGAAAGAAAGATGGCGCCACCATAACTAAATCTCAGAGGGCGATGGGGCCGAGATGCACATCCAGTGCTTGCAAACGGGCATCCAACCGTTTCTGCGCTGACTTCAGTGAAGTCTCAAGGAACGAGCTGTTTACGACCTTCTGGCAGCGCATGAACTGGGCTCAGAGAAAGGTCTACGTGGCCGGACTAGTAGATTGTGACCCGGTGGAAAGAACCAGAGCACCGTGGACTCAGTCGAGAAGATCTGTCTCGATGCGTTATCATTTGATAGGCGACGGTGACAGAAAACAAGTTTGTAAAAAGATGTTCCTCTCCACTTTGGGGATCGGAGAGTGGTCAGTGCTTAACTGGGCACAAAATACATCCCGGCAGGACAATTCAGAAGAAAATACTAAGAAACAAACAAAGAGGAAATCTCGTAAAGCTTCGGAGCACATATTTCTAAAGAAGTTCCTTGAGAATTTACCCAAAATGCCCTCTTACTGTTGCGGGATGTCAATCTCTAAGCTTTATCTTGAGCCCGTCTTCTCGAACATGTCTGAGGTGTACAGGCACTACTACAACCACTGCTCAGAGAAGAAGACGACACCTCTGTCTCGGCAGGTTTTCTGTGCAGTTTTTAAAAAGATGGATTTGGGATTGTGCGACCCCAAAAAGGATCAAGGTGGTTCTTTTGGCGCGACGGGAAACTTGTTCAGTGATCTTTGGGAGGAATACTGCATGGAGAGAGGAGCTGCAGGGTCACAACCAGAGAAAGCAGGTAACCAATAGAGAGGGAACGAGGACATGAATGATATATGATGGATCACTCTGTTAACATCCACTGGACAATATGTTTACAAGACTGAACTTATATATACAATCTCACATTTCAACAACTGTTTTACTTAGGTGGAATAATTTAAGCACTATGTTCATTTTATTTTTGTCAGGGGTCAAGGCTATGTTGTAAATGTAAGCTCTTTTGACATTCTTTGTCAGTGTTAACATGTGTAAAATATATATATTTAAACATGATGAAATCAAAGAAGTCAATGTCCACACATCGAAAATCTTAATTTCAAAAACTTTTCAGCAAGCAATGAGCAGTTACAGAGCTCTGGATCAGAAATGCTTTCCTGAACCGATAACAGTGGTGAGTCAGTTGTATAGGTGTGATCTCTTCTCATTGGTCCAGGCATCCTCGGGCATTACTCTCTTCTTCTTCTCGTAGCATCATCTCGTTGGTGCACCGGCTGGAATTTAAGCATACTGATATAAATTTCTGCAAAACAACTCCTAATATGGCTTGTTATCAAAACCAGCAGCATCTCGTTACCACTACTTAACCTTTAACTCAGCTATATCTTATATCTTCCACCCTCTCCCACACCTACATGACTGGATTATTTATGCCAGAAACATTATTTATCACACTATCTCTCAAACCCTCAAACAGCAAGCAGTTCACAGCAAAAGCCAACAGCAACAACACACACACTCACACAAACACATACACACATTAGTCATCGCCCTCCTATTCTTCTCCACACAGTGGCAGGAAGTTGTCCAGATATCCGGAGGGCCTCTGAAAAAAAAAAGGAGTGAGTGAACAAAGTGGGCTGGGTGGTGTTGGTGGTGGTGATGGAATTGGGTGACTTCACTATTAACTGTTCACAGTGAGCAGCAGGACTGTAGCTGCACCGCGGAGCTACAGATTTACGACAGTCCAAAAAACGCCGCGAGTCACGGCTAAGCGCCTGCAGGTCAGAGGCAGTTTATGGTTTAGTGGCACCAAACAGCTCGACTGGACTGCAGGTCTGTCTGAGCGGACAGAAGGAAAAGGCCAACAGCTTGTGACCTGGAGATGTCGGTCCTGAGGACATTTTTTCTGCTCGGACTGAGCTGGACATGTCGAGGTGAGTCGACCATCCTATCATCCTGAGATTTATCTCTCTTTTGAACATGCATGAAACACGTTACCTACTCAAAACTTGATTCTGATGACCAGTTTGAAAAAAAAATAAAAAATGGTATCTACGCTCCTCCAATAATTAATGTTAACATGTTAAATTATATTTTTAAGGTCTCTTCAGCAGTTTAAGACCATGTTATTTTATGATATGTGACATATTCAAATTGAAACCATATATTTAGATTAAGATTTTTAAGAACTTCAGGGAAATAACTTTTTCCTAAATGTAATATATTGAAATATTTTGTGGGGAAAATGGATCTAATCTTTAATAAGCTGTTAAATTTAAGTTAACATCGTCATTGTTCCCCTCCTCTCTCTGCTGCTCAAATAAAACAAAAGTGTAAGAAAAAAAACGTAATGTCTAATTTCAGCTCTATTGTCTGTGCCTTTTTTTTCTGTTACGGTTTTATGGCTCCCACACACACACCTGCCAAGCCCATTGTCCAACTCCATCACATTCCTCATTGCCAAGGTGACGACCTTCGACCTTTATCAAGTCCCAGCCCACTCCATTTCCTGTTGCTATTCACTTCTTCTGGAAACTTCCTGTTTATGTCGGCCCCATTTCCTGTTCCCTTTAACGGTCTGTATCAGGACCCACCTTTCATGGCTTGACCTGCATTGTTATGAATAGTCGCGAACGCTCTGAAACAATGAGTTGGTTTTGATTTGTGGGTCCTGTGAAAAGACGTTTTGTGTAGTCAGTTCAATTACTGTAACTGTGCATGATGTCAGGTTCAAGAAGAAGAGCTTATAAATTATAAATAATGTAAAGTTATCTAATTCAGGTTGGGTTTTTTTGTTTAAAAGCTGCCTCTGATACACCTGATGAAATCCACCTGCAGTTTAAATGCATGCATAGACCTAATAGAGACTATATACAGACTTGTGTTTGTCTCCACAGTTGCATGTAGTGATCCGTGGGGCCAGTGTCCTGTCAACCGAAAGTGTAAGGACAAGTTTGGGAACGGGTCATGTGACAGAGAGTGTATGGAGCCTGAATGTCTGCGAGATGGCTTCGACTGCCTGGAGGACAGCCCCTGCTTGTAAATCTCTTTTGTTGTCATTTTTTTAAATTAGAAATATGATTATATTTATTAGTGCAAGTTATGGTTGCCCCTTTGAATTGAATCTTATGCTGCTCAATGCGTTTCCATGTATTAATATTAATATTTTATTTTTTTTTGCATAAATCACTCGCACTCGAGTCAGGAAATCTAAATAACTGTCTTTAACTGTATTTATTTTTGTCAAATTTTAATAATTCAGTATTGTTAATTTTCATTTTTCAGTAGAATAGAGTTTTAGATTTATTTATTTTTCTCCTTTTTCTTCATCCCTTTCATCCGTCCCCATCGTGGCTCTCAGTCCGGGTCACATCCAGTACTGCCGCGACCATTATGCCAACTCTCACTGCGAGCAAGGATGTGACAACGGCGCCTGCGGATGGGACGGCAGCGACTGCTTTATACACGAGCGCTCCAACTGGGCTAAAGGCACTCTAGTCCTGCACACCAACATCCCACAACACCGCGGCACCTTCACCAATACCTCCCTGCTCTGGGCGCTCAGTGTGCTCCTCCGGACGCCGCTTAAACTGAGAGGCTCCATCCCCTTCGCCACTGAAAGAAAGTTGTTTGACTTTGACCCTCAGCAGCTCACCAACCTGCTGGCTCACCCATCACCAGCTGACACAGATGGGTAGGTACTGAGTGACATGTTACTGGCATTATGATTAGTCTAAAATAGTGAGTCTGGTGATTTGAGATAATGATTATAAGAAGATCTACTCCTTAGAAACAGTCTTAGAAATGACGTACTTCCTCTTTTCTACCATTTCTTTCCCTCTCTCTTACCTTCCTAGCTCCCTACTTTTCCTCCAAGTGGACAACAGGCCATGCTCCCGTCTGCCCAGTACCTGTTTCCCTTATGCCACCGAGGCAGCCAATTTCCTCCGTGCCAAAAAGTCACTAAGTGGCTTGTTCTCCACCCTCACAGAGCTGAAGTTTGTCATCGGTATTAGAGGTGTCCGAGAGGAAATAGGAAGCAGAGAGGAGGAAACTGTAAAACCGAAAGTCAAAGGTAGGCTCACATGTCCTGTCTCCTGCATACGCACACATCCAGCTTTGAATGTCATCCAAAGAAAACAGTTTAAAACACCTTTCCGTTTCCACTGTGTAGATGTGTTAATCGCTGCTGCAGGTTTGAGGCAGGGTTACTCCCAATCTGGATTTATAAAGCAGAATCTCTCGTCAAAATATTAATAATCATTACTATTATTATTAAATGATTTTTTGTTTCAATTTGTTTCAGTCTCACTGCTCTCATCTCATTGGGCTCTCATTCAGCCCTGATGAAATACGTTAATAATTAATTTTTTTCCACGCTGTCTTTTATAGAGCCGACTCCTGTGTGGCTATGGGCTGTGGTCGCTATAGCAATAGGCCTGCTGCTGGTGCTGGCTCTGGTGGTGTTTCTGGTGGTGAGGAGGGTGAGGCAGCAGCGGGCGGAGAGAGAAAGCGGTCACAGGGTGAGACACAGGTCCACAGTCACTGACAACAACAGCAAATCCAGCAAGTCCTGGACACCAAATCCAGCCCAACATGAACAGAGGGTCAGATCGAGCAGGGAGAAAGACAAGATCAGCTTGAGGAAAAAGAAGAAAGCGAAGGAAGCGGAGAAGAAGAGGAGGCGGGAACCACTCGGGGAGGACGCAATTAGGATGCGGTGAGAGGAGCTGCTTTGAAAGATGTGACAGGATATTTTGTCTGCTGGAGGAATGATGTCATGTAGACGAAAATAGTGCAAGTTCATCCTGTACAGTAAGCAGTGAAAACTACTGTGAAAGCATCGTTTTTTATATGTTTATATATTCACATATCCAGCATAATTTTACCACTAATAAACAGAAATTCAATAAATGGTTTATAACACATCTAAGTACATATTTACATATTTGTCAACGTACCAAACTATCTGAAATGAAAGATTTTATACTCGTCTCAAGTTATAGAAGATATTACAAGATCACTTTGTATTAATATCTCTGATCTCTTTTTAACACTTTAAGAAAAATACCCTAAACGGCAATGCTGTGTTTGGGTGTGTTGCAGAAAAGAAAATGAGAACACAATAAGACTGCAGGCAGACTGCCACAATCGTATTTGCTTTGTTTTTTTCAGACCTCTCAAAAGGGACCAGGATATAGGAAGTGACACAGACTTTACCCAGAGTTCGATGGAAGACATAAATGGGCGGTGCTCCAGACGACAGGAGGAGGCGTCCATCTGTGACCACAGGAGCCCAGAACAGAAACACTACCGAGCTGGGACCTCACAGCCCCGCAGAGCTATACAACGTAAAGAAACTGCCATGTTGTTGTTTTTTGTTTTTTTTCTTCTTTCATTCATTCACTCGTTAACATTTTTATTCCTCTGAGAATGCGACACATTTGTACTACGTCCATCTTTACTATACCACTAATATATTAGTTAAAATATGTGCATTCACAATCAATTTCCTGCTCTTTCTTGCTCCATATCAGCTCCACCTAGAGGATGGGAGAGGAACGCCATGCCTCCTCCTCTGCTCAGTCCTCCTCAGCAGGTCTGTCCTGTGTCTGTTTTTGACAACATTCATTTAATTTGATTTATATTGTGCAAAGTTATTGTTATTTAGGGTTTGTATATGACCATAAATATGTTTATTTCCCGTTTTTCTTTTGTGCTGTTATTGAGATTCATTTATTTGACTTTGAATTTATTTTCTTGTCCTGAGTTTTTAATTTTAGTTTAGTTTTGTTTTACTGATGCGTTTGTGAAGTAGTTGATTAGTTGTTTATATATATATATATATATATAGGTATATGTGGAATATGCATAATGTGTATGTATGTTTTCATCATGACTCGGTTGTGTTGGCAGTCAGCAGAGTGGTGCGGCCCAGATGGGTCTGTAGTTCTGATCCGAGCGGTGCGTAGCGGGCTGGACAGAGTTGTCTTGGAGCTGCTGCGAGCGGGAGTGCCAGTTAACAACACCGATCATACTGGTAAAAGCTTCCCTGTCACAAATACTGATATTAATATGATACCTGAAAGTCTGGCTCAACCCCAAACCTCAGTCAGATACAATATGAATGTCAGAAATTATAACAAATTTAGTTTAAATCACAGTTTGGGATTAAATAAATTCCTTATTATAAGACAAAAAATCCGTCTCCAGAAATTCACCTTTTCCTCGTTTCATATCATGAATGGGTTAAAGCTCATTTTGCAGAGTAATAACATGTAGGGGTGATGAGCAAGCCATTCATTCTGAGTAACTGGTGTAACTTACCCCGTTTCTCTCACGTCCTCTTTTTGTGCCCCTCCTCTCCCGTCCTGTCTTCTTCTTCTGTCCATGGCTTCCCATCTCTTCCTGTCTCTGCCTCTCCAGCTCCCCTGCTGCCCTCCTCCGACTCAGAACAAAGTTAATGTGCTCTAGTGCTCAAACACATGTCGATAGGCATTAACTTTGTTGCTCATCCTTTTTCTTTTTTTTTTTGCAAGTGCCGTTTTCTTGGACATCTCTGTTCTCTCGATCTCCCTCCTTCTGCATCTCTTGTTTTTTTCTGTCTTCATGTCTTGTCTCTGTTTATCTTTTTCTCACTTCTGGCTGAAGCAGTTCATCTCCACATCTCTTCATTCTTCCTCTCTTCACCATCTGGGCTTGACTCTGTTGTGTAATGGTTGTGCATTGGCTGACTTACTCCCTCCCCTCTTCCCCCTCACCTCCCCTGGACTCTGAACACACACTGTCTCTCTCAGGGAGATCAGCCCTCCACTGGGCATGCTCAGTTAACCATCTCTCCCTAACAAGGACTCTCATACGTTATGGGGCCGCTGTGGACCTGCAAGACAACAAGGTAATCATAACTGTGTAATAGTTAACTACTCTGAATGACTGAGATCACCACAACAGATATACTATAAGATGAACTGGACTAAATATCCTCTAAACATCACATGTTATATTCATGATTTCTCCAATAGGGTGAGACAGCGCTTTTCCTCTCCGCCCTCCATGGCTGCTATGATACCTCCAGACTTCTCCTGCTTCACGGTGCCAACCTTGAGCTGCATGACCGCAGAGGACGTCGTCCAATTGACGTGGCCAGAGAGGGCATGCATCACCAGATCCTCGAACTCCTTTTAGCTCACCAAATCCAGAGAGGGCCTGTTCCTGTGGATCCGACTAATGAGATGCTGTGGGAGGAGCGTGCTCTGATGTTCTCGCCGTGGGCCGGAGCACAAGGTCTACCTGGAAGAAGCGCCTCCTTCTCTGGGATCATAGCCCATCGAGATATGACCCCACCACCACCACAGAGGTAACAGTAAAGGTCACCTGTATAATTTTAGTTGCAAGTATTTACTGCTGTTGTTTGTTCATTAAGATTTAAGTCAGACTCTCATATAATCTCTGTTAATGTGTTGTAATCTAATATTGTGATGACTTTATGTCTTGCCAGTGATTGGTCAATGGGCAGAGTACAATACCCCGCCCCTCAGAACTGGCGACTACAGCTAAACCAATCAGCAACAGCCCTGGTCCCACCAAGAATAATGGGCCGCTCCCCTCGGCCAATCAGCACCTTACAGGAAGTTACCTCAGAAGATGAGGATCGGGAAAGGCATCATCAAGAAGTTCCTAGAGCTGTGACGCCACACTTCCTGTCACCCCAGCCCGCTCCTCGACAGCGTTCCTTTTCTTGCACCCAGCATGCATTGCAGCGTCGCTCCAGCGCCCACCAGCCAGAGCCTAATTATGTTATCGTGACAGAAAGAACAGCCAACGAGCACATAGAAAGAGCGGTTGCTCCACCTCCCACAGATGCTGCCGGCCAATCGGATCACCACCCAGTTTTAAACGGCGAACATCCCAGTAGAGCAGAACAAGCGGTGTCGAGTTCCTCCAATTCAGAGCAGAAATCCAGAGGTGAGAGGTCAAACAACACATCTGATTCCACACAGACAGCCTTGTAGAGAGAAACAAGAAATACAATAAAAATAGTATCGAAGAACATGTGAATCCATGACTTACATTATCTTTCCTGTCAGCAGCACATGGAGATGTTCCTTCCCTAATTATCTTACCTTACTTGTCTAAATTATTATGTTTTGTTTTTGTAGAGAGGGGGGATATTATATTACTTTTCTCTTTTATTTTTAAATAATGAATTTAATGGGTTTTTAATTTTATTTATTAAATCTTCATCTTTAAATCTTCATTCATATCATATCACAAGTATTTATATTATTAGTAGATATTAATAGAAGCTGATCAACTCTTTCATCCGTATGAAATACTGCTTTTTTTTGTTATCTTCATTAATAAAAAATATTGATCAGACAGCTTGAACAAAATAATAATTTTTTTAATGAATAATTTTCAAAATACATACAATAAACCCTTGCAAACATTAAAAATAAATAATAAATTATACTAAATAATAAACAGTATAAGTGCAAAGAATAATATATGAATAAATAACAATAAACAGACAAAAGAGACTGCCTGTGATGTTCATTGTAATGACATAATAAAAAAAAGAAAGGAAAGAAAGCTCTAAAATAAGGGGAGAATTTGTATCTGTGATGACAGTGTAATACCACATTTCACCACACAGGCTGCCATTGTGATGCAGAGGGGCGCTGTTTCACTGATTTGGTAAACAGCTTCTCCATGAGCATGTGTACGACATATTGAAACATGGCACCAAATAGCACCACCTAGTGGTTATTAATATAAACACAGCCATAACTCTTGAATGATTGAATTACCACCAACATTTCTTCTCTTTTAGAAGCTGCTGCAGCATTTTCTACAGGAAATGCTAATTGCTAATTGTCTAGTTAAAGATAAAGTTGTAATTTAAAATATAATAATATAAGTTGTAATATTGTAATATAAACACTAGTGATGATAGACAATGTCAATATAGAAATGGTATATGAAGGTATGAGAGTATACACTTGTTGTTTATAATTGTATTAGAGTTGTACTGTACATTGAATTGGGAATATTGTTTATAAATTAAAATTGTAATTGCATATATGAGTTATGAATAAATGGGTAAAAAGTGGTAGGAGTAAATAACTTCGACCTACTTTTTGTACATGTAATATTTAATGTGTGTTGTTTATGAGAATTGGTTGAGTTTTCTGTATAGGTTTGTTTATTTCATTTTATTGTTCTTGTTTTGTTTTTATTTTTTAAAATAAAATAACACTAAATTTAAACGCATAATTTTTATTTTCTAGATGATGATGGAAGCAGCTAACGAGTGAGCCATCTCATCTGTTTAGTTACACATGCGCAGTTCCGGGCAGCCACACACACTTTTACAGACATGTGCCGATTACGCATGAAATGGCACATTTTACGCACGGCTTCAACTTCCAATTATTTTTTTTAGTTGGATCAATTTTAGCTGCATTTATGTTATAGTTTCTAGAAGTAAAAAAAAAAAAAGGTGAAAGATTTTACGCACGACTCTTCAACTAAAGTGTTTTTTGACTCTTGTCACACCAAGTATTGATTATTCTGAGTGTCTGACACGCTCAGGTGTGCGTAAATCTGTGAAATAATGAGATTCAAACCAAACGCGTGGGAACCCAAACGCCACTTCATGAAGTATCGATTCTAACAGGTAATAAAGTGTGATAGCTCCACGGACAATTTTCCCACGAGAAAGTTGAGGAAGCTTCTCCAACGTTTCCCAAAAGTAGCTCAGAAACTTTGTTGGTGTGTGCAGCAAATACGCATCCATCAGCTGGTAAACAAAACTGAATAAAGTCTCTTTGTTGTCACGTGATTCTCCAGAAACTTTATTTTACTCTGTATGTCCAAGCAGCACCATCCATTCATATGTAGTAATACTGTATTCCTCAACAGCTGCGTGCGTAAAATCTTTCCTTTTACGCACGACTCTTCAACTTAATGCGCAGCTGCAGCATTAAAACAAAACGACAAAGTGTTTTTTTTGTCTCTTGTCACACCAAGTATTGATTATTCTGAGTGTCTGACACGTGTGTGTGTGTGTGTGTGTGTGTGTGTCTGTGTGGGAACCTGAACGCCACCTCACCTCCAAACACGCTTCGTAAACGACGTATCTGTTTTAACAGGTAATAAAGTGAGATGAAACCTTCTGCTCCACGTCCACGTGATGAGAAAAGGCTGGAGAACATTCTCCCACTATCACACTTATCCAACATTTGTCTGCGTGTTGCGGTGTCAGACGGCAAAGTTGCATCCATTTAACTCCATTTATTTACTGTCATTCAGATTCAGTTGACCTTCAAGCACAGATGATCCTTCCTGACAAACCGTGTCTCGGTATGTTTGGACACATCTTCACCACAACTTAAACTGAAGCTCTTGTCAACATTTTACTCAGAAATGTTTTCAGGTGAAAATAAGTCATGACGACGTGAGACATCTGATCTTTGTTCTACTATCTTCACACTTATTTCAGGCAAACATCATTAAAAACATCTTTTTTGCAGCAGTGATTTACTCTGAGCTGTAAATTCACACGAGTCGTTTGGATTTATACGAAAAGCTGCCGCGTGCCTGAAACACACGTGCACGCGCCAGTGTTGATCAAAGTTCATGCTGGATTTATCACCTTTAAATTAAATACTTTTTTTACGCACGCGCTACATCCTGAATCGCAGCAGTGACGTCATCAGCATTTTTATCACCACGTGTCTTTCACCTCAAAAAAACAATTTCAGGTAAATATTAAAGCAACGCAGTTGGGAATAATGTTCATATCCAGCTATGTTATTGTTTTCCTATAAATTTCACACACGTGTTTTTGTCAGATATGAAGAATCAAGCGGTCCAGCTGTTTCTCGTGGGAAAAGAGGAAATGAAGCTGCGTTTATAACTTTATTACGTGTTAAATGTCATACATCAGTGGGAAGGGGCGCGCGCAGAGGAGACGCTCCCCACGTTCCCACGCGCGTTTGCCAACGATTGACATGCAAATTATTTCCAGACTGAAGAAAGAGACCAACTCTTAAAACGGATGCAATGAAATGCGCATGCGTACACCACACTTATTATTCAATAGATATTAATGTTACTGTCTGGATTAAATCTCTAAACAGGTAAAATATTACGTCAATGTAGATGGAAAAGCAGGACAGAGATATGACGTTACGCACGAATTGGCACATTTTACGCACGGCTTCAACCACTTTGTCAACTAACAATGATCTTTTTAGTTGGGTCAGTTTGAAACAAACATTTATTCACGTACTTATAATAACAAAAAATAAGATAAATATAATATAAAATTATTAAAAATATGTCTTTCAGTTTTCCATTTGGTGTTGGCCACCTGCATGTATGTTATAGTTAAGCCTCTGCGTGAGATTGTGTGAAACGTCACTGCGTGGTGCCTTTCAGGTGTGGCAGCACGCTCCTTAAGACACGTGCCAGTAAACAACCAATGAACACATATGCATTGTTTTAATAGCTTTTTTCATTTTGTTTATTCACATATGACAATAATAAAATAAATTAAAGGTGCAAAAATACTTCATAAGTGACACATTTTAACACGAGATGGCCTGAATAGACTGTAGCACCACGTGGTGTGGTCATAATAAAATTACAATATATATATATATATAAATAGACCAATAATCACAGCGAGCAGGAGACTCACTGTTCAATACATTGCACTGGAAATGTCCCGAGTCAAATGATCAATACATGCTGTCGTATGAATATTAACGAGCATGTTATAGTCATTAAGAGTTGAGTCTCTGAAGCCACTGTCCGGTTGATCAGGGCCAGGGTCTCCACAGAGACTGGCTGACTGCTCGGTTCTGGTCGCTCACTCGACTCAACACTTTGTGGGTGTGTTGGGGAACTGTTGAGGACCAGAGGGAGTCTCTGTGGCTCTGAGCACAACTGGCCCCACTGAGGCTAGAAGAATACAACCTGTGCTTGGATCTGTGTATCAACGTGCGAAGGACACATCTGGAGGAACTGCTGAGAACCAGAGAGCGGGAGGGTTGGACGCCTGCAGAGTCAGAGTCTAAGCGGGCAAAACGAGCAGCATCCAGCGCTGCTCCGAGCAACAGGTCTTTCCCCTCAGGTCCCAGGAAGTGAGCGGCTGTCTGCAGGCAGGTGGAGAAGCCGTCTTGGAAGGAGTGTTTCTGGCCTCCACCTCCAGCTGTCGTGTTGTCTCCTTTCACTGTGTTTTGTAGGAAGAGGACTGTGTGCTCCAGGATCTCAGCTTTCTCCACTCTGCGCTGAGTCTCTTCCTGGGACAAAACAAAACAAACAGAGACTTAATATACAGCTTCTCAAAGTCCCCATTAAACGTCCTTTAACCTTCAAAGATGGACACACTGAGCATCTGAGCTATGTGGTCTTTACCTGTCGCTGCAGTAAAAGAGTCTTGAGGCTCTCCAGGCTGCGGTTCATTCTCTCTCTTCGACGTCTTTCCACTTGAGGTTTGAGGATCTGCAGAGAAACGGATAAAGAAATGAAGGGTTGAAATTAGACTGAGAGCTGAACATCTTTTCAGAATCATTTCCTTCCTCGTGTCATACAAACTAATCTACAATGTTCAATGAAAGCATGAACGACAACAAGTACCTTTCTCTTGGCTTTGGCGTCCTCTGAGTCCTGAAGCAGTTTCATGTTTGTAGTGTAAGAACAGGTCTGTCTGTCGGCCAGTGGAAGCTGAATATGATCACTCAGGCTTCGGTGGGGCTTTTAAGCCGGAGGTAGGCGTAACTTTAGGCACCTCCCACCACCTCTGACCACCGACCTGGCTTCACTTCAGACACTCACTTCATTTAGTTTCACCAAATTGTGGCTGTAAACATGACAAGTGGGCGCCTGTTCTGTAGTTTGATCATCTTCTAATTCAAGATTTGGAAAAACAAGGACGTAAATGTATTAAATCACAAATAAAGTTAAATAATAAACTTAGAAATTATATTTTTTAATTAATTTTCCACTTTAAGCTGTTTTCTTATTGATCAACACATTTAGAGATGAATGAATTGAGGACCCATAGGACCCTTCACTTATCCACGTGCAGCTGCCCAGCTGGGTGTGAGCTGCACGCGCCTGTGAGAGGTGTTATCGGCTCGTGTGTTGTTTATTTACATATGTAAGAGGAAACAACAAACATCCGCCAGAACAGCGTCAAGCTCAGACAAATGACTGTGGGTGACTTCTGACGCCATTGTTATGGATGGTGACAGGAGACATGTCCTCAGGCCGATACTGGCAGAGATAAAGGAGCGTGGAGCAGGAAACCAAATGAAACCAAAATGAATTAAATCACATTTATTCAAAATATGTTGTTAAATCTACAAGGAATCAGCGAAGTCTGCTGGAAATGGAAACTATGTGTCGCGCGTAAATGTCCCTTTGACGCTCAGCTGTGCGTAAATCTGTGAAATAATGAGATTCAAACCAAACGCGTGGGAACCCAAACGCCACTTCATGAAGTATCGATTCTAACAGGTACACAAAGTGTGATAGCTCCACGGACAATTTTCCCACGAGAGAGTTGAGGAAGCTTCTCCAACGTTTCCCAAAAGTAGCTCAGAAACGTTGTTGGTGTGTGCAGCAAATACGCATCCATCAGCTGGTAAACAAAACTGAATAAACTCTCTTTGTTGTCACGTGATTCTCCAGAAACTTTCTTTTACTTTGTATGTCCAAGCAGCACCATCCATTCATATCAAGTAATACTGTATTCCTCAACAGCTGCGTGCGTAAAATCTTTCCTTTTACGCACGACTCTTCAACTAAATGCGCAGCTGCAGCATTAAAACAAAACGACAAAGTGTTTTTTTTTACTCTTGTCACACCAAGTATTGATTATACTGAGTGTCTGACACGTGTGTGTGTGTGTGTGTGTGTGTGTGGGAACCTGAACGCCACCTCACCTCCAAACACGCTTCGTAAACGACGTATCTGTTTTAACAGGTAATAAAGTGAGATGAAACCTTCTGCTCCACGTCCACGTGATGAGAAAAGGCTGGAGAACATTCTCCCACTATCACACTTATCCAACATTTGTCTGCGTGTTGCGGTGTCAGACGGCAAAGTTGCATCCATTTAACTCCATTTATTTACTGTCATTCAGATTCAGTTGACCTTCAAGCACAGATGATCCTTCCTGACAAACCGTGTCTCGGT
Source organism: Pampus argenteus (assembly GCA_036937835.1). Taxonomy (NCBI): domain Eukaryota; kingdom Metazoa; phylum Chordata; class Actinopteri; order Scombriformes; family Stromateidae; genus Pampus; species Pampus argenteus. The sequence continues at coordinate 22,135,392 of CM072865.1, read as the reverse complement.
ATGTTTGGACACATCTTCACCACAACTTAAACTGAAGCTTTTGTCAACATTTTACTCAGAAATGTCTTCAGGTGAAAATAAGTCATGACGTGAGACATCTGATCTTTGTTCTACTATCTTCACACTTATTTCAGGCAAACATCATCAAAAAGATCTTTTTTGCAGCAGTGATTTACTCTGAGCTGTAAATTTACACGAGTCGTTTGGATTTATACGAAAAGCTGCCGCGTGCCTGAAACACACGTGCACGCGCCAGTGTTGATCAAATGTCATGCTGGATTTATCATCTTTAAATTAAATACATTTTTTTTTACGCACGCTACATCCTGAATCGCAGCAGTGACGTCATCAGCATCTTATCACCACGTGTCTTTCACCTTTAAAAAACAATTTCAGGTAAATATTAAAGCAACGCAGTTGGGAATAATGTTCATATCCAGCTATTTTATTGTTTTCTTATAGATTTCACACACGTGTTTTTGACAGATATGAAGAATCAAGCGGTCCAGCTGTTTCTCGTGGGAAAAGGGGAAATGAAGCTGCGTTTATAACTTTACTACGTGTTAAATGTCGTACATCAGTGGGAAGGGGCGCGCGCAGAGGAGACGCTCCCCACGTTCCCACGCGCGTTTGCCAACGATTGACATGCAAATTATTTCCAGACTGAAGAAAGTGACCAACTCTTAAAACGGATACAATGAAATGATCTTGCAGGGTGAAGCTTAGTAAATTTTGCGCATGCGTACACTACACTTATTATTCAATAGATATTAATGTTACTGTCTGGATTAAATCTCTAAATGGGTAAAATATTACGTCAATGTAGATGGAAAAGCAGGACAGAGATATGACGTTACGCACGAAATGGCACATTTTACGCACGGCTTCAACCACTTTGTCAACTAACAATGATCTTTTTAGTTGGGTCAGTATGAAGATAAATATAATATAAAATAATTAAAATATGTCTTTCAGTTTTCCATTTGGTGTTGGCCACCTGCATGTATGTCATAGTTAAGCCTCTGCGTGAGATTGTGTGAAACGTCACTGCGTGGTGCCTTTCAGGTGTGGCAGCACGCTCCTTAAGACACGTGCCAGTAAACAACCAATGAACACATATGCATTGTTTTAATGGCTTTTTCCATTTTGTTTATTTACATATGACAATAATAAAATAAATAAATTAAAGGTGCAAAAATACTTCATAAATGACACATTTTAACACGAGATGGCCTGAATAGACTGTAGCAGCACGTGGTGTGGTCATAATAAAATTACAATATATATATATATAAATAGACCAATAATCACAGCGAGCAGGAGACTCACTGTTCAATACATTGCACTGGAAATGTCCCGAGTCAAATGATCAATACATGCTGTCGTATGAATATTAACGAGCATGTTATAGTCATTAAGAGTTGAGTCTCTGAAGCCACTGTCCGGTTGATCAGGGCCAGGGTCTCCACAGAGACTGGCTGACTGCTCGGTTCTGGTCGCTCACTCGACTCAACACTTTGTGGGTGTGTTGGGGAACTGTTGAGGACCAGAGGGAGTCTCTGTGGCTCTGAGCACAACTGGCCCCACTGAGGCTAGAAGAATACAACCTGTGCTTGGATCTGTGTATCAACGTGCGAAGGACACATCTGGAGGAACTGCTGAGAACCAGAGAGCTGGAGGGTTGGACGCCTGCAGAGTCAGAGTCTAAGCGGGCAACACGAGCAGCATCCAGCGCTGCTCCGAGCAACAGGTCTTTCCCCTCAGGTCCCAGGAAGTGAGCGGCTGTCTGCAGGCAGGTGGAGAAGCCGTCTTGGAAGGAGTGTTTCTGGCCTCCACCTCCAGCTGTCGTGTTGTCTCCTTTCACTGTGTTCTGTAGGAAGAGGACTGTGTGCTCCAGGATCTCAGCTTTCTCCACTCTGCGCTGAGTCTCTTCCTGGAATAAAAAAAACAGAGACTTAATATACAGCTTCTCAAAGTCCCCATTAAACGTCCTTTAACCTTCAAAGATGGACACACTGACCATCTGAGCTATGTGGTCTTTACCTGTCGCTGCAGTAAAAGAGTCTTGAGGCTCTCCAGGCTGCGGTTCATTCTCTCTCTTCGACGTCTTTCCACTTGAGGTTTGAGGATCTGCAGAGAAACAGATAAAGAAATGAAGGGTTGAAATTAGACTGAGAGCTGAACATCTTTTCAGAATCATTTCCTTCCTCGTGTCATACAAACTGATCTACAATGTTCAATGAAAGCATGAACGACAACAAGTACCTTTCTCATGGCTTTGGCGTCCTCTGAGTCCTGAAGCAGTTTCATGTTTGTAGTGTAAGAACAGGTCTGTCTGTCGGCCAGTGAAAGCTGAATATGATCACTCAAGCTTCGGTGGGGCTTTTAAGCCGGAGGTGGGCGTAACTTTAGGCACCTCCCACCACCTCTGACCACCGACCTGGCTTCACTTCAGACACTCACTTCATTTAGTTTCACCAAATTGTGGCTGTAAACATGACAAGTGGGCGCCTGTTCTGTAGTTTGATCATCTTCTAATTCAAGATTTGGAAAAACAAGGACGTAAATTTATTAAATCACAAATAAAGTTAAATAATAAACTTAGAAATTATATATTTTTTATTAATTTTCTACTTTAAGCTGTTTTCTTAATGATCAACACATTTAGACATGAATGAATTGAGGACCCATAGGACCCTTCACTTATCCACGTGCAGCTGCCCAGCTGGGTGTGAGCTGCACGCGCCTGTGAGAGGTGTTATCGGCTCGTGTGTTGTTTATTTACATATGTAAGAGGAAACAACAAACATCCGCCAGAACAGCGTCAAGCTCAGACAAATGACTGTGGGTGACTTCTGACGCCATTGTTATGGATGGTGACAGGAGACACGTCCTCGGGCCGATACTGGCAGAGAAAAAGGAGCGTGGAGCAGGAAACCAAAGTGAAACCAAAATGAATTAAATCACATTTATTCAAAATATGTTGTTAAATCTACAAGGAATCAGCGAAGTCTGCTGGAAATGGAAACTATGTGTCGCGCGTAAATGTCCCTTTGACGCTCAGCTGTGCGTAAATCTGTGAAATAATGAGATTCAAACCAAACGCGTGGGAACCCAAACGCCACTTCATGAAGTATCGATTCTAACAGGTAATAAAGTGTGATAGCTCCACGGACAATTTTCCCACGAGAGAGTTGAGGAAGCTTCTCCAACGTTTCCCAAAAGTAGCTCAGAAACTTTGTTGGTGTGTGCAGCAAATACGCATCCATCAGCTGGTAAACAAAACTGAATAAACTCTCTTTGTTGTCACGTGATTCTCCAGAAACTTTCTTTCACTCTGTATGTCCAAGCAGCACCATCCATTCATATCAAGTAATACTGTATTCCTCAACAGCTGCGTGCGTAAAATCTTTCCTTTTACGCACGACTCTTCAACTGAATGCGCAGCTGCAGCATTAAAACAAAACGACAAAGTGTTTTTTTGACTCTTGTCACACCAAGTATTGATTATTCTGAGTGTCTGACACGTGTGTGTGTGTGTGTGTGTCTGTGTGGGAACCTGAACGCAACCTCACCTCCAAACACGCTTCGTAAACGACGTATCTGTTTTAACAGGTAATAAAGTGAGATGAAACCTTCTGCTCCACGTCCACGTGATGAGAAAAGGCTGGAGAACATTCTCCCACTATCACACTTATCCAACATTTGTCTGCGTGTTGCGGTGTCAGACGCCAAAGTTGCATCCATTTAACTCCATTTATTTACTGTCATTCAGATTCAGACGTGTCTTCATAACAGTTGACCTTCAAGCACAGATGATCCTTCCTGACAAACCGTGTCTCGGTATGTTTGGACACATCTTCACCACAACTTAAACTGAAGCTCTTGTCAACATTTTACTTAGAAATGTCTTCAGGTGAAAATAAGTCATGACGACGTGAGACATCTGATCTTTGTTCTACTATCTTCACACTTATTTCAGGCAGACATCATCAAAAAGATCTTTTTTTGCAGCAGTGCTTTACTCTGAGCTGTAAATTCACACGAGTCGTTTGGATTTATACGAAAAGCTGCCGCGTGCCTGAAACACACGTGCACGCGCCAGTGTTGATCAAAGGTCATGCTGGATTTATCACCTTTAAATTAAATTAAAAGAAATTTTACGCACGCTACATCCTGAATCGCAGCAGTGACGTCATCAGCATCTTATCACCACGTGTCTTTCACCTTAAAAAAACAATTTCAGGTAAATATTAAAGTAACGCAGTTGGGAATAATGTTCATATCCAGCTATGTTATTGTTTTCCTATAGATTTCACACACGTGTTTTTGTCAGATATGAAGAATCAAGCGGTCCAGCTGTTTCACGTGGGAAAAGAGGAAATGAAGCTGCGTTTATAACTTTACTACGTGTTAAATGTCATACATCAGTGGGAAGGGGCGCGCGCAGAGGAGACGCTCCCCACGGTCCCACGCGCGTTTGTCAACGATTGACATGCAAATTATTTCCAGACTGAAGAAAGTGACCAACTCTTAAAACGGATGCAATAAAATGATCCTGCAGAGTGAAGCTTCGTAAATTTTGCGCATGCGTACACCACGCTTATTATTTAATAGATATTAATGTTTCAGTCTGAATTAACTCTCTAAACGGGTAAAATATTACGTCAATGTAGATGGAAAAGCAGGACAGAGATATGACGTTACGCACGAAATGGCACATTTTACGCACGGCTTCAACCACTTTGTCAACTAACAATGATCTTTTTAGTTGGGTCAGTTTGAAACAAACATTTATTCACGTACTTATAATAAGAAAAAATAAGATAAATATGATATAAAATTATTAAAAATATGTCTTTCAGTTTTCCATTTGGTGTTGGCCACCTGCATGTATGTTATAGTTAAGTCTCTGTGTGAGATTGTGTGAAACGTCCCTGCGTGGTGCCTTTCAGGTGTGGCAGCACGCTCCTTAAGACACGTGCCAGTAAACAACCAATGAACACATATGCATTGTTTTAATGGATTTTCCCATTTGTTTATTCACATATGACAATAATAAAATAAATTAAGGTGCAAAAATACTTCATAAATGACACATTTTAACACGAGATGGCCTGAATAGACTGTAGCAGCACGTGGTGTGGTCATAATAAAATAACAATAGATATATATATATATAAATAGACCAATAATCACAGCGAGCAGGAGACTCGCTGTTCAATACATTGCACTGGAAATGTCCCGAGTCAAATGATCAATACATGCTGTCGTATGAATATTAACGAGCATGTTATAGTCATTAAGAGTTGAGTCTCTGAAGCCACTGTCCGGTTGATCAGGGCCAGGGTCTCCACAGAGACTGGCTGACTGCTCGGTTCTGGTCGCTCACTCGACTCAACACTTTGTGGGTGTGTTGGGGAACTGTTGAGGACCAGAGGGAGTCTCTGTGGCTCTGAGCACAACTGGCCCCACTGAGGCTAGAAGAATACAACCTGTGCTTGGATCTGTGTATCAACATGCGAAGGACACATCTGGAGGAACTGCTGAGAACCAGAGAGCTGGAGGGTTGGACGCCTGCAGAGTCAGAGTCTAAGCGGGCAAAACGAGCAGCATCCAGCGCTGCTCCGAGCAACAGGTCTTTCCCCTCAGGTCCCAGGAAGTGAGCGGCTGTCTGCAGGCAGGTGGAGAAGCCGTCTTGGAAGGAGTGTTTCTGGCCTCCACCTGCAGCTGTCGTGTTGTCTCCTTTCACTTTGTTCTGTAGGAAGAGGACTGTGTGCTCCAGGATCTCAGCTTTCTCCACTCTGCGCTGAGTCTCTTCCTGGGATTAAAAAACAAACAGAGACTTAATATACAGCTTCTCAAAGTCCCCATTAAACGTCCTTTATCCTTCAAAGATGGACACACTGACCATCTGAGCTATGTGGTCTTTACCTGTCGCTGCAGTAAAAGAGTCTTGAGGCTCTCCAGGCTGCGGTTCATTCTCTCTCTTCGACGTCTTTCCACTTGAGGTTTGAGGATCTGCAGAGAAACAGATAAAGAAATGAAGGGTTGAAATTAGACTGAGAGCTGAACATCTTTTCAGAATCATTTCCTTCCTCGTGTCACACAAACTAATCTACAATGTTCAATGAAAGCATGAACGACAACAAGTACCTTTCTCATGGCTTTGGCGTCCTCTGAGTCCTGAAGCAGTTTCATGTTTGTAGTGTAAGAACAGGTCTGTCTGTCGGCCAGTGAAAGCTGAATATGATCACTCAAGCTTCGGTGGGGCTTTTAAGCCGGAGGTGGGCGTAACTTTAGGCACCTCCCACCACCTCTGACCACCGACCTGGCTTCACTTCAGACACTCACTTCATTTAGTTTCACCAAATTGTGGCTGTAAACATGACAAGTGGGCGCCTGTTCTGTAGTTTGATCATCTTCTAATTCAAGATTTGGAAAAACAAGGACGTAAATTTATTAAATCACAAATAAAGTCAAAAAGTAAACTTAGAAATTATATATTTTTTAATTAATTTTCTACTTTAAGCTGTTTTCTTAATGATCAACACATTTAGAGGTGAATGAATTGAGGACCCATAGGACCCTTCACTTATCCACGTGCAGCTGCCCAGCTGGGTGTGAGCTGCACGCGCCTGTGAGAGGTGTTATCGGCTCGTGTGTTGTTTATTTACATGTGTAAGAGGAAACAACAAACATCCGCCAGAACAGCGTCAAGCTCAGACAAATGACTGTGGGTGACTTCTGACGCCATTGTTATGGATGGTGACAGGAGACATGTCCTCAGGCCGATACTGGCAGAGAAAAAGGAGCGTGGGGCAGGAAACCAAATGAAACCAAAATGAATTAAATCACATTTATTCAAAATATGTTGTTAAATCTACAAGGAATCAGCGAAGTCTGCTGGAAATGGAAACTATGTGTCGCGCGTAAATGTCCCTTTGACGCTCAGCTGTGCGTAAATCTGTGAAATAATGAAATTCAAACCAAACGCGTGGGAACCCAAACGCCACTTCATGAAGTATCGATTCTAACAGGTAATAAAGTGTGAAAGCTCCACGGACAATTTTCCCACGAGAGAGTTGAGGAAGCTTCTCCAACGTTTCCCAAAAGTAGCTCAGAAACTTTGTTGGTGTGTGCAGCAAATACGCATCCATCAGCTGGTAAACAAAACTGAATAAACTCTCTTTGTTGTCACGTGATTCTCCAGAAACGTTCTTTCACTCTGTATGTCCAAGCAGCACCATCCATTCATATCAAGTAATACTGTATTCCTCAACAGCTGCGTGCGTAAAATCTTTCCTTTTACGCACAGCTCTTCAACTTAATGCGCAGCTGCAGCATTAAAACAAAACGACAAAGTGTTTTCTGACTCTTGTCACACCAACTATTGATTATTCTGTGTGTCTGACACGTGTGTGTGTGTGTGTGTGTCTGTGTGGGAACCTGAACGCCACCTCACCTCCAAACACGCTTCGTAAACGACGTATCTGTTTTAACAGGTAATAAAGTGAGATGAAACCTTCTGCTCCACGTCCACGTGATGAGAAAAGGCTGGAGAACATTCTCCCACTATCACACTTATCCAACATTTGTCTGCGTGTCGCGGTGTCAGACGGCAAAGTTGCATCCATTTAACTCCATTTATTTACTGTCATTCAGATTCAGTTGACCTTCAAGCACAGATGATCCTTCCTGACAAACCGTGTCTCGGTATGTTTGGACACATCTTCACCACAACTTAAACTGAAGCTCTTGTCAACATTTTACTCAGAAATGTCTTCAGGTGAAAATAAGTCATGACGACGTGAGACATCTGATCTTTGTTCTACTATCTTCACACTTATTTCAGGCAAACATCATCAAAAAGATCTTTTTTTGCAGCAGTGATTTACTCTGAGCTGTAAATTCACACGAGTTGTTTGGATTTATACGAAAAGCTGCCGCGTGCCTGACACACACGTGCACGCGCCAGTGTTGATCAAAGGTCATGCTGGATTTATCACCTTTAAATTAAATACATTTTTTTACGCACGCGCTACATCCTGAATCGCAGCAGTGACGTCATCAGCATCTTATCACCACGTGTCTTTCACCTCAAAAAACAATTTCAGGTAAATATTAAAGCAACGCAGTTGGGAATAATGTTCATATCCAGCTATGTTATTGTTTTTTTTATAGATTTCACACACGTGTTTTTGTCAGATATGAAGAATCAAGCGGTCCAGCTGTTTCTCGTGGGAAAAGAGGAAATGAAGCTGCGTTTATAACTTTATTACGTGTTAAATGTCGTACATCAGTGGGAAGGGGCGCGCGCAGAGGAGACGCTCCCCACGTTCCCACGCGCGTTTGCCAACGATTGACATGCAAATTATTTCCAGACTGAAGAAAGTGACCAACTCTTAAAACGAATGCAATGAAATGATCCTGCAGAGTGAAGCTTAGTAAATTCTGCGCATGCGTACATCACATTTATTATTCAATAGATATTAATGTTACAGTCTGGATTAAATCTCTAAACGGGTAAAATATTACATCAATGAAGATGGAAAAGCAGGACAGAGATATGACGTTACGCACGAAATGGCACATTTTACGCACGGCTTCAACCACTTTGTCAACTAACAATGATCTTTTTAGTTGGGTCAGTATGAAACAACCATTTATTCACGTACTTATAATAAGAAAAAATAAGATAAATATAATATAAAATTATTAAAATATGTTTTTTAGTTTTCCATTTGGTGTTGGCCACCTGCATGTATGTTATAGTGAAGCCTCTGTGTGAGATTGTGTGAAACGTCACTGCGTGGTGCCTTTCAGGTGTGGCAGCACGCTCCTTAAGACACGTGCCAGTAAACAACCAATGAACGCATATGCATTGTTTTAATGGATTTTCCATTTTGTTTATTTACATATGACAATAATAAAATAAATTAAGGTGCAAAAATACTTCATAAATGACACATTTTACCATAAAATGGCCTGAATAGACTGTAGCAGCACGTGGTGTGGTCATAATAAAATTACAATATATATATATATAAATAGACTAATAATCACAGCGAGCAGGAGACTCACTGTTCAATACATTGCACTGGAAATGTCCCGAGTCAAATGATCAATACATGCTGTCGTATGAATATTGACGAGCATGTTATAGTCATTAAGAGTTGAGTCTCTGAAGCCACTGTCCGGTTGATCAGGGCCAGGGTCTCCACAGAGACTGGCTGACTGCTCGGTTCTGGTCGCCCACTCGACTCAACACTTTGTGGGTGTGTTGGGGAACTGTTGAGGACCAGAGGGAGTCTCTGTGGCTCTGAGCACAACTGGCCCCACTGAGGCTAGAAGAATACAACCTGTGCTTGGATCTGTGTATCAACATGCGAAGGGCACATCTGGAGGAACTGCTGAGAACCAGAGAGCTGGAGGGTTGGACGCCTGCAGAGTCAGAGTCTAAGCGGGCAAAACGAGCAGCATCCAGCGTTGCTCCGAGCAACAGGTCTTTCCCCTCAGGTCCCAGGAAGTGAGCGGCTGTCTGCAGGCAGGTGGAGAAGCCGTCTTGGAAGGAGTGTTTCTGGCCTCCACCTCCAGTTGTCGTGTTGTCTCCTTTCACTGTGTTCTGTAGGAAGAGGACTGTGTGCTCCAGGATCTCAGCTTTCTCCACTCTGCGCTGAGTCTCTTCCTGGGAAAAAAAAAACAGAGACTTAATATACAGCTTCTCAAAGTCCCCATTAAACGTCCTTTAACCTTCAACGATGGACACACTGACCATCTGAGCTATGTGGTCTTTACCTGTCGCTGCAGTAAAAGAGTCTTGAGGCTCTCCAGGCTGCGGTTCATTCTCTCTCTTCGACGTCTTTCCACTTGAGGTTTGAGGATCTGCAGAGAAACAGATGAAGAAATGAAGGGTTGAAATTAGACTGAGAGCTGAACATCTTTTCAGAATCATTTCCTTCCTCGTGTCATACAAACTAATCTACAATGTTCAATGAAAGCATGAACGACAACAAGTACCTTTCTCTTGGCTTTGGCGTCCTCTGAGTCCTGAAGCAGTTTCATGTTTGTAGTGTAAGAACAGGTCTGTCTGTCGGCCAGTGAAAGCTGAATCTGATCACTCAAGCTTCGGTGGGGCTTTTAAGCCGGAGGTGGGCGTAACTTTAGGCACCTCCCACCACCTCTGACCACCGACCTGGCTTCACTTCAGACACTCACTTCATTTAGTTTCACCAAATTGTGGCTGTAAACATGACAAGTGGGCGCCTGTTCTGTAGTTTGATCATCTTCTAATTCAATATTTGGAAAAACATGGACGTAAATTTATTAAATCACAAATAAAGTCAAAAAGTAAACTTAGAAATTATATTTTTTTTTATTAATTTTCTGCTTTAAGCTGTTTTCTTAATTATCAACACATTTAGAGATGAATGAATTGAGGACCCATAGGACCCTTCACTTATCCACGTGCAGCTGCCCAGCTGGGTGTGAGCTGCACGCGCCTGTGAGAGGTGTTATCGGCTCGTGTGTTGTTTATTTACATATGTAAGAGGAAACAACAAACATCCGCCAGAACAGCGTCAAGCTCAGACAAATGACTGTGGGTGACTTCTGACGCCATTGTTATGGATGGTGACAGGAGACACGTCCTCAGGCCGATACTGGCAGAGAAAAGGAGCGTGGAGCAGGAAACCAAAGTGAAACCAAAATGAATTAAATCACATTTATTCAAAATATGTTGTTAAATCTACAAGGAATCAGCGAAGTCTGCTGGAAATGGAAACTATGTGTCGCGCGTAAATGTCCCTTTGACGCTCAGGTGTGCGTAAATCTGGGAAATAATGAGATTCAAACCAAACGCGTGGGAACCCAAACGCCACTTCATGAAGTATCGATTCTAACAGGTAATAAAGTGTGATAACTCCACGGACAATTTTCCCACGAGAGAGTTGAGGAAGCTTCTCCAACGTTCCCCAAAAGTAGCTCAGAAACTTTGTTGGTGTGTGCAGCAAATACGCATCCATCAGCTGGTAAACAAAACTGAATAAAGTCTCTTTGTTGTCACGTGATTCTCCAGAAACTTTCTTTTACTCTGTATGTCCAAGCAGCACCATCCATTCATATCAAGTAATACTGTATTCCTCAACAGCTGCGTGCGTAAAATCTTTCCTTTTACGTACGACTCTTCAACTTAATGCGCAGCTGCAGCATTAAAACAAAACGACAAAGTGTTTTTTTGACTCTTGTCACACCAATTATCGATTATTCTGAGTGTCTGACACGTTTGTGTGTGTGTCTGTGTGTGGGAACCTGAACGCCACCTCACCTCCAAACACGCTTCGTAAACGACGTATCTGTTTTAACAGGTAATAAAGTGAGATGAAACCTTCTGCTCCACGTCCACGTGATGAGAAAAGGCTGGAGAACATTCTCCCACTATCACACTTATCCAACATTTGTCTGCGTGTCGCGGTGTCAGACGGCAAAGTTGCATTCATTTAACTCAATTTATTCACTGTCATTCAGATTCAGACGTGTCTTCATAACAGTTGACCTTCAAGCACAGATGATCCTTCCTGACAGCACATTTAACGTCTCCATTTCTCACACTGGAAAACTGGAAATAAATAAATGTTGAGCTCAGTTTAAACATCAACCAGAAGTTAAAACCAACGTTTGAATCTCACTCATTTACTGTTGGAGATTCTTCATATTATATCAGACACTCCCACAGTTATAAAATAACAACAAAACCAACGAACCAATAGATCCTCTACATTCACTGACTGTAACAGTGGTCGGTGCGCAATTTACGTTTGAATGATCAGTGCGCACACGCTTCTTTTAATGATGTCCTGATTCTGACACATAATAAAAGGTGCAAATGAAGCTTTTCTCTTCTTTTCCCACGAGAAAGAGACAGAAACGTGTCTGACTCAAAAGACTGCTGCGTTTAGGGGCCCAAAAGTTTCAAAATGAAACATAAAAATCATAAAAGTATAGATCTATAGCTTTGCTAAAATATATTTGAACTTAGTCTCCTCTACAGTTTAAAAATCAAGTCAACAAAGAAGAACTCTCATCCATAAATTATCCATTTTCATCATATTTCTTATTGCCCTTATATGCTGATATTTAAGTTAAGTTAAGACATTTGTCTCTCAGCTGTGAAGTGATGAGTGTGACTGGACTTCAAAGCGCCGCAGGAGGCGTTAAGACACGTTTTGTTTCCTGTGAAGTGACACCGGACACGCGTGGAAAACACTTGGTCTATGTGAGCAGCTGGGGTCGCATGTTGGTGACAGAATGAATACTAATTACAATGAAAACAAACGTGGACATGAGCTGGGCTGCTTTACAGATAATGTATCCTGTCTGGTATGTATATATATATATATATATATATATATATATATATATATATATATATATATATAGTTGTATTTAGAAACTAAAAATATAGATAAATCAGTAATTGAAGTACTACTTGGTGTAAAAGCAGAGGTAATTAGTAATAGTAGAAAAATAAGAACTGACACATAATGACAGAATTTAGGCTACTGATATATAAATTATTTTTTTTAATGAAAAATTGTCTGTGAAATGTTTCTTTTAAACATACTTTGTGGTGAATGTTAAGGTTATATTATAGTTGGTTTTTTTCTTAGTTGAATTGAGCATTCAAACCGTGCCAGCGGGGGGCCCAGCTATCTTTCTGATGTCTTTGAAGTGGGAACAGCTACTGAACTCTTTAGCCAGACTTCCCACCAGAAGGATGTCTCTCTGCAGGAGGCCACGTTTCACTGCCTCAGACTAAGAACGAGCTGTCAGCCGCAGCGCATGCAAAACGCCTGCAAAACGCCTGCAGCTCGCCTGCAGCTCGCATCCCACTAGATTTTTGTTTAAAGAAACCACTTGACACCATGTTTTGTTTGTTTTGTTTTTTTCATTTGTAGAAATGTTTTTATTTTTACTTCTCGCCATAGGGAGACATCCAGAATAAATTAATGTGCAAAATATACAAGATATATATTTTTAAATATATATATATAAAGAAAATACAAGTTAAATCGTACACAGAGTCACAAATGTCATTGATGCCAGCAGACACAATGGCACGTAGGTGGATGGTGAGGGGATGCATGGGGCTCTCCCAGCCTCGAACCCTGAAGTCCCACACCTGGAAATGTGACGGATGGACACTCAGTTATTATCCTCTTCAGTATCTTGGATCAGGCAAGCAGATGCATCAGTATATGAAGGAGGAGACAAGACTCTTCAGCTCCATGACACTCACCTCTAAACTTGCTCTTAAAGCTCAGCAGCAGTCCCAGCTGGACGGCTTGACTCAGCCACATGATCCAGCTCAAGTCTGTCCCAGTCTGAGAGAGTCCCTGTGCCTTTCTGCAGAATAGATGCCTGCCCCACTGACTGAGCTCATTCAGTCGTGAGTTAACCCTATCACACATACAGCAAATGTACGGATGACCTTTTTTTTTTTACATTATTTACAGGCTTTGAGGTCGTGGTTGAATGAGTTATCAGAGAACCAGAAGCCATTAACAACATAAACGGCACCAGTGAATATTAGTCATTAAAAGTTCAGTTTTATAAAGTCACTATGTGGTGATCAAGGCCATGGTCTCCACAGAGTCTGGCTGACCGGGAGGCTCTCCACCCTGATCTCAAGCTGACTGTGTGTCTGAGGCTGTTGGGGAATTGTGGGAAACCCCTGCTGGACTGGAAGTTGGTAGGGATGAGTAAAACTGTTGTTTACGCCAAAGGCACGTGCATGCAGTCTGTGTTTGGACTTTTGCCTCAGCATCCGAAGAATGGACTTTGTGTGCGGCAGAGAGGTGGAGGATTGAGCTTCAGTTCTCTTTTGGGTGCCTGCAGACTCAGAGTCGGAGCGGGCAAAGCGAGCAGAGAAAGATGCGTTCAGAGCGGCTCCAAGCCACAGGCCTTTCCCCTCAGGTCCCAGGAACTGAGCGGCTTTCTGCATGCAGGTGGAGAATCCGTCTTGGAAGGAGTGTTTCTGGCCTCCACCTCCAGCTCTTGTGTTGCTTTCTTTGGCGGTGTTCTGTAGGAAGAGGACTGTCTGCTCCAGTATCTCTGTTTTCTCCACTCTGTGAGTCCCACCCTGCATGAAAACATCAGTATGAGTTAATGGAGTCAGTAAGAGGCCTGAATGATTACATTTTCTTAAAATGCAGCTCTTACACACTTTCTTTATTTTCTTTAGGTAAACATATCTTTGCATTTCTATGTGTAATTCTATGCAAACGTTCAAAAGTCAACCAGTTTAGTACTTGAGATAGAGAATTAAAAAGTACAGATGAATTCCACATGATCTATTTTCACAATATATAGAAGCGCACTTGTATTGGTATTTATTGTTTTTACCGGTTGTTGTGGCTGCTGAAGCAACATGGTCCTCAGACGCTCCAGACTGCGGTTCATCCTCTCCCTTCGACGTTTCTCCACTTGAGATTTCAGGAACTAAAAGAGACAAGAGAGAAAAAAAAGAAAATATAAATGTAAGAGAAAGTACAAGGCTATTCAATTTGATCTAATTTAGTCTGACTGTAAAAATAATTTGGTTAATCAGACTCAAATACTGTCTGAATGTTTCAGTCAAATTAGCAGCTCTTAGCTGTATTAAAAACATTTCTTATCATTTATTTTTTTTTTACCTTTCTGTCGTTTGTTCCATCCTCAGTTTCCTGTATCAGTTTCATTTTCCAGTGTTGTCTGTCCTTATCCAGTGTTGAGGAAACAAGGTCAGAGAGGCTCCTTCAACTGATGAGATAATGAAGATCATGTCCCAGGCTGCTTCTTTTACCTCCTCCATACCAGACCCTCAGACTCCTCCTACCAGCCAATCAATAGTCACACACGCTACGTCCCCCCTCCCCCCCCTCCCCCCCGTGGCTCTTGGTTTACACACTGATTTAGTGTGTTTTAATTAAATTAAATGCACTTTGCTGCCGTTTATCTAACTGTTTACTGAGCTCAAACGCGTGCGTAAAAGCCGTGCGTAAAAGCCGTGCGTAAATGGAATTTGAGGCAGAAAAGTGGGTGACTGTCATCTCTCTGCTTTAGCAACACTTGAAACATCCTTAACTGTTTCCACAGATATAAATGAATATAAATTGTGACTTTGATGTTGATGTTGTTGCACTTTTCACCCCATGTTTATATATCAGCATATGATCCAGCTGGGCCACAGGGAACACATACACCGTTTGTGTATTTGTGTACATGCACCATTTGAGGTGCGAACCACTGGCTGAGTTCGCACTTGTGTCCTTCTGCTCTGCTGGTTTATTAATGCACCCAAACCTGTGACATCTTCCCTCCATGATGAGAAGTCTGCTGCCAAATCGATAAATGATAGCCGTTATTTATTAGGATCATTTACTACACGTGGCTCAAACAGCACTTTTTTTTTTTAAAGTTTATTTTTCTGTCTTTCTTTTTTATTTCCCTGCTCGTTTTATTTTCTACCTTTCCATTAACATCATCTGTTGACGAGTGCCAACACCTCGTCAGTCACACTTGACGCCTTCGCATTTGCGTGTCAGTGGTTTAAGGGGACGGTAACAATAGTTTAACATTTTGCATTCACACCTCCGTGTCACAATAGCCCACGCGTGCCATTTGTGCCGCTGTCTCGTGCTCCGTGTCTCGCGCCTTTTCAGTTGTTCAACATTTGGCTGTGAAACTTCTTTGATGTGGACAAGTCGATCGTGGGAAAGCAGAGAGAGACAGTGAGAGACAGTGAGAGGTTCCCAATCTAAAGCCCGGGGACCCTCAGGGGTCCTTTACTGATGCAGATTAATTAACAGCCTTTAACTGCATTAGAGCACGTGGTCATAATTCAGCTGTTTTTATCTCCTCATCAACATACAATGTGAAACTAAACCTCCAGTTATAAGAACATGACAATATGAAGCAAATAAACACACAAATAAATGAAATATTCATATCACTTTGTGGTATTTTTTACAGTCTTTTTAAAGCTTTAGAAACTCTTATTATCTGATGTTTTTATTAAGTATTTGTTGATTGTGACTGTCTGTTGTTGATCATTGTTCTGGATAATTTACAGTTCAATTTAAGGAAATGAGGCCATCGTTACTGGAAGCACACATTACTGTTTTATAATTTCATTTTTGAATTCCTTAGGTATTAAGTGTCCCAAAACATGGGAAAATAAAGGCAGAAATATTTGCATTTCTTTTGTAATTTGACTAAACCAACCTTTAAATGTAAACATATATAATTTATGACCTTTTGACTCCATAAAATCAGCAGCTAGTTGTGAATACAGAGAGTCTTTATTGTAAAAGAGGTAGAGAGAATACAGGTGTTTCACTGTACAGAAAAAAAACCCAGCACTGGTGATATACTCATTCAAACCATTAATATGGACTCAGACACGCCTCATTCATTTTACAGACACATAAGCCCGTTAGAAAACAAAAACAAAAACAGAGAAACAAACACACTAAGTCTTTGGATTTTTCTCTATTGCCCTCTCATTCACTAAATGCATTCTCTCTTTCTGAGCAGTTAAAATGAAAGTTGGACTAATAATAAAACAGCAATAATATTAATATTAATAATAATAATAATGATATAGTGTGCTAAAAACAATGATAATGCAGTCTGCCCCTCCCTCCCCACCCTCTTCACAAACACACAAACACACCTCAGTAACATGTCAAAAGTAGTGGAAAACAAACCCTATAACCCCAATAAAAATGAAAATAAAAACACTGCACACACACACACACGCACACACACACACACACACACACACACACACGCGCGCACACACGCACGTTTTCACTCTACCATTTGTGCACTCAGCTAATCACACAAACATAATAATGACCGAATGCTGAGTGGTAAGAAAAGAAAAAAAAAAACCCAAAACAAAACAAAAAAATGTACATTTAAAATAATCAAACCAAAACAACTGACATACGAAAAAACGAAAACAACTGCAGCCAAGTGGGAAGTGTGATATCATTCTTTCTGTCTTTTCAGGCGTCATAACTTTCCGTCGCTGTCGTTCTGGTGCTAAACGGGCCGGGCCATCAGTCTGAGTTTTCCGAGTGGTCGCTGTGGGGCGAGGTGCCAGGTGGGGGCGAGTTTCGACCCGGCCAGTTCCCGTTAGCCTGAAGAACCGAAACAGACGGAGCGACACGTCATATGTTTGCATCATCATATTTTTTTTAGCACATTTCCTGTTTAGCAGCACCTCTGATTTTAATAACTAATAACAAATCACACTTTCTTCCTAAAGAAAAACAAAATGTCAAAACTCCGGTTTCAGATTCTTCAATGTGAATATTTTCTGGTTTATTTCGTCTTCTATGTCAGTAAACTGAATATCTTTGGGTTGTGGACTGTTGGTCGGGACAAAACAAGACGTTTCATGTTGCATCTTTGGACTTTGGGACAAACAGTCACAGACATTTATTGCAATTCTTTTGACCAAATGTTATTTTATAGACCAAACAACTAAGTGATTACTTGAGTAAATATTCAACTGATTAATTGAAGTGTGAAAATCAATCCATCACAACAAACAACACGTCAAATTTTGTTTTATCAAAGGTATGTTATGTTTCCTATAAACAGCTGACAGCAGCTGCTTATAAGAAACATAAATATCAAGATCTTAAGAGTCACTTAATGAGGAAAAAAAAGGTTTGGTTGTTTTTGGATTAACAGCAGCCGGCTGCCAAGGCTTAGAAGTCGAACTTTCCAAAAGCATTTAAACACATCAACACCAACAAGAAGTGTTTTCTGATTACAACTATCATGTGATGACAATGTTGACAAAATATTATTGTCAAAAAAAAAAAAAAAGAAGAAGAAGAAGACTGAAGATAACTTATGTCAAACACTGACAAAGAAACGAATAGAAATCAATGCTTGAAATGATCTGACATCTGGACAATAGTGCGTTTGTTGGGGAGGATTTACAGCAGCAGGAAGGTTCATGTGGGATTGAACCGTGTTCCTCATAATGCAGGAACGTGTTTTCCAGTGCGACAGTGCGGCTTCGCTGATGCGTTTTTAATAGTGTTTGAACAATGAAGCTCCTTTAAACGTGTGTGTAGTTACTTCATGAGTCATATAAATTTACCTGCAATCCCATTTGGTAGGCGGACTGCTCGCCGTTCACAGGTGGAACCCCAAGGAACAGGTCAGCGGACCCAGACAGAGAGAAGGACCCAGACCCTAAAGAAACACAAAGATGAGCCACCTCAGTTAATAACTGTTAATGCTGTTTTTTTCATATTGACACTAATAGTGACTTTTAAGTCTTTTTTTTGCTATAACTATATAGTAGTGATGTTTACGTTTGACACTGAGACCAATGTGAGGATTTGTTACTTTTCTTCGGTTTTATATTATTGTAAATTCAGTATTTTCTTTAATAGGCATTTTTCTCTACTACCTGACTGATAATAAAAACTGATAAACATTAGTTATAACCCGAATACAATTCAAGCAATCACATTATGATTTATCAGTTCTCTAGAGTATAAATTCATGTTGTATGATCAGTAGTGAATGGAGATGTTCTGTATGTGGCTTATAGTCAAAATGAGACTAGCAGCCAATGCAGGCAAGTTACAGCAAAAACAAAAAACAAAACAAAAAACCACAAGAAGGGTGTAAATAATTATTAATTTCACTGCCTCAAGGGGAGAAGCTGCATCCTGTAACTTCTACTCCTGTCTGGTACCTGTCGAGTTGGGAGTGTGTGGCGAATCGTCACCCTGTCTGCCCCCTAAGGCTGTCTTCATGGCATAGAGGTTGGCCTCCTCCTGGAATTTGCCGATGTTTTTCTTGTAGCGGATTCTCTTGTTGCCAAACCAGTTGGACACCTTTCAAAAAAAAAAAAAAGACATTCAGTCATAGACCAATATTCATGTCTGTAATGCACATTATCTTCTGTCTTTGCATGATTTACAGTTTTAAAAACCCCTTATTTATCACATATATATATATATATATAGTTATATTGGCTCTTTACACAGTGCCTCAGTTCAGCTCCTGTCTCTTTAAGTCGACCCTCCCCATGAGCGCTCTGATCTGATTGGTTCACCAACGTAAACCAACAGTACTGACAGGAGTCACTCGTTTTTCTTGTTTGTTTGTCCAAATGTCAACTTCTTAAAAACATCTGTACATGTCTGAGCTGAAATTAAATCAAAGGTATGCAAGTGGACACCATGAACGACCTTAGCAGCAACGGTACTAACCTTTTTACTTATATTAACCTCACGTCTTTGACCAGGTTTACCATCGACATTCAAGATATTAACAGTACATATATATGACAGAAAATCACCTCCAACAAAAGACAAAACATCAACATAAGCTCCTGCTCTATCGGTGCTTGTTTGTCTGTGATTTACCTGAGAGATGGTGATTCCACAGCTTTTGGCGAGTTCCTCTTTGGCTTCTTCACTGGGGTAAGGGTTGGACAGGTGGGAGTAGAAATACTCATTCAGGACCTCTGTGGCCTGTTTGCTGAAGTTGCGCCTCTTACGCCTGATGAGACACGAACATGTAACGAGTGCAAAGTAGAAAAACTCTCCCTCTGAGTACAGTATCCCAGCTTACAATAAATTAAACAAAAAACAAAAATCACACGCCCACCTGGCATCAAGGAAGCGGGACCTCAGGATCATGACTGCTTCACAAGTACTCTGCTTCAGCTGAGTCTGGATCGAGCTGAACTTGCGGTGGATGATGGCCACCATGCGCTCGATCTCCCGCGGAGTCACGGGCCGCGTACGCGACTGTTCCCTCAGCAGGTTCATTACGTGGGTGGTGAACTCAGTGCACGCCTGGGTAGGTGCAGAATAAGAGGATGGACATTGAAAGACAGACGTGTGCAAAAAAAACAAACAAAAAACTGTGATTGGTGATTTATTGCTGGGATTTATCAAGGCCTATTGTGAGTTTTATTAAACATCATTTCTTTTTTTGTTTAAAAATAGTTATAGATAGAATCACATTAGGACATATTGTGGAAATCGGCTGTTTGAAAGCAACGTGCCTCTATACAATTTTACCAGAGTAGGGTTGCTTGATGTCATTTATGTACAGTTAAATTAACAGGATACTCCAACAATTTGGAAAAGGTTTTAGTTTGTGTTGCAGGAACAATGCATTGTATTGTTGTTAATAAGATGCTGGATTTCACAGCAGATCTGAACTGTGTAGGATGGAATATGTTAGAGCAACAGTTAATTGATTAATCTTTTACTTGATTAAAATAAAAAAACAGGTACTACTGTGATAATCAATCAGTTCTTTTTCAAGGAAAAAATACCAAATATAGTGAGGACTTGCTGTTTTTCTTTGTCATATGACAGTAAATCAAATATCTTAAGGTTTTAGACTGTGTCTTTTAACATTTTATAGAGTAAATGATTAATCAAAGGCAGATTAATCGATAATGAAAGCACCTGTTAGTTGCAGCCCCACAGTATATATATATATATATATATATATCATATATATGTGAACTATATGTCTGGTGTGTTTTGATCAGCAACATAAGAAGAAAAGTTATGTGACTGAACTCTAGACCTAACATGCCAATGGATTACGCTTCTGGCGAGCAGCTTTAGTACAGGCAAGCGTGTACAGGCAATGTCAGCGCTCGTCTCCTGTTGCGACACGGTACCTGCTCATACTTCTCCAGCTCAGTGTGGTAGATACTGCGAATCTGGCTCAACTTGCTTTTGTAGTCGGAGTGCTCGAGCGAGCTGTCGGGTGACATCCCTCCAGAGCTGGTGGCTGCAGAAACGGCAGCAGCAGCCCCGCCGCCCTTCTCCGGCCCTGCCACGCCCTCAGCCAACAGCATGTTGTCCAGTCGCACAAGCTGAGGATCCTGAGGCTCCTCCTCCTGGGCGTTCCTCATTGACAGGCCTGTCAACAAGACAAATGTCAGTATAGATTGGTTTTGTTGGAGACATGTCAACAAAAGATGTAAACACATCATGGGACACATCCTACCTATAACAACATTACATGTAGCTATTACACTATACGTTACATACATTTGTCTCTGTTTTTATACCAATTTGCACCATACATAAAGGCCGTCTGTTGATGTTTATATGTTTGTTTTTGACATTGCAGGTAGATGTGTCAGAATAAGAAACAGGTTTATTGCTGGTGCTGTGATGCATAATAATCAATGAATAGAAGGTATGAGAAAACACAACTACCACAAAAGACAGGCGGCATAGATATACAAATACAATCTGGCAATTACAAAATAAAGTATAGCAAGAATAGTGAAATATATATATATATATATATATATATATATATATATATATATATATGTTATATATACATATATGTGCATTCATATCTATGTGCAACTGTTTACAGTCTATACATGGTACATGTGATGTGTAATAACAACTTTTTATATTATATTTATTTTGTTTGGTTTCTGATGACAATGTCAACACAATCTAATAACACTATAATAAGTCAAGAGTCCACATCAAAAACTCAGCAAGACCTTTAAGTTATATGCATGATGACACTGACAACAACAACAATAACAACAACAACACGTTACCAGTCTTTTCCTTGATCTCGCACAAAACGCTGAACAATGCAGGTTTCATCCGGTGACAGTTGAGTGCATGTTTCCTTTACATGAAGAGAAGAGTGTGATTTACAGCTAGAATAACAAACTGACCACAAGCAAACACACAACATGCAAATAGACCAAAACAACAACACAAAATCAAGTGACTTTAGCATGTCTCGTAGCTAGCTCTGAGCTAAGGAGCTAACGTTAGCCAAGTGTTGACATATAAACTGTCCGTGTGTGTTAACTAGAAAGCTTGGTGGTATTTTTATTTGTTTAGTGGTATAAACGTATCCAGCAGCTAAATATTGATTTAATGTCAGCATTTGTGTTAAGTGTTAGCTACCTTTTGTAGCATTAGCTAGTTAGCCTAGCCAGCTAACAATGGCTACGTTGTTTAGGCGACCGCTGCTTAAGATACATGTTTGTAAATGAGAAACACGTAAACACGAAGCGTTAGCTAACCGACCAACATATGCGTCTGAATCTGAACTAATGAAACTTTGTCTTCTCTAGCTACCATTAGCTAGTTAGTTAGCTCCTGGCTAAATAACCTAAACAATAGATTGAAGTTCAGGAAACTTTGCCTCCGCTGGTCAGAATCGACAAAGCGGCACAAAAAAAGCGTTAAATACTTTAAAAAATAATAACAAAAATAATCTAAAAGTTGTCACTAACTTTGCTTGTGCTTCGTCCAAACTTTGGTCGGTGATGGTCATTATTTGCTGCAGTATGTCACCAATATCTCTGCGGGTTTCGTGTCCGTTTTCTGGGCCCGAGTCTCCTCCGTCGGACCGGTGCTGGGAAGGTTGGTGAACCGAGTTGAGCGCATGCAACCCGGGGTGGCCACTCATGCCGACTCCCCGGCCGTTGGAGGGCCCATTGCCAGTCAGGGGCTGCTGCTGCAACATCTTCAGCGACGCACAGTGGCGACGACTGCTGTCCGACTGCACTCACAGACACACAACAACAACACACACACACATCACACACACACACACAGCCAGATCTGAGGGATCGTACAAAGCAGGGTCCCCTAGCGATTGACAAGAAAAGGTACAAGTCATGTTAACATATTACAGTATGTGATGTATGTAGATGGCGACAGAGAAGTAACACGTCTGGGTTAAATGTAACCACAACACAACAGCAATACATCTGCACTATGTGTGTGTGTGTGTGTGTGTGTGTGTGTGTGTCTCCAGGCTGTAGTTCCAATTAGAGTTTATAATATAATATAATAGATAATTCACAGTCTCTCTGACACACACACACACACACACTCAATCTCTGTCTCTCCTGCAGGGCAAAGTCTGATTGAAATCACAAACACAGATATTTAAATTTAAAGGTATCTTATAACTTCTCATATGTAAAGTCAATCATCTCACGTAGACATTTTCTCTCTCTCTCTTGTCTGAGTCTACTTCTCGTTTTAGTAGCAAGTCAACAGGATGTGTGCCAAACCACAGCAGTGTCAGAAGAACTGTTCTGCGCCTGTTTCAACATGTTGGAGTTGAGTGTGACATAATCAAATGAGCAGCAGTTAAAGAAGCAGCTGCCCACTGCTGCTTAAACAAGCTCTAAGTTTAACTCAAATCATTAAAACTTTGCTTGGGACCATACGGGGGTCAACACAATGCATGCTGGGTGTTTTCTTCTACTTTGAACAGTAATATTTCATGATGGTATGACTTGTCAGATGTGGGTCATGTAAATAGGGGTGGGCTGTGTGGTAAGAAGAACAGGAAGAGAGCAGACGAGAAAGAAAAGGTAGCAAGGCAGAGCAGAAAAAGGGTGAGCGCCTAACACGTCGGCAATGTGAAACTCTTCATAAAGATACCGACAAGACGGGTGTCAGGACGAGAGAAAAAAATGCTGCGTTCGATCCGGTAACTTCAACTTCAAGAGATCATGCTTTAAAGGAGGGAAAGTTCAAAACATAAAGGTAAGATTGAAATGATACACAAGGCAAAACAACAAGGAGGATATGTCTGTCAGAAAGGATTACAGTGAAACTTTTGGCAAAATGTACAAAAGTTTTATCTTATCTCGTACATGTTTGTTGTCATAAAGCTGACAGGGATATATATGTTTTAGTCAGATTTACATTATAAGCATTTGTAGCCAGCATGCTAGAACCTGCAAAACTGGTTTCTCATACATTTCTTTAGAAGCTCTGTTGTAATCCACATGTCGATACTAAGTAACTACAGGGTTGATTAGTGGTATGTTAGATGAGTATTGTTCTCAGACGTATGGGGAGAGGGGGGGACATCAAAGTCTTTGACCCGAATCCTGTTTGTGTATCTTCTTGTCAGGGGTTGACAGGAAGATTAGTGGACAACACAGAAATCCAAGTTGAAATGGCTGAAGGCGGGCTGCTGGAGCCGCTCGTCATCACCGAAGAAGGAGACATTTCTGAGGCTGTCACTGTACAGAGCTGCGGCGGAGAGTCTGCTCTCAAAAAGGAAGAGGAGCGTTGTGGAGAGAACAAGAATGAAAAAGACATGGCGAGTGAAATGTGTTCAGAAGAGCAACAAACCGACACAGCGGAAGAGCAGACAGAAGGTGTAGTTGTTGTTGTGGTTGTAGAGGGAAAACCAGAAGAGACTGAGAACGTGAAAGATGGACAGAATACAAACGAGAGCGAGAGTAAAGGGCTGATGACACACGACGTTCTTGAAATGCCTGAGAAATCCAGTGACACAGAGGATAAAAAGGTCACACGAGACGACCCTAAAGTGGACGTAAAGACGTTAGATTCCTCCGAGCAACAACCTGAAAGTAAACAGAGCCAACAAGAGGATGCAATAAAGGTTTGTGCACTGTTATTTCAACTCTAGCAGCACGTCATACGTTGAACAAAGTGTTTGTTTGAAGTGTTCTTGACTTTACGAACTAGTCACCGTGTCACTATATATGAAAAAAACAATCTTATGTTGGGGAAAAAAACAAAAACACAGGCTCACATGTGGGAGTACGTAGGAGCCGAGTGGATTCTTTTGCTGTGCCAACAAACACTTTGTGCCAACAAACAGAAAAAAAAACCTCTCCTCCCACCCTCATTCTTTTCCTTCTGCCACCTACCTGTGTTTTCTCAGGCTCATCAGTTAACCTCCGACTTCCCAGACGCGCTGTACGACCTGCTGTGCACCTTTCAGGAGGGGAGACGGCTCAATGACCAGCGCTGCTCCTTTAGGTTGGAGACCGGGATGAGGAGAAGGTGCCACTCTGAGCCCAACACCAACAAACCAGCCAACAGAGGTGAGGACGCTTTAAGAAGCTATACTTTTTACACAGCTGTGATAAAACGGATGCAGTCGGTTTTGATGTTGTGATGCTGACTCATGCTGATCAACACTTAACTACCGTCGTGCTTAAAGTCTCTCCTGCTGTTTTCTCTCATTTCCTCCACAGTCGTCTTTTCCTCTATGACTTCACTCCAGAAAGAGGAGTTTTTTGAGTTTGTGGCCACCGCTCAAGCCCGCCGTCTGAATGACCAGAGGGCGCAGCTCGAAAAATCTCCACCGCCAAAACCAAAAGCCAAAAGTTTCAGAGGCAGCATAAAACAACTGTCTTTTGTGAGAAAGCCCGAAAAGCCTGCGCCAGTACCTGCGTCAGTACCCGCGCCCAAAGAAGACCTGTACAATATGATTCTCACGACACAAGTAAGTGGCCGCTCAGTTTCGTATCAACAGTGACTCAAAATGTCTCACAGTCATGACAGAAGACATCACTCTCACGTCAACCTAAGTTTTATTTGACTTTACACATTATTTCAGGCTTTCACTTTCATATCTTCTTGCGACTCACAGGCCCAGGGGAGGCTGGAGGAGCAGCGCAGCAGGGCTCCCGGTCCCATGGATGATGAGGACTTCTTCTCCCTGCTCCTGAGGGTCCAGGGGGGACGCATGGACGAGCAGAGGACTGAACTACCATGCCTGCTGCAAACCTGAGATGCAATAAAAAAACAAAAAAAACAAAACCAGACTGTAGGGCTACTGTGGGAGCCATACACAGTATTGTAGCCTTAATCTGATTTCCTGTTAAAATCATGTTGATGTTTTTGTGTGTTAACCCTGGTGATGCTTTGTTTAAGGGAACTGATATCCCTTTCGATAGTGCTGTTAAGTGATAAAAGTTGTTTAAGATTGTAGCAAAAACGCTAATGTTTGAGCAACAGAGCTTTAATGCGACTTGATGGGTGTTCCTGATGAGATTGTTGAAGTTTACTGCTAGTTAGGTACTTTTCTGTCCTAGTAAACAGGATCAGTAGATATGCTTTCTTATCTTGCATTTTTATTTAATGTCTGCAATGAGTGGTTGAATGGTTTTGTGTGTGTTCCTGTTCTTAATGTGAAGAAAGGCAGTTCTACTGATCTCTGTTGTTTCTCCTTATTTGTACAGTAGACTTTTAACACAGTGGGAGCGGCGGTGAGTAGATAATCCAAGGCCACACAGTGTATGACTGTATATGGAGATATATCTCCTCCAGGAAATAAACAAAATGTGTATTCAAAGCCTTTTTCATTTATCTACAGCATTTATTTAACACACACTTTAATGAGGATATTATCAGAGTGTGTATTCTTGCATTTACATTTTATTTTGTGCGTATCAAACACAGTAGCGTATAAGTATTTTTAGCAGCGGTTTATGTTATTTTCATCATTAACATTCCTGTAACATCTTATCCCCTATGAAGTTGTGATAGAGGCTAATCTTTTGAAAAGCCTCTAGTTGCAAATAAATCCAAACATTCACACGTAAAGCGACAGGTTTTATGGACTTCCATTCAGGGAACAAATGAGGTAAAGATAAAGGCGTTCATTTTTCACAGACTGAATGGACTGTGTGAGTGTTATCTCAGACTTCCTGTATTTGGGTTTACATTACTTAGTCATTTGTGTATTGAAGGTCACATCACCCCAAAGGCAAACAGGAGATTCAACGACATGCTATGAATAAATGCAGTAATGATAACATATATGTAACCTATTAGCAGGATTTTAAGCGATAAAGCAAACATGGCAGTAATTTTAAATTTAATGTCAATAACACAGCTCTGTTGTTGTATTTATTAAAACCTGTGATTCAGTATACATGTAGATATCCAGGACCACACTGTGTCACCAGTCAGAAAAGGCCTCTGGGAGACCTGTGACCTTTAGTGTGTGTGTTTGTTTAGTCCACTCAGCTCATAGGGAAGCTTTCTGAGGAAGTGCTAGTCCGTATGCACAAGAGAGGTTAGAGGTGGAAGGATAACGCTGTGTGACTTCCTCAAACAAAGCAGAATCATATGATAACAACACTGCTGAGTTGAGACACACATTAAAAGGAGAACTCATATTGTAAGTCAAATGGAAAGAGAATCTAAAAGTGGTTGACAGAAAGTCACAAATCAACAAAAAAATAAAATAAAAATAACTCTCAGTCAGAACACAAAAGTGAAATGAGTGACAAAGTTAAACAGGAAGAAACAACCAACTGGTTCCACTTTTAAGATGCACACATACATGTTTACGGTTTGAACTTATTTATGTATCAGTTTGCTGGTATATCAGTTAGATTATTGTCAGTTTCTGTCAAAGACCAGATATTGATGATCACTTGCGAAATGCGTTTCAGTTTCAGTCAGACACTTTCTCATCCTGCCAAGACTATAGATATGTGAAATTTTTAAAATTTTGATTTGATTATGGCATTAATTTTATATTACATTGCCTTGCCTTGCCTTCTTTTATATATATGTATTTTATATTTAATTTATTTTTTTATTTATTTCAAACTTTATTCAGCTGTAACTTGTTTCTAAGCAACCACGCCCACCATCAGGTGACGTCACAAACACTCGACCGAAACCTTGGACTGTAAAACACGAAGTTAGGGCGCATTTAGAAACTGTGTTTAACCATATATATTTTTCCATACATTTGGCACCGCTACATAATAAAACAATGTTCATTATGTTTGTTTTGTCTTTATTTTAATTATTTGTTATCTTTTTTTTTTTTCCTACAAACGTTAGCGACCGTTGAACGCTTTGATGACGTCACCGGCCGAGACCAAAACAAGGAGGCACGCGCACCGAAACTTGATGATAGTTCATGTTGTGAAGCAGCTGAGATTATACCAAAGATTTACACGCTCAGGTAAAGGTATGACACGTTAAAGGAAACCCGTTTACGTTTTATGTCAATGCTAACATTTAGCATAAAAGCTAAACGTTATATTGTCACCTGAGTGCAGTTTTACATTTACATACATAGCATTTTTGCTAAATCTTAGCATATGATTAGTTTTTATGTTAAACTACCTACTATAGTATATATACTTGTTAATGTTTCTTATCGATATCTTCTATAGTTTGATGAAATTGCTTTCTGTGTGGTATTAAAATGTCTTAAATTTAACTTAGTTTGCAGAATCTCTGTTGCAAATTATAATATTGTGTATATATATTACATATTTAGATAGTTTAGTAAATGTACTTTGTTAGTTTCACTTCTGTATTTCATTTAAGCATTTATAAAAACCTCAGTTTCCCAATGCAGGTTTTACACTAAGTTGCCAACGTTTGAAAACCCGTGTGAGTGTTTTGTATATTATATTAGCTGTAATGATAATACAGGTTTGTGTGTTTTGTGTCTTTAGATGCTCCTGTTTCTTTCCCTGCTCATCTCCATTCTGCCACTAGGGGGCAACACCTCACCAATCAGTTGTTACAACGACCAAGGAGATGCTGTTGATTGGTAATTTTTTTACTAATAACATTACTGGAGACAAAACAAGAAGATGGAAATCCACTTTATGTCTTATTTTTAATCTGTATTTATAATCCTTGAAATCTGAAACAATAACTTTAAAAATCAATTTAGTAATAGTCCAGTCATGCAGCATCAGAAACAAAAACAATCCACAGGAATATATGTATCTCCGTCTCTGTCCAGTATCATCAGTGTATTCAATCCTTTAATATCTCAAGTTGTCTCACTGTTTCACTCTCTGTCTTTCTCTGAGTCAGGTTCTATATGTACAAGCTGCCTAAAGAACATGGCAGAAAGTCCCCTGACGAAGGTATGATGTATTTACTGATGGACAAAGGGAGTGACGGATGGACCAATGGGAAGGCGACAGTGAACGACACCTCGGGAGCTCTGGGCAGGACGGTCGGACAACTGTACTCACAAAGAAAGGTCTGCTTCGGTTAGGTGTGCTGAGTAGAAACAAAAAGTCTTGTTTTCCTGTGACTTGGAGTTGATTTTAAAGTCACAACAACAGCTGCTTGCTAAAATTATTACATAGTATTCAGTTTCATGTATTAAATATATGCAAGATAATGTGAAATGGCCAAATTAAAACCAACATCTGTTTTTCCTTTTTTCATGTCTTATCTGACATGTCTCTAAAATTCAAATATCCCTTTACTCTAAAATGACTAGTATTTACTTAAAAAACTGAAACAATACTAAAAATCTGCATCCATTTTAGTATTTGTTAATTTATTTTGGATCCTCGTTAGCTTCAGCCATAGAGTGGTTGCAAATCTTCCTACAGTATTAATTAAGTAATAAAGATTTCTTTGCATACATTTTTCTACAATATCCACACTGTCATGCACCCATATTGTTGCACGAGTAACATCAGTAGGTCATACGTGTCGTGCTTTTTCGCAGCAGCCATGACACTTCTCATTTTAAAGACCAACTTATAAGTTTCTGTTACAACCACTTGACATTATTAGATATGAAACTGAAACTGAGAATGAGAACTGAAATGCACTTGTTCATTTAAATGCAGTTTGTCCTTTTGGGAAATATTATACAGTCGTTTTAACATGCATGTGATTTATACCTCAACTTATCACTGTTCTGCTGTTTTGTTTTTTAATTAGCAGTATGTGTCCAAGTGTAATGATGTTTTCTTTTTCTATATCCACAAAAATCCCTTTTTACAGAACACACAGGTAGCCTACATCCTTTATAATGACCAGCCACCACTCAAGGAAGCGGATGGAGGAAGCAAAGGGCACACAAAAGGTGAACAGTGCGAGAGATTCGATTTAATATTCATATTTGGTATTTAAGTACATCATACATCCAACAACAGTGTATGAATAGACTTAGGGGTACTTGTACTTTTAAGAAAGATTGACAGTAAATCTCATATTATATGTCAAAATAAACAAGCGTAGTTGAGTTTTATGTAGTTTTGGTTTGAATATTCACTTCCACTCCTCAGGTGTCGTGCTGCTGGATAAAAATCAAGGCTTCTGGTTGGTCCACAGCACCCCTCATTTCCCCCCTGTGCAAGCCGGACAGTATCAGTACCCCAGCAGCGGTGTGACTAACGGGCAAAACTTCATCTGCGTTACGTACCCGCTCGACCGCTTCCAGACCATCGGTAAGACTGAGTCCTGCCATGTGGCCGTATGAGCATGTTTAAATGGATTATGATATTATAGATTGTAGAGTTGGGATGTTTTCATTGACGAGTGACTGATTTCTTTTCAAACCTGCATCTATATTAGTGAAAAAGGTTGTTTGTTGTTCTATAAATTAAAAATAGATATTCTAGATATGATCTAAAATGCTGCTATTATGAAATTACATACAACATATATGGGTTTGCTGATATATCAGGCCTCTTTATTAAGTTTTCATATGATTCATATGTCATATCAGACAAATGATGTAATCCCAGCCAATATAATGAAGGTTCTTCAGTGAAGACAAATACAGTATAAACCTGCAGATGCATCAAGGGTGACTCTGCCTTAAAGGGCTGCGCAGGTTTTGAGTTTCAGTAAAGCGTCTCTTGAGGTTGTAAATGCTGTTTCTACGGCAATTCCATCATAATAAGAATATTATAATTCTTCTGCAATACTACATATTTGTCATTTTAACTTTTAAGATGTTGCACAATCTGTTAAATCATCTTTTATACGGGCCGTCTCATTTTAAAAGTCGTCTTTGTCGTCACCCAGTACTTAATAATCCAGTCAGGTATTGACACAACAACAACAACAACAACAACAATAATCCCGGATCCAAGATAATCAAAGTAAACAGGTGTCATCACCATGTCACCGAGCGGCGTCTGGCAGACACAGCAGTTGGCACAGTTGCTATGGCAGTGCCTGGGGTAATGTAATTAGACTGAGGTACGTAACCATAGAGACATTGGCGCTCACACTGCAGCAGACATTTGCTTCATCAGTTTCTCTGGGATGTTGAGAGTGTGACAGTGTCCAGGGTGACATGGATACACTTCTGTTTCATTCTGCAGTAAAAAAAAAACCCTGCACATTAATGAATCAAAACTGCAATTTGACAGTACTATAACACATAGTTCATAAATACTACATATCATTATGTGAAGACTAGTGTATTGTGAGAGAAATCTTCTTGTTTATGCTGTAACAAGCCGTATTACTGATCTGTATGAAACACTAATATAACTACTGGTGTTTAATGCATAGAAACAGAAAGTTGACTCATCAACATGAACTTAATCAACACGTTTTTAATTATTGGTTAAAAGTTTTGCTTGTATTTACTCATAAACCAAAGTATCGGACAAATTACAATTCATCCTGAAGAGGACATGAACATATGTACCTAATAGCTGGATTTAAGTAATTTGACAAAAAACTTAAAAGTTCAGCATTTCTGCAGTTTTCTACAACCAACAACGCATTCTGCATTGGAACAACATGAGCCAATATAGGAACAACGTGCATATGGTAACACACACACTTAGATTTACACATTAAGAAAACGTTAATTTCCGCTACGGTGCACGATTTAAAACACAGATAGAAAACATCAGGTTATGGTGTCTGCCAGGATTTCTTTCTAGAGTAGAGAGAAGTGAGAGGCCAGAGAGAGAGAGAGAGAGTTTATCCCCACTTATCTGCTCAGGAAGAGAGATTCCTGAGAAATACAGGAAATGACTTACTGAAGCTGAAATATATAAAGGAAGATTGAAGGAAAGGACAGAAAATCACACACAACAAAATAACTCAAATCACGCTGAACATGGTATGATTTAACCCGCAGACCAGACTCTGTGGCTTCTGTTGCCCCTTTGCTATGTTATTATCTGTATGCCTCAGCACCAATGACACCAAGGCAGCCCTGTTCATTTACTGTACTTAAAGAAAAAAGTGATTCTGACTCTCGATTAATGATAGCAGTGTTTGCCTAAACAGGAGAGCAGCTGCAGATCAATCAGCCTCAAGTCTACGACTGCGACGTCCCTGAGTCTTTGGCATCTCTGGTGCCTGCGTTGGCTGCTGTTTGTAAGAAGAAACATCTTTCCGCTCACATCTTGACACCCATCAAAGCTGTGTCCAACCGCAGCGTGAGCCTGACCTCAAAGGATGGCACAAACTTCATCAGCTTTGCCAAAGGAGCCTCGTTTGACAACGGTACACCTTTGGAGTGATTTAAAGTTTGTTCTGGCTTCACCTTCAGTCTAATGTCTTAATAGTCTGATTTATTTATTTATGTTTTGCACTTTACTGTAATTTTACCCATTTTAAAACATATTTATATTGATCTTTTTCTATTTTATTCTCAAATTGCCTTGTGTTTCTTTTCTCACTGCCTTTTATTGTTTTATATAAAGCACTTTGAGTTGCTCAAAAGGTGCTGTACAAATATCTTTGTTCTTTTTATGTGACAGCTTACAGACAAGAAAATAACAGAAACACGTCTTTATCCGTCCTCCCTCTCTTGCTTCGTCAGACTTGTACCACTCCTGGGTAGCCCCCACCCTCCAGTCTGACCTCCTGGTCCAGTTCTGGATTCGCTCCAGTGGCGTCCTCCCCTCCGACTGCTCCCATGGATGGAAGGTCCTGGACATCACGCTCATCTCCCCGGGTCAGACGTTTACCTTCAAGGCCAGCCAGGACCACTCCAAGTGGGCGGTCAGCATCGAGGAGGCTGGGTCTGGGGTCGGAGGAGGCTGGGTGTGTGTGGGAGACATTAACCGGAACGAGGCAGAGGAGAAGCGAGGCGGTGGCACGGTGTGTCTGCACGATCCGGTAGTGTGGAAGGCTTACCGGATGGCGGCACTGGAGTGTAAGGCGTGTGGAGGAGAAACGGTTAAGTGTTGACGACCTGCTGTAGGTCAACTTAGACAGAGTTGACCTAGATGGTGTGTGTGTGTATATATATATACACACACCATTTTATAGTAATTTGATTTTTATAACTTCTTGTTCAGAACGATTATTGGCTGCTATCATGAGCAAGGAAAATGTATGAAAATGTTTTTTATCGAATGGAACAAAATGGGAATAGTTGCACAATGTAACAATACACGCACACACACACACGCACGCACACACACACACACACACACACACACACTTCACTGACAGTATTAAATTACAGACACTGACAACATTCAGTTGTGAAGAATGCTTTTAATACTTTGTGTTTCATGAGTGTTTGTGTTATTAACTGAGTGTCTGAATCTCAGATGTGCTTTTCTGACAAGTCCAGAATGATTTTTTGTTTTTTTTTGTTTTGTTTCGTGCTTTCGATGTTAGAGTTGAATCACATTTCCACATACATACATTCATTTTCACTTATATTGGTAGATTTCATGCCGTGATTCTGCTTGAAAATAAAGATGCTGGCTGTCTTGAATCTAAAAAATTATTGTTGTTTGCTGTTATATGTTTGTTGTCAGTGTTAAGACTTATTTTTCCGAGGATGCTCAGCATCACGGACAATATCTGCCTGTATTGGATGTGGAATATGTTACAGCACATCAGTCAAAAGCAATAAAATTCATATAAAAGTAAATTTATTACCACAAAAATAGGACATCCTGTATGTAGTGCATAAATAGCTTTGATGTGAGACTACACAGCACTGCGGGTGACTGCATTTCCTCTACACACACACACCCACACGTGCTTGTATAATGTATACATTCTAATGCAAACATGGAAAAAGGTGAGCACCCTGTAGAGAAAGGCACTAAAACAATCAGTAGCATACCATAATGCCAGCACACATTACCCAGAATCCTCTCCCTGGTCTTTGTTAATGCTCATGCCTCAGCCAATAAGGAGGCTTCACCAGCAGATGAGCAGGTACAGCACAACCAGAGGTCACAAGACTTCGTTAAAGTTGCGACTTATTTTAAAGAGGCGTGTTGTGCGTTTTGAAGTTACACTGAAGTTAACGTGTTCATTCAAAACATAAAAATTTGAACTGAGGCTTTGCGCTGTATGTAAACAGCAGTGAAGATGTATCCTGCTGAGCTGCTGGAAAATCTGCATACGTTAAGTTTAGCTTATGCTCTGTTAAAAAGTTAAGACTCGGAAAACCTTAAAACCAATAATGGGGCCGTATTTTGGGGGGGATTTTATTTACTGTTTTACATAGCTTTGGTATAAATGATAAAACTATGCAACGCCACACGCTTTGAGAGTGCTCCAAGTTGCTTTTTAAAGCTGCAACAATCTTTTTTTTAGCCACTAGGGGGCAGAAGAACTCCACAAAGAGCTGGATGACACATTTATCGCCTTTGTTTTGGCTAACTTGTTAGAGAACAGGAAGAGGAAGTATTCATCCAGAGTTGCATTTCTGTCCATCTAATAAAATAAGTGCATATCACTCTCCTTTAAGTTATTGTTTGGTCTCCAGCAACTGGTAAGGAAAATATCTGGCTCTCTCACCAGCTACTCGCTAACTGTGTGTGTGTGTGTGTGTGTGTGTCGTCTGCTGGTTGCTGTTGGGACAGCAGAAAAACAGCTGCTGCTGGAAACAGCTGTGAGACAAACATAAGTATATTTTTTGGCTGCAAAACCAAAACAATGTTTGCACATTACGACTTTCACATTATGAGGAGTCACCGAATGCAATATAAAAATATTGATTAATGCAACTTTAAATGAGCATCTGCTTGAGTCAAAGCTGAAATAATCATTCTGTCACTGTAGAAAGACGCCGGTCCTGTTTAAAGTGAAAATCTTGCAGGTATTTGATGCATTTTTTTTTTCTCGATGAGTTGCTTATTTGACAATTCGGATACATGGACCAAGAGCTCCTCGCCAGTGTAAACACAATCTTGACATCATACAGACGTAAAAAATATATAAATATATACAAAACATATATATATATGTTTCATTTGACAGCTTTCAGTGTTTTGCTACAATGATATACTTGTATTTTTTGTGTGCTGTTTAAAAGAACCAAATATTACCCTCCCTAAAAAAAAACAAAAAAAAACAAAAACAGCCCTAAATCCTTCTACGCCATGTTCTGTCCGATTAAATCATCTTTTTACATTTGGGAATGTTACTCACTCAGGAAATACAACAACGTAGGATTCCCTGGTGACTGTTAACAATTAAAACAGATCAGAATGACAAAGATGCATCAAGTGCTACCTGACAGGGACTCGTGAGCCAGCACCAAAAGTCACCCAAAGGCTTCCTTTGCTCTTCCTTCAGGTGTAAATTAGTAATGCATACTGTTCAGCAGCAGCCGGGTGTACACTGCAGGGCAGCAGGAGGTCTGAAATGGCTGAGAAACTCTGCTATAAGCAGTTAAAGAGAGAGACTTGGTCTTGGTGTTTTGGTAGAACAGGCTTGGTAGGAGCATGGGAGAAAGGCATATGTATGTAGAGTTTTGTTTAGCACAGAGAAGGCCACATTTAGCGTTTGTGAGAGTTACGCCCTGCTATAATGTCAGGACTACGAGAAAAATCCAAAGCTGCGTTGAGGAAAATCTGATGTCAAAATAGAGTCCTGACCAGTCTCCTCCCCTTGGCTTTGATCCGAGGGAAAGTGGCGCTGGTCTCTGTGCTGATTGGCTGTAAGCCAAGAGGGGTGTTCCCGCCTTTCCTTCTCAACAGGAAGTCGACACTAGACGATGTCATGGCGTAGAAGACGTTTCCTGTAGCAGGGATGACCAGTTCTGCATTACGAGGAAAAGAAAAGACGAATGAACACATGAGAATTTAATAGAG
Source organism: Pampus argenteus (assembly GCA_036937835.1). Taxonomy (NCBI): domain Eukaryota; kingdom Metazoa; phylum Chordata; class Actinopteri; order Scombriformes; family Stromateidae; genus Pampus; species Pampus argenteus. The sequence continues at coordinate 22,099,739 of CM072865.1, read as the reverse complement.
ATTAACAAAAGCTGCTGCAGTGATACCGTCAGTACTTTAAAGCTGAATATATGGCGCTCCCAAAGATACTACAACGTTCCTGATCCGTGTCCGTACAATGAAATTCTGTTTGGCTACACACATAGATATTATAATTAAAAATAGACTAGAATAAAAACTAAAAAAATAAAGCCCCTGCTTCACCGTTAACCACAATTTTGGCTGCAAATTATAAATCACAATATCAAGATCATCAAATACATAATGATGATTTCCAGTAGCGGATTATTCTCTAAAAAAAAAGAAATTGGTACGAGAGCATCTTTACCTTTTCCTTCAGGCAGAAGTTGGATCAGCTCATATCTGGATGCCTGTTTGGGGTCCTGATTGTGCTTTTCTAAGGCAGAGCTGATCACAGTGGGGGTTTTATCATTGCTTGTAACCTGAGAGGAAAGAGAAGAATAACAATGACACTAATGATATCCTGGGCCCATTGTATCCCGAGGATCTGATCCTGATGACTATCATTATGGGATCAGCGCAGATACGAGGAAAAGCTGTAAGTACAGCATGTCTCGGATAATTTGAGACACAACATTCTCTACAATCCCGCTGCTGCTGTAATAAATTAGAATAATATATCTCAGATATATATACCAGTATGCTTCGATACAGGTTTCCATCCTGCAGGTCCATCCGTATCCGGATGATTCGCATGTCAGGCCCTGGACTCTGAGCGTTTTTGGGAGGGTTGTTTCCGCAGGAGGCCGATCGGCGGTGTGATTTTGTGGGTGTGGAAGGAGTCAACGTGGCAGCTGTGGAGTCGTTTGGTGGAGACGTGTCAACATCCAAACAGGACACAGACGGAGATCTCATATGCTGCAATACAAATAACAGTAATTATGATAATGAGCCAAGAACCAAGAAAACGACGACATGTTTGTCTTTCTAATTTTATTGAATGGATTTAGACAACAGCATAAAGTATCTATGAAACGAGCTAATACGGTATAATATACATGCATGGTTGGCCCAAAGGTGTTTGTTGTCGTGTTACCTTTGTGAGTTTTGAGAGCAGGTTATTGACGGGGGAGGGGAAGTCAAATAGGCTGTCACTGTCACCAGCCAGGCTGGTCTGGGACTTACTCAGGCTGTCAACACATGAAAACACAAACAACATATTCACTTTGCGACTGCAAATGAACGTTATTTCCATTACGGATGAATCATATTTAATACAGTTTCTGTTGGATTAACTGTTTAGTCTACAAATGTAGTTCAAAATAGTAAAAAAAATGCACAAAGAGGTGTCTACAGTTTTGTGTGAGTCAGTCTAAAATCTGGAGACATTCATTCATTCATTCATCCACATATTTTAAATGCATGTAATGCAACGCAACCATTTCCAGACTTTAGAAAGCTCCTACAGTATGTGCATGTTTGATAGCTCAGCATTACTTACTCTGGGCACTGTGTAATGATGACTGCAGGAGTAATGCCGCGGGGGCTCGGTTCACCAGGTGCTTCTATTTCATTGGATAGTCTGTAACTGAAATAGACGTCGCAGGAATTTAAAATTCAAAATACACACCTTCCATCTTCCAAGAGCAGAAAATCAATTGTTGCTCAACATCTCTTTTTTTTTTTTTTTTTTTAAATCAATAACAGAAGTTTTTAACATGTACCTGTCCTCCTCTGTCAGCGTAGGTACGCTGTGATACCACTCTACGAAGGCCTCATCAACGGTGAAAACACAGTTTTTGCAGGAAGACTGCAGGAGCCGGATTTGAGCTAAAACCTCAAATTCCTGTTAACAAAGAGCCGTATAACCGCAGAGTTTCATAACAGAAAGGATCGCGTATGTTAGCGGATCAAGTATTACTGCATCACACCACCGCTGTTAGAAGCGCCTCACAATGCTGCTCTTCTTAATCATTTCCTTCCTCATATATCATGTTACCTCCTACGCTCTAATACGGCCTTATCTTAAACCACCGCTCCTATCGCTGCATACAACGTAGGAATATTTTGTTCAGGATCTTTCCAAGGTCACAAAAATGTTGTCAGGATGCTCTTTATTTACTTTTGAGCTGCAGAAGCCAAATAAGTTTTCATTAAATATGAAAGATATCCACCTGAAGCCTCATGTAAACTTTTAATATATTTTTGTACTAAACTAAATGAGATGAGAATGTGTTCAATGTGTTAACTTTCTCTCTCAAGCTGATGTGTATCGCAACACTCACCCTTCTCCTTTTGTCAAAGTTGATGTAGCCGTTCTGCAAAAAAGGAGTGACAGGATGTGTTATGTCACTTTGATAATTGTAAAATACTGAGCAACTTCCAGGTGTTTGTGACTGGATCTCCCCCATTTCTCGACAGAGATGTGATCTACTTACATCCAGCCTGTCTTTGACCGCCGTGTCCAGCATTGTTAGGTCTGTGAGGAAGATGCCGAGGTAGGGCACGGTGCCTTGGGCGTTTGACTGTGTAGGAAAAAAAAAAGAAAAGAAAAGAAATAAAGTGTGTTTCATCGGCCCCTCAGAGATTTCTATTCAGAATCGCACACAGAGAGGGATTTCAGAGTCGCCGCCTGCAGCTATTTTTCAAACGATGGCTCAGCATTCAGCACATCTTACACACACACACACACACGCACACACACACACACACACACACACACACACCACACACGGACGACAGCCCTCTGTTGCACTTCACTGCTCGATCCCCCTTACAACCCTCCATCAAACCACTGAACGCCACCCTGTATGAAAACATTATTTTCTAATGAGATCCATTATTAAACTCATAGTTTTTATTCTTTATTAAATGTAACTTAACTGTTAACTGAAAGATTGATGTCATGTCCGCTTCTCTCTAAGCCCTAAAAATACACCTGAATGCAATCATTTTTCAAACGATATTATACTATATCTTTGTCCCCTAAATTTTTACAATAATAATGAGACTTTTTGCACAGTCTTACATCATTCCTAAATGATCCAAGGTTTCCCCGTGAAGGCCTGTGAGGGTGTACAACCCTTCAGGCTAAAATGATCGGTATTCACACACCAGACGTTGGTGAAAATAAGCATTCAAAAAAAAAATCTGTTTGATGATTGTGGATTTGCCTCAGAGACAAATACTAAGGTCATTTTGACTCACTTTGCTGTGACTGACAACGTGTCTTTTGCCATCTTAAAAATCCTGGTTAAATGATTTGATGCCCCAGTGAGAACATGTGAATATTATGAACATGTATTTGCTTTTCAGCTGGTTGTTGTGCAGTTTTCAAACCCAAATGTTCGCAATGCAAATTAAACCCAGTGACTTTCCACAAACGAGCCCTGAAAGTTAAAGCTCCATCTCTCCTTATTTCATACAACTGTTCATTCACACTACTCACCCTGTTGTGGTGTCTGTTGTTGAGCTTGTTGTCAAAGTTGGCAAACTTTGACGTCCCCTCCTGCAAGACAAAAGCAAGGGTTCATTTATTCTTGACCTCGGAAATATGACTGGAGGAAACAATCTCACCACAAGGTCTTCTGGAGCTTTCGATCTGATCACATGATCCTCCTCATATAGCTTTTAAGACAATAGCTAAAAATGTTTAAATAGCTGATCAGTCATGTGAGTGTTTGCTATGTCTAAACGTTTCCCTCATTTAGTGTATTAAGTCTTTTTTCGAAAAAGGGAAAAAAATAAGTAAGTGAATGTACTTATATTTAATAAAAATAAACATTCAGGCTAAAAAAAACAAAAATTGCAATTAAAGAAAAATACAACTTAATAACAACAACAATAACAGCAAATGTATCATTAAATTAGATTAAATCCTTATTCTATCATAACTGATATGAACATGAAGTGTTGTCAGTTATAATGTGACTTTTAATGCAAAATTGCCAAGACAATATATGATATGACAGATATTATATAATAACGTGTTGCGACACTGTCAAATGCTGTAATGACAGTGATGTGAATCATTTCTTTTTCCTTAACTTTTAAGTCTTTCATTTGTCTGATTCATTCATCTTACAACCCGTCATATAACTGCAGTCATTTTTAGACAAGCTGAGAGATGAAGGGAAGCAAAATAAATCAAAGGCCAACAGAAGACGATGGTGTTTTTTTTTTTTTTGGTATCAAAGCTCAGAGCGAAGCTTTACAAAATGAAAGCAAATGTTTGAATGAATTCCTCTGGGGGTATCATGGGTAAAATCCCAGCTAATGCAAAGGTATTGATGCCTGCACTGCACCATTACAGTGAATCAAAACAGCAGCTAATCCTGCCATTATTTTCCTCACGTTTCTGACACAGAGCAAACTAAATATAATGCACGTCTTCGGATGGGTTTCTAACGCTGGAGTGAAAGTGTTGACAGAATAAGGGCAGCTCTCCTCTCCTCAACTCGATTAGACTGGTTTCTGTCTGTAACACAGAATGCTGTTTTCATTTCAAGATAAAGACTCATGCAGATAGAAATTTATCGTGATAGACACATTAATAAATGATGCTAGTCAACAGGATATGAGATGTCCGTCAAAGTGCAGCAGAGACACATTTCACAGATGTAGTTTGAGGCTTAGACTACATCACTATGTTTGCAGTGAGGATGTATTTTTGTTGTTAGCCGTTGCTAGCAGCTCAAGGAATGGCTGCTGTGTCAGTTGGTCAGTCCAATGCTTTGGTTCAGGCCGAAATATCTTGACGATGAAATGGATTCAGGTGTGCAGACATTCATGGTCCCCAGATGATGAATCATCCTGACTTTGGTGATGCTTTGACATCTCCTCTAGTGCCACTGTCAGGGTTGACATGTTTTGGTTTTAAAGTGCAATGATTCGACAACTCTTGGAGGGATTAAGATCAAATCTGGTACAGACGTTCATGTCCCCTTCAGGCTGAATTGTAATCGTTCAGCGAACCCTTAAAGGGGACATATCATGCATACTTCCAGATCTATATTTATGTTGTGGAGCTCTACTAGAATATCTTTTTTTATGATTTACAGTTTCTAAAAATATCTTTATTGATCTTATCCTGGTCCTTTCTGCAGCCCCTCAGTTCAGCCTCCGTCTCAAACAGGCCGTTTTAGCTCACGTCTCTTCACGCCTCCCAATGAGCCCACTCTGCTCTGATTGGTTTAGATTACATAAACAAACAGTAGTAGTAGGATTTCCCTTATTTTTCTTATTCTTTACTCTGATGTTCTGATGTCATCACAAGGAGGAAGTAGAGATAACATTGCAAACTCTGAATCTCTGGCTTTTCACTTCCAGACACGTTTTTGACACATGATGTCGCATGTTTAACAAAAACATGCAATTAACAAAAAAAAATCACAAAAAGCCCGATCTGTCCTCTTTAACTCTTCATCTTTGGCCAAATAGAAACGATCCCATCCCTGTCATTCTCCTTAAGATCCTGCCTCCTTAGCAAATGTCAGCATGCTAACAATGGTAAACATGGTAAACAGTATACATGTTGACGTTAGCGTGCAGCTACTTGAGATGGTAGCATGACTGAAATCTTGTTCAGCAATACCTTTCTTTAGTCTAATAATGTTTGCACAATATAAGTTATTAGATGCACGGTGTGTATTAGTCCATATATTAAAGTTTAGTTTTCAGAATCTGGTTCAAAACTAAACTGATATTGAGTCAACTGAACTGAACTAAGACCTGCGTAGAAAACAGACCAGAAACAGTGTGTTTATGCATCCACTGCACAGCTACATACTGTACACACAGGCGTAAACTACGTTGGTGGAGAAGGTGGAGTAGAAAGTCTCTTTGAAGGTTTTTTTTTAAACAAGGCAATAAGTGGTGTAAGTATCCCGCAGCAGCCGAGAGCAACACAGATCTAAAAATATGCCCCCAAAAAAAGTCCAAGACATCAGAAAGCAATTCCTGAAATCGACTCCAGACCAAAACTACAACCTGGCGAATGAGATCTCAAACTGGCAGCTTTTCAAAAAAACTGCGTATCCACCCTCTGGCCAAGCCCTTTTGTTAAGTTTTATCATTAAGTAACACACACACACGTGGTCAGATAACAAGGTATCTGTGGTAACAAAAAAACCCAGCAGAAACCAGCCTCTGTGAGCCATAAATATAAGATCAAGTTTCTGATCCTGTTCGATTAACACACTATAATTTAATTATTAACTCAGACAATAAACTTACCTCCTTCAGGAGTTCTCTGCTCTGTGAATAGTTGTCCTTCTCTGAGAATATCTCTGACAGCTCCTCATATCTCCTGATCGCCTCCCTGTCGAGTGACCAGATTAGTGAATTAAATGTGCGTTTATATGTCAATATTACACAAATCAGTGGGGGAAATTGAGAATAATTAATATGACTAATACAGTAATAATGAAACAATAATAATACTGAGATGGAAATGCCACTGCTAAAGTTTATAGTTTTACTTTTGCATCTACCTCAGTGATTAATAGATACAAAACTGTTTCTAACAAGCAGACAATGAGACGCTGCTGGTTCTTTTCAAGCCTCCAGAACCTGTTTATTCTCTGCATCCACGTCTGAATTATAACATTTGATGCCGTAATGCTTTTGTATATTTTCCTGCCCAGGGACTTCTGATGAAATGCGTAATACTACTAAGATTTACACGACATCAGCCTTTAGACTTCTTCTTCTTCTAGTTTAGTTTTTTTTTTGTCAGTTGTCAGGCCACAGACCTGTCAGTCTCCTGCCAGGTCCTCCTCAGCCGGTGGATGGGGTTACTCTGCAGGGCAGACACGATGGCGTACAGCGAGGAGAAGTTCTTCCTGGCTCTGCACTCCTGTTGAAGAAGCACACACAGATAAATACACATTTGCATGTACAAAAAAACGCTCCACCTCCTGCGAGTCTGGCTGGTATAAAGTTACAGTGCCAGTCGGAGGTGCTGAATAATGTATACGGCTAAGAGGTTTGTCCCAATAGAAACCAGGTGTGAGCTTGGGACAGCACTTTGGCAACAAACCAGGAATACCTCACTTTGCCAAAAAAGGATATTAGTGTGTCAGAGTGTGTGTGTGTGTGTGTGTGTGTGTGTGTGTGTGTATTGCTCCATACTGGGGAGAAAAAGTTTTTTATTCACAGTAAAAAAAGGCTTAAATATGAATAAAACTCCATGTGACCATAACAACCGAGGACAGGGTTTGTTTATGAGTAAGTTTCTATTTTTGTGTGTTTTTGTACTTGCTGCAAGCTCTTCCAATATTTCAAAAGACGCTGATTATTGTGCACAATAACCACAACACTGTTACATGCCTCAGTTAATCTTTCCTCTTGAATAACACTGAACGGTACTTCTAAGCAGATCCATCGCCATGTGCTCTTAAATCCCCTTTTTATGACTCAGCACATTACTGGTATGTCCTGTTCATGCAAAGTCAATTTCCAATTCATTCTCCTAAGGTTGCACTAGAAGTGGAAATTTTTTCTTCTATAAAAATATGTTAATTTTGAACAATCTCTCCTCTTATCTTCTATTGATTGCCAAAAAGCTCTCAAAAGCTCTTCTGGTATTTTTTGCTGCTCTTGATAGAAAACAATGAGTTTTGCTTTCAGCTATTGATTAATGCAAAGAAGAGCCGTATCAGACACCGAGCAGGCTGCGACGGCATGTGCAGTCACAGCAGAGAACAGGATTATAGTATGGTTAGAGGATTACTGAGGGTTTATTAATGCATAGTTGAGGCTTTTGGACCAGCATCCCCAAGTGATGTACTTATTTCAGAATTAACCCTATAATGTCAGATTTCTGATCTTAGATTTTTGCATACTGACCTCCGCCACGTTGATCCATTTCTCCAGCAGTCGAGCTCTCTGCTGGCTGCGCAGCTTTGTGGGACAAAGGCAAGATGCTAGAACTGCATTAGCCAACTTGTTGAACTGACGTATGGTGGCCCGGACTGACCAACACACACCCTCTCTTCCTTTCTTATCCCTCTGAGACCACAACGAGCCAAGGCAGTGGTACGGCACCAGACGGACGAACAGCTCCTGAGAGAGGCGGGATATCGACTAATAAATAACCTGTTTCCTAAAAATCATTTATCAAACCATGTGAATCGTACTGTGACGTCTTCCTGCTTGAATTTCCTGTGAACAGAAGTTGAGTTTTCTACTTCTCTGTTCTACTTCTGCGTGCTCTAAAGCAACTGGCTTAAAAACAGTTGATAAGATGTAAACACAGGTGGATCATCACTTGATGATACGATGCGTTACCATAGAGATGTAGGTTCATAAATCCTTAAGACCTTCATAAAAATCAAACACCATCCATTTAGTGTATTTAAATTCAGCTTCTTAATTAAAACAATGGTGTTGTTTGACTGCTCTGTAAACAACATATCCGGCTGTATTGCCAACAAAGTAGCTGCTCAAGGTTTGTTGTAGCATTAAACTGAATTTACTGTTACCACAGCAACCACAGATGTTGCCAAAGGATTAAATTCATCACAACACAAAACAGGATCGAGAAAAAGTGTCTACGGAAAAGCAGACTAATATATATTTAGCTTAACGCCAACTTGAAAGAGACGTTGAAGCTTCGGAAGTGAACTCACAGTCTCTATCTTGGTGAGCTGCTCAGCGATGATCTCTGCGACGAATCCCAGAACGCTGGTGGCTTCAAACTTGGAGGCGTCAGGAGGAGGGCTGGTGAAAGCAGTCGATTCTGCAAAGGGTGAAGAAGCTGTTGAATACAACTGTGGATCACTGAATATAATGTCTATCCTTCAATTACAGGAATCAGTAATAATGTAATAATAAAATGCTGCAGAGAACAGAAGCTATGAGCATTTTGTGTTTAGTTAGCTCAGAAAAACAACAGATAAACCTCCTATTTTCACAAGAAAATAACATACTTCACTTGCAACCTTGAGATTATTAGATTAAAAAACAACCACAGTATCTCTACTGTCAGGAATATATTCAGATTCAATGGTTTGAAAAAAAATACTTCTCAAGCATTTTGGTTAAATTTCTCAAATCAAGGACGCCACAACCAAACAAGGTTGTATTTTTCTCTCTTTTGCAGCCTCCGTTTGAGATTTACACTGATAAGTAGGATATATTTCAACAGGAAAAATCTAATCTAGCGAGGCCTTAACTTTGTCATTTAAATCCCTGTTAAAATACAGACCTTTATAGGCGTCAGGCAGCAAGGATTTCTCGCTCAGCTCCTCAGCTATCCTGAGGAGGCGAGCGCGGAGGTCGGCTGCAGAGGAGGTGTCCCGGGGGAAAAGGGGAGCAAGTCGCAGCAGCCGCCGCGGCTCCCCCAAACTCTTGAAGTCTTCGGGGTACTCCGAGAGCCACGTGCTGAACACCGTACACACTGCTCTGCAGGGAGAGAGGAAGGTGAGCTTTGTTTAGCTTTCGCCTCCAGACGACTAAGAGGTTGTTGTTTTTTTACAGGGTTGTAGGAGTAAATCAGGTTATCATCTTATGTCATTAAAGTGAACAGAATCATTTTCAAATTTTGCTGGGAGCCGATGAGTGTAGGTGAGATGGGACCTACATCTGTTTCTGGTTCGAACCCTGATTCGTGGTGCATGTCGGGAGCAGACAAACAAGCAGTCGCAGATTGGAATTGATTGAATGTATTGATGTTTTCCAACACGTCTAAAAAGTTTCCGAGAAATCACCTTCTCAAGGGGTTTGGACGAGAAAAGCAGCTTAGAGATGGGGTTTATAATTTAGTGGAAGCAAAAGGTGGTTTGCAAAAAGCTTTTCACGACGGCACAGAAAGCCAATAAACAGCATCTCGGACGTCTTTAAAGATGTCACAGCATGAAATGTTGATATTATTAGTAGAAACCGTTCCAGTGGCTGCCCCCGTCTCACTGTTACTCATCTGTAAGTCAAAACTGAGGGTTTAAATGCCCAAATATACAGCAAAAGAAGTCTGAGTAAACAATCTGTACAGGAAGTCAAATGAATCGATTTATCTATCAACAAATCAACGAATAACCAAATCAAAACGAACATTTTTTTTTCTCACTCTCATCTTTCAAAGTGGCATCTTCTGCTGCATTACTCAACATTGTTGCAACGACAACGGATCAAACAACATTGTGTAATGTGACAGGAGTCATTTGTAGATAATTACTGCGGTTCCCCTCAGCTGTATGCAGCATTTTAGCGTCTTTTTAGCTCAATGTTTTGGTTTGAGCAGCTTCAATGTTTTGATTCAGTCTCGGTTTACTCATCAACCTCGTTTCTGGCAGCAACAAGCAGCCGCGGCGAATGTGCTCCGATAAACCGACTAGTTGCTCAGCACCAACAGCAGACAGACAGACAGATTGGAGCATTTAACCGATTAAGAGCCACATATTTCCTTCAGGAGATGTTGGAAACCAAACCAGGTGACCAGAAACACGACTCACGACGCTAATATTGGTCTGTGTCTGCTGGATGTGTAAAAAGTCAACAGTTAGCCTGTTTCTGTATCTCAGAAAAATAACTTGTTGAGTTTTCCATCGGCTCACAGCTGCACACAAAGTGCAGATCACACTAAAAAAAAGTTCCACAAAAGACAAACAAATATGTTGTGTAGCATTTTCAAAAACTCACTTGTTGAAAGATTGCCTCGTCTGGCTCCTCTCGCCGTCTCCTGGTGGGTTCTCCAATCTGTGAAAGATGAAGTAAGTATGGCAGGAATAAAACCAGCTTCAAAGAGTCAGTCGGCATCAAATATGTGCATTTGCTGTCTCATAAATAATACTCATGCTTTGTGATGCATATATTTATGGCTTGTTTTTCCCCCAAGATGCTTTTTAGTAAAAGGAGTCGTAATGTTCACAGAGACACTGAGCGTATCGCAGGAAGTCTCCGTTGTGTTTTGTCTCTTTTGAAAACTTTTCTAACAGGTGTTTCATTCCTGAATAAGGACTGAATTATGTTGCCAAAAAGGACACTTCCTGCAACTGAAGTGATCATTTGGTTTTTTTGGAGCTCTTTTACAGACACCTCCTGATATGAACTTTTGGCTTTATCACATTTTCAAGCTTGAATACCTCTTAAAGACTATTTAAAAGTCATTTGTATGATCAGGGCGTTTCAAACTTAGTCATGTGCAACATTTAGCTGTGAAAATGATAACAAAACAGACACTGGGTTTATCATATTCAAGTCATTAAAGTCAGCCGAATGTTGTTAAAACTCACAGAACTTAAATTGAAACTGTAGAGATCTCAAAGTTTCAAAACTTAAAACAGTTTCAAGTATGTTTTAAGTTTTTATTAGCTGTGTAATGTCTGGACTCATTTGTCATCTAATGCCACCGTCAGATCAACATCGTAATGTGTCCAATACTTTGGTTTATGACCAATATCTCCAAAATAACATCCAGTTCAGCCTCATCTGTGCCTGTTTCATGCTATTTTACAGTTATCTTGCCAACACACTTCTAAACATCTACAGGTCAGCTTTTTCATTATGAGCATAATAAAGCTGTGACTAATTCCCACTGGAGTCTGAGATTCAACAACCAGACAGGATAGTGACAGCTGCTGTTGTTGTTGTTGTTGTTGTGTATCAGTGCACATGCAACTATTATCACACCAGCTAATTCCTTTTCATTTATTGTGTTCATTTTTTTGTATAAAAATGAAAAGAAAACCTTCCAGGAAACTGGATTCTCTTGCCAGACAAAAAAAACTCCCAAACATAATTTAAAACTCTTTCCTACCTGTCAGTGAGGATGTCCAGCACTCTTCCTGTGGAGGTGAAAGATCTGTAGGTGGAGAGGAAGATGGTGATGAAGGAAGAGTCTCCCATAGAGAAGGAGTGGAGGAGGTGGAGCACCAGCTTCTCTTCCGTTCCTGCTTTCAAACACTGTGAACGGAAAACCGTCGACTGGAGGAAGGCAGGAAGAAAGGAAGTTCATGTTACAGCAAACACTGCGTTTTCCGATTGTCTGTCCCTTACGGTTAGGTCAGTTTATGTCTTACCATGGGACTGGTGGGGGCGACATGATGCTGTTTGACCGCCACGGTGTAGATCGCTCCATCCTCCTCCTCCTCCACCACAGTAGGCTGTAGAGCAGAGAAAATGAAACGGATCAAAGCGTGACTGTTTAAAATCTGTATGAACTTTTGGATTCTTTAAAGATAATTGAATTGTAAAGATTTTGATACATGGAGCTCTAACAACTCAATTTTATCCTTGAGGGGAAAAAATCCCAGATACATGTTCTCTGTTTAATAACTGGCACCGGCTCACAGTTGGCCTTACCAGATCCAGAGGATAGTACCAGGTAGTCTTCATCGGTGAAGACTCTACCTGAGAGAAGGAACCAAACAACACAGACAAAAATAAATGACGTATTATACCAAATTAGTGAATCATGAGTACATCATCTTTGTTTCCTGAGATGAATCATAACATTAAGCAGAGATTAGAGCTGCAGATGATTAGTCGACCGACAGAAACTTGACTTCACCGAGTTGATGAGTTTCAGCACAATCAGTCAGTATACACGTTCACAAGGCTGCAACTAACAATTATTCCCATTATAGATGATAATGATGATTATTTTCTATTAGTAACATCTTCTTATGTCTTTTTTTTTTTCTATAACACAATAAAAAAATCTTTTAGATTAATTGATTTTTCAGATTATCCCTTAATGTGCAACACGGTTCTTGGATAAGCAGGATCCTACGAACCCAAGTCATGTTACAGACAGGCGGATTGAATAGAGAGAAGAAGAGAGAGCACTCCAGAGATATTCAAATGCTGTTGAAGCAGCCAGAGATAAATAAGAGCCAGATGACAAAACTGCATTATTATAGCATTCTTAAGGAAGGGTGTGTTGACAACAAGGCCCAGTTTCTCTGAGATATATTTAAATTCATATCTGTGGAGTTGTTTCTCGGCATAAACTCAACTAAATAAAAAGACGTTTTAACAGCATCATATAACATCGACAGGTTCCAGGTGAATGTCTGGTGATGGGACCGACTGCCCTTTTGTTTACAGCTGTATCACAGATCATGTGCATTTAACTAATACACCGATCGATATCACTTTACACTTCTCCTGACGTTGATGCTTTTGCAACTGTGACTTTCCACCATAAAAAATGTATGAGGAAAGCACTGAGTGAAGTCATCCTGCGTGTCTCAGGAAATCTCCGGGCTATTTGAGACGATTCATACTCGTGAGTCAACAGTTGTGATCTAGATAAAAAATACCTTGGAAACATCAGATCAAAACAAACAAACCGGAAATCTTCCAAAACCGTTTTGACTGTTAATCAGCTTAACTAATGACCCGTCTTTCATTTTCATTCATTTTGTAAGTGCTGACTTGTGAACTTTCTTAAATGCAAATTCAAAAAGTCGCAGTATGAGTGTTCATGCAGATGGCAGAGGCCAAATAAAAAGACATAAATAAATACAGCGACTGCCACCTGTAGTCTGCTAAACTCCCAGCTCAACCTATGGCTGTAAAAAGCATGTTTTACCCTCTATTAGCATGTTTATTGACTTGATCGGAGGTCAAGAAGGCCTCATTCAAAAAGAACTCTACTGCACCACATAATAGTCTCACTGTAACAAACCAGTTAGTCAACCTGTTATCTCTGCTTGACTCTACACAACTCTGCCTGCGATCTTTCCCATGAAATCAACCCAAAGTACACACACACACACACACGGAAAAAAGACAGAAAAACAAATGGTCACACATGTTACCTTTCCCTCAGCAAGTCCAGACAGGTAGCGATTCCCGAGCTTCCTGGAAATTTTTAGGATCAAGGTACAAATACCATTTTCATTTCTCCCATTTGCTCTCATCTGTCGTCTCTCTCTCGCTACTTGACTTCCTCTGTTGTCGCTGTCGCTTGGCCCAGATCTGTGTGTGTTTATGTCTTTACCGTTCGTACCGCTCGAGTCTTGTTTTTGTATGACAAAGACACACCTGAAGTAGGAGTTTAGTCCGGCCCCTGTGAGCCTGCATCACTTGGGAACACCCATTATGCACACACACACACACACACACACACACACACACAACAAACACACAGACAGGGATATGTTGGTGTTGAGAAGACAGCATTCGTTTTCTCTGAGTCACCTTTTACATACACTCATATGCACATGAATAACTCACATGGACACACTGCTCGCACAAATAAAGACCCTCACAAACAGATACGTTTGCACTTGCCTGGACACACACACACACACACACACACACATATATACAGAGAAACAAAGCCCTGAAGCTATTTCCAGAACAATACCCCCTCTCTTTCAATCTTTTCTCTCTGCTCTCCTGCTTTTTCCCCTTTGTAGATGACCTTCCCATGTAGATAAACCAGTTTGACTGAGTATCCTGTTTAGTGCACAACACCGAGCTAAACAGCAATTAACTACGAAGGCCGCCATCTGATAATCAGTAGAAGTTGGACAGCCTTCATATTAATACTTAGCTGCCTGACCTGATGTTTGTAGTCTTGTAAAGAGAAGTAATAAATGTTCAGCAGCCAGCAAACCAGGAAGCAAGCTGTGTTTATTTAAAGGGTTAATGACATTGCAGAGTGAAGCCATCCTAACTAGGTGGAGACTTTCACAGCAGTGTGTGTCTGTCTGTGTGTGTGTGTGTGTGTGTGTGTGTGTGTGAATTCATGTGTGTCTAGGTCATTCACTGTCCCTCAGGTTGCAGCATGTTGACACATATTGAGTAGCAAGATAAACCCCGTCTCCTTAAAAAGTATTTTTTAATTTTAAAGGCTCATTAAACTCTTAAATTATTGATGTTGTTAAAGTAAACGTTGTAGTTGAAATTAGACAACATAGACCATAATGCATTAAGAGAACAGTTAATAACCGAACAAATAAAAATTAATGAAGAATAACTTTGGCTCAGACTAACAGAGCGTACGTAGAAAATGTGATAAAATAGCAATTAGAAGTGTCTTATACTGTAGACGCAGGCAATTACCAGTAACTAACGAGTCTCTGTGAACGAAGCTTTAAATATACATAGCTTATTTATATATGAGGTAATATAAAATGTCTAACTGCTTACTTTCTTAGTAAAGTACTGATCGCTTGTATGCTTTTCAGCTGTTTCTGTTTCATTACTCCAGTCAGAGGTGGTATACTAAAAAAAAGTACATTCAGTGGAGCATCGGCTAAGTTTGCCTTCTTGCATCTGGGTCAGAGAAGTCGGCGTTTTTCTGAGGAGAAACTTTTCAAAGTGTAATAGCTTGTCTGTAATTTGGAGTTCAGCTGCCTCAAAGGCTGGCGGATAAGGATCATGATTATAGGCCACAGTGGTGGGTGGTGTGAGTCGCTTCTAATAAAAAAAGGACTCTGCAGCTGTGAATATCATGACTTCTTTTTTTACAAAAAAAAATTAAATAAAAACGTCTTGATTTTTTCCCTTTGCTGTTACCAGATTTGACACTTTGTTCGTGTTTCTAGTGAGATGGGATCTCCGTCCAAACAGTCTCCTTTTTCCCAACCCCCAGCTGCATGCAGGAAGTACATAATAAGTGGAGACAAACACAGGAAGCAGGACGTGCTGTCGTGTTGTGAAGCTGTTTTTCTTCCCTTCTCCTTCCATCACAAGTCCAGGCTGCATCAAGCTCTCCTCACTGAACAACTACGTCAAGCTATTGGACGGCACCAAAAAACAACAAAAAAAACCCAGCACCGGGCAGGAAGCCGACTGTCCATTTTCACCTCCTGGCCTCATTTTTTCCTTAAATACATGTAGTTGTGCCTCCACACTGAGTCTTTGAACAAATACGCCAGTCTTTCCACCAAACAGGGGGTCATAAATACATCTTCTGAAGCTTTATTTAAAGATAACCATTGTTGTTGTTTTTTGAGTGGTCCACAACCCAGACCCCTTCCTTCCTATCTTTCTCTCTGCTCCTCTTCTCATGCTTTCATCTCTGTATCCCTCGGTGCCCGTTATCTGCTCTCTTTCAAGTAAAACTCTGTGTCATTTAGGTCAAAACTCTTTTATTCCCTTTAAAAAGCAAAAAATAAAAATCCCTCCCTTGGATATGATTACTCTGTTAATAAGATACCATCAGTCTGTGATGTTTTGCAAGTTGTGGGAACTGGTTGACTTTTAAGGTATATACAATAACCAGCTATCCAGCCGACAACAGACTGACAACAAAAAGTTACCAGATTATTGAAAATAGTGAAAATGCCGCCATCAGCTACATTTAGCCTGTTATCCTTTTTGCAAATGCAAAACACACAACCAGTGTGTCTATTTATTAACCATGTTTAAGCGCTAAAACATCACCGGAGCTTCATTTCTCACCCGAGAATCAGATGCAGATCCTGACTCACACATCCAAGTTTCCCTTATTAAAGAATGAGCAAGCGACCGTATCGGATTCCCCTTGACAGACTGTCCTTGGAGTCCGGCTGTGATACTGGATACTGTTTATAGGGAGAGAGCAGGTGTACGCTGCATCGACTGCCCGATCCGCCACATATATTATTTACTGCAAGGTCCAGCAGCCACTGGGTGACACGAACACAGAGGAAGTCTGCTCGATGGGAAAGAGTCGGTGCATTTTTTTTGTTTTTGTTTTGTTTTTAGCTGCGAGGACTTTCTCTTAAGGTCTGGTATGAAGTCAAACCCGTGAAGGTCACATGTGGTCAGTAGATCATCGTGACTCAGAAGAAGCACTTGTGGCTATTATTGAAGTGTGACATTTTTAGCGTGCATGCAACAGAGACAAAAAAAAAAAATGATCGCCGTAGATGTGAATGATACCACACTTCAAGCGTTGTGTGTCAGCTTCAGACAGAAAAGGGTCTGATAAAGCTCAACACGACTCACTATCAAGCCAACAAACACTGACAGAGGTGAAACTCACCTGTGCCATGAACCTTTAACTTTAATACAGATGTTTTTCTGCATATCAGGGACAAACTGCATACAAGTAAAGCAGAAACTTGTGCAGAAATGTGCAGAATTGTCCTAAAAGTAGATCATTTAAAAGTCTATAACATTAGATTATGTATGAGATGATTTGTGAATAATGATATTACTTCATTTTCATCCACAGTATGGTTTAATTGGTTCAGTTTAAAGAACTTGGTTATGCTCAAGTGGAAAAGTATCAAACACATATTGTATATAAACCTGCGTCTCTCTCTTTCTGTCTGAATCTCACTGACTTTATTCCCTCAAGGGTTTCTGAAAACCAGCCAACCGCCTCTGCTGTTTATTCAAGAAACGGGTAGTTGAACTGAGGGCTGCTGTAAATGCTGTTAGGAGTGTTGGCCAGTGGGGAGCCATGACAAATTAAAGCTCTCCTAATCCCCGCCCGGCTCCGTCAGATCACTTTATTGTGAGAACAGAAGAAATACAAGTAGGTAGCAGGAGACTGTCAATACAAACAACCTCACCTGCGAACTTCACAGAACAACGCTGTGAGAAATAGTCTCACGACACGCCGAAGTTGCGACTATAATCCCCAAAACGTTCAAAGTGACAAAATTACTTTCACTGAGGAGAAAAAAAAAAAGAAAACTTCACGCTCACCTGTGAAGTTTCCAGTTCATCGCTGCCCCTCCCCTTCCTTGATTGGTTGCTTGTGTTGCCGCTGTCAGGTGGCAAGGGCCGGTAGCCAATGAGAGGCACGTCACTTGACTCCACCCCCGGCAGGTCATAGCCACCTGTTCGCATGTTACGGGGGAGCATGATGCCAGCTGCCACGGACAGGAAGAACACAACAAAAGAGACGTTTCACGTAAGCAAAACATCTTGAGAGTTTATGGAGATTAAATAAGCGTTAACATATGATTTAAAAAAAAAAAGCTTGTTATTCTTATAAATCACTCTATATAGAGATAGAGAGGATATCAGGCAAAGTCTAACAAAGTCTAACATTTTAAACACAAGTTAGACACTCAAATAGGTAAATGGTGAAGGCCTTTTTGTATTTAATTTGTTTAACACATTCATTGTGCCCCACAGCAGGTCAAGATTTGCATAGCTTTCATTTCCCTTTCCCGTCTGTGGTGTTTGGATTGCCATGAAGATAGACATCTAGTAAACACTGCTTCAGGAAGAGAGAGGTATAGGAGGGAGAGAGATGGAGAAGTTGATATTAAACTCACACACACAGTGATGCTAGCTCGAAGCACTGTAATGAAGCCACTGTTTGATCAGTCAACTGTGCAGCTAATGCATGACATCTTAATAAATACTGAGTGTGTGTGTGCTTAAGTCTCTTTTGTTGAAAAGAAAAGTGCAGTCGACTGAAAATACACAATTTGAAGGCTTCGATCCAGGTGAGGATGACCTTTGACCTTCTTTTTCTTCTCGAGTGTGATATATATTTAAAAAAATCTGACGGCACTCCCAACTTTCCATTGTGCTTTTGTCTCGGACTCCTGCAGCTCTGTGGCATTTGTGCAACGCTGAGTTATATAATCGTCTAGCGTTATATTCACGCTTAAGAAAGTTAAGTTTGAAATCTGCACGAGATGTGAACAGACACACATGCAAGGAAAAAAAAACAAGGCGTAAACAGTGCAACTTATTGCTCTGACCAACGGTTAAACTGAGCTGTGAATGGCTACTATTCACTGGCTCTGACCAAAACAGCCCACATATGACTGAGGTGTACACACACACACACACACACACACACACACAGCTGTAACTAGGTTACAGTTAAGTCACATCCCACAATGCTTCTTTTCTCCTCAATATGCAGCCATAGGGAGGTGCTACAGTATGTCCAGTCCTAATGAAAGCCTCCGTCAGTGTGGTCAGGATGGTAAGAATAAAACCTGACTGAAACTTTGTGTGTGTTGACACTCTCATTTAAACACAAACCAGTGACAGATGATGACATTTGCTTCCTACTGTGAGTCACTCAATCACATGAAGGCCCTCGAATTTCTTCCTTTTTTTTATTTTTTTAACCAAATTTAAACCAAATAGAGGAACAGAAATGAAGGACGCTGTCAACTTACTGATAGCCGTCTGTCATTAGCAGGATGTGGGTTATCCAACTGTAGTCAGCTGGATTCAGGCAGCATTGGATGACCGCTGGTGCTGCTGCCGGAGAGTCGCACCCATCTGTACCGACACCGATGACAAGGGACCAGGGAGTCTCCGTCCTCCGTCCTCCGTGCTCCCCCCCGCACCCTCTTTCTCTCCCCTATCTGTGTCCTCACGCCGCTCGCCTGTCCAACCTTCTGCAGCTGATAGCGCACTTTGGCTCGGCTCCCTGTCCTCCTCCTCCTCCCTCGCTCCTCTCTTTCTCTCTGACGTCGCAGTTCCTGTATGTATGTTGTGCATTCAGCGCTTTGGCAACAGCTCCGTCTCTCTCCCTCTCTCTCTCTCTCTCTCTGGGTGATTCACAGTGTGAGGAGGATACTGTACAACACGCAAGGCTACACTACACCGCTCCTCCGGGGGAAATATCACTTTATGGACTGAAAGGGGGCGACGCTGCGTACTAACGCGTTCACGCACAACCGGGCTGGCGCGCGCGCACGCACGCAAACACGCGCGCTTTTGTGTCTCTACACCTAAAGCTGAGATGTGACTGGACTAAACTACTGATGATACTACACAGTATTCATATTAGTCTAGTTTGATACTTTAAGTACAGGATTTTTACATTGTGGAACCCTTATTCAGGTAAGGGATGTGAATACTGTGTTGGAGATCATGTAACTATATTACATATATTTTCTATATGCATCTATATGCATCACTTAAGCCCAGGATATATTTCCTATCAGGGACAGTAAAGTATATATAATAATCTATATAATTAATAATATCCTCACGGCCTCCTAAATGCTACATGACTTTGCATAATGTTTGCAGCTCTAAAAGTGCAACAGCAACATGCACAGTTACAGAACAACAGTCTACTGAGTCACAGAGTGGTTTTATGAGCATCACATGAATCACATGCCAGGTTTTTTTTTTCACAGTTTTTGGAGCGATGTGTTGAGCAGACGCCGGATCTCTCTGACCAGATGGACCATTGGCCGGCCTGGGACCGCTCTCCTTCCTTTTGGCTGTCTGATCTGGATCTTCATCTTCCATGAGATTCAGCCTGAGCCTCTTGTCTCTCTCTCTCTCTTTCTCTCCCTTCCCAGTCAGTCCTCTTTCCAGATCTCCATGGTGAGAGGAGGTCAAAGGTCCAGGTCCCACAGTTGATATATGTTATCAATCTGTTTTCCGTACACACTACATCTATTACACGTCTGTCCATCCTAAATGAAGGATCCCTTCTCTGTTTCATCCATTTTTTTTCTCCATGTTACTGGGTTTTTATTGAAGTTGTGGAAGTCTAGGAACAGAAGATGTATTGCTGTAGAGATTATAAAACCCTTTGAGGCATATGTGTGTGAATAAAAATCGACTTGGCTTCATTCCCACCAAAATAAAATCATCAAAAACGCCAAATGAAGGAATATCTGTTGGAATAATGTTTGATTTCGCCCATCTGTAAAGTATAAAGCCTGATCTAAAAAAAACTACTGTATGCTAAGATATGATTATATAAATATACAAAACATAAATCACATTATATCATCCTTCATAGACAACAGATGCCAACATTTGACCCCTCATCACAGCAGGGAGCAGAACAACCAAACTCTGATGTTCCCTGCTTCATTTTAGTAGTTTTTTGGAGGCCTGATGACGAATATTTCACCCTCATTGAGAACTTTTATGTGGTGAAAATATATCTTGTTAATCATCTTGACCCCTTGGTGACTGTAGTCTTCCTCTAATGATCCTGATCATCCTACAGGTTGACTGTAGTACAGTCGTGGTCCTTGTATTTGCTCGCCACCTGGTGGTCACATCTGAAGATTTTACACTCCTCCACTTTTCAATCTGCCAGAGGCCATTTTGAAGCCACATGGTTGGCTGGTGTGAGTAATGTATAAGACATAAATAAACAAGAAAAGACACAAACAGGGAAAACAAACAAACAAACAAACAAAACCTTGTACTGGGTTTGTGTACTGAAAACAGAAATATGTGTTATAATGTATAATTATTATGTGTATAATCTAATTATGCCTAATTGTTATACAGTAATTTACAGCTTTGCTACTAGAGCTTCAAGCTGCTTTTTTTTATGTGTATCTTGGTGATAACCAGCCAGTTAACATCTTTTCTTTACCCGAATAAAACTTGTGTGCATTTGTCGAGTTTAACAAGATCATTTAGTGGGTTTGTTTGTGGCAAATGTCTCAGATTACTAAGATTTGAAAATTTTCAGGCCGGATGTCTAAAGAGAGGTGACCGTCTCTGGATGTCACATCTGTCCTGCAGATGTGGAAAGATTTCATCCACTTGGGACAGACATGGCTTCCAGTATTATCATAAAAATAAAAAAAATAGTGCAAAAGCTGTTTAACTTGTGAAGTAAAGTGATGCACAAAAGGCTAGCGGTGTCCTTACAGGTCTGCTGTGAGCTTTGTATGGTGTCATTTTAATGCAAATGTATTCTTTTGGAAGATATTTAATATTATCAAATTACCCCTAAAAATGTTCCTTTAATAAAATAAAAAAATAAAAAAAATAAAAAAAATCAGTTTGGTTGAACAGAGGCTAAAAATCAACATTGATAAAGACAAAGAAGCATGTCAAACTTTCCTCCATGGACTTTCTTAACTTGGCTGGTCCCTCTAGTTCAACACCAATTAACGAGGCGGATCAACTCGTTAATTGGACTCTTAATTGGCTCCTGGAGCTGCGCGCGCTGCTTCCGCACCGCGAGCCCTCCCTCCTGCACCCAGACATCAATCCCCCCCACCCCCCACCTTGTCACCACTATTTAGGGTCAGTCCCTCAGACAGCAAGGTGCTCTCTCCTCTCCGTGGACTCCCCCCACCCTCCCTGACACCTCTGGAGTCCCCCTCTATCAGCATCTCCCTCCCACTCTATCTCGGTGTTTTATGTCTGCGTCACAACAAGTCGGTCGGTCGAGAGGAGCAGGGATGATGGCGTCTCTGGCGGCTTGATTCCGGTGCTGCTCTCACAAACCCGCCTTAATAGCATCAATAGGTGGAGGCGTAGAGGAGGAGGAGGGGGAGGAGGGGGGGAGCAAAAAGCGACGGGAACATGACGAAACGGAATCGCGCAGGAGGACGGACAAACTAGGCTGAGAGACGGACGGACAGTCACCCCCCCTCTCTCTCCCCCTTCCTCCTCCTGCTCCTTCTCCTCCTCGTTGACGGCTTGACTGACACACACAGGCGCTTGGCACAGACAGGGACATACATGCACATCATCCACTTTTTGCAAACACGCAGGCTGCGCATCCGAGCGGGCAGTAATTGGACAGCGGAGGTCCAACAGCAGATGAGGGCATTTCATGTCCAGCCTGTCCAGGAATCAGTGTGACCCCGACGGAAAGGAGTTCGACTTGACAGGTACCCTTCACCGGCCAGCTTACTGTACAATTTTCTGATTTTGCTTTTTGATTCACAAAAAAAGGGGCTGCAACATATCCACAGTGTTATGTATCCTGCGTCTGTCTTGACTTGAGTGCATGCACTGGAACAAATGCTCAGCGTGCAGAGATAATGCCTGCACAGTCATTTCATACATCTATTCAAGTTTTTAAGATGTTGGAAGAAGGGGAGACGGCAGCAAAGTGCAAGGCAGACGCTTCAAGTAGCTGCTCATTCAATCAAACTGTATTGCAGCAGTCATCATGCAGTGTTTTTTGTGTATGTGTGTGTGTGTATGTTTCATGTGTGCAGTAATCATTTGTCTTGCTCTCTGATTGTGTACTCACTCTCATCTTTCACTGTGGTGGATACAGGCTGTCGCTGTGCTCTCTCTCTCTCTCTCTCCCTCTCTCTCCTCTAAAAGGAGGAAGGAGAAGGAGGAATTTAACCCCTTTGCACCGAAGACCGCCCGTCTGAGAGCCAGCCGAAAACGCCGGGGCCGTAAACCCCCTCTGTCAGCAATGGCAGCAAAGTGTTCAGCGAATAAATCGGATTTCCATTTCACATGAGCCCTGCGCTCTCTCTCTCTCTGTCTCTGTCTCTCTCCTCAGGATGGGGGGAGTAAGTGAAGGAGATGATGTGTTGGCTCGATGGAGTGATGGACTACTGTACCTCGGCAATGTGAAAAGAGTAAGTGCATGTGCAGGAGAGTGTTTGTGTGTGTGTGTGTTTGACAGAAAGATACTTTTATTATTTTTTTTGTGTGTGTTCACCTGGATTTGAAAAGACGTCCGTTTAGTTTTGTCAATCACTCTGCTCTCCTGTTATCTCCTTCTCAGGTAGATGGTGTCAAGCAATGTTGTCTGGTGAGATTTGAGGACAACTCGGAGTTCTGGGTGCTAAGAAAGGACATTCACTCGTGTAAGACGTCTATCTCTCCGCTCAGCTAGAAGAGCAAATAGCTTCCTGTTGGTACCACGTTGTACTACTTCAGAGAAAAAATTAAAAAAAATACTCTCTTAGTTTGAGTTTTTGCTGAACTCACTTTTACTGGAGGAGTTGAAGAAATACTTTCACTTTGTGACCTTTAAACTTTTTTTTTTTTCCTTTATATTTGTAAGAAATTACAATCAGGTTCAAGGTTAGGATGCTTCGAGCTCTTAAGAGTATTCTGACGGGAGCACGTTGAGATGTAAGTGGTATATTAGAGCCTATTTATGAATTTATTAGACTAATGACTCCTCAGGGAAATGGCTCCCTCACTCCACCTAACATCAAGTGAAGGGGAAGTTGGTGGCTTGTTAGGACCAGGCTGAATATCCGCCCCGTCAAATGAAGTGAAATCTAAAAGGGTGCAAGAGACACTGAAATCAATGAGGTGGCAAGGATGTGAATCAATATACATAAATTAATGCTGTTGACTGCTCTCTCTTGTTCTTCCTCTCTCACATTTACTTTCGCTCTCTTCCTCCCCTCCCCTCGTCTCTCTCTCTCTCTTTATGTGTCTTTTTCTGTTTGCCTCAGTCGCTGCTGGAGTGGAAGAAGTTTGCTGTATTTGTGACGCTCCGCCTCTTAAAGAACCCCTCATAAATTGTCTTAAATGTCGCCACGGTAAGGAAGCGTGCCTCATCATCCGCTGTCAAGCGCCGGTTCTCCAACCGCACTTGTGCTGACCTTGAAGATTTGACACAGTATGCTAAATAACAGTGTTGCTCCTTCAAGGAAAAAAAATAACAAAAAACAACACAAACCCTACATGTCATAAATGAAAGATATGAGTTGTTGCGCCTTCATCCTGATCAGAATGAAAATAAATGAGATATCCATAAACTTTATTCACTGATTTAAATGCTAGTGGGATCCCCTCCAGACATGTTTCAAGACATAAAACTACTACTGTCTGCGAATATGCGAATATTCTTAGTTTTAAAAGTTTAGACAATTAGACGCAAAATGTCAGGTACACGTGTTGAACAGAAACAGAGAAACAGTCTTCCAGTGTAAAAACTCTACATCCTTTCATTCTGCGAGGTGACAGCCAGCCAAGTGAAGTTAACAATAAAGAAAAGCACATTTCACAGGTGGAAGGGGGCTTTAAAAGTAGGCCTTAATTATTCTGGGGGAAAGATGTCTGAGAAACGCACCGAGCACCAGGATGCACAAGCAGGAAATGACAGCAAATTCTACCGTTGTGTCTTCACATCTATGTCAGGCGAACAGGGTTCCTGATAGCTTGTTATATGGGAGGGGGGAAAAAAACAGACAAATATACTCCCTGCTCCCGTAGATGCAAATAGTATAGTAAAAATGTTTTGCATGCTGCTGAAACAAACCAGCAGAGCACTAAATATGGAGCTGCTCTGCCATTATTGTCACTCTGGCTGTCTGTCTTGCAAACACAAATTAAACGCTCTGCCTCCTCCTCCCATTACAGGTTATCATCCAGAGTGCCACACGCCAACCATCGAACCGGAAGCTGACAGCGATTCGTGGATATGTCGGCAGTGTGTCTTTGCAGTCGCAACCAAGGTCAGACTGATAATCTCTCCGTCTCACACTCCGGGGAGAAAAACATTCAGTGTGTAATATGGGAGAAATCCAGTCAGATTTATCAGGCTTTGCTGCCACTACACCGTTGTATACAGGCAGGTAATAGGTTTATTCGAAGGCAAAAGCGCACTAATTTACTAAGTATTGACTTCGATATTAGATGTTCTACATTGTGTCTGAGAAATCAAGAGCAATCAATAGTTATGAAGTTGAAAAACTACACTGAAGTTGAGAGAAGTACATTTAAAGTCAATCAATCACATGTGCTCCAGTTCTGTAGATATGAGATGAGAAAGCACACGGTTAATTGTCAATCGCTCAATGTCCGTATCTCATTGTCCAGACTTCCGCTGCCTCGGACACTATCTCTCACAGCTGACCTACAATAAAATGAGACGAATTGCTTTCTCCCCCCACACTGAATGTGATCCGTCTCCCTCGCCGCGCTGACATGACAGTGATTGGAGGGGGTCACAGACCAATCAGTTCTGTCCTTAAAAAATTGTGTTTTCAGAGAGGCGGGGCCCTAAAACGAGGACGCTTCGCCCGGCTCATGCAGTTCATGAAACTCCGGCTCCCCTATCAGCTGTCGTCTTTAGACTGGGACCCGCAGCATCTGACCAATCAGCAACAGTGTTACTGCTACTGTGCCGGACCTGGAGAGTGAGTGACACTGCAGAGGCCAGTTTAAGTTTGACTGTACCGTACGTGTACGCTCTTTAACGTTTGATCTCATCTAAAGTCAACGCCACCTTGTGGATTATCTGCAGATTACATGCAGCATATCAGACGTAAGATAAACACCAATAACAAGTTTTGGTTTGGAGTTTGTTTTGACTTTTTCGGTATGATTTATGAGTAATGTTTTCTGCGTCAATTCAATTCAGACTTTCAGTTAAGTTGTCAAAAAGCTGTAGTGAGAAGCAGCACCCGGTGGGAGTTCACACCTGAAGACACATTTCACGGGATGCAAACTGTCAGCTGCACTCGTCGAGCCTTCAGCCTTTCCTCAATTGTGCATAAATACAAACTTGTCAGGTGACAGATGTTAAGACATTCATTCATTCATTCATTCATTCGTGTGTTAAAAGTCTCTCTTGGTGTTTTCTTGTCGTCGGACTGCAGGTGGAACCTGAAGATGTTACAGTGTGGAAGTTGTGGTCAGTGGTTCCACGAGGCCTGCACACAGTGTCTAACCAAGCCATTACTGTACGGGGACAGGTACGTCACAACAGCACTATGGATGCTATAATGTCATTATTACAACTATTATAAAGGAATTTGTTTGCTATGATACAGCAGTACACACTGAATATGCTTATAGGCCGATATAGACTGATATGGGATTTTTTATGACGATATAGATAATTGAGAGTAAATGCTGCTAATGATAGATTGACTTAAACCTTTTTTTTTTTTTTTTTTGACAGTGATCCCTCACATTTCTTGTGAAATAAATTCACTAAGACATCATAATTAATTCACAATATGAGTACAAATTTTATTTTAAAAAAATAAATATACAATAAAAATGTACTTAAACAGAGTAGAAAATGAGTCTACAGCGGTGATAGTATCTCTATGTATCGGACAATGCTAACATGCTGATGTTCAGCAGGTATAATATTCACCATCCTTTACCATCCTAGTTTGGTTCACATACTAACATTTACTAATTAGTATTAAACAGAAAGTACAGCTGAATATTAAGTCTTTAAACTATAAAAAAATATTTTTAGACTAAAAGGAAAAGTTTCAACCTCATGATGGCACGTAAGCAAAGGATCACAGAAGTGATTAAAATTTTTCAACATTTCCCATATCCAAAGATATTTAATTTATACTGATATAAAACTAAGAAAACAATTATTTTATTTGCATCTTTACCTGATAAATAACAAATGATCGATTAGCTAATAGATGAATCGACTCATCGTTGGAGCAGTAGACCTCAGTCAGACAAAGACATCTACATGACTGCTTTACTTGTCAGAGAACTGCCTTAATTAGCTCGAGCATTAATTATTAGCATGTTAATGTAGTCGCTGACTCGCGTTACAAGGACATTGAACTCCTCACATGTTGAGAGCGAAGGGACAGTGACAGACAGACAGATGCATCATCTAACCGGTAGTAGTTCAGATATGATGGCGGGCGGATACGCAGGCTGCTGTTCACAGTGCAGTTTGATAGGCTGCATCTCACGCGTGTAATAAAATGTTTCCACCCATTAACTTATTATTGTCATTAACCATCTGTGTTAGCCGGCTGGGTTTTTCACCCACACTGACAACGTGTTATTGCCCAACCTGTCTAAGGGTGGGGGAGGAGGAGGAGGAGAAGGAGGGATTAGATTTAGATTGACAGTCGGGGAGAGAGGGAGGCTGGATTGGTACAACATCTGCTGAGGAGTTGATGGAGGAAAAGTGAAGACTGATTCACAGTTGGAATAGTAAGCGTGTACCGCCGTCGTACTGTGTCTGCGCTTCATCTTTCCCGATGACCTTCAGCGATCACATGCATATATAGAAGGACAGTTACACACAATGTTGGTGCAGTTTGAGTTTCAGGGTCTTTTTTAAAGGAAAAAAAAATCAGATTGTGTATGGGAGAGTAAAATATTTAGAATAAATTATATTTGACATGAGATGCATGATGGCTTTCCATGTGTCTGTCTGTGTTTTTAGGTTTTATCAGTACCAGTGCTCAGTATGTTCAAAGGGACCAGAGACCATCCAAAGACTACCCATGACCTGGTAACGTTAGCAGGGACACAAATACGACACGTATTCAGTCAAATGAAGAAAACACCACGATAGTTTTCATGTTGTAATAAGACAACGCACAACAACAGACACACTGATATAATAACTGCTGCATATAATATGAATGTGGTGTATTAAGACATGTTAACAAATGTTGGAAATATTCTTGAAATCCTTGTTTTTTACCTGTTTCTCATTATCTAATTTTTACACATTTTCTTTTTTTTTAAATGCAGGGTGGATTTGGCTCATTTAGTGCTCTACCATCTCTCCCTGTGCTGCAAGAGGAAATACTTTGATTTTGACCATGAAATCCTGTCTTTCACCAATGAGAATTGGGACTCGTTGCTCCTGGGCGCGGTATTGATATTTCTCTCCGTTTAAGCACCACATGATGAAATGATGTGAAATGCTGCCAGTACTTATTGCATTTGAGACTTTAAGCCCATTAAGCATCATTAAAGTAAAATGTAAAGTATGTTAGAAAAAAAAAAAGTATAACCTCTATATAAGCTTAAAGGGGAACACTGCTGAGTTAAAGATTTGAATGATGTTTGTGACAAACTGTCAGACTAAAAGCGCTGCGGCTCAAAGTTGTTACACCATCTGGTTTAACGTCAGAGGCGTCTCTACGGAGAATAAACAGAAGATAAAAGTAGAGGTGACTGGGAGAGACACCAGTGGAGCTTTTCTGTGTTTCCTGTACATGTATCTGAAGTTTTGGATTCTTTTTGAAGCCGTTTTGGTTTTTTTTTTAAAGATCATTTGATTGTTTTTCCTGTCATGACATGACAGCAGAATTTTTTAGCCATGTAGCTGCAACAAGTCATTTTTCCATATCAAGATTATTGCTGTCAGCGACTGTAGAAGAAAATTATTGAACGCGTTAAAGGGTTTTTGTGTCTGATGTTCCCGTCCGCTGTGTAAACACAGCTTTGATTTTTCATTCTCGTCTGTCCTCCAGCTCTCTGACACGCCAAGGCAAGACCGCTGTCACAATCTCCTCAATGCTCTGAACTCCCACAAGGACAGGTAAGTCATCGCATATGATGAGAAGAGTAAACACTGGCCACACACGCCTGGACTGATGAGTAGCGCTCCATGAATATAGGGATCCTCTTAGTGCTCGAGCGAGGTGAAATGTGTGACTTTGAATAAACCCCCAATTTTGACCACAATTTGTCTCTTTTTGGTGCTGGCTTTGTTTTTTGTCAAACAAATTGTTGGTATTTAATCACCAGCCTAGAAGTGCAATCGCTTTTACTGAATTTCACAACAAATTTTATCCAAGCAAAGTTTGCTCTTATTACGTATACTTTGAAGTAAACCTTTGAAACGTCCGACTTTTTCCATCAAGAGGGAATGCGTATATTTAGTTAAATAACTTTAAATACTTTGTTAGCATCAAAGAGGAGTAATAAATGATGATATTTAAGACCAGACCAGGCTCACTGCGTCTAATCTATAAGCCGTTTTCTTTGATGTCGTCCAGGTTTGTCTCTGGAAAGGAGATCAAAAAGAAGAAGTGTCTTTTTGGGCTTCAGGTTCGAGCCCCGCCACCGCTGACGTCTGATTCGTCGCCACTCATCACCGACCCGCCTGTCAACATCACGCACCGGAGAAGGTCAGAGTAAGGACAGCGTCTCTCTTTTTTTTTTCCGGCTGTTATCTCAATAAGAGCTCTGGGATTCCCACAGGGGGAAATGATCATTACGCATGAACAATTAACTTCGGATGGCAATTTTCATATGTCACCAAATATATCACTGTCTTAATAATCTCCTGAAAGAGAAGGCTATAAAACCCCCACCGTGTGCTCAGGTTTGTACATCCGTAAAGTGTGTGTGTGAGTACGTGTGTCTTGTAGTATACAGATTTTTATAGACACACTTTTCATTCTTTAATATTTTTTTTAGCATGTAAGCAGATGCTTTTACCCAGACTGAAGTATGGGATCATTTTCAGAAGAGCAGAGAAATAGAAGGGAGAGTGTAAACCGTTTTTTGCTTATGTGGCAACAGTTCATTCATACTTTCAGTAATTGATTCGCCAGTTCCCTCTGCTCACCTAAACAGCTACACGCTGCAGGTTTCCAGCATCCATCGAGAGATGCTGATCGTATTGGCTGGTTTAAGATCCGTCCTTCTCCCTGACAGAAATGTGAGATGATTGAACCAGAGTAATTAATCTACTTCACAAATTAACCAGTGTTCAGACTAAGTACAGCGTTAGTTTATCCATTTCTAAAAAAAAATATCTCTCTTTCTAGATTTGTGGTTGATTAGAAAAAAAAAAAGAAAAAAAAACTACAAATGTCTAATTTCTTGCAAATGTGGCCATTTTTTAAGTAAAATATATTTGGAAAAAGTGCTTTAAACAGACCTCAATACAATAAAGAAAAGGAAAATCCATAAAAAATAAAGTTTTTTGATCCAACATTTCAGTCCAGAGTGAGATATCTTGACAACTGCAAGCAATATTACTATGAAATTTGGTATATATATATATTCATGCTCCCTGATGATTATGGAGACCCTCAAACTATTATAAGAGGCCCTGTCAGGTGAAAATGACCTTACTGTCGACCACAACGAGACACAGTTTTGATTTTCTGAAACGAATGGCTGAATTAGTCTGTATTCATGGTCTACAGATGATAACCCTTTTTTATTGCCACCATTATGGAGCTGAATTATCAATGTTTGTCAACAAAATACTAAACACTAAAGACTGTACTTCCTTTTTTAACTTAATTGTGGATATTTATAAATCCTAAATAAAAAAATTAAATTTACTACTCCCCAGAACATGAACCCAACACATTCATGTTACTCAGAGGTTGAATCTCTCTGATTTTAACGACTCTGTGATTCTTTATTTAGCATTGCCCCTCAGGAAAAAAAAATACACATTTAAATTCCTGTTACTCGCACAGCTCTAATCATAGCATAATGGACAGCCCGTTTAGCATTTTCAAGTATTGTTTTCATAAAGAAGTCAGGAGACAAGTAAACAGACGAAGAGGGAAAGAGAAAAGAGGGAAGATTTGGGGAAGAAGAAGGTATGAAGAAGGATTTATGTCCTTACTGATGATGTTTGAGCTCATGCTGTATATTAAAAATGTGTTACTAACATAATACATCACCATCATTCGGTTTATCATCTCACTGCTCTCATTTTCTTGTATTTTATACCTCTCAGTTGGCTTTTAAAGATTCACATGAATGAACTAAACATTGCACATTGGGACTGTATGCGTGTGTTTATGTGTTTATATTAATTTATGTGTGTTTTGTTTTTTTTCTTTTTGCACTCTTCAGCCCGCTGTCACTACCCTGCCAGAGGAGAGTAGGGGGGCCAGAGTCGCGTAAATCAAAGCGTCGTATCATGGAGACACAGGTCAGTGACTCTGTCTTCAACTCATGAGGAGGGTGGAAGGGGCCTGGGCTACAAAACCGCTCTCTGATTATTTTTTCTTCCTATTTTTTATTTTTTTATTTTTTAGGTAGGCAGGTAAACAGCTCTCTACGATCCAAATAACCTGTCAGTCAGACACTGTGATGAAGCTTCATTTCGCAGGCTAGATCAGTAACACCCAGCGCAGCTCAGTGCCTCCGTATTTCTTTTCCTGCTGCTTTTTTTCTGTCTGCTTATTGCCTGCTGATGTCTATAAAGTCTACGGTTAGAGTAAAGGTGTGCGTGTGTGTTTGGCTCGGTTAAAATGTATAATTCAAATACAAACTTGGCTGCACAAAAACCTGCTCAAGTATTTCATCAACATCTGCAGCTCAGCGCTACATTTATCATGATCATCAAAGCCAATTCCCAGCGGATTGTCATTGAAACAGCCAACATCACATGTGGCGGTTGCTATTTTTACACAAGCTTTCTTTACCGCGGATGCTCATTGTACTGTGTCCTCCTACACAACACTCTCGCTTCGTGTACGTACACATACAGTAATCCTGCAACAATGCGCTCCACGGAGTACTTGTTTTCTCTCCGGCACATCCAGGCCCATTGTGCCCTTCTGATTGATGCTAATCTCCATCCGTCTTGGAGGAGCAGGTTCGTTGTAGTGGGGGGAAAGTGAGATGGGAAGGAATGCTGATATGTGAAGCCTGGGATCGTTTCCAAGTGCACTTTGCAGTCGATTACAGTTTGGCCAGGTGGCGCTGGCACCTTGACAGCGCAGCATTGACAGAGCACATCCATTTAAAGGCACAGACGTTGACTAAGGCCACTGAATTATAATATCCTATCCTAATAGTAATGCTAGAGAAAGGAAAGATAATGGGCCAAACGAGGTGCCCCATATGTCACAGTCCAAAACCTTCAAGTGGTGT
Source organism: Pampus argenteus (assembly GCA_036937835.1). Classification (NCBI taxonomy): domain Eukaryota; kingdom Metazoa; phylum Chordata; class Actinopteri; order Scombriformes; family Stromateidae; genus Pampus; species Pampus argenteus. Next base: position 22,067,642 of record CM072865.1, on the reverse strand, counting down.
CTCCCCAGATGATGTTTCCGGTGATAGATGACTCTTGATGATGGTCTGATGTTTTTATGTGTTGGGAGAACTGCCTGACTAACCAGCGCCATGAAATGTGCCGTTGAGGTAATATGTTCAAGCAGGACATACCACAGTGTCTAATGAGCTCTAGGATGATATGACTCACATCCATTAATGCCATTAGTGTGGATTTATTGACATATCTGCCCTCCTGCAATTGAGGAACATAAAATCATGCAATATATAGAAAAATATATGCATCAACGCTCAGCGTTTTCACTCTGAATTTCAATATGCGAACCCTCTATCTAGACATATTTATCTGAAAAACTGAACGTTTCATATCCAAAATAAACTTTGTGCATGATTGAGCACAGAGCTATCAGTGCTTGATTGACTCCTGTGATGATGTTGGCATCCAGACACGAGCTGATCTGTGTGTCTCCTGTGGCCAGGCTTGTCCACCCCCGGTGTCTGCCAACCCCATTGAGCTACTGCCATGTTGCCATGGCTACATGGGAGGGGCCGGCCTTTACACCTCCAGGAAGTCAGAGGAGGAGCTTAACTTGAGGTAAGAGGTGTTGTACTATTTTGTACAATACTACATAATTATAGAAACCATCCGGAAGGCTTTTTATACTTGTGATGATGATAATAATAACTAAAAGTTGATGGATGATAGGGATGCTGTAGCCCTATCACATGATACAGATGGATTTGTTTTGAGATATACACCACCAGCTCAGCACAATGCAGGTGGGATTATTTCTTTGGTTGGAAATATTTCCCATAAAAAAACCATTGACAGCAGGGATTTTTTTTTTTTAAATCAAATGTCATTTTTCAATGATGTGATCAAAACAAACAAATTCCTTTTTGGCTGTCTTATATAAGGATGACAGCAGAAATCAGAGCAGAACATATCTCATATTTTTAGACACAGCTGGATGAAAATATTATTGTAATGTACATTAATGTAAATCTAGTCTGTCTCTAACCTCCGTGTGTCCTGTCCTCAGCTCTCCCCCTAAGCGGATGTATGCTCTGTATCACACCACTTACAACGGAAATACTGCACTCTCCAGGAGTCTCCACCACTACAACAGGTTTTGTACATCTATCATCCTCATATCTACTAACTCCTGCTGGACACTTTAAATATATATATATATATAGATCATATTATGATTTAAATTTACATATACAGTGATAGTAGATTTGGTATATCTCACCCTCCCTTAGTCATATGTGGAGGATACTGTGATATTTTACTGTTGCCCCTGATCTTTTACTATCCTGCGATCAAAGACACAAGTTAACAGGCTCCCCACAGAGTTAGGAGTTATGAACCAGAGTTATGAACCAGAGTTATGAACCAGAGTTATGAACCAGAGTTATGAACCAGAGTTATGAGCTGAAATATCGGCACAGAGTGACCCTTCATTCTATGTTTAGAAGACCCTTTTCATGACATTACTACAGCAAAAAGCCGCTAGACTGCTATCTATTAATTAATTAACCTACCTTAGCATAAACCATATTTTATATATATATATATATATATATATATATATACATGTGTGTAACCAGTAACAGTCCTAAATGAATGACGTCCTCTTCCTGACTCATTTTGTTTTTCTAGTGTGGAGGACAACTGTAGATTACCACCACCCTGCTTCCAGTACCCCATCAACTCCAATGGCAGCCATCACCACCACCACCTCCACCAGCACCATCACAGCCACCAACACAACCAGCAACACCAACATCCACACCAACACCAACATCAACACCAACACCAACACCAACACCAGCCGGGGCAGAAGCAGCTGGAGCCACTCCTACCTTATGAGGCTGGCATGGGTGGAGGGGGTGGCGTAGGTGGAGGTGGAGGAGGAGGAGGTGGCGCTGGTGGTGGGGGAGGAGGTGGAGGGAGTATGGGAGTCGGAGGGGGAGACGGGACAGTGGCCAGGAGCTGGGGAGGAGGGGAGGCAGTGAGAATCTTGGCGAGACGCGTCACGCCAGACGGGAAGGTGCAGTACCTGGTGGAGTGGGAGAACGTTAGCTTGTACTGAGACAGAGCGAGTCAACGAGACGCAGTGACTGTTTTGCCAGGTGCCACACGAATACGTGGCAGTGTTTAAAGTACAAACAAAACAAAAAGAGGAAAAAAAGAAAAAAAAATCCCCACATGTTGCAAATCCAGGTTGCTCTCATAGTATCGCCTCTATTCTACATCATTATAACCTCACTACTCGTTACTAAATGTCCCTCTTTGCTAGTGTTTCTCTGATATTTGTACTGTTAACTTTGGAATATGCCTTTGCATTTATCATGTTTTACAGTGATGAGGGAAAATATTTAAGCCTCCTGTTAATTTGTCAACGTTTTGGGCCGCATCTTGTAGAATATGTCTGCAATTGTTCAACAGATTAAGAAAAAAAACGATTACGGATTTTTTCACTGTTAAAATAGCTGCAACACACATGAAACTTTTAACTACAGTTACTCTTTATCTGCAGCCAGTTACATTTTTTTTACTTTTTATTTTTGCCAGTAAACATCTATCAATTATCACGTAGACATCATGCTAATTTTTAAAAAAGGCATCATAAGTTAGCATGATCTGAATTAGATTGGCATACTGGTTAAGAATGAAGAAATTACACAGAAGTACTCTTAACAACCAGCCCAGAAAAGTGTCGCGTTTCAAGTCTCTCTGATGCTTTTTCCAGCAATTCAGTGACTATAATTTGTAGTTAGGACTTGCTTCAGATTGAAATATAGTCATTTAAATGCTTTCGACACAATGATTATATGTAAACTAGACATCTAAAAAAGCCACAACGTGTTAAAATGTCTTCAGTGGGAAAAAAACAACAAAAAAACAAACCAGGACAAATGTAGCTGACGGTGAAGATGCTACGAAGTTCTTCCACCAGTTCCATTAACAACAAATCCTCTGGAGGTTTAATATATTTTCTTCTCATCGCAGTATTGTTAATAAGAGATTGTATACATGTTATTACGGGGTTACTTAATTGTTATGTTAGATTTTTTGTCATACACAATTTACATTTAAAGTACTGTATGTATTAGAAATAGGAGCCACAAGAGGGCTTTTGTTTTATAGATAGAATTATATATTCACAATATATTGCTATGAACCAATTACTTTACTTTCTATTTGTTTTTTGTTTTTTGTGTTTTTTTTTTGACGTGGTTGCATAGTGCCTATATGGGTTGTGTACCTGCTGACTGGTTCTGTTTTTAATCAGAACAGGACTGTGATGTAAATGTACATTCCAAAACAAACAACAAAAAATACGTATATATATATACATATATATATACATGTTGCTGAAATGTATGTTTGAAGTCATCGGAACGGACTTTATTTTGAAAGGACTTCGCTTTATGTTTTGTGTTTAATGTCGTGAAGAGGCTCAGACGCGGGAAGGTCCAGCCGCTGCAACTGCTGTCGCTAAGTTTTAATGTCGCACGGACTTCAATCTGTGCGTTCAAAGTTACAGTACAGGTAAAGAAGACACAGATAGGCCCGACTCCTAACTAAAACTCATAGTATCTTCCAGGGTCTAACAGTCTTATCATTTAAAAGTTACAACACCGCATTAAGTAGGAATTTATCCCTTCTTCTCACGTATGTTTATAGCAGCGAAGTGCTGGAGTTGGATTTTAATCTTTGTGCAAACAGGTTACATAAATCTAGAATAACTGTGGTGCAAGTTTCAGAGTTTATATTTTATACAGAGGTTTATTTCAGCAATCTGTTCAATAAAACATACACAACATATACATGTATCTTTGCATTCCAGGTTTAGTTGAATAGTAAAAGACGGACAGCGTTTATACTGTTAAAACAATGCAGAAGTCTCAAGATTTTATTTAAATACCGACTCTGTTGAATTATCTCCTGCACCTATACGTACATTTCAGCCGAGTGAAATGATGTGCAATTTGCAATTTTCATCCTCCTCAGTGACTTTGACTGTAGTTTTATTAGGAAGGCGTGTGTTGAACCTTTCTAGGCGATGGTGATGAATGTATTTGTGTGTTTTCTATGGTATGTCTATACCCGTCAAGTGCTCGTTATAGGTTGTACTCTAGGTGGAACTCAACCAGATTAGATCAAAACAAAATAGGAGGAAATAGACATTTACATCAAGGAACACGTTTATTTTTGGGTCGTCTTTCTTTCTTTCTTTCTTCTTTCTTTTATGAATAGTAGTCAAGTCCAAGTTGAGTTTGATGTATTTTTGGAAGAATTACGTTTGTACATGTATACTCTGCGTTGACACACCTAATATGTAACATAAATAATAAAAAAAGTTTCACCTCATATAATGTGTATTTTTGATATTAGTTTAATTTTCTATGTATGTATGTTCCTCTACATTACTGGCATAGACAGCCAGTGTAACACAGTCAGATGTGACTGATGTTTGGATAAATGCTGCATATTGAGCCACGTGCAAACCACAAATGACACCTGAGTCAGCTCCATTTGTTTACCGTGAGATGTGTACGTTGAGTTCACACATCTTTTTGTCATGCTGGAAGATATTTGCAACATCTGTCATTTTCTACCTAGAAGGACGCTGAGGACAGAGAGGCTGGCAGTGTCAGGATTTGTGTGCACGAAAATGTTGCGATAAAGTGGATTTACACAGGTTCTCATAACACGAGAGGGTTTTTTTATGCCATTCAAATTATGCCAACGAGCTCTTCCCAACTTTTCCTTGTAGTCAATAAACTTCACTAATATTGACGCGACTCAACATTTACCTCAAGTAATGGTGAAAACAGATCATTAGTAAGTCTAAAGGAGAGCAGTCTGTGCTGGGAAAAGCTCCAAAACACAACAGAAATATAATATTTTCCCAGGCTAATGTGATCCATAATAATATATACAGTATCAGCTCTGAAAAGTTAGATGGATTCCCCCAAATTGTGCCATTTCTCACAGCCACTGTAGGTGGTAATCAAACAATGTTGGTGAGAGTCCCTCTAAATTAGACTGATGGGAATGATAAATTACATTACAGCCAAATGTGTCCTGTAGGAGGGATTAACTACTTTTGTTGGCAGAAAATGTACTACTGCTGCCAAGATGAAAGACAGATGTTTATTCTGTGTTTGTGCCAGTAACAATGACTTTTTTCAAGATTAATAGATACGCCAAGTAATGACTCCAAAGATTAATATCATATCTCTGCCTACTTCTGTCACATATTTTATTTTATTTTATTTTATTTATTTTTGAGATGCAGAAACATTAACAATTGAAATCCTGTTGCCGTTTCGGTTTTCATTTTAATATGAAAAGTATTAATCTACTTTGCAGCTGTTCATTAAAAATAGGAAATTAAAGCTTTTCGTATTTTTGTAAATACTTGTGCAACTGCAGCACCTGGTGTGTTAAGGTGTGTCAATAGAAAATACATTTGTGTCACATTAGTGTAAATAAATAATTAAATGAATAATGGATGAATTAATTTTCAGGGTCCTTTGAATTCTCTGATTTGTTTTAAACATGTAAAGCAATTTATTTTGAAAGCGCTGTATACATAATAATAATAATTATTATTAATTATTATAATCATTATTAATTATTATTATTACTGAGAACTTTTAATAGGCCAGAGTCCATATTCATAAACCATGAAGTAAATGAGACTTGTTTTCACTGTCCTGTCTCTCACATATGTTTCCATCCTTTCCCAAAATGCATTTTGAAGGCCAAACCTACACAAATATAAAAACATTGGGTCTTTTCAAGATTCAACCCTCAGCTGTAGTAAATGCAGCTGCTGGTTTTGAACACAAGGTGGCGGCATCTCAACATTTAAACTAAAGGCAGGTGCTGCACTGTGCTGCGTTTAAATGTCCCTGTGAAGATGTAAAGTGCAAAAGTAACATGTAATATTCATAAATTTGGGTTGAAAACAAGCACAACTGTTCTTTTATCAAGTCTATCTTAAATAGCCAAGTGCCCATATGAACACTGAAAAAGATTTTCATTCGCTGTAATCATTCCTCATGTTCAAACCGGCTAAAGATCCTCTTCAAATACACGTACAATGTAAGTGATGGGTGCAAAAATCCACATTCTGTCCACACAATCATTTTGTGCAAAAATGCATTTAAAGGTTTATCTCAAGGCTCACATGGAGCTTTAGCAGCCTGAGCAATATGAATCATATCAAGTAGATATCAGGCTCATTTACAGTCTTTTTAGCATTAGATTCCCTCTTTGTGTTTCTCTGTTGAGCTCTTATAGTGGCCAGGGTGAACAGCAGGAATGATTATGGAAAGAAAAAAACAACTATTTTACTGTTCATTTGACCGAGAAACAACAAAGAAACCCTCAGTTGCTTAAATGTTTTCAATTACCAATCCCTAAATATCACAAACCAATAACCCTAAACGTCAATATCTTTTTTACCAGACGTATTAATAACGTTTACTGAGCTTCACTCTTAGTAGTTGTTATTTCTCCCACGTCACTAAAACGCACCATTAGTAAGTTAATGGCGCCATTTTGGCTCCACAGCTTCTCTTCTTGATGCAGTTCCTGTGTTCGGTCAGGTGTCAAAATCCATCCCTTTTAGACATCTACCGGGGACCAAAGTGCATCATGGTACTTGTAGTCATTGAGTCCAACTGTAATGTCAGTATTTATTGTCACCTGCCAGGTAGCTACTGTAAGAAAAGCTAATAATGAGCTTGTTTTCAACAGGTCTGTAAGGAAAAGAGTTTTAGGATCCAAAACACGAGTTATGACAGATTTATGCTAACTAACCTAAGGGCCTAATTACGTGTAGTAATTAAAAAAAAAAACTTTGATTCTTAATGGGCTCATTAACTGGAGAATTAATGTAAGAAAAATGTATTTTAAGTTAAGTAACGTAAGATATAATGGCGTTTAACGCGAGTACATTACGGTAATGTAATGTAGTTATAAGCGACCTTTGGGGCATTTTTACACACACACACTGTAGCCTGAAGCACTACAGTCAATTTACACTCAATACAAGATGATTTTTACCCTAAAAAAAGTCGAGAGCAAAATGTAAAATGCATAAACTAAAGATTATAGATAGGCTATTGGGAACCGTGCGCGCCCACACACACACATGCGCGCGCGTGCTCAGTCCTCCACCCCCCCTTCTCTCTCTCTTTCTCTCTCTCTCTCTCTCTCACACACACACACATACACACACTCACTCGTGTTTCACCCTCACACCTCAACAGCAGCGTGCAAATAAACACACACACACACACATACACATACATACACGCACGCACACACTCACTCACTCACTCTCACACACTCACTCACACACACACGCTCACATTTCTGCATCCTGTATTTTTTTATGCACCGGGAACCGGGCGCTTTATAAGCGGTCGTGGATTATGATGCCAGTTTTTATAACAGCGGAATATTGGCCTCCTCATCGGCTCCAGCTGTGAATAAGCAGTGTGTCGCCTGTGTGTGTGTGTGTGGTTTTTTATTTTTTATTTAAAAAAAATGTTTTAGATTTTTTTTTCTTATTTGGTTTCACGTTACTTCTGAACACCGAGAGACCGCCGAGACGCAAAGCCTACGTTCAATGCCGTTGGAACATGTCCTATGTTCCCTTTCAAGGTAAGACAGAGCAGATATTTGATATTTTTCTGTCATCCACTGCATCTTTCTTTTTTCTGTCCTCTTCCCCCGCTCCTCACCATCCTCTCTCTCTCTCTCTCTCTCTTTATCTATCTTCTCCTTCTGTCTCTCTGCCACTATCATATGCAATAGTCATATCTAAAAGCACCACAGCCGACAGGTGCATAGATAAAGCCTAGAGTGCCTTTTAGATAAATGTTCACACACACACACACACAGATCCATCCAGCGCAGCGTGTGTCCATATTGACCTGTGCATGCGGCAATTATAGTATCGTAATAAGGTATGCATGTGTACTGCTGTCACACGGTTTACTCCTGCAAGTGCAAACATGTCATAATCCTCCTAAACTATTCTCATAATAATCCTGTGCTGTTTATTTATTACATATAGTACTCACAGCAGTTTGATGTGTAATCTCTGCTATTCATATATTAAGAGAGTTTATATGGTTTTCTTATATTTGTTGGTGTAGTAAACCTTTAATATTCTCATAGGCACTTTCAGTGTAGTATAGGGAGTTCAGAGTGTCCTTTTAATATTTAATTATGTTTTTATCGCCTGTGTTATTCATGAAATATTCCTTCAGGGACTTTTCTTTGGTGTAGTATCTTATGAAATATGTTTGGGATCCTGTCAATAGGTTGAATGGACTGTATCCTGTAGTTATGCAATAACTTTGGTCCACTAAAATATGTAGATGACCACAATGAGAGGCTACTACGTTCTTGCTGCTCTCTTATTCCCCTCATAGTCGAGTGTGAGTGGGTGAAAGGCGCTTCAGTGTGTATGGTAAAGGCAGATTCCTCTTGGTATCATTGCACTGCAACTGTGACTAATGCTATATGTGAGCAGGCGTGCTGCAGTGAGCTGCCTCACATCTACCCAGTCGAAACGTTCAATTTGCAGTGTGTGTGTGTGTGTGTGTGTGTGTGTGAGTGTGATTAGAGGGTCTAATTTGTAAAAAAAAAACATGATGGCCAGAGTGGAGTGAGATGAAACGCCCAGCGCAAAGTTTGGAGGCATTGTGAAAGATTTGGGGGGGTATCTGTCATCAGTGGAGGGTAGACGGCAAAAACTGTGGTGATGTGTGTGAGCGGATGTATGAAGGAGAGCGGTGTGTAACCAGTGTGTGGGTTCAGGAGAGAGTGGAGGTGTGCTGCATGTGACTGCTAGGGATGGTGCATGTGTGGATACAATCTCACACACACACACACACACACACACACACACACACACACACACACACACACAGAGAGCTGTAAGCCCTTGTAGAACAATATGTGTGCTTCCAAAATGGAGACTAATCTCCACCTGAAAAACTCAAGTTCTCAGCTCTCGGACTTCACGGTGACCCTGAAGTCATCGTCTGAGCTGCACATGAAAAGAAAAAAATAAAAATAATTTAACTGTGGCAGCACCACTCGGCTCGTTTTCACTCTGTGTTTTATTCCCTCAGAGCAAAGCAGATAATGGCCAAAATGCCCTCTTGTGCAAGTGCAGCTATAGAAGTTGGTTGCATAATGATGGTGAGATGCTCTGCCACTGTGTGTGTGTGTGTGTGTGTGTATGTGTATGTGTGTGTGCGAGCCCACTCTGGGAATCATTGCCAGGAAATTGTGAGCACAGTGCTGCACCTTCAAACCTGCCAGCGATGGCACTGAGTGCTCCTTCTCTGTGATCGCACTGTGTTGTTTCATTTCAGACATTGTATTTCGCAGCTAAGCAGTGTTTAGTCTTATCCAATTTGGTACAACCGCTGAGGGTTTAGCCGTAGCCGGATTGTGAGGCGTATCAGTATTGAAAAATATAATTTTAACTTCCTTATGCAGCAGTATTTATTAAATTATGTATTTGTACCCTAAATTGATATTATATTTGTATTGAGGAAAATCACTCATCAACTTTCTGTTTGATATTATTTGTTAATTGAATATCTTTTAGTTTATGTTTGTTTGTTGGACAACACAACTCTTTACTGTTATTCTATGGACCAAACAATTAATCTGAAAAATGATGAATGAAAATAACCACTAGTTACAGAACCTGTCATGTTTCTGGCCAATCAGCTCAGTGCACCAGTCTCCTCTGTCTACCTATACATTAGAAGCTCCATGGTTACTCAAAGCGATTATGTAACACTGTGTGATATTTATTGCCGCACAGTGACTCAACATCTAGATATGAAATATGCGGTAAGACGGCTGATTTTAGTGTGACATTGATTTGTGATGAGATATTGAGCTACCTACAGGAAGGGTGGAGGTTGTGGTGGGTGGGTGGGAGAACCCTTAAACAATCTTGCAGATGTATTGGAGCCCACATTGACATTGAGTGTGTTAAGCTAATGTACCAGGCAAGCCATTTGCAGTCATGCCAAGTACCGGCTCACATGAACAGGCAGTTAGTGGGAGGCAGGCAGCAACAGCAGCAGAACTGGGCCTTCCTATCTTGGCTAAATCTTTTTCCTCCCTCATTCGCTCTCTTAAACTCACACCTCCTTTCAGTCTCTCTCTTTTCTCCTCCTTTCTGTTTCTCTCTCCTCCGCTGTGGTCGACCCCCCTCATAGTGAACCACTCCCCCCCCCTCACCTCCCCATACACACACGTTTACACACACACACACATGCTTTTCTACCCCCTCACTGTCTCTTTTCTCAGCCACTGAGCTATCCCTGGCCATGTCGATTTTACAGTAGTTTGATACAGCAGCTCCTGTCAAGCATGGCCATACTTAAAGAGACAGCACACCACCAATGCACTGCAGCACTCCTCCTCTCCCTCCTTCTTTATCCCTTTCTTTCTCCCATGTGACATAAGGGACTGTCTTACACCCCTCCACTACTCAGGCTGTGCCAAGAACCATCATCTGTTAGGCTATTACTGTACTGTATGCGTGAGATTCATCTAGCCCCTGTGCACTAGATGATCCGTCAAAAGAGAGATCCCATTCATTCTCCAGTGGGTCGCTGAGTGTATTCGAGATGCATTTGCAGGCGGCTTTTTCAAGTGTTGTGTCGAATTAGCGGCAGAGTCCACCAGTGATGAGTATTCGGGAGAAGTGATTTGCTTTTAATCACTCGCGTATGGCTGAATTCTCCAGCTGGAGAGCTTCTCGGTTGGTGTTGACAGATCTGTAGTGATCTGATGTTTCACATATCAAAGAACCCCCCCCTGTCCAAGTTCAGGGATGTTTTAAATTTGCTGGCCGTATCCTTTCTAGATGTAGGAAGTCAGCATTTTTAAGTGTCAAACCAGACTGTGCCAGACTTGAGATTTTTCAAGTATCCTCCTCCAAGCTTTCCAGTCAAAGGGAGGCAATGATGTCAAAATATTGAGGAAATATCATCAATCAAGATTTAACAGGTCGTCACTTGAATGCAGTCACATAATATTTTACATATTCAATAGCATGTGAAGGAAGCTAATGAATTAACACACAGGTAGGTGCATAGTGGCTTACTAGGCATGTTTAAACGCACATTATCGGGCAGTCTCTTCAGGGTCTTTGGAGGTCAATCAATATTTGATCTCAGCAGCATACAATATATTGGTATTACACCACAGACTGTGGGCATGTAGGCTCATTGATAATCAAACAAGTACTGGTGCCTTAAGTGAGGTCTGAACATGATGTGACATTTTATGGTAGTGACCTAAGAGTATAGTATGTCATCTGCATATTGTGTGAGACAAATTTCTTACTTCATTGGGTGTACGTGGATTTTAAAATAAATTAGCCCTCAGTCCAGATGTGTCGACTCTCTCTCTCTGTCGTTTTGTTCAGTATAGATTACGTTAAGTCATCAGCTGATCCTCTTTTCTCGTTTTTCCTATCTGTTGCCTAATACTAAGCTAGTTTTAGTAAAGAATGCCAAGACCGTTTTTCTCAAAGAGCTTTTAGTGCTTTCGTGAGACTGGGGGAAATCTACATGGGTGCTGCTAGAACTGAGTTGCTGCGAGGAGTCGCTTTTTAGATTCAGCTACACTTCGGGTGGGTGGGTGGGTAATTCAATTCTACTGCAAAGCCGGAGTAGAATGACTCAATGGGTTTGTGTGCCTCGGCTTTTGATTGATCTTGTCAGGATTCAGTCACAGCAAAAAAGGTCAGGATGAGCTGCCTCCTGAGCCAATCAGAGGGCTGCCAATCCGGGATAATGATCTCCCTCTGGATATGGTTGGCTCATAAGGTTTGCAGGCATGATGTCAATCCAATCCCGTTGATGCCTGTGATTCAGAACTGTGAATTTAGCCAAATACCCGAGGCAGTGTGTGAAGTTACTGTACATATGTCAGTAGTATGAGTCATGGGGTGACCAATGGATGGACTATTTTTCAAAGATGAATTTGTGACATGAAGGGATCTTCATTCAAGGGTATGTGCTGAGGTTTGCTTTAAGACTTCTCAAATGTGACTGTGTTTTTTTGTCACACTATATAACAGTGAATGTAATATGGACTGTAAAGGTGGCTGTATACTCCTTCAGACATGCTTGTTGGACGGTGGAAATGCCCATTAAAACCCGTCCTCCTGCATTGTTTCAATGACAGCTATGTGGGCGTGGTGCACGGCCATTTCTGTAACTTCTGATTGGCCGGCTGGAGGTATGGAGGTTAGAAAGGAGCCAGGGTGTTAACTTTTTCTTGATGCAACTATTTATGACTCCCGAAAGGTGAACAAATGAGTACAACAGTATGACTGCCTTCCAGGAGAAACTGTCTGAAAAACATGTGCCATTACACCTGTATTTAGATGATACTGCATCTCCCCCGTCCCCCTCCGCTCTCTGTGACGATCAGCTTTTCCAACATTTCATAGACTAAATGATATATATTGAGAAAGTAATCGGCAGATTAATCGATAATGAAAATAAGCAGAATTAAAATAATCATAAATTTCTCACATGAGAGTTTTCAAACTGAGATGAGATTTACAAAACAGGTTTTGTAATGTAATTAAGATGATTTATGTCAGTGTTATTTATACAGTTATAGACACCATATCAAATAATATAGTGCATTATTAATAATATGTACAGAACACGGGGGTGTTTTGTCATTTTCCTTTGACTTGCACACTCAAAGTAGTACATTTTAATGTTCTCTTTGAAGTAGCTTGAGGGCCAGTAAAATAAGATCTGTTACTACAGGCTGCAAAATAATGGCCTCTGAAATTAATAGAAAAAAACATCTCTGTGCAATGAAGCTGGATTAAACGTCAGGCTATCAATCTCTGAATGAGGAATAGAGCGCTCTGCTCAGCCGAGTACACCACACTGAACAAGACTATACTGCACTGTTGGGGTGTCTAATCAGGCACCTGTAGAGCCATTCATTTTTCTATTTTCACCTCTTTGTTTGTGTGTGTGTGTGTGAGTGTACTTTTCTGAAGTTTGTATTTGTGTGTTTTTATAAATGCATGTTTGGTTGTGTGCCTGATGCTGCTGTCATAATAGATAAGCCGTCATTGGTTTAACTGAACCAAGCCCCCATTCAACTCTTATAACAACGCTAACGTTCATGAAACTGCCGATATTAATGCAAGTAAATATTTTCGTACTTCATAATGTAAAAACATAATTAAAGTTATCATCGTAGTGAAGAGGCACCGCCATGACAACATGTAAAAAAAAAAAGTGGTATAACTGTTAAAATATCAGTAAATATTTTATTTATACTCTGTAATTACACAGAATGAAAACATTTTCATGACAAAACTGTCAAGTATATGTGAGAATAATAAACCTGAAAATAAAAGGATTATTTTCATTTTCAGGAAATCTCACTGTTGTGTGTACGAGCAGTTCGTGTTCAGTTTCGCGACAAACGTTTTTGTGCGGTAGGTCTATATAGTTAGCAAAATTTATATTTAAACACAACAGGGAATAAACAATTAATCAGTTAGTCGAGTGAGACAAAAATCATTAAAATCTGCAACCGTTTTGATATTAAATTGCAAAATGCCAAATATTTGCTAGTTAGACGTTTGTTTTATTATTTATTTATTATTTAGTTTATTTTATAGGTTTGGTAAATTTGGGTGTTTAAATTTGGACATCGGACTTTTCAAGATGTCAACTTGAGCTATTTCAATTCCAATTTTAACAATTTTCCTTTTTTTTTTTTTGGAACAGTTGAGGAAAAAATGGATAAAAAATGTTAAGGATAGATAAAACAAGTTTGGTATTTTAGTGGTTTATGACCTCACAACAAGATGGTGTGTTGTTGGTGTGGGTTTTTCTTTTTGTGGTTTCCTCCTACATTGCAAAGATTTACATGTCAGGCAGAATGGAGACTCTAAATTACCTGTAGGTATGAATGTGAGCGTGAGTGGATGTCTGCCTATCTGTGTTCAACCTGTGAAGGACTGGCGACCTGCCCGGTGTCCTGCCATCCGCCTGGTGCATGCTCAGATAGGCTGTAGGCCCAGGTGTGCCAGAAAAGGATTAGATGAGAAGAAAAAAAAGTAATGAATAAATGATTAACCGAATGCATCTTTCTTTGATTTAAAATATCCATTAAATAGATAAGAAATATTAGAGATTACCATGATGTGGATTTCTGAGATTATCTCTGTCTGTGCTGAAAGTCCTTTTTTTTTTTTTTTTAAGATATTTTAGCAGTAAACCTTATCAGTGTGTGTTATAAGAGGCAGCCAGCAGTAGTCTGTGTTGTGGCTATCAGCTTCAGAGTATCAATCATAGAGCACAATAATAATAATAAAAAAAAAAGACAGCAACACTAAAGGTGCAGCAGACAACACCTGGTAAAAAAACTGGCTGTTTCTCTTCATCATCATAAATACGTAGCTTTATGGATGCCAGTTGCTTCAGCATTAAGATAGATTCAAGTTTAATTTGCATACAGGTCATTAGAATAACTGAAAAGCTGATAAGAAGCAGGTGGCATCAACTGTACAGCTGCTCTGTAAAGGCATATTTCAGCTTGATGTGTAGCTGTATACTACAGTGATTAAGTTGATATCCAGAATAATTGTGTGATCGTGCTAAATGACAAATTAATGCTATGATTTATGGTTTATGTTTTTTTCTTCTTCCTTTTGGTAAAATAAAAGCGTATTTAAATATGATCAGCAGCATCAACAGAAAGTAACTGTGTGTCAAACAAGGACTTCAGTTGCTCTCTGCCCTTTATAAAGTACAGAAGTAAAAAAAAAAGTATTATAAATAAAGCCACTTTGTTCAGCTGACATGGGAATTAAAATTATTTTTTATGGTCATATTGTGCAGACGTCAACATTTACAAGCACCGTTTTACCGTTTAAAAAGGCCTTACAACCAGATGAGGGTTTTTTTCTCAAAGATTATGTCGGTTGTGCCTCGATTTCAGATATAGATAAGATCAATTTGTTATCTGTGAGTTTCACTATATTTGCTTGCATGTCTGATTGTCTGTTTGTGTCTCTGTGTGTGTGTATTCGTGTGTAATTTGTGTGTAGTAGTGTTTTACCACCACTTAAAAGGGACCTCATGAAGGTTAGCATACTCACTCAACAGCTGATGGTAAATTTAGCCTCCTTTTCACACAGTCCCACACACAATTTGAGTATTTTTCTACTGAACACATCCCGGCATGTTACTGCACTGGATAGATGTGCCATTATTTTAGATATAGAAGATATTAATTATATAAACGAGGGATGTTTATGATGACATTATTTTTGTGTAAGGAAGAAATTTCAATTTTTAATACCGGACGTCTGTGTGTAGTGCAGTGTTTTCCTGAACAACAGAGTGTAATATTCTGTTGCTTTTGATTAATGGCACTGTCAAACAAGCAGAAATAGATGGCGATGAGAAGGGCTTGCAGGATGCCAAAACCACACTTTTAATTTTGTGTTCTCACCTCACCCTCACATTTAAATTTGGACGTTTCAAGCTCCAGTCAAGACCATCAGATACCCATTAGTGTCATTTAGGAACAGAATAAAACAAATGTTATCATCCCAGAGAGCTCTGCATGAAAGAGGACGTTTTTCTAACTGCTCTCAGCTCATGCAGATGTTGAAAACGTTGCCCTACAGATGTTACAATCCAAGCAGTTTGCCATCACGTCATGACCCCCAGGTCTTAGAGCCTGGTTTTATGTAACACGGGCAATGGGACGGAAAATGAACATATGACACAACTGTGTGCTACTATAGGTTGTTTTCTTTCACAGGGTGTAATGTGTTTGTCAAAGATTACTGTTAAATGGCAACTGTTGGACTGAGATTTTGCAAATATAATTGTGGTATAAATAAACTATAGATGAGTGGATCTATAGTAGATCGGTGGTGAACATATTATTCAGTCAGCAGGTTTTATGAAATACCCCTTTACTTCAAGGTCTGGGTAAAACACATAAACATAGATAATTATTAGACTATGGTAATTTGAAAAGGAATAATTTCAGAATAAAATGTGACGAAATATGACCATATTAGAATCCTGACTTTGATCACAGACGCCATAAAGAACGAAAAAAAAACAAAAGTTTGATCTGCATCGATCTGGTACAGGAAGTATTCCTGGGATGTCAGTTTGTGTCTGTTTCCATCAGCAGTATCTGCAGGCCGCTGTCACTTCAGCTAACAGAATATATCACTAAGAATATAACCTGAACTCTATTTTTTGACCGGTTTGTGTCAGATCCTTTCAAGTGATGTCATCACCTCAACCCTTGAATAAAGTCATAGAGGCAAGAAGAAACGCGGAGTTAATTTACTGAACAGAAAGCGCTGACTTGCATTAAATTAATGCCAAGCTGTCCCCTAAAGACAGAGCATGCACTCTGTACACATTCAGTAATCTTGCAGCATATGTTTCCACTTGGACTGTATTATTTGTTGTAATGAAAAAGAAAAGCAGGAAATCACAAAACAGTGTGCGCTAATGAATACATTCATGGAGATCCTCACTCTGCTGGGGGTTTTGACTTGATAGTTTATATCTTGCAATTTATGAGTGAATTTTTGAAACCTTTTTTGTTTAAGTCTGCTGAATATGCCCCGCCTGCTCCTTTTTAAGCAACCTCTCTGCTTCTAATTCATATAGTTACACATTCAGTCACTTTGGACACGCCTCATGCAGCTGCAGTATTCCTCAGGTGAGCTGCCGTGGATGATTGTTGTGAAAGAGACAGGAGACCGAGACTGCCATTTACGGTACCCAACCATGAATTTCCACCCACCAGGCTCACATATATGAACCAGAAAACCAAAAGCTCACTTCTCTGACCCTCCAGGGAGGGGAGAGTGTTACGTACTTATTTAACTTGCCATGAATATGATGTTAAGATGTGAACTGATGGCATCTGGCAGGAATGGCTGCTGCACACTGGAAGCCTGCTGCTTATGTTTTGTTTGTAGGGAAGGTGATCATGCTTCCATTGGAGGTATATGTCTGTTTGTATTAGGGGCAAAACGGTTGGAGAAGCCTGAGGTGAGTTGGCAGTGACATTACTTCATAGCATCAGTAACAGTAATGGGACTGAGTGAATGAGTTCACGGTGAAGTAAACACACACACACACACACACACACACACACACACACACACACACACACACAGGGGTGCCTGACGTCTTACAGCCGTGTGTTGCTGATTGAACTTATGAACAGTTTTGTGAAGTTCACTTTCACCCGAGCCCGAAACAATTAGTCGGTTAATCAATTAGTTGATTATCGGGGAATGAATTGGCTGCAATAATGAATCGATCAATTGTGAAAATCAATAATAAAACCAAATCATCAGTTGCAGCACTATAGTAGATGATATTAATCTATTGAATCAATTAAACCTTATTTAGCAACTTTAATACATATCAGTGGAGTTTAAAGTGCTGGAAGATACTAATAAAACAGATATAGATATAATATAAAATGTGAATGAAATGAAAAACAATAAAAAATGAAAAAACAATATATATATATATATATATTATACAAATATTAACATATTGTGTTACAGCCTATTGTACAAATTGATATTATCAAGTATCACTATATTGATTTTTAACCGTATTTATCTACTGTAACGTGGTACAACAACCAGAAATGCATTATTTCTGGTTGTTGTACCACAACAACAACCAGAAATAAATTATTAGTAAACGCGATGAAACAAACGCGAGGTTCTTTTTGTGTTTTATATTTTCTGAAATGAAAATACAAACGCCCTCACACTGTTGCTTAACATTTGTGGTTGTTGTAAACTGAACATTGTGTTTTGGCAGCTGATCTGCTGCTCTTTACCCGTCCATGTAATTGTTAAATGTGTGTGTGTTTGTAGATGTCAGAGTATCATATATATTCGTCTACTCCGCTGGGTGTATACGAGTGAACAAGGAACACCTGCTCTTTCCCGTAACGTAGACAGATGAATCACGCGATCACTTATTAATTTCATCTGCTACAACAAATAAACTTCAACCAGGACAGAGCGTAAATGTTGCTGAAGCAGAGGAGTCGGGTTAAAGAGGTTGAAACTCAGCATCGGGAAGAGGTTCCTAATATTTCACACTGTGTGTATCCGTGTGTGTGTGTATCCGTGTGTGTGTGTATCCGTGTGTGTGTGTGTGCTTCATGCACCGTGTACTTGCTGAAAGTGAGCTGTGAAGAATGAGCAAATGTGTTAGCCCCGCTGGCTGATGTATGCGAGAAAACATATTTTTGTTTCATACTCCAATGGGTCTGAAGGCCCTGTAGTTAATGGAGTTTGCAAGTATGTGCACTGATGAACTTCAATAAGGAGTGAAAGTACAGTGATGAAATACCATGTAGTCATGAATATCTAAGAACTGTGCAGTGGAAGCTGTCCAAACAGTGTGCTTAATGTTTCAGAAGACATTAAAGTTCGTCAGGTCTTGAACATGAAAGCCTGTTGTCTGTCTGTCGGCTGCACATTTCTTAAGACTTAAATGCAGCTTGCAATGAAAGCAGGAACAGCAGAAGGATCCTAAATGGACTTATCAACCCCTTATCAACCTCCATGAACGTCTTAACATATCCAAAATATTCAAGGAACCACGTTGGCAAATCCACTAAAACTCTGAATGAGTCCTTCGTTTTAAGCTACAGCCTACAAGATCACCATCATGGCTGATGATATCGTTTTTGTTACGATATTCTTGATTTTGAAAAGTCAAAATAAATAAATTATAAGAGCCACAACCATCAGTGATTCAAACAAGCAACCATCACAGTTGCACAAAAAGAATATTTATGTCCAGTTTGGGTTTGTACATCTGACAAGAACGTATCTGAATCTTCAAGAAACTGTACAAAATTGACATCATTGCCATTTTAACAGTGATTTAAAAAAAATAATAATCATCATTTTACAGCGCCTAGGAAGCACTTAACACATGAATCCAGACCACACATAATAATGAGTCCTGGCACAGTTTATTCAGGACGCTCCCAATAGGTGAATTAAATCAAATCCATCAATATTTCAGCTCGAAAATGTTAGTAAAATGAATGCAATCTCCACTATGAGGTGCATGTTGAACACAGTGTGCAGCTCTTATCTGAAGCATCCTGCCAGTGAAGAAATGCTGGCTGCTCATTCAGCTGAGAGAAGGGCCAGGTGGAGTGAGCGATGTCGGTCCTTTGGTCTTCATCTCATCTCACTGCTGCCAAACAAATGAGGGTTTGATAGAAACGGGCTTCTGAAAGATGATACTCATATGGGTTGTTTTTTTATACCGACGCTGCTGCAGATGTGATAGTTTGTACCGATATTCACAGGTTGTAACATTTGATTTTATGCCAAAAAGAAAAACTCATTCAGTTTTTATTTATTTACACAAACTATGTGAATTTAAAGTCTAATTTAATAAGACAGCAGCTAATTATGCATTCAGAGATTCAGACTGATTTATAGTTGGACTCAACGTTTTAAAACACTGATTAAGATCATATATAATTAAACTGAAAAGAGTAATATATATATATATATATATATATATATATATATATGCATTGTTTTTAAGGAATTACAAAGCAACAAGTTCCCTGCACAGCCTCAACTCTGCCTGCACTTTGTTCAGTTTTATAAAATATAGTAGATTTATTTGGTTTTTGGTTTTTGAACAGATTCAGTGAAACCCTACTGAGCAGTCTTTGTATGCCGTTACTGAGGTTAAACTTTGCTTTCAGACTGGTGCAACTGTTAAATAACTAAACACATATTTTTAGTTGTGTTACAAAAGAAGTGCAACGGATTTTGTAAATCAGGTCTTCAGTGAAATGATATATTTTTTAAAAACACTATTTAGACTTGCGGTTAGTGAACCTCGATTGAACCCAGACTAATGAAATTCTTTATTTTTGTAGGTTTGTAGTACCTTCAGGCAGACTGACCCACCTAAACTTTTCAGTGTTGGTACATAATTTGCATGCATATAATATCTGCTGGAGTAAACATTAATTAAGAGTCCGTTTACAAAACATACTGGGTCAATTAAATCCACGAGATAACAATGTTTGTGTGTAGCTACAGTATGATAAGTGGAGGATCCTCCGTCATACTTGTTGATATATCAGCAGAACAAACTATTGTTGTGATCCTGATTAAAATGAATGGTAGGATGGTCAAGATACACAGCTGCACAACTGGTTCACTAATAGATGTGACATGTTGACTTTAAATGAAAGTGCATGATGACTGATGCCTTAACCTGAACTGAATGAAACATGTAATAATGTATGCAAAACTTTTATTTCGAGTTTATTTGAATGCCCCCAATTTCTCCGTCTGTTAGTTGTTTGTCAGATGGTGCTGAGGCAACATTAGTTAAAGGTGTGTTATGAGTGAGACGTTTCAGCGACAACCCTTTGGGTAATAAGACAAGACAATGACACAGATCCTAGTCTATCTCTGGATTGAGGGCAGATGACTATAATTGTTCTTTATCTCTTGGGGACAGCTTGGCTCGACCCGCTTTCAATCACTGCGCAGACACCGAAGAGAGAAACAAAAACACACCGGGGTCAGGGCACGAGGAGCGTGACTTGCATGTATAATAACAGTGTCATAGTTCAGCCCAGGGTAATATGTACAGTATAGTGCGTAGTTAAAGGGGTACAATAGGTGTTACGGTAGAAAACGAGACGGGCAAACTAGCTAAGAAACAAAAAAGTTAGTTAAAATGTGAGATCAATTTCAAATTAATCCACCATCATAACATTTATCTACAGCTTCTATAGATACCTTTGATTATGGCGTTAGAAAATTAAAGTTTAGCTACATCATAGGCCGACTGGTACAAACAATCAGTGTCTGCTTTTATTGTTTTCATGTATTAAAGTGCAGGAAAACATTGCAACTTTTGGCGATTTCATGGTGCTACATCTGTGCTGCAAGTCAGTTAAAAAACAGTGGGATTAGGAGGAAAATGTCATCAGCAGTTGTGATAGGAGCTCAGGGCACCACAGCACTCTGACAATGTCCTGATAGGAGGTTTAGAATATCTGGCACCATAAATTCAATTACCACGGGAGGAGATAACATATTGGCTTACTGTACCATGCTGGTCTTGTCCAAGGCGAACTCAGTGTAAATAATGGCTCAATGATATTAGGTGAGAAGCCAAACAGAAGCGTTTGACGACAGGACGGGGGCATCTATAAACCTCTCCCTGACATCGATAGCTGTGCTCTTTCTATCTCTGCTCTGTGCTTTGTGGCACCAGCAGATTTCAGCAGCAAGACAAATGCTGCAAAGTTATTTTGTCTTGCTTTAGGGACTTCTATCAAGTCGATTTATTATTTGTTAGAAACAAATCATGCACAGAAACAGTTTGTAAGATAAGTTGGAAACCCCGGATTCGAAGTAATATTTAACTGTTATATCACCATAAAAAATGTCATTTTAAGGTTGGAGGATGGAGGTACGTTATGTGGCGAGTTAATGAGTTTTGGGAAGGCGTCTATGTTTCAGCACATGCACTTGTGTGTTTGCTATACAAACACACAAGTGCACACACACAGACACACTGCAAAAATTGTGACTTTCTGCAGGCAGAGTCGTGCACAGGTCCAATTTTGCAAAATCACACTCGCAAAGCTCCGTGCTGGAACTGACACATTACCCCGAATTATGTCTAAATCAAATCCAGACTGGGTTAGGGCCTCTTTATCCTCCTGTTTTGGTGGAGGGTTGTGTTCTTGACGCAGCACCTTGTGCTCCTGAAGCTGCTGATGTGTCTAGTTTATGGTTGCTACCAAGAGCTAATACCTCTTGGCACTTTTTACAAGCAGCAAAGCCACTCATCACGTTATTCTCCCTTACGTCCGACTTGGCCTATGATCATGTTTTGTCCACAATTTTGTATTTAACGTTGGCTTTTTGCGTTTAGCGCCTCCATTTTGATCTGCTAGCTGCTCGCCTACATCGCCGTTTCATCAGTGGCTTCCTGTTACTTGTGATTATTCAAAATAAAATACAAAAAACACTTAATGACGACTAATTTGGTTTGAAAAGCTTCAGCTGGTTTAGATTTCTGCCTTATTTTCATTCGTTTTATTCCGATTTTTCATTCTCCTGTCAGTTTCTCTCACTACCTGCACACATTTTGTTTATTTTTACCTGTGTCTGCAACCGTGAATTAATATTAATATCATTTTTTTTTACCCGTTACAAATACTTTTTTTCTTTTTGAATTGAGAGCAGATTTTATTGAGAAATAAAGGAATCTCAGTTCCCAGCATTCAACACTAATAGATGTTGGCAAGGAAAAAAAACTCGAGCATATTATATATATAGATTGTTGTTTTTTTGTGTGTGTTTTTCTGACTGAACTTTGAGATGGAAAAAGTAGCTTTATAATACGGACAATGTCTTGCAGTAGGACAGTAGCCATAAAATTCAAGAGGATTTAAAAACGTTAAAAAGTTATATGGTGTCACTTGATATATTCCCATGCGAGCAGGCGCGCGCGCGCGCGCGCGCGCGCACACACACACACACTCTCTTTCTCCTCATTCATCTTTATTTTCTCCTATCAGTACATTGAATATCACCTTCACAGCCAGGTGGAGAGACAGGACTGCACCTCTGAATGAAGCAGGAGCCTTACAGAGCGACCTGGAGAGTTTCTGTGTAGCCTGTTAGACTAGAGAAAGACGCAGGAGCTGATCGACAGTCAGATGGAGATTAAAAAAAAAGATGGCGGGAGTTACGGGAGTGAAGGAACGTAAGAGTAAAAATCACAGCTACTACTATGACATGCTCAAACTACTCTTGGAGAAGCGTTTTTAATAAAGAGATAAGAGATAAGATAAGATAAGACTTTATTGATCCCACAACAACAGCTAAAATAGGTGTAAAAGAGTACAGAGTACAGAGTAAGAGCTATAAAAAATACAAAAACACTATATACTATATACATTTGATGTATTTGTTCAACAGCATACACAGTATGCTTTATGGACGTATTTGGATGTACCAATAAATAGCAAAAACAACTACTTCTTCATGTTAAGTGATAAAAAGTGAATGATGGCTTGATTACGACATGATTTGGCACGAACAACCCACAACGTGTTGTTCGGTGTAGGCGAGCAACTGCACAAAAGCAGCCTGGATACTCTGAAGTCTTAACACACCTGCTCACCGTGACCTCACAGAAATATCTAAAGCTTCTCCCATGAAGGAGGATGGAAACTTGTTTTATATCTGTTTTTGGTTTTGTTTTTTTTTTGACAGAAAAATACTTTTGATGGAGACATATCTAGAATGAGTAGAGTTAAAAGTTAAAAGACATCGGGGTAAGTGAAAGAGAGATGCGAACAGAGAACGGGAGGGAGCGAGTGTGAGCGAAAGAGAGAAGCGAAGAGAGCTGTGGGAGTGAGTGTAAGCGAGTGGGAGACTGAGAGCGAGAGAGCAGTAGAGAGGGAGACTGTGAGAGAAGGCGATTGTGCAGCAAACCCAACTTTGCTATTGGCCAAAGCCTGAATCGCCTCAAGCTGTTCCTGTCATTCATCTGTATTTATTTGCAACTTGAGTCTGACTCCGACCCATTCAGATTCTTGGGGGGAAATCCTCTCCACATTGAAATGTAGAGGAGAACGAATCTCTTGACTTTTTCAGTGGTTTTAACAATGAAATCAAACATTTGCATGCATGGAATATAGTTGAGGTTCGCTCAAAAGGTTGTTTTTTTTCACAATTCACATTTATGCAGGTAAATGCAAATGAATGACAGGAACATGTTGAGATTTGGCGATCATCACTTGTGTCTTTCCACACAAGTGATGAACACCAAAGTACCAAAGTTGAACAGATGGAGCCATTTATATTTATTGTTCATTGTGTGGTTATTATTAGCAATCTGTTAATCTTTACATATGTGTCTACATGTGTTTTTTTGAGATTCATTGAGATTGTCTGCTTATTTAAAGAGTCTGAATATGTATTTAACGGCCACATATAAGAAGAAGAGGAAGATCAGATTGAAAATCAGGTGGATGATTTTTGAATTTAGATTTGGAGAGACAGAGATAACATCACAGAGATCTAGAAATAAAAATAGAATAACCGAGTGTGAGAGAAGATGGAGGAGCGAGAGGGGAACGGGAGAGAGGTGAATGTGGTAAAAATGGGATTGTAGAACAGATCATTTCGGTTTTTTAATCCCAGATAGGGGAATATTGAGGATGAAAGGATTGAAGAGTGACAGTAATATAAAGGGGAGGGGGTGAAAGGCACAGAGGTAGAGATAAAGGGTTTTTTCTTTTCTTTTTCGGAGTTTGGAGGAGCATGAATGAGAAGGCCACATCTAGGAAGAAGCAGCAAGAGAAGGGAGCCGGGAGCCAGAGAGTGAAGGGGTGGAGGGCAGAGAAACAGATGGGCAGAAGGAGGAGGGGAGAGATAGATGGGAAAGGGGAGGGGGGGTTGAGAGGAGGCTGCCAGGAGTTTGTGCAGAAAGTTGGACTTCATTGGGATTCATGGCGGGATGATGGCCACATCGATCGCTCCTTCCCACTTTAGACATATTGCGTTTTGGTTTTTATCTCCGAAATCAGCTCATGTATTGAGCTGACAGCTACAGTATATCTGTAGATCCCAGGTTCCCCATTATTAAGGACGGATAGATGCAGGTTTTTTCCCCCCCAGTTCATCTTAATATAATACGCATATGCCATGTGCGTTGGAAAGAGTCACTGGCTGCTGTCCATACTGGCTGTGAAGCAATCCTTTCGTAGTGACTCTAATAGACTGGGGATAAAATCTACTGTCCAAAAAAGTTCACCTGAAGCTGCAAATGAGGGTTTCAGCAGTCTGCGTTAGCCCAATGAAGTCAGTATCCTTCAAAATGATGCCAAAATCTAAATCCCATTTTTATGTTTTCTCAGAAAGTGTTTTCGTGTTGAGCCACGGCGGACTGGATAGATATCTGAGACAGCTGAAACTACATATAAGCCTTGGTTGAACTTAAAGAGACGTGTA
The DNA here is from genome assembly GCA_036937835.1 of Pampus argenteus. Classification (NCBI taxonomy): domain Eukaryota; kingdom Metazoa; phylum Chordata; class Actinopteri; order Scombriformes; family Stromateidae; genus Pampus; species Pampus argenteus. Next base: position 22,042,491 of record CM072865.1, on the reverse strand, counting down.
CCTCCACATGACAAAGCTTTTCTACAAAAAAAAACATCCAATTACCTTATTTAAATCCTGCCGCATTGAAAAATATGACATGCAAGAACACAGGAGGCTTTACATCACACTTACTTAAGTTGCAATAACCACAATAAGCTTGACTAAGTTAAGCTTAAACTAGTTTCCATGTCGCAAATAACGCTTCAAGTCCCAACTCTTAAACTCAGAAACATTTTCCTTCTTCAGCAGATAAACGTGAACACAGACTTTAAGTGTCAAACTCTGCACAAACATCATTCTGCACAGTGAAGCTCAAACAGCCCACTGAAGTAACAATAAGAAAAACACATTTCTAAGATGCGGACGGCATCTCGGATTTTTGTCCCCCATTTTTGTATCGATATGATTCAAACGAAGCGCTCGTTAGATTATTGAATGACACCCACTCGTGCTACACCTTTGAGAGGGCTGCGTCTTATAATTTCTGTTACTTTGTGACATTGACAACCCATCAATCCTGCCCACGTCACACAGCAATTAGCCAGGTGTGCGGAGGTGAGGAAGTAAGCCGGAAGCGGACTTCTCTCACAAGTTCTCTTTCTTCCTTTTTTTTCCACTCGTCACACTACTATTGTACTATTTGGACCAAGTGAGAACACTCCTGCACATTATATACAGCTTTACAGTGTATTTGTATTAGATAGAGGAGGAATGATTACAGCGATCAATGGCCTTATCAATGTACATATGGGATATGAATATTATATTAAGACTTGAACCTAAATCTGAACCTCTCCAATGACTACTGTGAGTGTAAAATCACAGATTAATTCCCGCGGAGCAATACATTGATGGTATATTTGGTATCTTTTGATGTGTTTGACAATGTTGCAGAGCTTGGATTACTGCATACATACTCGGTGCCAACTTACGCTCACGGTGTGTGTGTATATATAGTTAGAGATGGAAAGAGAAAAGGAGAGGGGGAGGGATGGAGAGACAGAAACAGAGAGAGTAAGAGAGTGAGAGGGAGGTTCAAGTCAGTATTTCATGGATGGCTGTGTTGCTATGGGAACAAGATGTGGGCTCCCTATTCCCAAAAAAGTGTCCTCCTTCCTTCCTCCCTTCCTTCCCTCTTTCCCTCTCTCTCTCTCTGTCTCCCATCACTTCATTTCTCTCTCTTCTTCTTCTTCGCGAAATCCGCAGCTTCTACACCTTTTCTCTCTTCCCTTCCCTCCCCCCGATCACATCCCCACCACATGCCTCCTCTTCTCAATCTCTCATCCTCCCCTCTGTCATCCATCCTTTCCCCCGCCCACTCATTCACCTCTCTCTCTGTCCATACTCTTTCTCTCCTCCTCTTCACTCTTCCCCATTTTTCTCCTCTCTCTCTGTCTCTCTCTCTCTCTCTGCATCCCTCTTTTTTTCCCTGTCTCTCTGATCCCTCTGTCCCTTTAACACTCACTTATATTCTATTCTTTTCTCGGTTGTCATGGCAATAGGCTGGGGGCGTGAGGGAGCGAGCGCGAGCAAGCGAGCGGGAGTGGGTGTTTCGGAAGTGACATCTCTTGGGCAGTAACCTTGTTTCCTGTGTGGTGGAGTTGGGGGCGGATTCAAGGCGCTAGCAGTGCAGCAACAGTGACGCCGTGTGGACGCTTTGGGTGAGCAATGGGGAACCCGGGACGCGCTGCGCGAGGGCAGGGTGAATGATCTGATAGGTGAGAATACTCTCTCTCTCCATCTCTCCCACTCGCTCTGTCACACACATAAACACACACATGTACACCCACACACAGACACACTTTTATCCCTCCTTCTCGTGAAGTGGATTCATTGTAGTAGGTGAAATTATAAAGGGATCAAAGCTTGTGCCGGGATTCACACAACAGGTTGAGTGTATGTGTGTATACACATTTATAAATATAGATGGGTTTTTTCCCCTCAGTCTAAACACAGAAAACCACATACATTTGCTTAGGTTAAGGTTATGATTAAAGTAATAAATCAACATTTGTATTTCAGAAGCATGATGCTCTACTGAAGAGAATTAAGTACAGTTCTGCCTGCATCCGGCAGACATGGATGAACTGTATCATTCATTTCAAGTTCTCCTTTTAGCTCTATTTTGGTTTCCACCAGCTCATGAGAAAAGTCTTTAACTTGCAACACGTTTGACTTTTTTTTTTTTTATCTGCTACTGTATTCGCTAACTTCGTCCGTTTGCCATTTGGTGCTGGACAGGTAACAAACAGTCTGCAGAGTTTTAAGGACAGAATTTGCAAACCATAAACAAAAATAATGAGGATAAAACTCACAGAGGTAGTCTGTAATTTTGCTTTGGTTGTGTGGTCATCAAAAAGCGAAGTCAACCCGGAACCAAATTCAGATAAATGCATTATTGTTTTCTGCCCCAAGTTTGGAAAAGATGTGAAGACAAAATGTGACGTTATCCTTTGGTGTTGCATTAAATGGCATCAAATGTCTGAAACTGGGAGAGCAATAGTCTGAGCATTACATACTGTAGTAGATCATAGATGCTAAATACCGATGACCCAATAAATAAAAATAAAAATAAATGTAGTACACCTCAAACAACTCAAAAGTGTGTTTTAATGGGTCATTTTGATTTAGTGTTATTTCTTTTGCTGCTGTGTCAGCTAAGCAGAATAAGAAACTAGAAACTACAAATACTACAAATAAAAAAACGTAGCATCAAACAAATATGTCAAAGGCTAGATTATACCCAGTTTAATTATATTTTTAAAAAAAACCTTTATAATGTGATCATTAAAACGACATTAAGTAATCAGCTGTAACCGCAGCAACACATATACAACTTATCTCCTACTCAAGTCTGACACTGCCTCCGACTCCACCGGTACCCTTGAGTGATGGTATCCTGTAATTGGCACAAATAAAGTCACATTTTGACGACAGACACACCTAATTAAAGCAGAGATCCAACAGACATATCTGGTGCAGAGGTAGTGTCATGATGTAAAATGCTGTAATAGCACTGTTGCTGTCATTTTCGTAGCTAAAAAAAATATTAACCGTCTTTGAGCTTTTTGTGGAGAGGATGTGGTGGAAGAGGTGGTCTTATGTTTTGAATCCACCCTGTAAGGTAATCATTGAATAAGTAGTATTGATTAACAATCCTATCAAACTCCCACATGTATTTTTAGGTCATTTTCTGCCATGAAGAAGAAAAATGACACCGATTCTCTTTCACTGAAGCAAAACTGGATTTTTGAACGCACCTTATCATTATTTATTATATAGTGCTGTATACTCGTAAAACTGATGTCTCAAGTGTAATGAAGTAGGATTTCTCTTTCGCAGCATATAGCAGGAGTTGAGGAGATGACCTATTTGCCTGTTCAGCGAGAAGCCTTGTTCTTCTGGGCCTTTGTGACCCTGCTGCAGACACTTGACATCCCCCTTGACTCAGCACTGACAGCAGCCTACTGTACTGCACATATGCACAACTCTGACTCGCAGCTTGTCACAGTGCAGTGCTTCATATATTCTAACTAGAATCCAAATCTTCCTTTTTGGCATCTGTATTTCCATTGGGGTACTTTGGAAGGCAGTAATGTGTTATAGTGGTGCAGCTGAGGTCACAGTAATGACATGTGCACTGTGTGGTGCTCTCTTGCCTAGAAAGTAAGATGCTTTGGTTTGCCATGCTTGCAGGAGTACATTATCTGCCCCGGGCGGCCCGGGGATATTGCAAGCTTTATTTTTAGCCCTGTTTTGGAGCTCAGCGATGTGTATAAATCAACATTAGGCCTGTCGGGTTCCAGTAATGACAACGTTGACTAAGGCTGACCGGCCATCCGATTGGTGCATGGCACTCTTCTTTGTAAACTGCTAAGGATGGCAGAAAATGGAAAAGAGCCCACAGAGAGGGAAGGAGAGAGAGAGAGAGAGGAACAAAAAGCAAAGCAAGAAAAAATACACAGAGCAGACTGTAGAGAGCGAATGAAAGACGGAGTGAGAGAGAGAGAGGAAGATGAGCGGAGAAAAGAAGCTTCTCAGCATTTCTGCTCGTGCCAAATCGTTACGGTATATTCATGCAACACGGAGCTGCGCCTGTGCACTCTACACATACGAACGGACGGACAGAAGAATGAGTCTGCTCATTGAAATTCTGTCCACTGCGCTTCACAGGCCCTTAATAGGCAGCCTCGGGGGTGGAGAGGTGGGCCTACAGTAGAGTAGCGCAGATTGGGCTGTGGATGACTCATGCTGCTATTCCCCCAGTGAATATCTCAGCATCATGACTTTGCTCTGCACAGTTGCAAAGTTTGGATTCAAGGTGGTTTTTGGAGAAAGTGTTTCTGTAAAGCTTTGTGATAATGACCAGAGACTCTTACATATTTCACTCACTCAGCATCTTTCACGTCTGCTTTTACAGTTGATCTGTTGCCACATCCATCCAGAATCAAGAACAACACATAAAAAGAGAGGAACAAATCCACGGTGATAGATCACCATATTTATCTTTCCCGAAAATGATAGAGTTTTGTTTGATGCAAGCCGTAACTTTTTACTCTTTCCCTTTGCAACAGAAATATTTTCCCATGAAGCCTTTGAAGACACTGTGCAACATAACAGCTCAGAGCATGTTAATCAAATGTAAAACACTGGAATACATCTTCAGCTATCGATCCATGGTCGTAAAGATGTATTGATGACACGTATAGTCTAGTCATAATCTTGTCAATATGTCACCAAGTATTTTATTGAACATCCTGAACTTTCTGTATTCTGGATTAGACGTCACAGTGACCCATATTCCAAAATTTCCACCCTATAATATGTACACCCTGTCTGTATATGTGCAACTCACTGTATATGTGTATGTCACCCACCCTACATCAGGAATAGCCACGGTCTAATTCCATAACAGCAACCACGTATCTGGTTGAAGTCCCCTAAAGCAAGATATAAACATGACCATATATATATATAGATCCATGACCAAAGGGATTATAATACCTTTCCTTCCCATTCCTTGAATTATTCATATTAATTAGCTGTTGTTGTTTGGGAGCTCTACTATATTTGAGCAGCTTGATTCTTATTCGAAAAAAAAAAAAGAAGAAGAAGTTGAAAAATCAGCTTTTTTTCCAGAATTTGACGATTGCAGGTTGTACGTTTGCACTCTGGCTGGGGACAGAGAAGCAACTGTAGCCGTCAACTGTCTGGCATCAAATAAGGGGGGAGAATCTGAGAAGTGATGATGCAGTAAAATAGTTATGACTTGCTGTAGTTCTGCACTTGGGGCTGCAGATGGCTGTTTCTGGCTTGCTTTCAAGAAGAGAGAGTTCAAAGCTTCAGTCTATCACCTACATAATCTATTTCCTGTGTCAAAAAAAAAACCAACCAATAAATAAAACATTAAGATGAGGGTCAGTCGTCACGTTACTGGAGTGTCAAATGGAAAGCATGGCTCGGGTCTACTATTAGTCTTTGTGTATTGGGTCAATTTAACAGCAGTTTTCTGTGACATTGTGTGAAAATGTGTGTGTGTGTGTGTGTGTTCTGCCTGGTCTTGTAGTACAGCACATGGATGTTAGAAGTGTGAATCTGGCTTTTACTTAGTGAAAAAAATCACAGATCTCAGGGTAAGATCACTTGTTTTCAGTGCAAATTAGTTTACATCTCCCTGTCTGCTCCAACACTATAGATGTAATTTTGATGCTAGTTGAGTGGTGATCTGCCTCTGGGAGATATTAATATCTTTATCAAGTTTCAAGCAAAGATTTAAAACAAGTAAAAATTGGCAATGCTTTTCTTGTTTGAATGTGGCCTGTTTGTAGCTAACAGTGTTCGCCTGGACTGTTTCTAAAAGAGAGGAGAGCCTTTTGAATTCCAGCATCACACAAGATAAAGTGAGAGGACTGCCTCGAGATGTTTGCTTTTGTATCCGTAGCTGAAAACTATAAAATGATCAGTGGCGTAAAATAAAAACATGTGCTTCATGGTAAAAAAAAACAAAACAAAAGAAAAACGTCTAAAGCTTGAACAGAGGTAATGAATAAGAAGTTTGGGGTCGATATTACAACAGATGCATCCACAGAGGCCATTTATATGCAGAAGGAAGAGCAGGACTCAGTTAGTGATGAGGACAAGAATCAAAATGGAAACAATCATAAAAAAAGTGTTTGAAGTGCACAAAAAAATATTAAAAAAAATACAGTGAATATGAATTAAATTTGTTGGAAAAACATACAAAAGTTTGAACAATGCTGACACAGTATTATTCTGTGCCCGTGGTGTATTTCCTTAAGTTAAAGCATAATTTAAAAACACTGCAATAAGGCCAGAAAACTTAGACAGTAGCGAAAAGAAAGAAAAAGACAAAGTGCCTCATTTACCAAAGGTCCTTAGCCACACATTTTTCACTTAAGATGAAGTCAAACAGCTACCTCGTAAAAATCCATTTTAATGTCTCCAATACCGTATGATCAATTTCTTTAATTATCTCAGGCACATAGCCCTCGGATATCTTTTAAATTCTTTTTCATATCTTCATAAATGATCCATGAAATCAAGGATAACGTCAAAGATAATTCGTACCCCTGCTGAGGAGATTACAGTTTAGTTTTTCTGTCTGTCAACAGGATCTCTCGGAAACCTCAGAATAGATTTAGACTGGTGGACAGGGCAGCCTCAGGCCATGAGCTGATTAGATTTTGCTAGTGAGCTGGATCTAGGATTTCTTCAATTAGACAATTATCATTTTTAGACATAAAACTAACAGTGATAAAGATTTTCCAGTCCGGAGGGTGTGTTTCGCTATCAAGTGCCTTATAAATGAAACTCAATCAATGCTTTTTTTTTGTCCCATTTGTATGAATTGACAACGGCAGCAGGGGAAGAACAAGGATTATATATATATTTATATATATATATATGATATGTTGAGGTGTGCAAACCTTATAGGTGCAGGTGATATTAACAAAATCATAATGGCTTTGAGTAGTATGAATGCATGGCTGTAGGTCCAACCATTTGTTACTCAGTTGTCCCTAATCAGCTTTTCAGAAATGTTATATTATATATATTCTATAAGCGTTAAGATACTCTCATGTGTCATAAATGTGTCTGTGGTACATTTTGTCAATGCAAGACAAATTTTTTATTATTGTTGATTTTACTTTTTGTTTTAAAAGGAATATTTTCCTTTCTTTCTTGTAATAGTGATACTAATCTCATATCTATTCATTAAATATAAAGCTACCGTCAGGAGATGGTTAGCTTAGCTTAGCATAAATACTGGAAACAGCTAATTTGCTTTATCCAAAAGTATAGAGTTTATTTACTAGCTCCTCTAAAGCGTATAACTTTATTTGTTACAGAAACAGAAAAGGTGTTGTTTAACAGGTTGCTTGTTAGTGGACTAAACTACTTTTTGGAAGGCTAGCCGTTTCCCCCTGATGTAAGTGTTTATGCTAAGCTAAGCTTCCTGGCTGTAGCTTCATTTTGAACGGACTTGAGTGTTATATTAATCTTCTCATCTAACTCTCAGAAACGAGCGTATTTCCCAAAGTGTCAAACGATTCATTTAGACCTGTATATGTTCATACATCAGTATCAGTGCTCGTTGCTTTATTTATTTCATGCTGTAGTCTTTAAGGCCTCTAATTTACGTTCATTGTGTTTGCTCGTACATCTTGCTTGACAAGCGCTCTATAAATAAATGTATAAATTGTGTTTCTAGCATTCTCTGCTCATTGGTCTGTATGGTCTCATTATAACTAATGTCTGATGAACTCATTAAGCAGACCCATCAAACACACTCTAATTGCACCTGACACTGATGTTACGAGGACAGACATGTGTCACAGCATCACAGCCCTTCTACCAATGATCCTAACTGACCTTCTCTTTCCTCTCCTCCTCTCCTCCCTTCCTCCCCCCCCCAACCTGTCTCTCCTCCTCCTCTTCTGTCCAGATGCAAGGTGTGCCGTCCCCCCCTCCTATCATCATCACCATCATCGCTCCCACGCCCACTCCTTCCACGCTCCCTCCTACGACCGCCCCGCTCCCGAACGTCCCTCCTACGACCGTCCTTCCTTCGACCGCCCCTCCTTCGACCGTCCCATCTACGACCGTCCCATCTACGACCGCCTCTCACACGATCGCCCACCCCACGACCACTGGAACCCCCGTCTTCGTGTGAGCGCCGGAAATCAGCTCTACATGTTGGACCAGGAGGAGGTATTGTACTGAGACATCAGTCATGAAATAAAAAACAACTTGTTTTCATAGTACATTCAGCTCTGTGAAGCTCAAACATAAACTTAAGTAACAATAAGCAAAGCACATGTTTGAGTTAGATTTTATAAAGAGCCTGAATACAGAGCCAAGACGAGATGCAGAAGTCTATTATTCTCTCGGATCACTTGAATTACAATATGCTGAAAGGTTATTATGGAATTTGTGCCCAGCGACACCAAAAAACAAAACTGTCTACCACAGCTTTAAGCTCCGAGTCTATAAAAGCACTTAATTGATTTCTTTGGCCACTTGAGGGCAGCGTAACAAACTATAAACATAACATTGAGAGACTATATCACTTTATAAACTTGGCAAACAGTTGCTTATTTACACATTCAGCAGACACGAAGCAACATCATCACTCATTTTCAGTCAGGCCACCTGGCAAATGTAAGTATTATTCAATATTCTCCAACTCATCAACTCCTGAGGGAAATATGTGGCTGCTTAGCTGCTAAATGTTCGAATGTGTTCACCAGGTAACTTTGCCTGTCTGCTGTGGGGTGCTGGGCAGGTAAAATACCTAGTGTAGTATATTAATTAATTTAGCTTTATTTCATATATGTTCTCTTCAGTCTTTTTTATTATCAGTCAACATGATAAAAAAAAACCTTTACGGTCATTTAACTAAACAGTCAATATGTACTGAAATCTACCTGTACCCTATAATTATTGGAAGAGTTTGGAAAAACTGTGATTTGATAAGCAGACCAGGTTTAAATATTACAGTTAAAATAGTTGTCCTAATCAATATGTGATGTGAGAGAAATAATCCACAAAATACGTCACAGAGGCTCACGTCACGTCATGGCCTGTTATCAGATGGTTTCACGCACGTCTTTGTGCTACTTAAAGAACCCTACTTTTCAGCTAATATCTGTTAAGAAGGAGGTCAGAGAGAAAATGTATCCAGATTTTATCCCAGAAGCTGGAGCTTCCCTGGATCGTTGTCGCCTCAGGCTCGCTTTTGGCGGGGTTCAGTTTCAAGGGCAGTCGTTAATTCTGTGGAAATCTGAATGATGACTGGAAACCTTTGGCCCAGTGTCACCATCGTTTAACCAGTAATGTCAAAGAAAAAGATTAAACCTTAAACTGAGGGATATCAGTGATTTTGGACTTTTTTTTGGGGGGGGGGGGGTTCCTCACTTTATCAACCTGCCTGATATGAAGTGACATGAACTTGGTTTTACATGCAGATGATGTCATTATTGTACTAGAATAAACTAGCTTTTTCCTCTGTGTCACGTTTCAGAGAGCCACACAGGTGCACAGGTGATTATGGATATTGCCATGAACATACGTACTGTAGTTTATTTTGGAGAAATTCCACTTACACCATATTGCTGCCGTAAGTACTCACTTGAGCACCGAATGTGTATAAATCTGCAACTAAAATAGTTTCCAAGAAATATGTTATTACATGATTTTTTTTTAGGAAATTATTTGGCAAAAAAATAAAAAATAAATGATATATTTGTGACAAATTTTTAAAGGGCATATTGTTGGTTTTGTTCATTTTATGGGATTTGTTACTACTAGAAAAATACAGAATAATACCAAACGTATCCTTTAATAGTGTAATAGTAATAGCAAGTTTAAAGTTCTTAGTTCTTACTAGTTGTATTTAAATATATTTATTTATATATGTATATAAATTACTTGTTTACTTATTGGAAAGAAAATTAACATGTATGAAATATCCAGTAAGTAGCTGGAAATATTTTCCTCTTTGGGGAATTTTTTCAACACATTTACAGCTGGGAAGCTTCACATCGACGCTGCTACAGTATCTTATAATATAATTGTCTTATTGTTTTATTCTGTTTGTCAGTCAGTTGACTTTCATAATACTTAAACAGAGCGTGACAGTATGTTAGTGTTGATGAAGTGTCCCCAGGTTTGCATTTTCATGTACCAAACACAGATGCTCTACAGGCCAGAAGAGGGTACTGTTCCCGTTTTTTCTACCTCTGCTTTGCAACGAAATTATTTTTACACACAATAACACCAAAGATTGATGCATTATCCCTGCACTGAGGCAAATTCCTATGCTGAGTTACGTTGGCGAGTTGATAAAGTGATGAATCGTCATGTGGTCAGTCAAAGCGTACGGGTGGCGACTTCACTGTAGTGTGAGTGCATGGCTGCCAATAGTATTTCAAATTGTCATCACTCAGGGGAATAGAGCACACTGTGATCCCGATAAGAGACCCGTGCTGCTCTGGAGGGATTGAATGGAGAGCCCAGTTCAATTAATCAGAGCCCTATCCCTATCTAATTGTGCCAATAAGGCAGCAGCTGTGAATGGATCGGAGGCAGGACTGACGTGCTGATAGCCGTCACCTCGGCGACAGCGAGAGACGTTAAATATTCATGCCTGTCACTCACCTCATGCAGAGCTGGTGTCGCTCTCTTTCGGGCACACACATACACACACACTTAACCTTCAATTTATCTTCATTCGTTTTAGATTTAGGCTCGGTAAAAACAAAAAAAACACGTTTCCATAGCGGAGATATGGAGGATCAGCAGACAACCTTGCTCTTGTGTTTTTGTTTCCTTACTGCTGGTGCTGCTTCCTGCACATTTTGATACCAGCCCGTCTTAAATACACACCTTTCATCTCTCTGATTTGCTGTTTGCTTATATGCTTAGCAGCTCAGCATCACATCCAGTCCTCTACTCTCTCTTGTATCTCCAGCCACCCATCGATCCATCACTCTTACCTTTTCTCTTTACTTCTCTGTGTCTCCTCCTATCTCTCTCCTTACTTTATCTAATCCTTCTGTGGTTCCATCTCTTCTCTCTCCTCCTACTCTACTCGATCTCTCACTCTGCTTTTTTCTCCCTCCTTCTGTATCCATATTCATTGCTACCACACTTTCTCTCCTTCTCCATCGTTCCTCCCCTGCCCTCCATCTCTCCCTCTCTCTAGGTTGACTGGCAGGAGTCTCTGGCTCTCCCACAGGCCACCTGTCTCTGTGCTCCTTGTTGCTCCATTTAGTTTTTTGTTTTTTTTGTTTTTGTTTTTTGTCATTTATTTTGTGAATGACGGCTATCAGCAAGACACAGGAAGAGAGACGTCCTCCTGGAGAACTGAGGTGTCGCTTCGGGGAAAAAAAAGAGTGCTCTGTTGTGTCTAAAGTGTGTCACTATGGAAATGTGTGCCTGTGTGTGTCTCCTGACAACTGGTGTGTTGGGTTCATTGAACTGTTTCTTCGTGATGGAGTGCAGGCACTTCAAAGGGCTTCAATGGGATTACACCCTCGCTGAGATGTCAACACCCATGACTCGCTTTAATTGCCAAGGATAATAGATATGCTGACAAGATGAGTTGTCTGAGTGGCACGTTTTGACACTGAACATCAGAGTAGAAAACCATCGAAAAAAAATGCATGTGAAATAAAAAATGACGTATAAACATGCCGCTTATAATTACAGTGCACTCTTTTGCTAGTTTTTTGTAGAACTGTCATTCAATAGTCACAACTGAATGTGACTTCGGATGCCGTCTCCCTTGGACAACTGCGTGTGATTGATAGAAAAGTATTTCCAGTGCAATCTGTGAAAGAAATATGTAGCTGTACTACCGAGAAAACAATGGAGCATGTAGCCCGAAGCACCAAAAAAATGTCACTTAGTGTTAAGACTAGAAGAAGAATATGGTGGGAGGTTCACATGGATGCAGTATACCTCAATACCTCAGTAATGGCCAGAGTCTATCACTTTTGTTGCAGTCACAACACAAATTACAGTGCAAGGATTATGCATTGTGCACAATATCTTTCCATTTTTCCTCAGCACAACAAATGCTATGTACTCCAGACATGTATCAGTTAATGATTATTTTTATTATTAAATAGTCAACTAATTATTTTCTGGATTAATCATAATGATCTATAAAATGTCAGCAAATTGCCCATCACAACTTCCACAGACATTTAAATATTAATATTTTAGAAGCTGAAACCAGTGATTTTTCTTTTATTTTTTTGTCATATTTTCTTAAAAACGACTTATTGTCAATTAATTCTCTGGTGATTGACTAATCAATCAATCGACTAATCGTTGCAGCTCTTATGATGCAGCTCTTATGCAGTCAGTACTTTTGCTGTATGCGTTTGAGCACTATGGCGTGCATTATAATAAAAAAATCCATGGACTGATTGTTGATTGATAATAATTTGACTATGGACCTCTCATTTATTATCATCATATTCCACATATTTTAATATCAAACACATTTAAAGACATTTGCAATTACGACTTTGTTAATAAAGTTGGAAAATCTGGGTTGGGAAATTCAATGTGTATGAATTTCTCTGACTTTTTTGATCATCTGTAAGATCTATCGGTTTTCATTTCCCTAACTCCCATTTTCCTCCATCTCTCTGTAGGCTGCTATGCTTCCTTCTCTCCTGTAGGGGGAGTGAGAGGGCCGGGAGTGATGGCTGCCTGCCATCCTCCCCTCTTCCTCCTCCTCCTCTCATCTCGCATTAATCTGAGGTGACAGAGTTTCATACACCACGGCCACGCACCAGTGCCCTGTCCCCCATGTCATGTGTCCAGGCTGCGCTTCCCCAAATGTGCCAATGTTGTGCAAGAAAAACAAAACGGAGGCACAAGCCTTGTTGAGCCTGCAAGTGTCAGAAGGAGCTAGGAAATATCAGAGAAACAGCAATTTGAGATAACTATGACTGTTGGGTACATTTTCGTCTTTGGTAACATGTTCGCTTGTAATATGTTGCTGGTCCCATTTGCAGGTTTGATATTGAATTTGAAAGTATTAGTGCATGAGCCGGTCTGCAAACAAGCTACAGCATCTCGGTGGCTTTAGCCTGTAGCTACTGTTGTCACAGCGCATGAAGAGCGGCTCAGAGGTGGATAGTGTGTTTGCTTATGACCCTGGAGAGCACATTTAGGTGGCTTTTGTGTGGGAGTTGGAAGGATTAAACATGTAATAAATGTAGGTGGGCAGTGACACAGTGAAGAAAAGGCTGAACTGAACCCCTCAGGTGATTTCAAAAAAAAAAAGAAAAAGAATAAAGTCTTGATATTCGAGTAACTATCACATGCCATTTAAATCCTTCACTCAGAAATAAACCATTTTTTAAAAGGTCATCCTGTACAGTTAAGGGTTTAAATGGCTTTTATCTCAGCGTTTTGATTAATATGCCTTTCCCCGTGGATAGTGTACTGTTTTTTTTTCTTTCAATACCTTGGAGGCACCTAGAGAAAGAGGAAAACTAGGCCTAATTTGTCTCCTGCCAACTTACCAGGAGCAACTGCCAGATCTCTATGACCTTAAAAGCAATCCTCTGCCATTTATCATTTTTATTAAGAAGAATTGTTCTTTGCCAGGTGTGTCTCTGTGGGATGTGGACACTTACGGGTAGTTGGTAACTTCTTCTATAAACTTAACATCCATGAGTACATGCAAGGAACCACATTAACTGTACTTTACATACAAAGTATTCTAATAGTCTTATTCACTACATTTACAATAGTAGAAAAACAAAAATACTTTACTTTGCAAGCAACTAGCTGGGCGGTTGTTTCTGTTGTTTTCCTCTCAGTCATCATTTTTCAAGCTGTAACTGTAAGTTAATTTGGTTAATTGGGTAAGCAACATATTGAAGACAAATACAAGGTATAAAACATTACAAACGTGGCAGCAGATCAGAAATGTATTTTGGCCCTAAACCATTTAGTGCTTTAGAAACCAACATTTGAAAACAATTCTTTGACGCACAGAAAGAGGGTGTAAAGACTGCCATTAGTCCAATTCCTTTATTTTGGGGTGAGACCTGTAAAGACACTGTTACAGTAGTCAAATCTACTGAAGATAAAAGCATGGACAAATTTTCTTGGACATAAGCCCTTTAATTTGTGATATATTCTTCCATTGGTATGGGGCTGATTTGTAATTATCTTAATGTGGCTGTTAAAAATTCAGGACTGAATCCATGACAACACTGAGATTTGTGGTTTTTAACAAACGATTGAAGCTGGACGCCGACTTTTAATTGTTTTTTTTTCTTGGCTCCAAAAACGATTACTTCACTTTTGTCTTTGTTCAGTTGAAGAACATTCTGGCACAGTCATTGATTTTTTCAATGACTGGATTGGTCCATAGTCGCCTGGTGATATGGTTATGTAAATGTGTGTGTCATCTGCATAAATATAGTAAGATATTTTGTTGTTTTCCATAATCTAAGCAAGTGGGAGCATGCAGATGTCAAACAGAGGAGGTCCCAGATTGAAACCTTGGGCAACTCCACATGTCATTTTTGTCCACTCAGATCTGTAATTATTTAAAGACCCAAAGTAGTTTTCTGTCCTTTAAGTAGGATTGAAACCAGTTTGATATGAACATATAATTGTTCATTAGTGAGATGTCTAGATTGCGGTTTTGACTTTTGTATGTTTAATGTCCTTCAAGCAGTTTTTATCGATCAGATAAAATTCTGTCAATGTAGTACATTGTAAATAACTTTAGTACAAAAGTTAAGAGGTTGCGATATATATATAATGGAACTGCATTCCTGCACACATGCAGTCTTTGGACTTTGGATGGTTGGTTTTGCTCGGCATAAGATTTGTTGACAACATGAAAAATATAGGAAATTGTCAGCCATATCCTTTAAAATTATGATCCCCAAAGTGCTATTTAGACATTCAAACGAGGGCAAATGATCATCCTTTCTGGGTCTGTGTCTGAAAGGCCAAACATACTCAAAATGTCAGCCCTATCAGCCTGTGCACTGTGTGTGAGTTTGTGTATATGTATTTCTGTGAGTAGGATCACTGTGTGTTTTGTGAACACTGTAGCCAGTGCCTGAGGTCAGGAGGAAGAACATCTGTCTGTGAAAGGACGTTAGTAATGCCTGAAGGACAAATCGTGCTTTTGGCCAGCTCAGCTGCGCATCGTGATGCACGGGACTGCGTGCAAATGTGTGTATCTGTGTGTGAAATTCACTTCTGTATTTGTGCAGGTATGTGTCCAAATCTTTGTTACTGCCTGCATGCGTGTCCTAATGCAGGTTCATGTGTTTCTGTGTTTTTGTGTTTGAGCCAAGGTTGGACAGCCAGCAGTGTTTGATTACTGCCCCGTTAAGAAATAATGGATTGCACAGTTTTCGCACATTACACACTATTTCTTGCAGTCAAACACACATACACACTCCCACACTTTTCTTTCTTTCTCACAGAGACATGCAATCTCTCTGTCTCTCATTCTCACATCCACGCAACCATACACAGTGTCCCACCATATTCCCCTGCTCCTCACAGCTGGGCCTGAGGAAGCAGTACTGACATATGGGCTAGCCAGCCTGCAGCATTGCTCAACTCAACCTGCCAAGCTGAACAAAAACACCCTCCTCCCTCTTTAGATCAATGGCAGTCCCTTCCCTCCTTCTCCCTTTCTTCCTCCACCACCATCTCTGCCTCCTTCGTCCAAGGCTACCATCCCTTTTCCTGCATGCTTTATACAATGTGGTTTCTGACTAAAATTTAATGAGTTCATTTTTATTTGTCTCATCGAACAATAAAGGAAGGAGTCTCTGTCTGTCTGTCTGTCTGTATGTCCTTCGATTTCCTCAATGAGCGTTCATCCAATGGTCTTGGCATCTTGGTGGATGTATTGCTGTGGACCCACAGAAGTGCAGTGTCGAATATGAAAGTGTTAAAGAGATCATTAAAAGAAAATATTTAGTTGATCTTGACTTATCCAATATGGCTGCCATAAATACTGGTGCTGCATTTGTTGACTAGCGGATCTTGACCTCTCCAATATGGCGGTATGTATTTGTATGTGCATTTCTATATTTTTCTCAGTAGTGTGTCGAGTGTGAAGTTTTTTTTTGGATCAGTGATTCTCGAGAAAGCTGCAAGCAGCAATACCAGAGGCCAAGAAATCAGCCCGTTCCTGAACAGGCACATTTTGAACACGGCAATAGTAATAAAAAATAGATCGATTTCAATTATGTCCATTACAATAGTCGTCACAGATGCTTAAGTCCATCAGGCATACAATTTACAATTCAAATTAGATGAAATTGATTGCTGCGCCATCAGTGCCAACAGTCTCCAAACATGACCCAGCACATTAAATTACATTTGTGTTCATTACAGGACTTCTTTTGTGATGTACTTTTTTTTTGGGTGTACACACTCATCTACAGTTTACTTTAATTAGAGACAAACCCCACAAAGGGTGTGGGAAGTGTTTCACTAAGGTGTATATGTGTTACAAAAAGTGGGATCACATACTTGAAGGGAGTGATATTTTTCCCCCCCATCTGTGATACAGTAAAGTGTTTGTCTGCAGCTTTGTGTTTGGCTGAAAACCAAGCGTGTCTTTTCCCGTCTGTCTTCTAATATTACAAGTTAATAATTAAAGCCTTTGACTTTGAGGAACTGACACTAAAACATGACGCTAACTGTTGACTGTTTCACATCACAGCAACATCTACTGCTGTCAAACCGTAGCTGCTGTAAACACAACGTGAGAGACACCACCACCATCAGAACAAAATACCCTAACACTGGCCACACTTGGATAATTGACTGTATGAAGATGGATGCAGAAAAAGATGCTGAACTTCATTCTTCTCACAACTACTTCCATCGCTTTTCACCAAGTGAAAGAGCATGAATGCCTTTGAGGGGATACTGTCCAAAACTGTGAATTGTTATTCCAGATATCACTTATATATCACGGCAGACTTTTTTTCTCCACCTTCAGTGGCTAAAAGCACACCCGGCCTAAAGGATTGTGTGTTAATGGACATTGCGGCCTCTAGGTGAGACCATACCAGGTCTTTTAACAGTAATTTATTTTAGCACTGACATATTGACATATTGTGTTTTAAATGAAATCCTGTAGATTTGTGTTTAAGGTGTAATATCTGATATGGTTAAAAGTCAGTGCGCTTGCCTAATGCTGCCTCCCTGTTAACACTGAGTGCAGGCCTGGCAGCTTCCTGTGCCCACTCATGGCAACCCCAGAGAGAGCCAGTGTTATGTCACGTCTCCAGCTGCAAACTCTACGACATCTGACCAATCAAATTCTGCCACATGCAGAGTAAAAATACCCTCCAGGTGTTTTGCCCCCCACCCCCCTGCTGAAAGCAGAGGTGGGAATGATGCTTATTAGTTGGGCTGATGTGTCAGGGTGGGGTAGAAAGGTATTCTGGGTCTTTTCTGTGAGTCAAGTTGTCAGTGATGAATTGCACTGAGCCGAGCAGCAGTAGGGGAGAGAATGAGTGGGCTTGTTCTTGCTCAAGCAGATGTTGATTGAGGAAAATTACCATATTTAGCTCCATGTAATTGGATAGTGTTGACATCAAGATGGTTAGTCAAGAATTTAACTTTTTAACAGTCACGGATTTAACGTAAGCTCATGGATCATTCTAGTCATTTATGTGCAGCTCTCGGTCTGAAATACATGTTTGCGTCTTCATTTAGATTGCAGTGTTTAAAGAGAATGAACTGAAGGTATTGATCTGGATGGAAAAAAAGGCACAAACCTATGCCTCGGCTTATCAAACATGTATTTTGTAACCTTCTTGTGCAGTAGATAAAAGTAAACGCAGTAAAAGCAGCCGATTTGTCTCCTCTGGATTCCATGGCAACAGTTGAAAATCTGGACAGAGAGAATCATCACTTTAACCCTGCTGAAAATCACTACCATCCCTTCAATAGCCTCAAAACCATCCAGAGAGATTACCTGAGGTTTGCAGCTCCTATATACTCTCTTAATTTCTCTGTCATGGAGTCAGGGCAAGCACAGTACTCAGTCAGCCATTATGAAAGCACTTTCCAAATTAAGAATATTTAGAGAGACTATAAAGAAACACGGTCGCAATAAAGCTACTGTATGCAACTGTAGCTTTATTGGTGCTCCTGATCAATGAGGAGTTGGTAGAATGTGAGGTTAATTCAGGTTTACTGTTACTCATTGGCACTAAAACATATTCAATTAGTCGAACAGAGTGCTCGGCCACTCTCCGCTGCGGTTTCATACATTAATCTGGAAGAGGGAATTAAAAGAGGGCGAGAGAAAAGCTGTGTGCACTGACAAGTCTCTGTTTCAAATTGAATCAGGATGCACTGAGAAGACTTGGATTTAGATGGAAGCTGAGTGTCTTAGTTTTCTTTCTGCTCCAATAATGTCACCCTGCTATGAGGGATATTCTTACTAGAGCTTGGTGGTATGGTGATATAAAGTTTGTGAGATCATGTAAATTTGCTGTATTCGTTGTTACCCTGGTAGCTATTGATGTAATATGTTTTGGGGTGTTATGTGACTTGTTAATGTCTATATTGAAATTTTATGTAACATTTTATTTGCATTACCTTTATTTGTTAAGTATTAGTAGTACTGTCTGGCTGGTTATTTCATTCATAAACAATTTCTCAAAAGATTTTTTTCACCACATACTGTATCACGTTTGTAGATCATAACAGAAACACAGTGATCACAATATAAGAGTTAAAACATGGTTGATACACACAAACGATAAAAACTTATGTTAAAACAAATGTTATTGCTATATAAAATTACAACAGACTTTTATCAATATTGCCCGCTAACAATTCTTACTAAATGATTGATTACACTTCACAATAGAAAATAGTATAGGTTTGTCCTGCATTCATTTTGACCCATTGGTCAAGTACAATATTCCTTGTGTTAAATGTGTATGTATATATCTATCATCAGAGCTTTTTTAAAAACAGAGAGAGAGACCAAACACCAGTTCCCCACCTTTTTTTGTATTTGTACGTGAAATATATATATATATATATATATATATATATATGATCTAATTTAATGGCAATCCATACAATAACTGTCAGGATATTTCACTTTGGATCAACATGAAAAACATCCTGAGAAATGACTTATAGTGCATATTTGCATCTCTTTCAAAGTGCCGTTAAAAGAAAAAAAAAAACATGTTTAATATTGTGAAGAAACAGAATGGAAATGGGAAATGTAAACATGTAGAAAATAAGAAGTAATCATGGGGAAGATAAATATATAAATATGTAAAAAGAGGTGATAAATACAACATTAGAAGGCAGAAGTTTAAAGCCCACTCGTAAAGACAGTCACACTGGACTCATAAAGAATGGATGCTGCTTAATATATTTTTAATCAGGGAGGTTTGTACTGTAGTTTCATCATAACAAGCAATATGTTGGCACCACGTAAAGGCTGCATTACAACGTAATTTTCTTACACTTTGGTTGAGTAATCACATAAGCAGCTGATTTATGATGCTTGTCTGTGATTAAGTTGCATATGAACAAGATTTTGATGCTGTGAAGTGAAGCATCTTCTGCTCGGCTGCTCTAACTAGATTACTGCAGTAGAGATGTGCATTTATGTGTCTTCGTGTATCCGATGTGATACAGCTGTAGTGTTTTGGTGGAGAATATTAGTAGCTTGAAGTGGAGCAGTGTCTGCATTAAATTTTTATTTGCCCTCACTTTGATGGACACACATCTCCAACATACCAAATAGTCTTTTTTTTTTTTTTTTGTGCATCCACAGACGCAGGCAAAACACACACTCGCACACCCTTTCATATTAACAAAGCTCCTTTAGAGTGAGAGGTACTCGGCTGTCTTATGGGACATATGGCTCAGTGTGACCTGCTAGTGTCCTTCACTGTTGTTGGCTTCTTCCCAAACCCCTCTAGGCTGCACTATCCTGCACTGGCCTCTGCAGTTAGTACCACCTTCTGACACTGGCTCTCTGTGTTCACACCAGATCTTTTATGTCCCAACGATGCATTTCTGTTAGTCTCAAAAGGACACAGTCAAAAGCGCAGCAGTATTATATCAGAACAAACAAGGCTGCTATTATTTCCAGAGACTCTTTGACTCTTTATGTCAGTAAGGATACATAGAGGACAGTGGCTGCAATTCACATTTAAAGGGAACTTAGTATATGCACTTACAGGTCTATATCTTTTATTCTGGGGCTCTGCTAGAATATGTGCATGATTTAGAATTCAGAAAAGCTCATTTTTAATCTCATACTGCCTCTTTATGCAGCCCTTCAGTTCAGACCCTGCATGAAACAGGCTGTTTTAGCTCCCGTCTCTCTGTTCTGATTGGCTAGCTCTTGGACGCTGCCCCCTTCGGTAGACGTCCACCGTCTCTGGAAGCTGTGTCAACAAACTATATTAGTAGGATTTCACTACTTTCTTCTTCGCTTGAAATGTCTCAAACACGTTCATACATGTTCGAGCTGAAATATATGAGCGGACAATGCAAACAACACATGGAACGGCCTTAGCAACGACCTTAGCAACCAAAGCTTCAGGACAGACGGCTACTACCTCAAGTTTTAGAATAACAGAAAATCAGAAAAAGCAAAACAGTCCCCATTAAAGCACTATATCCATAACCAGGTTTAAAATAAATAAATAAATTCATCAGTCAGCATTTGTTGAAGACGTAATAATGTTATTTTTTTGGTTGCTTGGGTGCTCCTGCAGTAGAAAATGGGATTGATTTATACAAAACCGGCAGGCCATAAATCCAGTACAATGAGCAAAAACTCTGTGGGGAGCTCAGCAGGAATGCAGAGTCGGGTGATAATTCTCCGTCAGTTTGTCATATTTGATCCATTGTTTATTTGTTCTTGATTAGTAGTGCTGTAAACGTGCAGAAAATTGTGGCACATTTCCAAATGTTGACATGTACGCATCCCGGCATATTATTTTGAGATGAATTTCTATCATCACTTTTTATTCTTTTGTGTATTGTGTATTTCAACGTACTAGCATTGGTGTCGAGTGAAGATTTAGGCTACAGTTGTGTGTGTTTGGTAGCGCACGCTGTATTTTCTGTGGTTTTAAAAGGACTTGTGTTACTGATTAGTGTGGCACATTCTCCCATTTATTTTCCCCTCAAGTCTCACTTTTATGAATTCAGGGACTGTGGGGCCAAATGTGATGGAGCTGTGAAGTGTGCTTTATTTTTTTTCTATATATTTTTTGTTTTCTTTTTGCTTTCAGTTTTTAGATCAGACATAATGCTTAGAACTGTTGTGATGAATGATATCTTAAAAAAAACAATTTAGCTTTGTCTATTTGCAGATAAGCTGTTCTCTTACTCTAAATGTTTTTTTTACTAAATCCTTTATCACATGCAAAAAAAGGAGAAGGACAAATGGTGTAGTTGTGTATTAATATTCAGTGCAGTACTTCAGGATGCAGTTCTTCATGAGTGTGTGTGTTTGTGTTTTGACCTTGTGCTCTGTCTGTGCAGGTACACCCTTTGCTGATGCGCGAGAGGCGCTCAGAGTCTCACAGGAACAAGCTACTGCGGCGGACAGTCAGCGTTCCTGTTGAGGGAAGACACCATCCCGAGATGGGTGAGCTGACAAACTTCATTTTAACATCAGGCTTTAACATATCAAAATGTCTGAATCTTAAAGTCCTTCCAGTGGTTCGAAAACAGAATCAAATCCAGGTAAAATTCCTATTTTAGCAAAGATTCCTCTGTACTTTAATTCAGCTTCTCTTCCTCTTGTTACCTGCATTACTTTAGGTTAACTCACTTATAATAATAGGGTAGTTGCATAGCAACAACAATGATGTAAAGCTCTTTGCTTTCATTTCAGCTTTTACTCTCTCTGTTACCAGTACTGTCACAGCATCCCATCTGATCGGGGCTTAAGGCAGCTGTTTTCTGTCAGCCAGAATTCAACTAGTTATTATTATCAGTTATCCTGCCTTGGAATGAAATTCATGTATTGATAACTTAAAAATCATCTTGTGATTTCTGTCTTATCTATTGATATTTCTTCCTCCATCTATATAGAGAAAAAAAACATTTAAAAAAGAGACACTAAAACATGAAAATACATTAAAATTGAGATGTAAATGAGCACAAAGTGCAATAAACAGAGCCTACATAGGCCAGTTCGTATAGGTAAGTTTTTACTTGGCTTTTAAAAGTTTCATCTCTCTGCATCGTCTTCTCAATGTCTCCTTGGACTCTGTGAAACTGACCATCTGATGACTGACTTCCTCTCTTTTTGCCTGACTCAGTCTCTTTGGGCCTTCGACAAATGTCCCGCTCAGTTTCTCCCTCTTCCTTCACCCTCCACCTCTCCATCTCACTCAGCTATTTTAAGGGCCTCCCTTGTGTCGCCCTCTGTCTACGATCCTACTCTTACTGCTGCCTCTTTGCTCCCTAAAAGTTGTGCTGATTCAACCGGATAAATATCTCCACCTTATTTCTTGTGGTGGCTGTCTGACACATCCGTTGACATGGTCGCGCCACATTTTGACATACTGTATGCTGACAATACCAAGAGTCTTGCTGCATTTTTGTCTGTCCTTAAAGGCATTTTGAGGTACTATAAATATCCATATAAACAAGGCTTGCGTGTAGCATATTTTGGAAACATATAAAACAATGAATGAAATGCATCTTTCCCAAAATTGAAAGACATGGCCTCACTATCATTAATGGATTCAAATAACGACAGACGGTTCAGAGCATTTACGTGAGCTGAGAAAAGATTAAACTGCAGATGCTGCAGCTGCTGCAGCTGCCAAACCCGGGTCCATGTGTTTGTGACAACACTAATACGTTAACCCTGATTCATTATTCATCACAGGAGTAAAAGCCTGCATTCTTTACATGATATTGATGAATGGAGACATTTGACAACAATCCCAGCTGGATGTCTGATGGAAGATATTAGGCTCTACAGTCGATCTGCGATTAGTCAAACACAAAATGCCTCAATAGGTCTTTTGGCTCCTCTACCCGCTGTCGCATCAGTTCAAGTGATGCAGACGCATTCATTTTTTCTTTTCTGTTCACTTCCTCGTACCTTTAAGGCTCCAGAAAACATTTTAAAGTTGTGGAGGTAATTAACGTTTAACGAAGACATTCATTTTGCTGGATAATTATAGTGCGGCACGAGCATTTTATGCAAATATGGGACTTAATTAACATTTCATGATTGTGACAGGAGACTTTTCTTTACTAGACAAATACATGCTTCTTCCTCAGCTGCTTCTTTATGTTTAGTTGCAAGCTACTGAATAACTATTATAAAAAAAACAAAAAACAAAAACAAAACATGATGTGATTATGATTCAAAATGATGCGTTTCTGGTAGTACTTCAGTTGATGGACAGTATACACTGAGTATTATAGAATTAAAGAAGATTATAATGAGAACTAACAAATTATATGTATTTCTTTTAGCATAAACACATAAACAAAGCTTTTGGTAAGGATCTGTCAAATGTAGTAATTAAAGATATAATCTGCAGGACATTGTACAGTTCAACAATAAATATTATTATCATAAAAGTTGGCAGTAATAGACTCTTGTTTAAGATAGGCATCAGTATTGTAATGTAAGTTAGTTAAGGACACTATATAATTATATATATATATATAAAATTTCCAGCTAATTTGCATTGCATTATGAGGTGATCAGTTCTCCATACTTCATTTTAAGTGATGGTGATGTAGTTAGATACACAGTAGACAAACAAAAGGAAAACATTAACTTTCTCTCCGTCTCTCCCTCATTAACCTAGAGAATGCGATGTAATAATCCACATTAATGAATTTGGCCTTTAATGTTTTGTGTTCAAATTGTAAATTGACTCTATCTAAGGCTGCTCTGTTATTGAGGGAAACCTTATTATCTGAATGACTTAGCCGCAGGGAGGAGGAGAAAAAAATAAATAAATAAATAAAAAAATCGCAGCACTACGAAGCTGATTGGTTGTGAACATCGGCTGAATGGTTTAAACGTGTGCTGCCTTCTCCTCAGTTTGTCCTTGTAAAGCTCACTTATTCCTTTTAGCCATCTCAGCTTAGCAGACAATTGTGATAAAGCAGACTGAGCTGAGCGATTGTTCTTCCGCCCTTTTCAACGTGTGACCTTCACACAGTACTTTAACAGCGAATTTCAACTTCGAGGCGGCACGCTAGGTGAACGCCATCTTTTCTTTTCTTTTTTTTTTAAATGTCTGCTCATAGTATTTTTCCAAGCTATAGATATAAATAATATAGCATCAGCAGGGATACCTGGTTTTAAACCTCCACCACACGGCCTTTACCCAGTTCCCTTTGTGCTCCACAGTCTTGATCCAAAGATTTATCAGTCTTATCAATAAAACAAAAATCAATCCAGGCATGAAACTCAAATACAGAGCAGCAACTAGCCATTATTTTTATTATCAATCAATCTGCTGATTTTTTTTTTTTTTTTAGATCATTGTTTAGTCTGTGAGTTGTCGGAAAATAATTGAAAATTGCCACAGCTCAAGGAGATATATTAAAAACGTCTCATCTGTCCAACAGACCGAAACCCAAAAGACACTCAGTTTACTGTCATAGATGACAAAAAAAAAACAGTAAATCCTCACATTTAAAAAAAATCTGGATAATGGATACGACGAGAATAGTTGCTCGTTCATTTTCTGCTGATGAAGTATTCGATTAAGTGACTAATCGTTGCAACTAAATGCTGCATCCCATCTGTCAATACACCCGACTCCAGGCTGCTACGCTCGCAGGAGCCACAATGTCAATTTTACTCACATATTTCTGCTTGTATAGCACATGAATGAGCTTTACATACATGTACGCTCCACTTTGATTCAGTTGTAATACATGACCTTAATGTACAGTACCAACTAACAACTTCCACAACACTTTTTGATCCATTAACTCTAGAAAGACGTGCCAGGCTGACCTTAACCTACTGCTGTGGCGTGAAAGGGTCTTAGAGTGGGCTGAGAAGCTGTCAGGCTAGTTTATACATTTTCACTCAGTTTGGTTTATGAAGTGGGAACAGGAAAAGTCACAGGGGTGCACTTTAAATGACATCCAAGTTATTTTTAGTTGTAGAAAAAAAAAAAAAAAAAAAAGCTGGATTCATAAATGAATTTAAAGTCTAATGCAGTGATAGAGATAATTAGCTGCTTCAGTGTTACACACCAGGAGCGTTCGGCGTCAATGTGAGTTAAGAGTGTTGTGCAAAGGTGACAATGTATAACCCCCCCCCCCCCCCCCCCACACACACACACACACACATACACACACACACGAAACATGCAAGAAACCCAGGCTTGTTCTTGGAGAGATTTGCTGAATCATCTGACTGTCTTGCCTTTGGAGCTGTAAATGAATACAAATGGTTTTGCAACACAGCGTTTGATGGATGTTGACACAGAAGCCTCCTGAAAACGAGGGCAGCGCTTTATGAAGCAGCATGTCCGCTGGGTCGGATCAATAGAGGGCTGATTAAAGCTGCACTTCTGTTAAGTGTTTTTGAACGCTTTGAATATTTTACTGAACTATACATTTGAGCATAAACAATTACTGTTGGTGGAAAATATGTGTTTAAAGTTAAACTAAATCAAAGGCTTGTTGTGACTTGACATAAATGTAAATTTCAAACAGCAAGGTTGAATTGTATTGTACAGTTTTTTGGTCTTTCAGTCTCCAGAGACTCTCAAACACGGTCAAAACCAGAGCAAAAGTACCAAACGGGCTGTTTTATAGAGGATGGGTTTACACAAAGAATTAGCATCTATATTTCTCACATCCGAGTGTGTGCAATGGAAAATTGAGCCAAATGGACCCCGGTTATAGCATATTATCCATATAATAAATCTCTGCTGGCAACAGACTTAAAATTGGTTTCATTTCAATAAGCTTCATTTTGTTACTGCAATAACAAAAAAATGTTCAGCTGCTTTTGATTATGGCTTAAATTAGGTTTTTGGTTACCTGATTAACCAAATATCATCCTAGGATATCACATGATTGTAACTGCTCCATAGGATTGCCAGATGAAGATCACACTGATCAATATGGAGAAGATAAGCATAATGTGACCAAGAATGTGGCTTATGTAGGTTCAGGAGAGACGAAGTGAAAATTAAGCCGTGTGTAATGTTTATTAATTTACTTTAGCTGTATTTCTGAGTTGTAGAAAGCTTAAACTTAAACATCCAAGATCTCTCCGAGTTTAGACGAGAGAGTCGAGAGGACAAGAGCTCAGTCCTCCTCCGATGTTTGGGTGGGTGGTTACAGCGATATCAAGCGAGACTGACATTATTAGAAAACAGCTAAAGATAAATACTGATGTTTCAGACTAAAAACGTTTCACCACCGGGCAGACGATCAGATCAGCTTCACCTCTTTCTTCACAGCTGGCATTTTTAAGACAACATGTCAAGGCACACTTATAAACACAATGTATTAAGATTTCTATGCAAAATAAAACAATATGTAAATGGATCGATTCTAATATGATAATATGAAATGTCTTTCTGGGTGATATATCCCTCGTGGGCTGGTGTGATATAACAGGAGCTATATTATCATACCTTAACAACATGCATAAAGGGAAAAAACAGCAAGCTCGGTGTTGGTTTGAGTGACAGCCGGTCACCAGCTCTCCAATACCTCTTAGTCTGCTTCAGGTGCAGTAGTGAGCTTAAACACACACACACACACACACACACACACAAGCATCCTGTCGGCTCACTTGTCTATGGGGACTGCTTCTATCTGCCATGAGATGATGAGAAGATTTTTAAGCCTCTATGAAAGGTTCACTCACCAAACGCTACCTCTCTGCAAGGTGTTTAAACCAGACGATTTCAAGCCAGTCAACTTCTCTTTGATATGTTTCGGCTGCATACACCATTAAAGTCAAGTATCTATATATCTATATGGTACCTCATATACTATGTGCATTCTTTAGTACCGTACTCTAAAATATTCCAGGAATGTGTCTCGGTGGCTTTGGTGCAGAGCGATGCTGTCAGTATTTATTGCAATACTTCACTCATTAATCCTCAGAGTATATCACGGACCTGAAAGCTTGATGATCAATAAATTACTAATAATCTTTACTATCTATTGTACACCACATACTTGTGTTGTTGCTGCTGGACATTTCACTCAGTAATGCAGCTCTCACTTTGCATCCGTGTGTTTTATCCTCCACGGTATACTGGCACCCCCACCGTGTGCGTATATTATCTGCCAAGTGTACATACAAATATGACAACATGAATTCATGTGTAGTGGAAAATAAAATGTGCAAGACATTAACAAGGTGGTAAATATAGTGTAGATTTACATTGTGTATGTTTCGATAATAATATTACCTTATTATTGAAAGCAATGGACAGGAGAGAATGAGATTCAGTGTATAGATATGTACATTTCCTCTCAATAAACCTCTTATGATGAGCTTTGGGGTCAAATATGAAAACACAATATTCTGAAATAATTTTGGTTATTTCATATGAGAGATTTTATGTATGTAGTTTAGTACACAAATGCCTCTGAATACTTTTACATTGGATAATGGTTGGATAATTATTAAAATGCCATCATGACACAGTCATGTTGATGTAGACGTACATACACCACATCAAACGACATCAACTCATTTCACATTTTCCCCTGGGGTGGTATTAGGGAGATCTGGCACATCAACATATATCCTTCTGGGAAATAAATCACTTCATACAGCTGTTTAATATGTCCAAACTCCCCCAGGACTCAAACTAGTCAACAAGATGGCAGTCATTACCTCACTGCAGTTTTCCTTCTTTTTTTAGGCTTTTAGTTTAGTACTTTTGCTCGGTGACACCCTGCTTCACACTCAGTTACACACATTCACACCTGGCAGATGCCCAGTACAACCAGTCTTTTACTATCGGGTGCTTCACAGCTCTTTAGGCAGCGTTTCGGGGTGAAAGTGTTATGTTGAGGCACATCTAAACAGTAGCTGCAGGTGGGAGTGTTTCACATCCACTGTCCTACATTTTAACCTAAAGTTTTCAAGCTTTTTCACACATTAAAACTGCATATTAACGTCATTTGTGGGCATGAGGGATCTGAGTACATTGCATAAAAAGTATGTAAAGAGGTCTCCAGAAATAGCAGAGCCAGATATCACTCCAGCCTGTGTATTACCAACTTTAGAAACTATTAGTTTAATATAGTTTTTTTTTTGAAGATGTTGATTAATCCAATCCAAATTCATCATGATGTCAATCCATCCAATAGCTGTTGAGATATTCCAACCAACCAACAGACCAATGGACCAACACTGCCTCCTCTAGAGCCACGCTGCTAGCATGGCTAACAATAAGAAAAAGCCTGCTTTCTTGTGTGAGCAAAACCACCAAAGTATCAGTTAGGTCACACCTTCAGTCTACAACAGACCCACGTCGTGCAGCACGAGCACAGTTCAAACAGAAAAGCACTGGAGACTCATTAAAAAAAAGGATTGTTGCTCAACTTAACTTTAATTTATGCATCTCTGTCCTGTGGTCTCTTCATACAAACCAGCATCCCTGCAGATACAAATCCAAAGCACCTATATAACCTTTAGCTTCCTGGCACTTCACAGCATCATCCGCCCAGGTGTGAATCACGATTAGCTTGCTAACAGTTGCAGTGTTAGCACTGTGGTGGTCCAGTGAAGTAGAGACGCAAACCAAGATGCTTCAACCTTGACGTAGCTGCTGCCGACATGACAATACATGTGTCTTGACAAAAGAGTAAAAATAGACTGGAGGAAGTGGTGGAAAAATGGAAAGGACAATGTGGTCGGCATGACGACAGCAGTTATAGTACCGCTCGCTTTAGAGACGTGAATGGAGACGTCAGTGCCAACCAGATATTCATTTATCGAAGTATTTCTGAAGATGTTCAGGTATAAAAGTGAACTACTACTTGTCTGCCCTGTATGTCCAGGCCTAAGTGGTCCTTTTTTCCCCCTTTGGTTGCTTCAATGGTACATTACTGAAAAATCTGCCGTTTTCTATGTCAAAATCCTTGAAAGCTTCACGCAGGATATGAAAACATCAGCCTCTTCTCTTCATAAGCAGATTTACTGTATTTTAGAGTAGCTGTCGTGACCAAAGTAGTCGGCTCATACTAAAACTGAGACAACTAAGACTAAGAGAAATAGTTTTTTGTCTGAATATTAGTTTGACTCTTGCCAGAACTTCAGCTGATTTTGGTAAATATCATCTTTTTTTTACCACTTTTTTACACCAGGGCATATTATAAACTGTCAGAATGAAACACAAAATAGCTCAATAACTCAGTAGCATCACAAATCATGCCCTGTGGTCGTAGTAAATTTTGGATTTTATTTTTATTTTTTTTTCCTTGCAAGCAAATCAATTTCTTAAAATGAATTATTCTTCATCAAAGCAGATGATTGCAGCCTGCTGAGACAGAGATGAACAGCTGGACATAGTAAAGAAAATCTTACGTTTTTCAAAAATAAAGTGTTTCTCTCCCTGATGATGATTAGCCATGTGTGACTACGCATTCAAAAAGACAATTAGCACAATTGCGCTGGTTCAGTAGACGGTTATACAAACCAACAAAATAACTTCTCCATCATGCTGCAATTCGTCCTTCTCCCTCAGTTTAGCTGAAAAACATTTTGAGGAATAAAAATTTACATAAGAGAGAAAAGTTTCAAAACCAAAGAGTTTGAGCCATTTCAATGGAGTTGATCAATGTCTTTTTAAATATCTGCACGTGTCTGCACCTCACCGTGAGTGTGTACTTTGAATTTAAAATGTATTGATCAGTTATTTTATCAAACCCCAGCAGGTGAATTATAATACTTTTTTTTTTTTTTTTTTTAAGAAAACAAAATGCTGCTGGTAGCCTTCAAATTATTAACCGAGAGCTTCTGTGAGCTAAACTAGCTCAGAGCTGCCTAAATCTGCATTATGAACTGACTGTTGGTGGGTCAATACTAGGGCAGCAGCCTGCTAGAGAAATAAGTGCTACTGATTCAAAGCAAAGAAATGCATCTGCAGTACAGCAGTTAATGGGAGGCTGTAGGCTGTGCTGGAAAATGGGTCTTTGGACTTTTATACTGTCGCATCGTCTCTGCATGCTTGTTTAGAGGAGTAGGCACTAACAGGGGGAGGATGTTTGTTGCCTTTTTTAGGGGGAAAAAAAAAGGTCATGCATCCTAAAAAGGAGAAAATGTCAGTAGGTTTTTGCAAGATTACAGCAAATTCAATCAGTGATATTACACTCGCAAGCTCTCCTCCACGTTTCAAAAGAAGACAAATGCTCTTTGAATTCATCCCCGCTTCCATTTTAACTCAAAAGAATATATAATAAACACCAAATTACAACAACAGTATATCAATGCCGTTTATTCTTTCGTCGATTTAAAAAAAAAATAGACTGAAGCCTTTGCTTTATCACAGACAATTTGTCTGAGAGGAGCCAGAGTGAGAAAAATAAAACATTCCTCTTGCAAGCGACAAAAAATAACACTTAAAAAATAAGGAAAGTCGGTGGGATGAGCCTGTTGAAATCTGCAGATGAGTATCGCATGAATCCAGTTGTATCTCAAGATCTCCCTATTTCTTACCTACTGGTGTGTGATATTACTCTGCATCTCCCTTTCACTCTCCCCCTGGTGATCTGTGCGTGTGTCTCTGTGTGAATGTGTTGCATCATTAGGTTTTTTTCAGTTTGTACTCAACTCTTTAATTGAATATCTGCACATTGCAGTGTAATGCAGCCTGGGAGAGAGAGAGACAGGGAGGAGCTGCAGGAAGAAGAAAAGGAGAAATTAAAAGCGAGGGAGATAGAAAAACAGAAGGTGTGAGAATTGTGAGACAGACGGGGAGAGATGATGCAGGTGTTTGCATCACCTCAAGGCTCTACAATGATGCACAGTCGTCTTCACCCTGGAGTAAGACGCATCTCTGTGTAGGGATGCGCCCATCTGACTTTTTCAGTCCCGTTACCGATACCTGGGCTTTTTTAGATATCTGCCGATACCAGTGTTTAAGTGGAAGGGCTTATTTTCAATGCGCAAACCAAAATCAGGCTTCACTTAAATCTTAAACATGGCTTTCCTAACTTTGTAAAACAACATGTAACACATACATAAATATACAGTGATTGAATTGTTATTTTATTCCAGTAATGATACCATTATACCCATTACAGATACATAAGTGTAGTACTTATTTCTGAACCATATGCACAAACCTTTCCACATGCGTCACCTGTTTATAAAAAGGCATGTCTTGTGGAGTATATGCAGCACAATATTCCTAAAGGAATATAATCTAATGCGTATATATACTTGTGTAGGTGGTTGTGACAAATCCTGCAATATGCTCGTGTTGTTGTGCAGGTTTAACATATGTCAGTATTCAGAAGTTATATCTTCCCTGGCTCTGTGTGTATGTGTGTCTTTAGGAGATATCAAATCCAAGAATATTTAGTTGGAGAGAACAATCATAAGGATTTTAGCTTCCTTACATTTAAGAATTGACTGTCTGGTTCTCACTTTAATGACATTTTAATATGATCCATAATGAATCTGTGGTTTTTTCCTATTCGTTCTCGGTTTTGTGACTTTAAGTAAGAGTTACACTCAGGACACTGTCTAGTTTTTACTGCTTACTTTGAGATTTTATTTCTCATTCTTATGTCCTCCGTGACCTCTTTGCCTCAATATCTAACGATGCAATATGATTCCAGAAAGAAAAGGAAAATCACTCAGACAAGTCATAGTTATTTTAAAAGTGTCCAAAACACCCTGCAGTGTATCAGAGTTGATTGCACCCATGATCTCTGCCCAGCCGTCCATCTCAGACTGTAGTTTCATCATATCCTTGAGGAAATTGTTCCCTCCAAGATTGCTTCCCACAAGGACGCACCTAAGCATGGACTTGGCATTGGTGGATTTGATAGTCACCTCTTCGCATCCGGCGGCAGTTGGTGAGGTATTGATGATTCACAGATGACTTTGCAATACTTGGATAGCAGCAAAAAAAAACAAAAAAACAAGAGCTGCAAAGATGTGATCGTGTGGGTGGTTGGTGTGCTGTTAGCAGGTGGCTGTATTTTTAAGGTTAAAAATGTAGGCTTTTATTTGGAAATGCTTTAATTTGAATCTGCAGACAGGCAAGGGAGGAAAAAAATTAAAATGATTAAAAAAATGTGATGTGAAGATTGCGAGGTTAAATAATATTAAAAACAGCTATTTTAAAATAATCTGAAAAAAATGGAAGTGATACTGGAGTTTCTGTTGACAACACTGGACTTTCTGGTCTTGTGACAATAACTTAGCCCCACATTTGGTAAAAATCTAGCTATTTTATGATCTTGTGCAAATTTAAAACCTTTTTTGAAATTAATTCAACCATTTTCTTTAATGTAGTGCATCCCTACATGGCCAGATAGGTGTTAAAGAGAAAAGAAACAACCATATGCACATGCAGCCCATCCCTCTCTGGCATGCACTGCCTCATCATCATCCTGCCTTGGCATGAAGCCCAGCCAGGTGGCAGTGTGCACATGTCTAGTCCTGTCCTCCTTGTTCAACCATCCATCATCCCGTCACAAAATACAAGACTTTCTCAGTGGTACTTCCTACAATATACCGTACCCCTCCCATCTTTCCATTTTATCCTCCAGCTCTTCAGGGGTCTGGCTGTCACAGTGTGTTTCCTGTTAAAACTCTTCTGGTTCCTTCCTCTCCTGTCAGACCGAACCTGCCGTTATCCATTCGTCTGAAACACGGAGGCTGACACAAGCTGCTGTCTGGCTCCGCAGTTGTTCCACTGGAATTGGAGTTAATGGCACTTGGTCAAGTTAAGGCCGACAGTGACGAGGTGGGGGAGGTCTGGTAGACATGACGGTGGGAGTTTATGTTTATTGCAAGTCATATGACCTGCGATAAAAGCACCGGCTCTCTGGGATTGTGAAAGGACTGCAATAAAAAAAAACTGTTTGTTTTTCACGACTACTGCATCTGTAGTTTCTTTAATAATCCAATGAGAATGGTAGTCTAACAGTTGGACATTTTCCTAAACTTACTTAAACTTAAACTGATAACTTTTTTGGTTTTAGACTGTTGCTCAGCATTTGAAGACGTCACCTTGATTTTCACTATTCTCTTACATTTTATAGACCAAACGAATAATGAATTAATCGAGAAAATAAATGGTGATTTCATGATTGTAACAGTTAATTTGATAATTCAACTCCTAGAAGCAACACGTCAGCAGAGAAACAGCGTTTTCCATTTAATACCAAAAAATGAAATACAACAACATGAGCCAGATTTGAACCCACAACCTTACACTTACATCTCATTCCTGCAGTGTCTTACCACGCAAATTGAGAACTACAACACGTCATGAATAATGCTTACAGGACAGGTTGACTGCCTGAACCTGCTTACATATGGATTACTGTACATGGGTATGAAATCATGCATGTATTGGAGCTCTATAAGCTTCCAAATTAAATGTTGCCTTTAAGCAGATTGCACATGTAGCAACTAGAGCTAGAAAGCAGCACACGAGAGAAAGCTGCAAAGAGATCCACATAGCAACGCGGCACAAGAAGACGAAGAAGCGACGGATGAGAGGCAAGGACAGAGGGAACAGGCGGAGGAGAGGAAAAGATTACTACCATAGTACATCAGGCTTAGCTTCACATCCTTAATGGTAACCATGGAAATAATTATAGAGCAGACAGACAGACTGTGTGAGAGAGTGAGAGCTACAGAGAAAGGGAGGAAGAGAGAGAAAAAAAGACAACAGGAGTTTGGGAGAGAAAGAAAACGGTGGGGGGTAAAGTAGCTGAAATGTTTGCTGGAATCTGTAAAGCCCGTCTCTGCAGTCTCTGATGATTGACAACTGTTTGAAGATGGCATGAACAGAGGATGTGGTGCAGGTTAAACCGCACGTAAAGTCAGTTTAACCACCTCCTCAGCTGCGGAAGAGAGTTTCTTTTTAGCCCCGATAGTATGTAGATTCACACGTTTTCTCTGATGTGATACAACACATAGATAGGGGTATTTAAGGTAGAAAATGCATGAATGAAAATATCCAGCTCCTGCATGGAAGTTATATTTATCCACCTTTATATATATATATATATATATATATATATATATATATATCTCACCACAGATAAGATATAAAACGGTGTCATACAACGACGGTTTAAAAAAGTTGCTTCAAACCCACAGTTGTCATGGAAACAGATCTAACCCCTCTGGAAGTGCTGATTGCTTATCATTGCTGAAAGCCCAATCAATGGTGATGTCTTTAAGACTGAAATTAAAAACTACTAGATGTCACTTATATCACTTGAGAAGTCGGATACAGCCTACACTGAGACGCAGCATTAAGAGTTCGGTTAAGTTAAGTAATTCGATGTATTGGCTGGTTGCTTATATGGATTTCTGAGCTGCGTTTATACATTTCTTACTATGGAGTAGCGTGTGGCCTCATGGGAAAGAGCTAAAGGCTCGGGTGTTGTATTTTATTTTATTTTTTTAATCTGGATTGGTCATGATTTGGTTTTCGCCTGTGGGTGTGTAACAGTATGTAGCAGGTGGTGGTACAGTGGGCTTTGTGGAGATCTTGTGTGAGTAATAACATGCTTGCATGCTTCCCACACATTTGCCCCTGGCTCTGAACTTCACACTGCGCTGTGTGTGCATGTGTGTGTGTGTGTGTGTGTCAGCAGAGGGTGAAAGGGAGATAGAAAAGAGTGAGAGGTAAAAGGGTAAAAGAAAGAAATGAATAAATAGAAGAGCAGGGTGGAAAAAAGTGAGGTAGGGTTCTTGCAGGGTTTAAAAATCACTCCAGGTCTCAGCAGGGATCCATCCAGCCCCACCCCTTCTAAATCTAAATATCTCCTCTCTCTCCTCCCCCTCCTCCCCCCCTCCCTCCTTCTCTCTCTCTCTTACACACTACTGGAAATACAGAGAGAGAGAGAGAGAGAGAGAGATTGAAACGCGAGGCATCGGTGCACTGCTGTTCCCTCCCTAAACTGTACCGCCGTCCACCTGTGCGGGATAATCTCCGTCCAGGCAGCAGACATGAGACACTATAACATCCATCGCTTGCCAGGCGGATTACTTGAGGATGAACCGCGTATTGTGGGAAGGAAGACGAGGGACTAAGTTGCTATTATCGCCTCTTTTTTTTATTATCATTGTGCAGCCTGACAGCTACTGGCACACATTCAGTGTTTTGCCATTGCAGTTTTTAGATTACTTTATTCCACCTACTCACAACGAGCTGGAGGGTTGGTGCTTTTTTTTGTGGCTTCATTGGAAATTAAAGCTTCCTTTTTAATTTTTCTGCCCCAGTTGGAGAGGTCCGATTAGGAAACAGGCGCAGAGCGGAGCGCGTCTCCTCAGCTTGTAATTGGCGCAGACAGATCGACCTATTGCGCAACGCACCGCTCCTTCACGCACTCATGAGCGCACATCCAGACGCGCAGCTTCGTTTGCTCTATGCGTTAACACCTAGCTTTTGATTACACACACACACACACACACACTTTTCACCCATTTGACAAGTTCATTTTTGACATGCTCAAGGCGGAGACCCACTAAGAAAACATTCCCATCTAAAAGATGAGAGAAATTGGCCTCAGCGGATCTTCTGTCGGTCACCGGAATTGCGAGTGCAGGCTCGGGGCGGAGGGCACCGGGGAGAGAGGACAGGGAGAGGCCGGGCAGAAGGAGCTCTCAGCCGGACTGCCCGCCGCGGAACATCCGCTGCTGCCGGTGCTAGAGAAGCAGGCTGCCGCTGCCGCTGCCGGGGGGAGACGGGGGGACGATGAACAGTGCCTCAGTGTGAAATTATAACACTCAGCTGGCTTTGGGAGTGTTTGTTTCTCTCTGCTTTTACCTCTCACTAATTAGTCTGAAGATGCGCCATAACGAACAGTGGCCTACTTAACAACTGCCACCCTGTACTCTTATCAATGTGGCACTTTCAGGTCACCTTTAAGATAAATTCAGCACTTTGGAGGAAGCCTGCGTGGTTGTGAATTTACCTGTGCAGTCAGTGTCCTCTGAAATGACACCTTCCCACCTACAGGCCACTTTAACTTTGTGTTATAATTATTATTATTATTATTTCTTAAGAACCTAACCTGTCGGATTTAACCAATAGTAAAAACCACAACAGTATCCCTATAATCTTATAATAGAGAGACTTTATGTGTGTCTGTGGTGCTATGTAGTGAGTTTAGGTCACCATATTGCACTTGGTGGTATTTTTAATCTCTATAATATTAGTAGGCTATAATATTTCTTTAGAATATTCTATATAAATATAGTTTTCTGTGATATTTGTATAGTATTGTACTTACATTTATTATAAAAAACCCACTGTAGTCCTTTTTCTATTATTATTATTAGATATATTCAGATAACTTGAGCGAGCCCTGTTTTCCAGGTGCCTTTGGTGGTGGAGGCGGGCGATTTATCATTTATTCATATACCTATTTGTCTATAAAATATTTAAAGGTCACGGATTGATTTAAGATCCACGTTCATCCATTTGCAGCATTGAAGTGTTTTTGCTGTGTTGGGCTTTAGTTGTGGAATCGATTTCACTGGTTTTTGCTTTGCTGCGCTGTCGTTTCAGTTGGAGTCCTCTTGAATATTTTTATTTATTTATTTATTTTCCTCTAGGCTAATTTGAGCCCTGACTATTTGAGCAATACTTCTCTGTCTGGAACTTTAATCACGGCCTTAAAACCCACCAGAGGATGGTGGCCTGTTTATCAGACAGTCAGACGAACGCACGTGTGTCATGACACTTGTTGTTGGCAGGCGCCGTTTGCAGATACACCGACACGCTCGGTTATTTATAGACGTTAATATCACTGTGTGCTTTTGGAGTATCGACTCAGAACGAGTGTCTCGGCTCAGTGGGATGTAACACAAACTTTCGGTGCTGCTGCAGTTTCAAACGGAGACTCCCGAGAGTGGAATACAGGCGGAGGTCAGTGAACGCATCTCCAGTCGTAGCTGGCATCAGCTCACTGAAGACTAGAAACCCAGAGACACTGTGTGTACAAGTCTGGACACAAAGCACAACAAAGCCCACCTGATCTAGGTAGGACATATTCGTCTTATATTTTGACTTCTGTTCCACTCAAATGATGTGTGAATATGTTATATTCTAAAAAAGACAAAACATTTGTAATTCGAACTGATATCATCTACATTTGTAATTAAACTGAATGAATCCACACGTATAAATAAGACGGAAAGAGCAGCGCCATCATACGTGTATGCTGTAAAATGTACTGCTAATCTTCACCTCACCTGAACCTATCTCTTGTACAATCACTCATCTGTGTGTTTGTCATCAGGTTTAAGAGCGATATTCAAGCAAAAACTCTGCATTACATCATTTTTTGTGTTGCTCCCTTAATGCTGGACAGTTGGGTCTATATTTAGAAGTGTTAAACAACTCTTTCCCGAAAACTAAAAGACTAATAAAAACTAAAAGACTGTTGGGTTATCGGGATTGAAGTGTTTGGTGGATCCTGATGTCCTTGTGTTGCACATGTACTGTACAGAAAATATCAAGCAATAGCCTGGAAAATGAGATCAGACTGTACTTTCTTTCTGTTTGCTCTAAATATCAAATCATTTCCACCAAGCTCGATCCAAAATTAGACCTTTCTTTGCATTAAAGCTGCAGTCTCACCGAGGCAAAAAGCAAATCTCAGGTAGTTGATTGACAGTTTAGACAGTTTGTCCCACATGCCAGAAGACACAACATTAACAATGTCAGCATATAGCAGAGAAATGGCACTATTACATTTACCGAGACTGTCACACAATTACTTCAAACAAAATGTCAAGTTAAAAAAAAAACATGGGAGCATCTCAGTGATGTAATATGTAGAGATGTAGCTTTAAAAAAAATAAAAAATACTCCAAATACACAGCAGGAAGGCAGAAATAAATAATTGAAATATGAATATCATTTTGTCAGGCAGAATATTTGGTTGTCAGCCAACTTGGCTCATCCTC
Source organism: Pampus argenteus (assembly GCA_036937835.1). Lineage (NCBI taxonomy): Eukaryota > Metazoa > Chordata > Actinopteri > Scombriformes > Stromateidae > Pampus > Pampus argenteus. The sequence continues at coordinate 22,004,312 of CM072865.1, read as the reverse complement.
TTTATGTAGAGAAACTTGATCAGCAGTCAAAAAGCATCATGACTCTGTAATTTTCAGTTACAATAACTGATGTTTGCAAAAATGTTATGTTAACATTGATTCTGCAGATTATGTGACTGTAACCAGGTTTTTACTTCGTATTTCATAGTATTTTGTATATTTAAATGATTCATTTAAAGCGATACTTCCATAAAGATAGAGGACTTTATGACGTATCGTGATGTCATGACTTTTAGTCTTTTGTATGGATCCTACATTTCCCATGATCCAACAGTTACGCTGCTTTTCTCTCACGTTAGTGGAGAAAAACGTTTCTGATGACATTGTGGCAACAAAGCCACCGTCGCTGCAGTTATATCTAAATAAAATGCAATATCAACACTGATTGAATCAGCGTATTTAAAAAGGAACAATGCACTGTTTTTATCTGGTTTCACTGGTTAAAGGATTGTTACGAATAAGTCATACAACAAAATAAGCTAATTTAGGATGTTTATCAGGTGTGACTACGATGTTAAAATGTGTAAACACTACTGAGTCAGAATAATAGACAGTTTTTTTCTATTCTTCCCATTCTGCAGATATTGCATTAGCCACATACAGACTTTCTGTTGAAAAACTCACACTTGTGCACCCGAATAAATGTTCAAAACCATATTTTTTTTCCCATAGATGGAAGCTAAATGCCCGCTCTGTGGAGTCCGGCTGTTGTAAAGGAGGAGCTTTGCAACACTTGCAGGCTCTAGTGGACAAAATAGTAGCGTAAAAAAAAAAGGATCAACATTTAGCTCAAGGCGTCTCTAATATTCAGTCAGTTGCATCCATATTTATAAGCATGAATAGCCCTTACATTAAGTACTATGACAGCTCAACAAATGGATAATGGCACAGCTAACCTGTGAACTCTATGATCACATCGCATCATTCATGGAAAACATGCAGCTGTTTGCACTCTGTCCATTAATAATTCGTTCAGAAAGCAGATCAGATTTGGACAGAGAGGTCAAGGTTGACAGTGAAATGCTGCAGCACGACTGCTGCTGTTTAAAGGACTTGCGTGTACACATTCATACACGTTCACTCTAACTCTTTTAGATCGGTCTGAACGACCACTGCAGAGCTTTATCTGCTCACAGAGGGACCAAGACTTGTCCGTATAAATGTCATCACTGACAAAAAAAATGTTCTGTGCCAGAAGCTGCTGAAACCTAAAAAAAAAAAAAAAACTCCTCCAGTTGACAGCGTTTATACATTAAATTATGTAATGAGAGTCCCAGACGTAACCGCTGCAATGTACTTTAAACACAGGACGGACCGCCTTGCATTTGTAGTCACAGTTCATGGATCAAAAGCAAACAGGGAGCCAACCAGCGTTCTATCATAACAAAAGGAAAACATACAAAAAGCCCTGAGCGTTCCAGCGCTATTAAGACACCCACTCCCTCTCCAGCCTCCATCTCTGCCTCTTGTGCTCCCTCCCTCTCTCCATCCAACTCCCCCCTCTCCCTCCCTCTCCTGTTAACACTCTCCCAGATGCTTTTCCTCCATTTCACTCTCCTCCTTTTTTTTTTCCTTCCATCCAGCTTTCTTTCTGTCGTCCAGTCTTTAGTCCGTACACTTTTACTCCTGCACTGTCACTGCTACTCCTACATGAACACACACACACACATTTCCTTTCCTGTTTTTTTTTTTACTCATGTGTGTCTACATCCCTTCCTCCCACTCTTTTAACTCTGTCTCTCTCAGAGGGTCTAAGCTGGAAGCGATTGCCACCCACACGTTCCCTCTTCAGCTTTCAGCTTGACATCAGATTTACATTCACAATGAACAAACGCAGCGTTTCACATGTTGCCTAGCACATGGCTATACACATAAACATGTGAACACATGAAACAGGTTGTTAGCACATGTGAACACATGTGCCTGCACTGTACTGTATGAGAGATGTAAGATTTTCCTTCTCTGTGTACTGACTGAACTGATCATCAAACACAAATGCAGAACATTTACTGTTTTATACCCCTCAGTTTTAAGATTTGCTGCTATTTTTATGACTGGAAACATAATATTTTTGATTAATTTTTTATTACTGGTTGAACAAAATGAACAAACGATGTATAATAATGTGTAATATATTTATCAAAAATGAAAACATTGATTCCAGTTTTATGCTAAACTAGGCTAATATCCTTCTAGGAAACATGGTACATGTTATCATTAGTATAAGCTAATCGTTTTTTTTTTTAAACTTGAGAGGCTAGCAATCGCCTGCTGCGTGCAGTGTTTATGCTAAGCTAAGATAATTGCTACACCATAGTTGATGCACAGCTACAAGCGTGGTATCAAGTCAAGTACAAGTTTAAATGCACCCAGATCACATTGCAATCAGATTATTCATCAAATAATCTGGTTTTTCCGCCTCTTCCTGATATTTTGAAACCCTTGCTTTGACCTGGAACGTGCCGTGTTTGTTGACAAGTCTTTCAGCTCCTCCAAACAAATTTGCATATTGACATCGAGATCAATGCAAAGGCCCGTTATTAGCCGTGTCTGAAATCACCAACAGCACTTTGCGTCATCGACAGGTTTAGTGTCACGTATGTAAATATATATATATATATATATATGCCACATGGACACAAGATTACACACTGAATTCAGATGAATACGATCCACTATATAGTAAACAGGGGATATTTCAGACATCAATTATCACATATCGACACCATGTAGAAACGTCTCATTTGTGATCTGACCAGTGTAGTTTATCTCCTTCCAAAATCCAAGTTATCTAACATTTGAACACAGCTTGAACAACGTTATTTCAGCACATGGATGATTAATTAAACCGCTAAATAAAAGAGACAAGTCAATTTTATTTATAAAGCGCCAAATCATAAGAGAAGCACGTCTGACTTCCAGCGTGAACCCGTCCAGGATAAATCACAACCCTCCGTGACATGAAGATGTTTCGGCCACAGTCTGCTTTTCATGCCTTTACATCATCTCTAAACAATAGTTGCATAATGACATTTTTAAAATAGGTACAAGAGACGAATCAAAGACCGTGTCAGTCATCGGCAGTGATCATATGACTAATTAAAGCCTTTAAATCATTTACTGTGATCTATCAAGTGTGACGAAGCCTATATGGATGCATGACTGGAGCCGATACAATAATCCATACAATGTGTGCACAAATGCCCGAGCACCTTCTCTATTCAGAGCTTTGTTGTACAGTATTTTCTGAAACTAAAATGTAAAGGTACTACAGGGACAAAGAAAAAAAAATGCTGCCATGGCAACGAAACACAGAGCCTGGTTTTGGAATCAAATAGAGAGTGAGAAATAGATTTAAATGGACCTATCCAGGCCTTTTTTTTCTTTTTTGTTCCAGACTGGTGCTTTTGTTAGTGTTTTAATAGAAGGAACACTTAATGGCTTCAATTAATTTAGACAACCACTAAAGTAAGTATACAGGTGTTAAAAAATAAATAAATAAATAAATAAACAAGTTCAATGACCGTGCCACACATCTCACATCATCCCTCCAGGTCCATAAAGACTGTGGATCGGATGATTTAATACACAGATTCTGAATGAGTCTTCAGACACGCTGCCGCCCACATTTCTCCACTCTGTGCATGTTAAGTGTAAAAAGAAGAAAAAAAAAAGGGAGGGGTATGCACGGTGTATAATGTTTGAGAAGAGTACCATTTTCCAAAATCTGCTCTTCCCAAATGATAGATGTAATGAAAATCGAGGTAAAAACATAGGACGTATCCTAAGCGCGTAGCTGCAAGTCATTGTTTCATCTACTTCCTGCAATCTTGGTGCTCTTTAAATTTACCAGGAGACAACCTAACAGCCAGGTCCCGGACATATAGATATAAACCTAAAGCAATACCTTCAATGATGTTGTGATCCAAGCCATTTTCTTTCTGGATTATCACGCAGAGGGGAAAATGTCAGCGGGGTATATCGCCATCAGGATTTGGTAGCTGGTCCACCTATAAAGAAAAGGCACATGACATTGACATAAATACGGGGTGTTGTAGGTGTGTGAGCTGAAAGAAAGAGAAGCTTAATTATGAGCAGAAGGAAAGATCTTCCTTAGACTCTTGCTGTATTTTAATGAGTACGAGGAACAAAACCCACAATTAAAGCAGTGAAATATTCATTCAGGTGTGATTTGAATACATGCAGGTGTGTCTCGGGTTTCTAGGTCATCATCCACCAGCTGTGCTTAGATCGGGGGTCAAGGTAACTCAGCTATTAGGTATGTAAGTAAGTAAGTAAGTGGCATTTTGAGTTTTAATATACATTATTAAAGTTCAATTTCTTGTTGAACCTGGAGGTTTGTGTGGTAAAGTTTGGTAAAGTTTTATTGGGCAAAAGAAGCAGAGGGAAAGTTTTTTGTTTTTTTTTAAGAAATCTATCGGTGGGTTTCTATTCAGTACTTTTTTCAATTTGTGCATAAAAATATGAGCAGCAGAAAGTTGATGTAAACCCTGAAGCTTCAACCCCGCTGGGCAGCATCCAATACGTGTCGGCCCTCTGTGACCAAGAGGAATTATTAATACACCTTTCATTCAGATTTTTCAAATGTCTGGTTAAATACAGAAAAATCAAAAGAAAAGCAACTGAACTGGAGAAGTATAGAAATATCATGTTTTTAGAGGTCAAACTGCATTTAAATCCCACCACTGCTTCAGAGTCAAAAATGCTTACTCAGATTCTTACTCAGCAATTTCTGAATGTAATATAAGAAACTGAAAGTGTAATAGAAGTTTATCATTTGTGACTAGTTCTCATTGTTTTGTTATGCTGTGGAAGAAATGCTTCAGAAAAGTGAGTGTTTTTGCAAAACACACTTTGTGTACTTTTTACAGGAATATAACAGCTGCAACTACTTAAAGCAGACAAAGACTTGGTTGGTCTCCCGTCCCAATGAAACCCTCCATTGGAGGATGTAATAAAGCACTTGCTCGCTCTGAATCTTATGACTCCGAATTGGCACCAAAGGGAAGTGTTTTGGGTTTTTGTTTTTCTTACATCGCCCTAAGGGTTAGGAGAGTAGACGGCTTGTTTTTCAGGGGGGGTTTTTTTCGTTTCGTTATGTTTTTGTTACCGTAAGACTGATGCCGGTTGAATCCTGAAATCATTCCCGTCTCCTTTACACAATCTGCTACTTCGGGGGAAACTAATTAATTTGGAAAAGCCTTTTAATTGAGATGGTTGCAGTTATGATGCATACATAAAGATGGCATAACCTCCATCGGTACTTCGTAATTGCTGTTCATTAACATTTTCTTGCAGAGTAACAAATACCTAAGAAGCTGTGAGTGCTACTGTGAGCCAGGGAGGCAACTACGCAGGTTGAATATTTGAAGAAAGTTCATGAACCAGAACTTGATTCAATATCTATTAAAGGGATATTTCAGGTTTTTTTTGATGTGGGGTTGTGTGAGGTATTTACTATTTCTACGGTTGAGAAAGAAAAGTGCTGTTTGACAGTGAAAATATTCTTAATATTGCTAAAATATGTTTTGTTTCTAGCCCTGTTTTGTTTCTGTCTGCTTCTCCTAACTGGACCGACGGCAGATAATAAACCGTATTTGGATAAGTACCTCATACAATCCGAAAATAAATCCAAAATATCCTTCCTAGAACATTTTAGTCCATCAATTACATAAAATGTACCTGGAACCAAGTCATTGGTTTAATTTTATTTATATATAAAAAAAAAAAATAAAAAAAAAATAAAAGTTTGCTATTATAAAACCTTGTTACAAAACTCATTTTTAACACATGAACTTTTTATACAATTACAATAAAATCAAAAGCGTCCTTGACACTTTTTAAATGGTGCTAGATATTACGTTTTCAGTCACCCATCTGATTTCTCGGGTTTTAATTTAGAAGATTCGTCCACCAGTCGGTCATTCAGCCGGCAGAGTCTCATCTGGTAGTTTTGAAGCTGTGGCTGATGTGGCTAAAGAGACACTGGCAGTTTGATGTCAAGGCTGGGTGACAAACACCTTTCACGGTCATGTTTTTCCTCCTCCTTGCGTGGGTTGGAGAAAACATTAGGATTGCAGACAGAAGAACAAGCAGGCTCGCAGTGGACAGGTAAAGGAAAGAGAGAGAGAGAGAGAGAGAGAGGATAAAAGGAGGAATGCAGATAAAATGTAAGTATGGAGAAAATGGAGGGTGAGGCGAAGGAGGGATGAAAACATGTAGAGGGTGCAAGGAGGAGAAAGAAAATGAGAGGAGATAAAGATCAGAGGCTGGAGAGTTAGAGGGATAAATGCACTATTTGAATTATGTAAAATAGTTGCGTGGGAGAGAAGAGGTGTGTGTCTGAATATTAGTGTGACTGTGTGACAGAAGAGGCTGAGACAGAGAGAGAGAGAGAGAGAGACAGAGAGAGACAGAGATATGCATCATGATCAACATGAAGAGGCTGAAATGCAGGAAAAAATCATATCAGGCAATCAGAAGAAACCAAGAAATGTAACTTAAGTTGTATTTGCAGCATCAACTTGGTTAAAATGCTGTAGATGTTTCTTTGAGAGGGCCGAGCAGCGGATGAAAGGGTGGGAAAAAAAACAACTAAGAAAGGAAGACATGAGGAGAAAAGGAAAAGAAAAGAAAAGAAACGTGCAGAGATGTCCTTGATATCCTGCTGTCGTTTGGAGAAATGGTTGTCCATGATCGTTTTGTTCTTGTCCAATGGACAACGTGCTGCTGGCTTCTCATAACTTCACATTTATTCACTGTGGGCGAGGATGTCCAGTCAAAAAGCATAAATTATGTTTTTCCACAGTTTATTTTCAGCTGTTTGGCTGAACACTTACTGTAGATCCCAGCACGTAGCCAACTCTGCTGCTGATAATCAATAAATGTTTATATCTGGCTGTTGTTGTGGTGAGAGGTCATGATGTTTCTGTGTGTCTCACGAAACTTGGGGGAAAGAAAAGCAGCAGCAACAGTCTTGAGACCCTGATGATGATGATGATGATGATGATGGTGATGAGTAAAAGGCTGCGTTCACTAGCAGACGCTCAAAATACAACCGTGAACCTGGAAATGTGCAGCGTATGTCACCTTTAAAGCAAATGTACGTATATAAGAAAACTACGAGGCAGTTTAAAAATGCTCTAAATACTAGAAATTAAAGAAAAAGACAAAATATGTCCCTTCATTTGAGGAAAATACAGTGTAAACTATAAGTCAGGTACATATTGTTTTTGGTTTCCAGGCTCTTTGCTTCAGTACATTTAATTTGAAATAAAATAAGAATAAATAAATCATTAAAGTGCCATGTTTTAGCTTAAAAAATGATATACACATATGATAATATCGTGTTGGTGTTTTTTTAATATCAGCAACCACCTGTACGTTATTATAAATATGGCCGCTAAGAGGCAAACATACGGAAATAAAACCAAACAGTCTCTTACCGTTTAAATTCGGCTCCACAGCAGAGAAACAGTTGACTGAAGATGAATATCAGCTCCAACAAACCAAAGTTTTATCGGTTTCATTCACCATAAACATGACAAGGTACGAACAGTTTATATTTTATAGCTAACGGTTTCTGCGAAGTTAAACAGTTTGAATCGCTTCTTCTTTAGTCTTTACCTTCTGTGGAATCAACGACCTTAAAAAAAACAAAAAACGGACAGCGCCACTCTGCTATTGTAACCCACGTTGTGGTCAGAGGTGGAATTACATGATGCGTTCATGAGCTCCTCGTAAATCCAGTTGTACTCCAGGTGGACTCGGAATGATGCTTTGTCACTTTGACCCTGATCCATGCCATAACACACAGTTCTGTGTCCCAGTTCAGTTGACATTGTATTGATGGTAGATGTTGTGGATCTTTTTGTTTATCATCTGGTTGACTTTTCACTATCCATTAAGTGCAATTGTTCTTTTTGTATGCTTTTATACAGACTTTCTCTCCTCCTCCCTGCACACGATAAACACAGTTCAAGATGAATTTGACTGATACCTTTTTTTTTTCTTTCAAATTTTCTATAGATATCGCAATAATATTGTTATATTGTGAATTCGTTTTGGCCACGATAATCAAGTTAAAAAATCTAATATTGTGAGAGTCTGAGAGTTGTCTGTCAATATGAGGAGTAAAGAGGAGACAAATGAAGAAGACAGTGATGAAGGTGAATTGGTTGGTTTGGACTTTAATTTTAAAGTGCTTCACATAAAAGAATTGATTAGAAAAATTTTATCAAAACATACTGTATATGCACATTCTTTCAATTAAAACATAAAACAACTTTAATTTGATAAGTTGCTTCACAAATGAGTCACATGGGAACTAAATTAAGCTTCTGTAATCTGTGGTTTTAGTCTTAAGAACATCACACAAGCAGAGAGATTTGTCATTTTGTTCTTTATTTTATTTTAATTTTTTTTACTGGCTGTCTCTGAAGTCATTTTCATCATGTAGTGGCATGTACAGGAATTTAGCCCGAGGACACTGGTGCAGAGACAGACATTAGCATTTTATTGAGTCTGATGGAAGGACAATAGGGACGAGGAAGTGAAAGTGACAGAACTTTTATGTACACATTTACTCATTTGTTGGTGCTGCTTTGTGTAAACAGGCCAAGCAGCTTCAACCGGGCCTCCTGTGTTTTGTTTCCTGTCTTCTCAAACTGTATATTCACACTCTGTCCGTCATTAATCAAGCGTACAACAGGAGTTTATTCCCTCACTGACCAATTCAGTACATTAGGCGCCAACTCGCAGACGGAAGTCAATACGTGCTTTGTTTGTTCAACGCTCGCTCCTCTCTATCCATGCATCTCCCAGCCCCTCCCCTCAACATGAAGACTGTTAACATTCGCCTCATCTGATGTCCAGACAGAAAATCTATCTCTCCAATAGTCTGTCGCTCACTTTATCAACCCCCCCTTCCTCTTCACGGATGAAAGTGTGTTTGTGTGTAACAGTAGAGGCAGCAGCGGTGTGGGTGTGAAAGGGTTGTGATCCCGCATGGTTTTTTAGATCTGCCTCGCTCACCTTTGACCTCTATCTGGTTCTCATATTCTTTCACCCTCGTCTTCTCATTCCTTTAGGCGGCCTGTCAATAAAAAGTCTCCCTGTAGCTGTTTATTTCCACAATGGCTCCATCTTTCTCTCCCCCTACATCCTCTCACTCCACCGTAATTTTAGTCCTGTCCTCATTTTGCCTTTGATGTTTCCTGTCCGCTGAGGTGTATTACCGTCTCACCCGTCGACCTCTCTTTCTCTCTGTCTCTCAGATCATCGCGCCCGGCGGAAGAGCATAGCCACAGGGAAGCAGCCCAGCATGGAGGTCCCTCCCACTGCCCCCATTCAACCCTTCCGACAATCCGTGAGTAACCCCCCCTGTTCCCGGCCTCGCTCGCTGCCTCCGTCCCTCTCGCTCTCCTTTCTTCCTTCTCCCACCCTTGGTCCGCCGCACACCTGCGGCCGCTGGGCCAGTGGCACCCCGCCTCACCCTTTCCCCCTCTCCCTGGCTGTCTCCCCCTCCCTCACCTTTTGCCAGCAGCTTCAAAGGGGCTCCAAGAAGGGGCCCGGCACGCCCCCCATGCCCCGCTCGCTGCCCCTCTCCCCCTCCCTGTCCTTCACACTGCCCCACTCGCCTGCCGCCTACTCCTCCTCCCCCCCCTTCACGTACTGGGGTGGAGACTGGAGGGCTGCCGGTTCGAGTCCAGCGGTGGGCGGGCCGTTAATTGCATCACTGCCACCTGTTGAGGTATGTGACACAAACATGGCTGAAGCAGAGACGCTGGCTACGTTTTCATACAGTATAAACGTGGGTTTTGGTTCCTGAAGTCTGTGTGCACTCACAGCATTATTGGCACATCTTAATGGAATAATGTGTTAGCTCCTTTACTACAAACTTGACTGTGAATTTGCAGATTTTAAAAAATATATATTTTGTACCGTTCCAAGCAGCCATTGGGTCCATTTATTTCACAACGGTGTGAAATGAAAATCACTTAGCGTTCTCTCGAGTTGTGTAATGCAACAAACATGAATCTACATTCATGTTTATCAGAGTTACTTCATCTTTGTGTGGTAATGCAGTTGAAGTGCAGATTGAATTAAAAGGTCCGCACAATGAAGACACACAAAAAACACAACTCTTTTTCAATTCATAAACATAAAGCAGAATAAACAAGAGAAACAAGAGCAGGCAAAAAGGCTTGAAAAAGGCTTAATAATAGGCTTGTTGCCTGTTATGTAAAATAAGATAACTAGTTGGATGGATTTCCATCTTATAGAGAAATAAGATTAAACCACTGTAATGCCTTAAATGGAGGGAAAGTACGTTCATGTTTTTAAGGTGATGTAAAGTCAACGTGACTTTGTAGTAAACGGCCTAAAACACGCAGAATGACTTGTATGGTTTTTTAATGACTACAAAAAAGTGCTGTCACTGTTTCTTCTGGGATCATCGTGTCTCTCTTTTATACTTGAGGCAACCTCAGTCAAAGAGGAGCCGGCAGTGAAATAACGTCTCTCTCTCTCTCTACGGACAGAAATAATCTGTTTATTGTTTTATTTATGGCGACAGCTCAATCACAAGGTATCAACCATCAACGTCGCCCGTCTCTTTTCCATTACTTCTGCTAGTGTTTGCACATTATCATCACTGTAGCTGGAAATAGCAGAACTTCAGAGGTCTGTTGTCCATTCACTGCTGCAGTATGCCTCCACAGACTTTTGAAAATTACAGGAGCCAGATAATCCATTAGACTAATGTGAAGCCTTAATTTGGCTCGGTCAAAGTTTCCGTGTTTCATCATTATTTCATAGTGGCTGAGAGAGTGTTTTCATATCAATATTTCAGGTTCTCTGATTGGATGAGCAAGCCAGAGGGGCGGGAGGAGAGCCACAGTGTAAACTCAGGAAACTTTTCTTCTTTTGTGATTACTTTACTCTTTGCATTACTGTCAACAAGGTGTCTAATCTACAAAAAAACATTGTCTTGCAGTATTTTGAGTGTCTTTGTTACTTCAGACAGCAGTTCATTTGAAGCCATGCTTGACAATTAAAGTAATTTACATTACATAAAGCTGCTAAATCTGGGTAAAAAGCAAAATGGGCTGAAACACTAAATCCCTTCAACCTGAAATGAACAATGTGCACATGTAAACGTAGCCGACGAAGACGTTGCCGCTTCTTTTCCATCTATCGTTATTTATTGTGGTTTTTCTCTCACTGTATTGAATTACTTTTTCAGACTTAAAGTGTCAGACGGAGCGGCTAATCAAATCGGATCTGGTCATACAGGCTATTAACTTGGAACCAGCAGATGGAGCCATGTCTATAGTCATATCCTCAAGACAGGCTTCAAAGCCATTTGACTCATGCCAGATGACGAGGTGTCATTTCCCTCCAGCCGTTCTCCCACTAAATAACGCTGTTATGCTATAGGTGCTTACATGATATTAAGGCGGATCCTCAGAAGGCACCTGAAAGCTGAATGTGTGAAGCTTCCTTGCAGCAAAGTGGCACTTTTATAACAACAAGATAAAGTGGGATTTTTACAGCTTTTAAACATACAACATACAAAAATCTAGTTTTAAAATGCTATTAGTGAGCTGAAAACATTGACTTTATTTGAGAAGGAAATGTCACATCTTTTTAATGTAGTTTCACTTTATTAGATTTTTAGATAAATGACAGTGTATTAAAATATATTAATAGCAGATCAAGATATTTATTTATTTTAACAACTAAACAAGTGATCCAGACGTCTTCCTATTTTCTCTCTTGCTGTCAGATAATTAAAACATTTTGTGACCATTGGTTGTGCACATTTAACACAAATGTCTTGTTTTATGACCCGTTTCAATGGTTTGTTGGACGGCACCGATCATGGTTAACGTCATCTTTTTGTTTTTGTTTTTTTGTTGTCTTGCAAACACATCCATCGTAAGAACAAACCTTTTCACTCGCTCTTCTCCTTCATGAATGAATCATTTCCTGTTCCAGTATCTCAGATTGTGTAATTCCTTCAAGGAAACTCATGTAAAGTGTATTTGAGACTTGTAGTTGGACTATATGGCACATCACTGCCCACCACAGGCTCTGTTACAACACTGCATCTCTCTGTGACTAGTGGACATGTGTGGGCGTATGATTTCATGTTCATAATAAATATATCTTGTGCTCTCTCTCTCCCATCATGCATCCTGTGTTTCATTTGTGTGTGTGTGTCTCCATTTGATGTCGGTGTGACTTAAACACACCTCATATCATATTTATTTCATCAATCTTTCTCCTCAAACCACATCTGACTCATGTATCCTCTCTTCACCACTCAACCGCTCATATTTGCCAACTCATGCCAACCACTTCTCCGTCTCTGTCACTTTGTGCCATGCACATCGTCCGTCTCCTTCTCCATCTGTTTGCCCTTGTTGTTGCTCTCCTCCACCCGCTCCAGAGTTTCCTCAGTAGAAGGTTGAAGGGCTCCATCAAGAGGGCTAAAAGTCAGTCCAAACTGGACCGAACCAGCAGTTTCCGCCACATGATCCTCCCCCGCTTCGGCAGTGCCGACCAAGACAGGTCAGTGAGTGAGTGTGTGTGTGTGTGTGTGTGTCTGTGTAGGCATGAGTGTATTTTGAAAGTTCATGTGTGCATTAATCTGCTGTGTCTGGCTGCGTTTGGCACTGTCTGTCTGTGATCAGTGTGTAGCTGCATTTCTCATCCAGCCAAACAACTTCTTTTCCTCCATCCATCCAAAAGGATCTTTATGTTTCTGATTCAAAATGTAAAGTAATCAGGAGTCAGTATCAGTTAGATAAACACAGACATTTCTTATTTTACCGTGTGAACCAGAATTGTGTTTTACTGATACATGAAAATATGCTGTTTTCCAGTTAAAATTTGAAAAAATTATTAAATTATAAAAAAAAAAAAAATGCCTATACATATAAATCAGTGTTTATTTTACTCTTCCATGTTCCAGCGCAGTGTCACGTACAATTAAAACACTCAGCACTGTCGCTTGTTTCTCTGCCGGGGCGATGAAAAAAAACATCCCCCTCTCTCCATGGCAACCAGCAGACAGCCATATGGCGGCTGCACAGAAGATAATGAGTCAGTGGGAGATTTGCTTAATTATACCTCCTCTGTATCATGTACTGTAGGTAGTTGTAGCAGTACTGGTATTCTTCAAGTACGGAGCTCTACTTTTGTTTTTGTTTTTCTTTCCATAGGACGGGGAATTATTATTATTATTATTATTTAGAAATGAAAGATTGCACTGTGAACAGCAGCAACATTATTTTGCATTTATAGAAAACATGTTTGCATTGATTTTCAGCATCTTTGGTGCAAACATCCATCTTAAGTGTCATAAAACCTCCAAAACTCCATAATATACAGCTTCCACCCTGATGAATGGTTTTAGTTAGTTTTATGATTAATGTTTCTAATGTTTATTCACCTACATTTGCTTCATTAGTAGTACATCATTATAAAAGGGGCTATCTCTGGTGTTTCCCCCCCTTCAGTTTATCTACTTAACAGCTACAGCAAAGACAAACTTAAACTTCAAATGTGAACAAGGTCATCTTGATAATATAAACACAGGGCAAGTGCACTCAGGAGAGGGCTAAAACCTTTTTCCAAGCCAGGTGCATTTCCACATGATTTATTCACTCGGGTTATGTTGTGGATGTCTATTATCCCCGGTTGGTCTGAGGAGACACAGAATGAACAAAACAAAAGTCAAGAGACGAGGTTGTTCGTCAAGGTCCTCGCAGCTCCTGGTTTACTCTGGATGTTTCCTGTCAGGGATGTCGGCGAACATCTGCAGCTTTGCTCATTTGTGTTTCACTTTTTTTTTTCCTTTCTTTATCTTTATTTATCCAGGGAGGGTTTGCTGAAAGCACACATGCCCTTTCTCAGCGAGGATTGAAATTCATGGAGCCATAAACACGTCTCTGACGTCCCAAACAGGCTGTAAAATCTGTGCTGATATATATTTATGCACATAGTTATTTTCCAACAGCTACTTTTGATTGATACTGCAAATATTGAACCCGATCTAAGCATATTCTTCCAATACAATACTGCAGGTATCTTGTCATATAGCTGCTACCTCTTACATAAATATATTTTACAGTTTGTGTCCTCTGATGACCTGAATGTATTTTTTTTTAGCATTTTCTGTCCTGCCAAGTATAACGTTCTATATATTTTTCATTATCAATCGAAAATTGCCATTTGGAGTCATCAATCAAACAGTTATTAGTATAGTTGCAGATTATTTGTTGATTGATTTGTTATTTAGTTCATTATATTGAGGTGAGACCTCTTCTCCTTCATAGTTCACAGCAGAGAAGCACAGCAGAGTGTGTATGTACCGATTGAAACCTTGTTTCTCGTCTGTCATCACCGTTTTTAGGTTGTTTTTCTAGATTTTAGACTTCATCCGTTCCGACCTTCTCACATCCTTTCTTCCCTCTAATCCATGCTCTCGCTTTCTTCATCTCCAAAGATCCCACTGTTTACATAATCAACGCGTTTTCCTCTGAGAGGTCTTCTCTCTCACCTCTTCCTCTTAGTCTTTCCTTCTCTCACATCCTCTCATGACCTCCCTCACACTTTCTCTTTTCTCTTCTGTATTCCCCACAGCCTGACTCATTCCTTTGGGTCTATTTTTATCTCTCTCTCTCTCTCCCTCCGTTTCTCTCATCCCTTTCGGTCCTGTACATGTAATCAGTGCTCTGTTGATGAACGTTATGACTGAATGTAGACTAAAGCAGTGCGAGCGCATAAGGGAGAAGCTGAGAGCCGAACACAGCACAGAGGATATACTCTTTTTTTTTTGAAAATCTTTCTTTCTTCCTAATTTCCATGGCCCCTCTTCTTCTTTGACTGCATCTTCACACCTGAGCGTCCCACCTCGTTCTCTGGTTAGACTTACTGTGTCATCATACCTCCGTCTAGGTGACTATGTGGTTGTCTGCTGAGCTGAGCTGTATGTGTGGGTGGGAGTGAGTGTGAGGCTGATGTGAACCACGTGCGTATGTCTGTCACGATTAATGACATTACTAAGAATCACTGAGAGATTTTAACATAGTGTGAGTTTAGTTTACAGTAACATGTTTCTCTCCTGGAGAGAAAAACACTGGATGTATGTGTAAAAACAGCTTGTTAAATATGAGTTAGACTTAACAAAGCTTAACTAAACTTAACCAGACTTAACCAAAAACTAAAATTAAGATATCAGCTTTTTTTTTTCAAATCTTTCAAATCCTTTCAATCATTAACATTTCAAACAAGGTTACAATGAGCAGTTTATAATAAGTGTGCAGGATGAGTCACTTTGCACACGGTCTGCTGGATTTTCTTTAAAAGTCAACGAATGAACCTTGTGGCATTAGATCAGTCTGTCCACTTCACAGCTGCCCGTTGAATAATTTAGAGCAGAGAGTTTGAAAATGTTCATTATTTTTTATTACCTGAAGTGTTGCGTCTACTCTTTCTTTTTGCCTCTTAGTGCTACAAGGTTAATAGGTTGGACGCGTTAATAATTACTTGCTGTTAGAAGTCAGTGAAGGCAACATCTTAGCAGGACCAAATCCAAACCCCTCTCCATCTGACCACACCTAACCACAACTTTGACTCCTCCCAGGACCCGTTTGATGCAGAGCTTCAAAGAGTCCCACTCCCATGAGTCCTTGCTGTCTCCCAGCAGCGCTGCCGAGGCGCTGGACCTCACACTGGACGAGGATGCCATCATCAAACCTGTCCACTCGAGTATCCTGGGACAGGAGTACTGCTTTGAGGTGAGAACTGGGCTGCACAGTGTGGTCAAACAAAGTACAGTGTACAGAGCAGTAAATGGCACCAAACATGTTGTTCCAGCCTGACAAGTGACAGTGATGTGAAAGAGACTGTGAATTGAAAATATTGTTTTTTGTGTGTGTGTGTGACAAAATGAATGAAACAAGGACACTGAAATTGAGCCGCAGTCTCTAACATAACTTGCTGCAGGGATTCTGTCAGCCTTTCCATCACATTTCCATTAGTTGAACATGACAGAGGTTGAGAGTGAATACAAGACATTGTTTTTTTTTTGCGCCCTTAGTTGCAGTCTCCATAGTTACTAATGGCTGTGGTTGTTGAATTTACCATTGGCTATAACCTCAGGTGACTACGGCATCAGGAACCAAGTGCTTTGCGTGTCGCTCAGCTGCAGAGAGAGACAAATGGATCGAGAACCTGCAGAGAGCTGTCAAGCCCAACAAGGTGAGGGGAGAGAAAGGGATGCGGTAGAGGAATATAAAAAAAAAGAAAAGGATGATCCCTCTGTCTGTGTGTCTCTCTCTCTCCTCCCCGTCTCCCGTTGTTGTCTGTTTTCAATAAGAGCGCACTGCTTCATTTCTCTGTGTGAACTCCATCCTTGTGTCTGTGTGTGTCTGTGTTGAACAATTTAGGCGCTTTTCCAAGCAAATATTAAAGCTGCACAAGGTAATGTTGCAGGGCGGAGGAACCAAATTACTGTTTTGAAAAACTTTGATATCCACAAATCAGGTAATGCGATGTCAGTAAATTGCACACAGTAGGGTCGTGTTTACCAGCCCAGCATGTCTGTGGTACTTGATGCTGCAGGATACTGAAGGGACAAGAGACAGAAAAAGAAAAAAACGGAGGTGAGTCCAGGTGCTTGCTCACCGCTCTTTAGGAGAAAGTTTCATTGTGTCCTCACCTGACAACAGATTATAGTTAATTATTGCAAATGGGATTTAAACAGAGAAGATGACATAAAAATCCTAGTGCAGCTTTAAAGCACAGTGACTTTCCATCCAAAAAGTAAACAGGCATGCAAGATATGCAGCTTTGATGGCAACCAGGGACTAGGAGTTATTAAGCCAGACTGAGATGAAACATCACCCGAGCTGAATGCCTCGTCCAGATGCTCAGGCCGCGGGGGTCCTGGCTGAGTCATGGAGCTCCAAGGACTCCACACGGGGGGCTCCGTTTCAAAACAACACACACACATCCCGGACCAGATGCAGCGACAGCGATAAGAGTGACTGCAGAGACATAGATTATCATCACGCTTCTTAACTTCTACAGCCTTTTGAATTCCTGCTTCCAGCTTTGATTGTTTGGTGTTTTTTTTAACGGAGAGGAGCCCACTTCACCCTGCTTTAGTGTCGTTTTATGACAGTAAGCGAGATATGACAGAAACTAGGGAAGCTGTAATATGATATCAAGACAGAGGACTCCAGCACATGCTGGTGCTGCTGCGCTGTATGTGCACTAGCAAACTGAGCCGCCAGATGCCCAGCGCATTCAAACTCAGAGGTGTAGAATTAATTATGCCTTGTGCTCAGCGCCGGTTATCAAAGAGCATCCAAATGCAGAACGTCAGAACGTTAGATCCCGCTGAAGCTCACGTATTGAGCCGTCTAAATGAGGAGCTAAATGATCTGAACCTATATTAGGGGCGAACAACAACGGCATTTCAGCCCAATTGAAAATGACTCAGCCCATATTCTCTGAAACATCACTCTGCAATCAACACGGCACTCTCTCTCTCCTCCCATGGGGGATTTCAAATATAGCTTGGGCGCTGTGATCATTAGGAAGTGTAGCTGCCTACAGAAACATTACCACCATTGTTTGTCCCTCGTCTTTGCAGCATATGTGCATTGTGTCGTTTGTCTCTTTTTTCAGCCAGTTAGACTACTCCGCTAGTCTTATCCTTCATGGTTTTCTGTTGTTATCCTCCTTTTGTGTGTGTGTCTCTGTCATGCTGTCTTACGTCTGTGTATTCAAATCCAGAGTTGACAGCAATTTATCAAGCACAGCCTACAATCCACAGTAGCTCATCCGCCATGTCACCAGCCATTCCTTTCTTGTCATTTTGCTCTGTTCTCCTGCAGGCTGACCTGCTGTCGCCTGTTATACACGCACACACACACACGCATACACACACACGCACGCACGCACACACAGTCTTTGCTTCCACATCTCAGAACTGTTTTTTGTTTTTTTTTGCTGTTTGTCATGTTGTCCCCCACATTGTTTCATCTTCTCAAGCAAAGCTTTTTATTGACTCTATTATTACCTGACCCGACTTCATCTCCACGCAGGACAACAGCCGAAGGGTGGACAATGTGCTCAAACTGTGGATCATCGAGGCCCGCGAGCTTCCAGCCAAGAAGCGCTACTACTGCGAACTTTGTCTGGATGACATGTTGTACGCACGCACCACCAGCAAGCCCCGCACCGACACCGTTTTCTGGGGCGAGCACTTTGAATTCAACAACCTGCCAGCCGTCCGCAACCTACGCCTTCATCTATACAAGGAGACGGACAAGAAAAGACGCAAGGTGAAAAAGAGATCTGGAGGATAACGTGGAAGTCTGAAAACTGCTTTGTTAGAGCAAAATGAAGACAAAATAAATTTAAATAAATTTGGTTTAAATATACCTAAAAGTGATTTTTAAAGCTGGTAGTTAGGAGAAAACTGTTATGAAATCTTGATACAACTCCCCCTGCTGCCATTTTCTAACACTGCTTTTGTTTGTAACAAAGTTATGCACTCAGTAGTTTTGGTTGGAGGAAAATTAAGTTTCATCAAAGTGTGTGTCTGCTCAAAAAAGAGAAAAGCCAGAAACATTTGTAATAATTGATGAAGTTATCATTGAGTCCTTGCAACCCCATGCAGATACAGTACATAGTATTGTGGGCATTGTGTAATTTAGCAGTATTTATTATTTTATTTTTTTTGCATCTTTAGTTGTGAGTTTTTTAAGCCTGCGAATGAATAGATAGTCACAAATACTATCATCTTATTCCCAGTTTAGGTCAAGAGTAGCATCATCATAGCAAAACAAGTCATTTCTATCTTCAAACACACTCCAGGGATCAAGTCTTGCAGCTCATTATTTATTCAGTGCTAAAGCTCTAAATGACTTTTTTTTTTGACATTTCAAACTTTCAAATCATTTTTACACAGTAAAAATACTCAATAATCATAACTAATATCTACTTTTCTTCCGTGAAGGAAAAGAGCACATACTTAGGACTTGTAAGCATCCCCATCTCAAGCATCACTGGACGTCAGTTTGTGGAGCAGTGGTACCCAGTCATCCAGCCCAGCGTGCTCACCAAGGGAGTTGGTGTTGGAGGGGGGAAGATCATCAACGCATCCCTACGCCTCAAATCCCGCTTCCAGACCATGAACATACTGCCCATGGAGCTGTACAAGGAGTTTGCAGAGTACGTCACCAATAACTACCGCACCATGTGTGCTGTGCTGGAGCCTGTGCTGAGTGTCAAGAGCAAAGAGGAAGTGGCCTGTGCACTGGTGCATATACTGCAGAGCACTGGGAAAGCTAAGGTACAGGACTCATCTTCTTATTTATTGCCATGTCTAAATAGATCTAAAACAAAGCCTTTTCAGTCCTATTGAACAGACAGCTGAGCTTTTGTTTGTGTTGTAAACTTGATTTATGTAACAGAAGAGCAACTACTTTGTCGTCTCTTTCTCCAGGACTTCCTGTCAGACATGGCGATGTGTGAGGTAGACAGATTCATCGACCGAGAACACCTTATCTTCAGAGAGAACACTCTGGCCACCAAAGCCATAGAAGAGTACCTCAAACTGATCGGACATAAGTACCTCAAAGATGCTATAGGTGAAAACTTGGCTGGGGGTGCTTGACATATAAGTTTGTCATTGTATAAATTCAAGCAACTTTGCAATATTTATACTAATTTTAGATTTATTTCAAATCCAGAAAATTAATTGACTAAATACAGACATTATTCTTTTATTTCTGAGAATGACTTTCTAGAAGCAAATATAATTTTTATAGTTAAAAGTAGGTGTTTTGGCTAGAAGTTGATACGGTTATAGCTCTTTAGCTTATTAGCTAATCAACCTGCCACCCAGATTTGTCTTGTTTTTGCAGCCATGGCTACAGCTTATCTTGTGGCACTGTTGCATGTGGGTTGTACAATTTGCCGTTGATGGAGTGATGTATTCTACCATAAACGAGTTCTTTTTGTAAGGCCATTGGTTGTTGTTACTTTCTGTTTTAATGGCACTGAGCTGATCTTTGTAATTGTTTCTGTACTTTTGCTGTTACTAATGAAATGTCATTTGTAGGGGAGTTCATAAGGGCCTTGTATGAGTCAGAGGAAAATTGCGAAGTGGACCCAATGAGAACACCACCCTCTGTACTCCCAGACCACCAAGCCAATCTCCGAATGTGCTGTGAACTGGCACTCTGCAAGATCGTTAACTCCCATTGGTGAGTAGCTAACAAATGTATTGAGTGACTTTATTTCTCTACATTAAAGATACATGAGACTTCAGATTCTTTCACAGGGAGGTAAAGAAACTGATCCTGACGTAGTGTATATCCCTTCACAGTGTGTTTCCACGAGAGCTTAAAGAAGTATTTGCCTCCTGGAGAGTGCGCTGTGCTGAAAGGGGTCGGGAAGACATCGCTGACCGTCTCATCAGTGGCTCCCTCTTCCTGCGCTTCCTGTGTCCTGCCATCATGTCCCCATCGCTCTTCAACCTCACCCAGGAGTATCCCGACGAGCAAACGTCACGCACGCTCACCCTCATCGCGAAAGTAGTGCAAAACCTGGCTAACTTCTCCAAGTCAGTTTTATTTAATTTATTTTAAATTAAAGCCCTTACACTTTGCAGCCAGTCACCAACCAATGCACTACAGTAGACGGTCAATTACCATAATAATAAAATAAAAAAAATCTCTTATAAACAGGTTTAATTTCTTATCTAAAATGTTTATTTGGTGTTCCTTTGTCACAGGAAAAAGAAAGCTTTCAATTACATAACACAGTCAAATATTTTCTACATCTAGATATGTTTTCTTATCCTCAAAATGTATATTATAATATAGCAAAAGTAAATGACAGAGTCATCAGCATAGAGGCGGATTAAAACATTTGGTTAATTTTTAGGGATATTGATGACACCATGGCAGTGGAAATGAAGGACATTTATGTGGAGGAAACCGAACCCTCCTTTTAAGAGTTATCAAAGACAGTGACTCTAGTTGACATTTAGTATCACTGTCAGGTGTTGCTCACTTGTTTTCTTGTTCTGACTTTTTCTGTATTTTCTCTCCTTTCAACACCCCTACCGGTCCATCTTCTTCTTGGCCTTCCTTCTCCGCAGGTTTGGCAATAAAGAAGAATACATGTGTTTCATGAACGAGTTTTTAGAAATGGAGTGGGGCTCCATGCAGCAGTTCCTGTACGAGATCTCCAACCTGGACAGCGTCAGCAATGCAGGCGGCTTTGAGGGATACATCGACCTGGGCAGGGAGCTGTCTATACTGCACAGTCTCCTCTGGGAGGTCATGGGTCAGCTCAGCAAGGTGAACCCAAACATGACACCCAAAGATACCCAAATATTAGTACATTGTCTTCCCAAAATGAGATGTACAAGATATGTATCTCTTGGGTTTTTATCACAACTGTTCAGTCAAATGTATTTTAGTCACTTTGTTATAGGATTAAGGATTGGACACCTGCATTTGTACCCTCTTAAACCCGATTCAGTCTCAAAAATGTCTTGCTGATCTCTCACCTGGCAGTTTTTGCTAAATGTGGCTGTAAGTCATTAATCAAGCTTAAGCTGTCATTACCTTACAAACACCAGGTGAGTGGAGGTAGATATAAAATTATAGAAAGAAATATTGTATAAATCTGCAACAGAAATCTTTTTTTTTCTATAACTGCAGGATGCCATCATCAAACTGGGTCCTTTGCCTCGCCTCCTGAATGACATTAGTATGGCCTTGCGTAACCCACACCTCCAGAGGCAGCCCAGCCATCAGACAGACAGGGTCCAGGAGAGACAGACAGACAGGTTGTCACGGCCAAGCTTCAACAGGGGAATTTCATCCGAGTTCCAAAACCTCATGATGAGGGATCTTAATAGGTAGGCAACATGTTGTGATGATAACAGTTCCACTTTCTCCATCATTTGATCATCAGATGTCTTCTGCTTCAAATAACCTAATGCTGCATTTATCCTTTGATGTTTGCCATGTAATTGTAAAAAATCTGAAACTATTCTTGTGAAGAATAATTTATAGGGCATTAATGTAGAAACACATATTGTTGTTCTTACTCACTGCTGTTCTCCAGCTCTATAGATATCACTCGCTTGCCTTCCCCTACCTCCACCGGTGGGGTCATGCCATCCCGCACCCAGATAAGTTTTCAGGACCGTGACCACCCCCATCGAGCACCCTCCAAAGACATGTTTTACGTATCACGCCCTCCCCTGGCTAGATCCAGCCCGGCCTACTGCACGAGCAGCTCGGACATCACTGAACCTGATCCTAAGGTGAGTTTTATCACACTGACTCGGGGGAATCATCATCCCATCCACTAGGTTTACCTTTATCAAAGCGAGGTTAGTATGACGTGCATGTTAATCATACTTAATAGAATCTGCCATCGATCGAGGCTGTAGTATATCATGACATCTGCTTTTTTTCCACTGATTCACCACGCAACTCATCCTAGCGGTATTTCCTGGAAAATACTTTGAGGCATTCCGATATCCAGGCCTCGCGGTAAAAACACCCCGCACCACCCTCACCCATATCATCCGTGGCCACCTAACATATCAAAATAACAAGGGGCACACTAGCCTCTCATATCCCTTAAAAATTAGGTGCTCAGTGTCAATAAAAGCGTATCTATGATGGACCTCCAGGATTCCCGAATGAACAGCGTGTCTAACCTGCAGTCGGTGGACATGCTCAACTCCTCCCAGGCCTCCATCGCCGGCATGGGCAGCTTCGGAGGGCTGAGCAGCGGAGGCGGTGGCGGCCTGGGGTCGGGCCTGAGCAGCCAGCTGCGGGCCGGTGGGAGGTTGTCAGCTGGCTCTGGCGGCTCCAGCATGTCCGGCGGGCTTCGGCTGAGCCAGCTGAGCCAGATGGGCACCACCACCGACTCGCTGTCCCAGCAGCAGCAACAGCAGGCCGCCGCCATGCGCTACCCGCTTTCCTTCCAGAATCCACTCTTTCATCTGGCGACTGCTGATGGGCCTCAACAGCAACAGCTCCACCACCAGCACAGCCGGGCTCAACCTCCAGCACCCCTGCTCCTGGCCCCAGAACCTGAGCCCTCACACCAGTCCTACATCCCACAGTTCGCCCATGGGGGGTTCTCTCGCAGTGAGGACCTGTCTACCCTCAGGACCAGGGACGGTCACCTGGGCCAACCCAGCATCATCCACTCACACAGCTACAGTGACGACTACAGCAGGGCTGACTATGGACGCAGACAGATGTCCATGCATATGCAGGTACTTCCATGTTCACTGTGTTCTCATGTCATCTTAAAGCAATTGTGTGTAAGTTTTTATGTGGTTATTACATTGTTTAAATTATTCTAACTGCATGCGCTATTAGACAGTCCTGATTTAAAATAGGTGCAGTCTATATATGTTGCTTTTAGCCCAATTAGCTTTCTCTCGTTCCCCTGCCTGGACTCAATCAAACACACACTGACACAGCAACCTAAAAGACTAAACAAAAAAACAAAAAAAATACTCTTGACTTCCAAAAGATATACTTACTAAAATGGATATCAGTCAGTCAGCTCAAAAAGAACTGACTAAAGGAATGAAAAGACTTATTAACTCATTGTTTACTTGTTTCTTATTAAGGATAACCTTCAACAGCAACAAATGATGGGTATGACCTCCCAGACGGGAACATCCCACTCTTCCCTGGCCACCACACCTCCCACCACAGTCCAACCTGTGCGCCAGAGTTCTGTTGCCCCGCCTCCCACCCAGCGTGTCAAATCCCAGACCTCCCATCAGTTGTCTGTCAGTGCGGCAGCTACACCTGCTGCTACTGCTAAAACACGACCGCAAAGCGGGAATCTCCTCCAGTCACCAGAGTCAAACTACGGCGGCAGGCAGCACGGGTCCAGGCAGCTGTCCGTCAAAGACAACACTGCCCCGGGCTTGCCCCACCAGCAGAGCTCTGTCAGGGAAAGCCAGAGCCCACAAGGAACCACCAGTCAGAGCACTCAACAGTCACCACAGCAACAGGCTCAGCAACAGCAACAGCAACAGCACCTGCTCAAACCCACCATGAGCAAACAGGTAATATCTGCACGCTCTAAAGTCATTTTCTTTTCTTTATTCTCCTTTCTTCTCTTTGGTCGTCTATCACCACCTGTATCCAAGGTTATTTCTCAACAGTGGCTTTTAATTGAGTGTGTGTGCATGTGTGTGTAGCTCAATGAGCAGAGCATTAACACTGTTAGGATTAGGGGGTTGAGTCCCACCAGGGCACAGTCATGCTCAAATTATATGAATTTATGCAACTCTGAGGCACTTTGGATAAAATCCTGCACAGAATCGCTTGTTATGAAACTGACTTTCATCCACTTAAGAACTTGTCTTCTCATATTCAGTGTGTTGGCCTTTCTTTCTAGGGCTCCCAGTCTCCATCCACCCTCAATCCCCCGACCCCAGCCAATGAGCGAACAGTGGCCTGGGTCTCCAACATGCCTCATCTGTCGGCTGACATTGAAAGTTCGCGGATTGACCGTGAAGAGTTCAAACTGAAGGAGTACTCAAAGAGCATGGATGAGTCACGCATGGACAGGGTAGGTATCACTTATAAGTTTTCAAAAGACCTTGAATTCATGCAAAGTAAAGCTAAGGAACACTGAGTCATGTCTTTCATTGCTGAGCAGATGGGCCTCAGATCTGGCCTTGACACACAAGTCCTGAGGTCTCAAACAGTGCGGGAAACAACAGCAATCTGCCAAATGTTCATAAATCTGTAGCGACGTGTGGTATATGCACTTCTACTTTACAGTATGTCCGGCAAATTCACGAATACCTATAAAGAACTGTCCAATCCACCAGCCACAGTAGCCGCAAATCCCACTGAGAAAATGCTTGTAAACGCTAACCAGGCATAAACATTGCTATTCTTTCAGGTACGGGAGTATGAGGAGGAGATCAACTCCCTGAAGGACCGTCTGGTGATGTCCCATAAAAAGCTGGAGGAGTACGAGAGGAGGCTCCTCACACAGGAGCAGCAGACCAATAAGATCCTCCTACAGTACCAGAATCGACTCGAGGACAGTGAGCGGAGGCTACGGCAACAGCAAGTGGAGAAAGACTCCCAAATTAAAGGAATAATTAGCAGGTAAATGGAGGCTGTTGTTGGGATGGAGGGCAAAAGACAGCTAAGACGTCATGTGATCTTTTGTAGGGAGGCCGAACTGACTTTGTTTTTGTTTATTATGACGCTTTGGTGAATAGACTATATATGTTTTCTTCCAAGACATGTGGAAAAAGTGACATATTCTTTCAGATAAAGATTGCTAGCATTAATTAAAGTGAATTATGGTACTTTTGAGGAGTAAGTCCTTGGTTGATACAGTGCAACTTTAGCATATTGGATATGATAAAATGAACTTGAAGCAGTGATGTTCTTTCCTAAAAACACATATACTGCATGTTGGAATAAGACATGTTGGAGGGTAGGAGGCTGGTTTCAGTTTCATTAAGTACTACAGCCTTGGGAGCAAGGCAGTGAGCTGTATATTGAAAGCCAAAGCTGCAGACATGTAATGAGTGGCAAATTAAATGAGATACTATAATAAGGAAGGCAGAGATCTATATCTTTCTTTGAGAAGCATGCAGGGCATGCTCCCTTGGCGGTTGGTTCTTTTCAACTGAGTTAAGCTGGACAAAAAGAGTCTTTGATTGTCCTCTAAGCTCTTCTCGTAGGAAAATCTGCTATCATAACTTCACAACATGGTTTACTTGTTATTCAAGAGCATCATATTGGGATGACTGTGGAGACCCGAGTCCTATCTTATCGAGTGCTTGTGTGAAAATGTAATGGAGCAGTTTTAGAGTGCAATCATTAGTTTTTATCGATCGGCTGCAAAATTAAGTAGTTGACGGGAAAAGAGTGGTGTTATTGATCATAGCTCAGTCGTATTCAGGCATGAAAGCCCAAATGTTTGCTGTGTTTTTAAGGATTTCTTGAGCATTTTATGTGTGACTGCACATTAGCAACGATGCCCAAATGTATTCTTTTTTTATTTTATTTTTTATTTTTTGGAAGAGTTGAGTTAAAAAGCTTTGCAAGAAAAAAAAAGAGTAAAATATAATATAATAATAGTCTGTGGTCTGCAGCTGAAGGGTGGATAACTGTGACAGAGAATATTGCCACTTCTAATCCACTCCAGGAAAGAAGACATGGAATGAAGACAGAGACAGTCCTGCTCGTCCTTAATGGGAAAACATCTTTAAACACCCTAACCTTGTATAGAAAACCATCCTTAAAACATCCTCATCCTCCCATGTCCTTGAGCACTTATCAGCCATCTTTTATGAACACAGTGCTTCTTGCTTCTAACTGGATCTTGGGATCATTTGAATCCACTTAGCTTAATTTTCAATTGACTCTCCCTAGAGATTGCATTATAAAAGCACAAGAGGATTTAAAATTTGATACGACGCAACGTCTGAAACATGTCTGCATTTTTATTTTTTTTTTAAAAACAACTCGTTGTTTTGGACCTTCAGGCACAGGACTATGGAAGACTACGGTTTAATATTAGCTCTTCCATTTTAAATCAAGGTAAACCATGTTCACTGAAGGACTGCGAACACGGGGATCGATACCTCTCTTCTTCTTTTTTTTTTTTTTTGCATTTATACAATGCTGTGGTGAAACATGACGAGTCATCAGTCAGTGAACAATGAAGATTCATAAAGGCATTAAGGAAATATGACACATAACAGAAAAACTTTATCAGAGCACTTAAAATGACAAACCATTGATTATTGATCCCCTGGAGTTTGAAGTGAATACAGCAAATCTGCTGCTGTAGGAGACGGATATTTCCAAGTAGCAGATCTGGATGCTTCCGAGTCAGATTTTTACTCACTATTCGGCGAGCCAGACGATGTCGTGCAATGCATCGCAACACTTTTGCATCGTCTGGACACACTTGAATTTTAATGCACATATGAGCGAGTCAAAGAGTGCAGAGAGTATGGATGCCAAGAAATATGGTTTTAGGCCATTCTATTGGATTGATTAGATTTACCTTTTTTTTCGTATAAACATAGCCTTATGTTGTGTTTTTTTTTTATCTTAAATTGACTTTTATGTTAGACTTTCTCTTTCAAATACACTACATTGATGCAAACGCGAGCTCAGGTTCTGCAAAAGGAGCGCATGTGATCTTCAAGTTCACGGCTCCTACGTAGGCTTGAAATAATCTCTCTATAAGCAGAACTAAAACACTTAGCGTTGTGTTTGAGAGTTTCAGAGATTTTCTTTCAGAGAAGCCTTAATGTTCTGTGCAAAAACTTTTTCTTTACGCTCAGAGGAAAATCTAATATCTGTCATTAGACCAGATACTTTTTATTTTTAATTTTTTTGTTCACAACAATCTAATTTAAACCAAAGCCAAATATTGAGTTTTAGGTCATGCTAGGTTAAACCCACTGAAACACTGAATCCACTTTACCTGTAGCACTCATATCTATATATTTTTTCTTTAGGGTAATGATCTTATTAGTTGGCTACAGGCTCTCCTATTTTTATTTGTCAAAATATTTAAATAAAACTAAAAATTAAACTATTTATCTTCCCCCAAGCTGTTCGCTGTGAGCTGAACAATAGATTCACGTTGGTTTCTGGAGAGATGCAGTAAGGGGGGGTAGGGGGGGAAATCAATGGTCTTAATTGTACCTGTCATAGTAATAATCTATTTTTAACTATAATCCATAGCGTATAAAAAGTCTGTGATGCAAGAGCCATAACAATAATGATATATGAAAGATATATGAATATCTTATTGAGAGTGAGATTATTAAAATGTAATTATTTTAACCGTGCAATAGGGACCGCGCAATAATAGATACAATATGTCTCCACGTGCTGTTTGTGCAAACGCACATGCAGGATCCTGATGAGGTGTATTGTATGCATTTTGTGTACATACATAAAGAAACATTAACTTCCTTCCAAAATTTTTTTTTTTAACCAGGTGCCATTCATAGTATCTAAAAATAAAAAAAATAATAAAAAAATAAAGACCTGGAATACTGTAAAGTGCAAAATACCACAGAGACAATATGACAATATGACAATATGACAATATGACGTGACTCTTACGCAACACTATGTTCTGCAAAGTGTGTTCTTCAGTTCTCAACTTGTTTTTTTGGGCTGATCTGTACGGTGTTTGTGATATTTCTCTGCATTTTTAAATGAAAGACTGCAATGGATATTATTTATTAAAGCGCAAAAAAAAAGATTTCTTATAATCTGTATGATTTTTTTTTTTTTCGCTGTATATGCTTGGTATGACTTTTTGACCTTGCAGTGCGTCATTGGTGGTGTCCAGTGACATGGTGATCAGAATAGTTGTTTAAGAAAGTTTAGACAGTACTGTCATTTAAACTTATGCAGTTACAGTATGATTTAAATATTCCTAATATTAAAAGGGCAACCATATTATTATTATTATTATTTATTTTTTCCTTCTCCAGAGATATAGATAATATTCTGGTATCAGTATATCCGCCTCTCTTTTGTAGCAAGAATATATTGATAGGCTGTATAGATTGTACTACGGCAAAACTTATGTTTAAATCTTGCAAATGAAATTATAGTGGTGATGAGTTTTGGCTTGATGTGTGTGTGAATATTGGTCTGATTGATATGGCTTGTAGCAACAGCCAAGGGTTTATATTCACTTTTGGTTTTCTTTTGTTTTTTTTACAGACCTGTGTCAAATGGTTGCAAATAATTCTTGGGTTTGTTTTAACCAGATGGGTTAAAAAAAACACTAATCAGATGTTGAGAGGTAAGTTTTCAATCAAAGATATGTTGTACCTGGCTGGCAAAAAAATTATATATATATAAGAAGAAGAAGAAGAAGGAGAAAGTATTTGCAGCTGCTTCTGTTTTTGATTCAGGTCTGTTGTTTCTTTCCGTTGACTTTACATCAACATCCTATTTGACACCGTTGTCTCTTGCCTTTTTTTCTCTGTAGCAAAATATTCAGACATTGTGACCTCATGTTGGTAGATACACACATTGTTTTTGACTACGTGTACGACTTGACCTCAAAAGCACACTACTTGAAGTACAACTGGATATAAAAGCTTAACTTTTCTTTCTCTTTTTTTTTTGTAACATATCACCCCACATGAATCATTGTCTTTGCCTTTTGAAGTCATGTCAAACTCTTAATGCTGTATACCCATGTTACATCCCATTGTTTTTGGAGACAGTGCCGATATTTCTGTCTGTGCTTATGATTGATTCTTTTTCTTTTCCTATTCTCTTCTTTTGTAAAAAAAATAACTCTCTCAACACTGTACATTATTTATGGAATAAAACATCCAAACACTTATGTTTGAAACTTCACCTGTGGATTTTCATTCTTTATTGTCAAACATGTGACTCTCTGTGTTCACAATAAAAATCATATTAATAAATAAATAAATAAATTATGCAATATGCCAAAGTTGGTTGATGATATATTTACTCTGCATTGATTCATGGTGGCAATTAAATGTCCCTGTCAACTATTTAATTGGCTTAGTGGCATAATGAAAAATAAACTGATAATATTCCAGCGATCATATTTCATGTCGACAAATTGCAAAAGATGTTTATTCTGCTTGTTTTGAAACCATCCATTGTCTGTAAGATGTCAACTAACACCTTTTGTAAAACAAAAATGGGAAGTCATGAATCAGATGCAACGATATCTATGATGTCCAAGACAGTATGATATTCACAGTTTAGCCTGTTTAGCTTGTGTGACTGCAAGATAACCCTGTGTGAGAAATATCCTTGAATGACCCGATCTGGAGTAAATCCCTGGCACTTGGATAATCATGCGAGCTGGGAAACCTGCACTGTCCGTTTGGCTCATGAAAACTGCAGCAGTAAGCTCGCTCATATCTGCGAGCGGCGTCTTTTGAAATGATTAGTCAAAGGATTTTCCACCGGTGCCTCAGTCAATCCATGTTACATAAAACGGGGGGGAAATTCCCAGGGGATGATCGGGATCTGTTACTGAACCATTCAGTTCACACGCTTAATTGTGCCATAATTGCACTTTGAAAACACCTTAAATCAGGCTAAAATGCTTTGATGAATCCCAAGTGTACGAGAAGGGAGGGGAAAAAAAAGGGCTCCACCAGTGAAAATTGGCAGTGAAGAAAGCATGGCTTTGGTTACCACTGCTCAACATTTAAAAGATTAATCTGCCAGATCAGATTTGGGTTTGAGGTTTGAGGTTTGAGATAACAGGTAACCAGCAGTTAGTTCATCACTGTGCTGATGTTGGAGATGCACCTGCTCAACTTCTTATTAAGTATCATCTTGAATTCATAATGCTCCCTCTCTTTCTGTCCCCCCTTCCCCCTTTCTCTCTCTCTCTCTCCCCCTTTCTCTGCTTCCAAGATTAATGGCTGTGGAGGATGAGTTAAGGGGAGGACCCGTGATTGAGCCAAAAACCAGGATTTTCGCTGATCAGGTCTGTGAGACTGCTTCTTCTCTCGTTGAGTCGGTGGCCCGTGCTATCTTTCCCCCCCCTCCCTTGCTACCTCTCTTTTTTTCCCCTGCTACCGTTATTATTTCCGTCTGCTGTGTGTATGTGGTCCCTCTGATTGTCTCGCCCTGTCTCTGACCTGTCCCCGTGTTTGGGTTTCGACTGTCTGCCAGTATACCTGGAAGCCTTGAAGATCCTTGAAGAGTTTTGCTGTTTGCATTCGTCAGCTCGAGCTATCGAGGTGTCTGACTCTATCTGGGTTTTGTGAGCATATCTGGGCCTGCGATGCTGTGGATGGTTTTGTAGTTGTTTCTGTCAAATGTCTCTGCCGAGCATGTCGGGGGTGGTGGTGGGGGTTACACACGTGACGTAGAGCCAGACTCACACTTATTGAACTGAACTCCTAGTCTGACTGTTCAGTATGCTGCGTGATGGTGCTGCTGTGTGTTCACTTCAGATGCTTCCTTTCATTTCATGCTCTCTACACAACACCTTTCTTATTCTGTCAAATTAAAGTAGCCCACCTTCAAGCATGAGTCATGATGTAAATATAGTAAGTGCGTGCATACACATACACATATATATATATATGCATTTTTTGTTTTAAGTAAAATGGAAGAGGTAATGAGGAAAAAAGGGCTGAATTTATATGATTCATTTTTTATGATTTATAAGATAAGATCTTATTTCCCTTAATGATCCCTCATTTTTGCACTATAGTAATCTATTTGCATCTGTTTTAGGACAAATGTAGCACAAACATCACAATACATGAATTAAACTAAACCACACGTTTCATTTTCAGCTTCTAATGCAGATTAATTAAAGTCTAAACTACGAAATGAAATGAAACAGACGGACTTCTGATGCCATGTGTGGGGTTTCCTCATGAATTTAAGAACAGTCGGTCCACTTTATATGTTCCTTCTTTTATTTGGTCATATTTGTGAATTTTTCCTCAGTTAATTCAAAGAAAAATCAAATAAACGCCTCACGGTAGATCTCTAGTTACCCATCAAAAGCAGCATAGGGAGAAAAAAATAAAATAATGAAACGCGCCAGAAGGAACGAGCTGACAGAAGCTTGAGAGCAGCAACACTGATGGTCATTATTAAAACTAGTGTGACAATGAAAACCCACACGGTCAGAAAAATATATATTTAGCATTAATAATAATATGAACACAAGTCTTCACTACAACAGAAAGTAGTTTAATGGAAAGACTCTCAATGTTTCAGTGTCACGCTGCAAAAAAATATTTCATAAACTGATCTTAAGATGCAAATTACTTCATCTCCAAAAAAAGTCTCGTCTGCTTTTCCGTTGGCTGTAAAACCTGTGATCCATCTTACAGTTTTTGGGTCTGAAGGTATTTAATTTAAACATTGTGTGAAGCTGCCAGATGGATGCAGTTTGCAGCGTAGGATGATGAAGTGAGCCGTAGACAATCAGGGGAAAACAGTATGTGGACCTTGAGTTAAAAATAACTCGATAAAACCAACAGAAAGTCACATATAAAGGAAAGATTCAGGTAACATTTGTCGTGTAATTTGGTGACTTTTAGAAGCATAATTAATCAATGTTGAGTCGTGTCAGCAAAAAAAGTTGTTGCAGCTTCTGGGTTACAAGAAAGCTGAGAGTAGTGGAATTCATTCAGGTTGATTTAAAGCAAAAAACGGTAAGAAACAGAAAATAAAACGTCTCTAAACAGCCCAAAGGTTTGCTCACAACATTATATCAGGTTACATCTCTATCATGTTTATTATAAAAAGTGAAGTCATGCTGCAAAACGCTCGTAAAACTAAATTACTATGTTATAAAAACATTCATTTGTCCAATTAAATCACATCTAACAGGTGCAACGCTCAAGGTGTACCTGCAGATTTCACTCTACACTCAGCTTTATTTTATTTAAATGTTTTTTTTTAATCCTTTTCTTGGGAAGCAAGTTGATTTTCTCTTTATTACGTACAAACTTTTGCAATGAAGCTTCGCACTCGGCTGCATTTTGTCACGATTTAAACTGATGAATGAGGCCGAGTGGACCTACAGTACAAGACTTTACACTGTCCAGTGCATCTATCATTGAATTAAACTTAATTAATGAAACTGAATTACGGATACAAAACTTCATACTTGTCTCTTTAACAAGTAAAATAATCAGTTGGAAGTGAAGACGAGTTCTTATGATGGATTAAAAAAAAAAAAAAGACTCACTGCGTTTGATTAACAAGCTTGTAAATCTGTGGAGAACCCTTATGGAGAACGTTAAAGGGTTATACCAACATTTTCTGTTCTTCAGCAGAAACCTATGGCTTAATATCCATCAGTGTGATGGAGTTATCTACCAACTGCAGGGCACCTTGAGCTTCTTTACTTAAATGATAAGGTAGATAGTTGAGGCTAATGCTAATGGAATTCGCTTTGCAGGTATTTGGTTGTTGAGATATTTCAGTCTGGACCAAAGTGGTGGATGGACCAACTAACTGTATGTTTTCTTCTTTAGGTACATTTAAACTTAACTATACTCTTACATACATAACTTTTACTGTTAATAGAGTCATTTTACATCTGTGTATTTCTTCCACCACTGCTGGTGAGTGACTGATCGATATGCCGTCATTGCTGCGCCACCAGCCTTCAGGGCCTTGTGTTTCATCACCGCAGCACTTTAAGACAAGCAGACAGTTCAGGCCAGTGTGATGCACGCACGCATAGCACACACACACACATGCACACACACAGCTGCTGAAGATGGGGAGAAATAAATTAATGGGGAGTGAGAGACGGGAGAAGCATGATGCCGTTGTTTCCTCAGGCCACTGCTACCAACTTCCAAAACACTTAATTAGATCTCACACAATAACACAGGTGCAGGATGCCATTATCCTTCACACACACACCACAATACATTGATGCCCACAAAATGAGCATACACTGCAAAACGTCGACTTTCATCCAGACATTTTAAGATTTTAGAGGAGCTATTAGAAGGATATGAAAGCTTGAGTGTCTGTTAAACTATATAAGTGAATTAAATCAAGTTTCAGCAACTGATAAGCAAATAACTGTCAATTATTATCCTGCAGAATGGGATGAAAATGTTGCACCGACACGTTTCTCTTGCTGTAATCATTTCTTCTGTTTATACGGACCATTAAGAGACTAATACGTTTAAGTGATGGGGGACAAAATCCACGGCCCTTGCAAAAAAAGTATTTAAAAGTTTATTTGAAGCTAATTTAAAGCTTCAGCATTTTTTGCACAAAACGAGAACAGTGGATTTTGTTCCTCATCGCTTACATTGTAAATGCATTTGATGATCAGTATAAACAGGAGGAATGACAGAACCTGGTTAATGTTTAATCCAATAACATCACATTAATCAATGAATAACACATTATGTGATATTGGGATCAATGTATAAAAACATTTTTATATACATTTTGCAGTTATCAGCTGTAAAAACTAAAAACGCATTTCTTGTTTGGCCGGTGAGATTTATTAATGATGCTTTCATAGCTTTGGAGTTACATTAATCATATCAGTGTTTCATTCATTTAAGATTCGTTGAATGTTTTTGAGTGTGTGTGACGGGGTGTCTGTTTCAGTAAAATACAAAAACTCTCTGTTCTTCTCTTCTCTGTGTATTGTGGATATAGTCAAGTGTATATATATATATATATTTATATGATTCTGGGTCCTCTAAGTGTGTATATATTAAACTTTAGATGACTGCATGTTTGATATAAGCATGTCCTTTTAACCTTTCTGAACCAGGAAACATGCCAAGATTCAGCTTTTTTAAAAATGTATTGCATTAATGAGCTGCTTTCAGATGCAGATGTCGGTTGGAGTGCACGACTTAATGGCTTTTTTTTTTTAACTTTTAAATATTAAGAATGATTTATGCTCATGTTACAATGCATGGCACGCTGCTCTAATGCTTTCAGGCTGGCGGGTTGTCTAATAATATTGCGCGTGTATGGTTGTAATTATGTATGTGCGTTAGTAAGCATTTTTATGCATATGTATGTCCTTGTTTTCAGTTCAGTTGTGCATTGTGTACGTGTTGTTTTTTGGGTGGCTGTTGTTTTCCTCAACTTTCACTGCCCTTCTGAATCCTCCCCGGTGCACCTGAGCCCTCCCTCCTTCTTTTGATGTCAGCTTCCTCCTCCTGCTGTCAACCCTCCTCTCCTCTCCTCTCCTCTCCTCTCCTCTCCTCTCCTCTCCTCCTTTGTTGATGAGATACGGTGATTTCTCTTAGGGGAGGCGTCAGTCCATCCTAGTGCAGCCCCGTCTCGCGCCTGTCCCACCCCGAGTATCCAGGTAATAAACAAACCGGCAAACTCTCACTCTCCATCCATAACCTGCTGCCTCTCTCCACTTCTGCTGTTCTCTATGTGCGTGCGTCCCTGTCCATACACAGCACCATGTGAATTCACTGCAAGCCAACACACTGACAGCCCCACTTTACTCTTTCATTTACCATTTTAGAAAAAAAAAAAAAGAGGCCTGTCACCGAATGTTTGGACAGATGTTGCTGATGGTTCTGAGGGGTACGTCTCTCTGTTGAAAGAGTGACAACAAAACCAAACATCACACGATTTAAAGCTGCACTAAATAAGCAACTTAACACTTGAGAAGCGTAAAATATGTCTCAACTGTAGTACCTGTAAATCATGAAATGCTATATCAGTAAACTGTATACAGGACCCGTTAGCTTTGTGTTTGCATACTTCTGTTTCGGATAAAGACTTATTAAAAGTGGCGACGTGTCGTGTTAACTATGAACTGTTTTGAATTCGCTGCAGCTCTCTCCGATTCGCACGTCTATGTGAGGCGCATGTGTTTGTTTTACGGAGCTACGTGCACTGAATGTTGTACAAAAATCAAGCGGTTGTGATACGGAGCGCGACGAGCTCACGTAGCCCCGTAAACAGAACCGCGTTGCCGCACGTGCACGGTGGCGTCTGCCTTACACAGAACTACTCTCCTGAGACTGCAAATGTGATAGTTGTTATCTGTCTTTGGAGCCGTTTCTAAACAAACTACAGTAACCGTTGTCTTCAGGGTGAAAGAACAAGTCACCCATACACACACACACACACACACACTACTCGTAAAACAAATCAGTTCATTGTTGGTTTGGCTTTACACATGTTGACAATAAGAAAACTATAGAATAGAGCCATATCATTTAAAGTCTCTTTCTATATTATTACACACAGTGCCACAATTGGCATTAAATAAAGTTAGCTGCTGGTTTTATTGTCACCCTCCCAACACAGCAGCGTGTCTTCTTGAATCTACTGGTAACTACTGGAAATATTCTGTGTCAGACTTTGAATTTGAATTATTTCAGATGAATTACGTTGCTTTTTTCCCCCCACTTTCTTTTGACCAATGATCTTATTAAATGCCTTTGCGGAAATATATACTTACAACAGGTACACTAATGTCAAACTTTCAAAAACATCAAATGTTTTTTATTATTATTGTGTGTGACTGTTTGCTACAAATGAAAATGCCATCACTTGTTCACACACAGTTGAGTCATAAACTAGCAATCCACAGACATATATGCCGACATTATTATCTGCAAATGATTTTCGAGTCATATACGGAGACGTTCCTGTAACTCTTTGCATTAGATAAATTGTTGATGTGCCGAAAAAAATACAAAATAAATAAATAAAAAAATTCAAAGTTCAAGATATTTTCAGATGTTGGCATTTGCAAACTTCGACACTTTTCATTGCATTTAATCATCACTTCACCTTTTATTACATGCTCATGATCAACTTTTGATATTCTGTCAACTATTTTGACAAACAATAGTAAACTTTTTTTTTGGCAATTTAAATGAAAAATATACAGCATTAATTTTACATGCACAGTTAACTAATTACTATTACATTAATTACAGTGTCCTGCACTCACAAATCCATGTTTTTCTTTGTTGATGTTTATATAGTAATTCAAGAAAAGTCAGGAATTAAGTAGATACTAGAAATGTTTTGTTTTTTTTAAAACAATTTTGAGAGCAAAATTGTTATTTCCTGCCAAGCAACTAAGCAAAAAGAAAATCAAAATTAAAAGAGAATACACAGAATCACATGTTTTATGTTTCCATAGACTTTAAGTCCAGATTTATGAGCAAGAAATAAGATGAACTGTTGCATTATGTGCTTGAAATGGTCCCAAACATGGAGGTTTTTAGGGGTTTAACATTCTCGGTGACAAATCGGGCTGCCTGAAAGTCACTGGGACATTGTGTGTGTTCTCTTTTATTGTAGATTTTTTTTTTTCTACACACATAAACTGACATTTCCATTCAGTTTTTCCATCCCTCCCAGCTCGCCCTCAGATAAACAACGGGAATTATGGGAAATCTCCGTATCTGACCCAATCCTTCCCTGAAGAACACTGATTAATGTTCACATGTTTGTTTTTTTGTTGTTTTTTTTTGTTTATTTGCGTGTGTTTTCCGTGTCTGTCAGTGAGTCTGTGTTTCTGTATACGTGTTTGGCACCGGGGCACATTATTTGGATGAATGGTGGTGTAGGCCAGTCGTGTGTCTGATGATGTGTGACATGCGTACTACGTTGATTTTGTTTTGTTTTGCTTCAGAGGTAGAGCTCTTCACCTGGCAAGTCATCTAACAGGGGTTATTTTTCATTTCAAAATTACCATATCGATATATATATATATATATATTAATTAAACAAACACTTACAGCAGGTTTTTCTTTCAAATGTGGAGGTGAGAAAGATTTAACAGTTTGCTCTAAACATCCACGATTCAAATTATTGGAGATTGGAGGAGATGGGTAAGAACCTGTGTGTACGATACTCTATCTGCATCATTTACTACACCTAACATTTCAGTACTCCACTAAGTGTTTTTGTGTTTCTGTCTCCGGTACTGCAATTTCCATTAGCATTAAAAAACCAAAAAAAAACCAAAAAAAAACACTCTCACACCGAGCTGTAATTGAATGCACCAAATAATCAAACTACAGCCACTACAGAGAGTGAAGCAAGTTTGGTAAGTTAAAAAAAAGAAAAGAAAAAGGATGTCAGTAAACATTTTACCATGTCTTTGTTCAGCTGGTTGAATTCCTGAGTTTAATAGACATGTGTATTGGTCTACACATGGATATTAAACGATACTGTTTGTTGTGTTTCAGAGTAAAGAAAAAGAAAGTTGTCAGTGGATTCATGTTACTGGCATCCTGTAACTGTCTGTATCGTAGCTCCATAGCTGTTCATAGCACCAGTTAGCGGCTGAAAATGTTCATTCGTTTTTGGTTCTGATTGAGAAGAGAAAAGGCCTGCAAATTCACATCAAACTTTGGGGTAATTTTTTTGTCTTTTTCACTTTTTTTTTTTTTTTTTTTTTTTAAGTGAAAATGGAAACAGCTTCCACTCACAGCGGACATACAGTTTATCCAGGGATAATTTGCTTTTTATCCTTTTCATTTTTCTCTACTGTATGCAGACCGAACTATCTCTTCCTCCTTCCTGTCCTTTCCCTCTACAGCTCGTCATCTCATACATGTTACAGTATTTCATACTTCACGTTATGTGCGCATTAAAGTGGTATTTGATATCATATTTTCTAATGTTTCATAAAGACGTTAAATCCCAAGTTATTTTTCGACGGTAATTATATCCAGACGCCACACAGAAAATACACAAGTGCAATTATTTCCACCTTCATGGTAAAACTATGAATTCCAGCTTTCGAAATACTCCTATATTCAAATCATCTTTCGGTAGTTCTTGGTAACGTTAAGTCCTCATAGTTGTCTATCGGCACAATAACCCAATTGTTTTCTCTTCCCACTGCTCCCACACAGACTCCAGTGAACACGACTGGGAGTGAAGGCTTGCAAACAGACCTTGATACAAACTAATAATGACACTAACATTTGCATTGCCGTTATTCTGCGCCAATGTAGGTAAGAAAAGAAACGGCAAAACCAAACTTTGACTTGATCACTTATCAAACGCTCCAACCCAGGACCGAACACCTATGTAGCAACTCGTTGCTATGCGATCAATGGGTTTGGGTTGGACATTTTGATTGGTGGATTTGACAAAGGTTTGGATTTCTTGCCAGGTAAATAGGATGCACCTTTATCTTGCTTTTTTTAATTTTTATTTTAAATTTGGCGTTGAGCTCTTGTGCGGCTTCACTTTTTTTTTTTTTGCATGTGTTAAGCAACAGCTAAGTTGCTACAGTATGACAGTATGTGCTGTTAAGATGTTAAGATTGTAGAGTTTTCTTTTAAGATATTTCCAGCTACTCAAGCACACACATTTACAATAGAAGATCATTGAACGTGAACTGTACTCATTGGCAAAGAATAACTCACTTGACTTCCTTACACCTGACAAACACCCCATGCTACTCATCCTGAGAGGATCAGGACCAAGAGTTTTAATCCCCCTTCATCCCTTCTTTCCCTGTGTTCCCTTTCTTGTGCTGCCATTTCTATTGGTGTTTACATCATGCATCAACTTCGTAACTCATTTGGCTCTTTCTCTCTTTTCTCTGTCTTTTTTTCTTTCTGTGTGGTTCTTTCAATCCCTTATCACTTGTCTTTTATGTTTTACTTCCTTCTTACTTCACTTTTACATGTCCTCATTCCAACACGTTCTTTCTATTATTCCGACGTTTGATGTTTTTCACTTCTACACAATTCAATCACACCCCTTTTCTGGTGCCCCCTCCCCCCACCCCCGCCTCCTCCATGCCCTCTTCTCATCTTTATCTTCACTATTCTTACTTCCTCCCACACTCACATGTTTTTTTTCCCTTCTACATGTCAACATTATCTGCCTTGATTGAACATCTCCTTTACAACTCCTCGCATCTTTCCCATCGTTCATTGAATGGCCTCTCTCCTACTGCCTGCTCCCTTCCCCTCCCCTCTTTCTCTATCTCGCTAGGAGGACCAGCTTTCCTCCCTGGGTTCTGCAGACCCCGGTGTGAAAACTGAAGGTGGAGGGGGAGGTGGTGGAGGCGGAGGAGGAGGAGGAGGAGCGGTAACCAACGATCAAGTCCTCAGAGTCTCTTCCTCGGGCATTTCCTCTGACAGCTCTCCCCACAATGGAGCCCCCCCCCCAGACCCTCCCTCTCTACCCACTCCTCATCAACATCCTAGTCAGAATGGAGAGCTCCGTGGCAACCAAACATCCTCCCCCATGACAACCTCACAGGCAACCGGAACCACGGCAACAGCAACTACAGGCATAGCAGAAGAAGGGGGAGTAGGTCAAACACAACACTGAGCCAAATCAGAGAGAGATGACATAAACGAAAAAAGAAAAAAACCAAAAAAAAAACCCAAAACACACTGTCCCTGTCTTTTTCCAATTAGCGATGATTTGAAAATAATTTGCCTTAGATACCCCCCCCACCCCACTCCTTCCCGGCAAGAGAGAGAAGAAGAGTGTGCACGAGACGAGTAGTGATCATTCAGCTACTGTACAGTGCATAACACATATAACACATTAACACACACAACACAAAGGGCTCTTCAACGGACACTTGTTCTCTCGATGCTCACATGGAGCTTCAGTCAGTATCAGTCTTGCAGGACAAGATAATGATACGCTATCACACACTGTAAACTGTTTGAATCAGTCAAACAAAGCATTTCGACGTGCGTACCAAGCCGATACGTGAACATCTGCTCTGTGCACTCATCGCCTGTCATGAGAAACAATAAAAACACACGTAAGCACTATTGAATGTCTCGCATCCCCAAAGTCTTCGTAGTAGTAGCCATTAGCAAAGACTCCCACGGATGTAGGTGCATCGATTATACCTATTCCCGAACACGCCAGGCTGCGAACTGTTGAGGTGGAGATGTGGCGATGTGGTTCTGGCTTTCTCAGTGCCTTTGAGTGTTTGTCCAACAGGGTTTTCCAATAGCGCTCTGACACAGAGTTAACAGATGGAGATCCAAGTTAGATTTGCTAGTAAGAGAAACGATCTGTGAATATATAAAATAGAGATTCAAAGACACAAGATCAAGCGTCATAGAGGTCTGAGTGATGAATCGATGGAAGATGAGCTTTGGGAACTTTTTCTTTTTCAATCTAAGGGACTTTTTTTGGACTGAGCTCGTGCAATTTTTCTCTTCTCAATCTCAGAACCGATATGTGATAAACTGGTGCTAAACAGAAACAAATGGTGCCATTTTCAAAATGTCTGTGTCTGCCATAGCACTGCCTCTTTCATAATTCACCCACTGTCTTTTCTCTCTCTTTTCTCCAACGTGTCTTTGACAGGACCCCCCACCCCCCACCCCATCCCCCCCCAATATATTTTGTGTCTTTGTCTTTGTTCTTTGTGCATCCTGTTGTGTTCTTAAGTCTGATGCGGTTGTTCCATATTGTTTTGATATGGGGGTGTTTCCATAATCTGTGTTTTAGAAACGCCCTCCTCCAATCTCTGGTTTTATTTACAGTTAATCAAAGGCAGCTCCACGGCTCCAAATTGATGAGTTATTTCTAATTTGTGGAGACCAATTTTAAGATAGAATGAAGCAACTTTGAATGAAATGGATGAATGGAGTTAATAGCAAGTTATCAAGTCGTTTTTTTTTTGTTTTTTTCTTCATTTAAAAAGTGTTGGTTCGTTGTTTTCAGATACAGAGTATGAATGATCCCATTACTAATATCTCCTTTTTTATTCAGAAGAAAAAGGCCCATTTTTTAATCCACTTACAAACTGCAGGTATAACAAACATACATACAAGTATTTAAGTACATACAAATACTAATGACAGATTATTGATTATGTTCCCCTTTGTGTTTTTCACTATTTATTAACGTATTATCAACTTGTTCCCTCTGAAATATGTGTGAAGAGACCATTTCAACCATATCGGTTTGCTAAATCCACCACCAAGTGCCTGGGATAAATATATTGAGCATCCTTTGGCCAGTAGACTAGCTAGTCATCAACTAATTGCACCTTACACAGCCTTGCATAAGACAATATGAATATAATATGCCCCGATGCTTATTAAAAAAAACAACAAATATATATATGTATATATATATATACATATATATACATATATATGACATTGTGTGTATTTGCCATAATTTGAAGTTTCATTTCAAAAATAAAACATGAAAAAAAAGTTATATTTCTGAAAACATTTGAGAACAATATTAAAACCATTTAAAATACCGTAAATATCAAAAATATTGTATTTTTGAAATGAATTCTTCAGTTTCTCATGTGTCAAATGCTAAAAAAACAAACAAAAAAAACCCCACAAGTCTTTGAAATGTTTGTAACGTGTATCCATATTCCTTCATTTTGTGTATAAACTGTCTGTTGTAAGGTTTGTCTGGATGTGGATCTGTTTTTGTCTCTGTAGCCTCACACACTGGTGTCGCTCCACAAGAACTCAGCTTGTTTAAAACGTGCAGGAGGAACCAAGAGGAGTTGAAGAGTTTCACATCAGCCATATTTTTTTTTCTCCTTTGAGGAAATAAATCTCTTACTTTGCAGTGTCAAAGGTCAACATGGCCAAGTGCTAGTACCTTGTAGGCCAGTTTTAGTGGATTATCTTAGATTAGATTCATCATTACAGTGAATGTTTAACTT
Source organism: Pampus argenteus (assembly GCA_036937835.1). Lineage (NCBI taxonomy): Eukaryota > Metazoa > Chordata > Actinopteri > Scombriformes > Stromateidae > Pampus > Pampus argenteus. The sequence goes on along the minus strand of CM072865.1, from coordinate 21,962,048 downwards.
TTTAAACCACCAAATGTCAATGATGCTTGCAGTCTTACACAGGGAAAGATTGTCTTCTACTTACACAGCTTGTAGGGCTACTTTTCTTCTTGTTGAAATTTACTTGTGTGTGAGATGAATGTTGGATTTCAAAGCGGGCTAGGATTGAACGTCAGTGTCTTTTCAGAGATGTGATTATGATCCGCGATTGAGAAATTAACATTGCTGTGAAAATACCTCAGTGACTCAGGTAAACAAGCAGTTGCCTCAGAGCTGAACAAACAACAACAACAACAACAACAACAACAAAAAAAACTATAGAAAAGAGATGAGTCCAGCTTTGGAAAGACTGCCACCCGATACTCGGTCTCTCGCTATGCTTCAATAGCACCTGATCAAGCACCCTCCCCCGTTTCTTCTCTCTCTCTGTCTCCCCTGTTTTTCTCCCCTTAGCCACTCTCAAAGCTTCATGGAGGACAATGTGGAACCTAATTGGCTGATGCACCATCGGCAGTCCACAGGGTGGCATGGCCAAATGTCCAGAGCCCTCTCTCGTGATGCGATTGGCTGACAAAGGGAGAACTTGGGGCATTGGTCCCATTCCCTTTGCTCAAAGGATGGTGCAGAGCCCCAGCGGACCATGTAAGGAAATGCTGGGTTGTTTATTTTTAATTTTTTTTTACCATACTTTACCTGAGCCCTCTCTCTCTGATTTGATGACAGGATTTTATTATTATTATTATTTTTTTTTTTTATGTATTTGACGCCTCGTGGGTTTGGATCTACATTTTACTTTTAAAAAAAGGAAGGCTGGACATGCGTTGTTGGCCTGCCAAGCATGCAAAGAACAGCTATGCAGTCTGATCAAATCAGCAGAACGGAGGAACACAAAGGCCAAGGGAGGCTTGATGCTCCAAATGAGAGAGAGGGGAGATGTATTGTGGGGTAAGATGTATTTCAAAAGGTGCTTGACTCTTAAAATTTCAGTCAAAGCTGAGTTACCTTCAAAGCATTTATCTCCCTCTCTCTCTTTCTCTTATAGTCTTTTCAAATTACCCTTTGGTTCCTCTTCATCTCTTCACTCTATATCTATCTAGGATTCTCAAAGCATTATTTGACCGCTTCATTTTTACGCCATTCTAGACACTTGATCTCTGCGACATTTTCCAACATAAGTTTTTAGCTCTTCCGTTCGTATCTCTTTTCTCAGACTTTGATTTAAAAAGGAAACTAAATATGCACAGCCTATAACAACAACAACAACTAAGTGAAAACTGCTTCAGAGCAAAACAACCGTTGCTTCAATGAAGACTTTGAAAAAACCGGACAGAATGTTATTATTATTATTATTATTTATATTTCTATAACACTGCTTATTCTTACAATCGTACGAAGAAAATCAGAAATCTTCCGGAGCAGATGTTTTATTTCTTGATATAGATAGATGCCTCTCTATCTACGTGGAAGTTCATAAATAATCAATTTTATAAGCTTTCTTATTACTGAGACAATCTTGTGGAGATTATAATTGCCCTGCAGGACTGTGATGAAAAGGGACAAACTTGTGTTTTACCTACTCCCCTTACAATAGTTTGCACGTTGCTGAGACCTGTGTCATCCTTCCTGTTGGTTATAATCATTCGAAGAAAAAGAAATAATAAAAAAAAATAATAAGAAGAAGAAAGTGAACTGATGTTTCTCTCACCCAACAATCGCCATGGAGCTCTCCATTTACGGACGATGTGAAAGCCGTTGGATAAAGACATTCTTACAGCTGTTGTTTTGTACTCCACTTTCGACTATCTTGTCTGTAGAGCTTGAACCCGAGCACAGGATGAACTCTTGGTGTCAGTGTGACCATATTTTTTTTGGTTTTTTTTTCTGCAGTCAAATTGCTGTAAAAGCTCCCTTATTTCTTTCTATGGATGGACTCCACTGATACCAATCTGAGTTGAAATCCTTGCCTTTTCCACCTGTGACTGAAATGAGGACACAGAGAGAGAGATATGTTAGAGGTTCCCGCTGAAACGAGTGAATGTGTTTGTATATAAGTGTGTGTACTGGGTAAATCTTTGTGTATATACTGGATAAATGTGTATATATGGTATGTCTATGTGTATATACAGTTTGTTTGTATATGCAGAGTGTACAGTTATTTTTTCCTCTAATGTTTCTCTCTCTTTCTATGACTAGGTCTTCTCAAGTTACCAATACTGAGGCATGGAAAGGTTTTTACTGACAGCTATCAGAGGCACTTTCTGTGCAGACTTAGACTAACAGCGAGGTCTGTCACTTAGCTGCATTCTTGAAGCTCTCATACAACAAGTAACTAACATAATCTTAAGCTTGCACTCATTTTCTGACCAACTAAAAAGCTTTTCTAAGTAGATTTTGGGTGACCAAGCAATGTTTGTACATATATAGACTAAGACAAATTTTTTTTTTCTTCCCAGAAACCTTCATTTGCATTTCTTTGAAACTCTCGACCTGTTTTGAGTTCTTATCTTATCTGACTTTCACTTTAGGTTCCTATGGTATATGTTTGCAACGGTTGTCATTCAGAGTTATATATTTATTCAGACAACCCTTATATATTTCTTGAAATTTTGTTCCCCAAATTCTGCCTCTCATGGAGCCTTCTAACCTTTTGTTAAAATCCGGTTAGACTGGCAGATCCTTCCATGAAAGTATACTGTCATTATTTAACATTGCTTGTTTTTGTACAGGTCCTTACTAAATAAGTGTGCCTCCTCCCCTCTCTATACTCTTACTAACCTTAGATCCATTAACTCCGCTGGTCACTCATCTTCATCCCCCCTTGACAAGCCATAGCCCCCCCCCCCCCCCCGTCCCGTCCCCCACCCTCCTCCCCAAAACTCCTCTATTGTTGTTTTGACAGGACAGACATTTGGGGATTTTGTGTATATTAATGGAAGAGTGGTGTTGAAGAGTGTATTGCAGTTGTATATGGATTTGTTATGAATGTGGATATTCTGATTTAATTATTATTGTAATAATGATAATAATTATTGCCATTTTGAATTTTTTTTGTTGATTGATTCCTTTGATGCGGTTGATGAAGATGCCATTGTTCCTTCCTTTTTTTATTTTTTTTTTTTTTATTTATTTATTTATTTTTTTGTTTTTTGGGAATACACCGGAATTTATATTTTTCGGGTTGGTGAATCTGGAGATAGAACTACGTAAATAAATTAATAAATAAACAAATAATTAAATTCTTAACTTAGAGTGGAAATGTGTGTTCTGTCTTTTAATGCACTAACTTTCACCATTCATTTCTGGTTAAAGGATACGTCTAGTTACTGTCTATATTTTTCTTATTGTCAACAAATCTCAAGAAAACTCAACAATTGATCCTCCTATTAAGTATTCATATACCATAAATACTCTCTGGAGCACAAAGTATTTATCAATCTGCATGTGGAAATAATACAAATGCATTATTTACCACTGTGTGAGTAACATTAAATGTTTAAAATGAAAATATATTTTAATGATCTGCTTTTAAATATGTTCATCTTCAGTAGGAATCAATGGGTTTGGGACTGAGAGACACTGAGGTAGGTAGAGAAGTCATTTGTCATTGGATTTGTTGACAATAACAAAAATAATATCAATATCGTCAGACTTATCTTTCAAAGTATAGAAAACATATCTTATTTTCTCAGTGTTTGGTCACTTCCATCACAAGATTAATCTGTCTTAAAATAATCGTTTAGTTTACATAATGTCTGGAGAAAAAAAAACCTGACATCTTTAAATTGCTGATTGTGTGCAACAGTCCAAAAGATCAGAAAGATTTAATTAACAGTAAAATATCTTAAACTTAACTGGAAATGATTGCAGTATCCTATACGGATGGATAATTATTGTCGTTATTGATTTGCTTTGATAGTTGCACCTTTCTTCCAATGTTTCCAAGAGAAGGATTCATTTTCTATAATATCATTTTGTTTCTAGATCACATCAAAGCATTTGCTCATTTGGGTCATCTACGTCATTTTCTCTGCTTCTCAGGACTGTGATTCCTCTCGCAGAGCAGATCATTTCTTTCCTCTGTTCACAGCAGAGGTGCTGAGAGCAAGGATGGCAGGATCTGGGAACTGGGGACTCTACTGAATATAGCAAGCTTGTAATTATCCTCATCCTCCTACACTTAATCACCTGCAGTTCCTTAGTGGGTTGGCAACTTCTGAGTTTGGACAGAGCAGAAAGAAATGTGCATATTGGAGGAGCAATAGATGGTTTATACTGTGTACGCATAACAGCCAGACCTGCTCCAGACATCAAATAGCATCAAATACACTTTGTTAAGTAAAAATATCACCACGTTTACTGCATGAAAATAATCACACAGATTTAACAATTCTGCACCTTCTATCAAATAAGTATCTGTTATACCAATATCAGTCAGGAATATTCATTAAATTTAAGGAAGAAAGGTTCTTTGTATTTAAATGGACTTTAAGTAATCTGTGATCTTCATGGACATCTAATGGCAACCAGGGGGAATTACAACAACAGAGTTTAATGGCTACAGACTGCATTAGTAAATTATGGTATAATTAGGTTCAACAATGGGCCGTTTTTTCTTCAGCACTGATTATATCTTGTTAATATGTTTTGTTTATTTTGTTTTAATTCATTCAAAAAATAAAATTGGTTTATGAAAACAGTTTTCAGGTTGTATCGGAGGGAATTAGAGATGATATAGTGACAAGAAATGGCAAAAAAAAAAAAAGAAAATACTCATAAACATGAACATATCCATATAGTGGTGACACTAATCGTTCTGCTAATATCAGAAGTGTTATAAGTTATTTATCTGTTAATCATGTTTTTCTTGAGACATCAATGACTCCAGCAGGTGGCGCTAAAACATCTCACACTGACTTTGGAGTTTGTTGAATATTGAACTATTGTTGATAGTTCTGACCTGTTGTAAAGGTCTAAAATATTATATATTTGAACAATAATAATTTAATACATATTGGGTTAATTGTGGAGAAATTGCATTTGTTAGTAATATAATTGCATTGGTGAAGTATTTCATAAATACTATTTGCAGATGAATTTTCATCATATACCAAAGCCCCTAAATTTTATTATTTGAATATATATAAACATTTAATTTATGGAATCACTGATTTATAATTTACTGAATATTTTTACACAGTAAAAATGTCCTTTTTAAGCCAAATGTTAAATAAATATATAATATAAAACTGAGTAAAAATGATTTCTACTTTCATTTTTATTTAATGTTAATTTTATAAGGAGCACAAAGGAGTAAATAGCATCAACCAGTGTCACAATCTACTACAAAATACTAATGTACTAATGTATGAATTGAAAATGGTTTGTTTGTATTACTCAACAGAGAAATTAAACTGTAGATCTACACTGATATAAACCTGTCAAAATGGCAGAAATGTGTAATTTCCTGACTTCAGTTATTAATAACTAGAAATGGAAAAACTATTGTTTGTTAAAAAAGGTTATGGAACAAACTAAATAACATGTCTGTTTGAAAAAGGTTTTTTTTAAAAAACCAAACCAAACATTTTGGTAAATGGACGAAAAACGCAACTTACGCCATCAAGCCGTTAAAGTGTCGAATTCCCGCCTCTTCACTTCCGCAACATGGGAGCTTATTTCAAAAAAGAAAAAATAATAATAAAATAAAAAAAATAAATAAAAAAATAAATAAATTATATATATATATATAAATTTTAAATGACATAAGCGTAAAATAGTATAAGTTAGAGTTATATTTAATTTTGAGTGAAACTGCTCGCTGAACTTCAGATCTTGTCGCGCACAATATACGTCACCAACGTCAACACGTCCGTCATCCCATAGACATATATACATGTCTATGCGTCATCCTACCAAAAGTATTTGATGTGTTTTATCAGGCGACTCCTGCTCTAATACTTCAGCCATTCTTATTATTAATATTATTATATTTTAACAAACAAAATACGTGTAATTCATGGCACAATTCAAAACGAAAACAAATCATTTTTAGTTTTATACATATTTCTTTCCAAAAAAATGTCCCAGGAAGTTCCACCGGAAGAGGCGGGACTTTGCCTCCTGGTTGTTTGAGACACAACTGTCAAAGTTAATTTGGTGGTAAAATAATAAATAATAATAATAAAAATGATAATAAATATTATTCATGAAAGAGAAGGTGATACTTTCATAATTTTGTCTGATTTAGATGTTTGTCGTCATAATGAAATTCCTGCACAGCTACACATGTTTAAACCTATTCTGGTTGATTAAACCTCTCTGCCCAGGTACCTACTGGGTGGAGCTATGCTGGGAATTTTGTGAGGTCATCAAAATATCCTAATAAGAACAATAAAGATGGAAATTGTCCCACCCTAAGCAGCTGTAATAAAAGATGTCAAGACATTTAGACAGATACAAACACTTTGTAATGAGGTCTAATCAAACATATAGGGGCCATGTGTGGATATGAAGTGATTTCTTGAGCTCATAATATGAACTATAACCCCAGTTGGTGCCTCACATGTATTAGAATTACATTTAGTCACAGAGCCAGGCGTCCATTCCTCTAAAAGATAAATACTCGTGAATGTTTAAAAAAAAATAAAAAAAATAAAAATAAATAAATAAATCTTGCAGCAAGATTTTTGAAATTATTTTCGAAAATTACGGGATTTTTGACGATTTGGCAACCCCCGCTGTAATCTCATGACTGCTCTGTAATCTCGCGTTATTCGGGCGGACACTGCCTGATAGGAATAATGGCCGCCTTCGTAGCAATGGCTGGAACAGGGAACAACACAAGAAGCATATCAGAGTGTTATAGCTGACCGGGAAGAGCGTACATTACCGGGCAGCCCCTCTTACCCGGTGTTCAGAGCGGATGGGTAAAGGGGTCTTGCCAAAAGACACAAGAAACGAAAGAGACTCGGGAGGGAAGGGAAGGAAAGCTAACGTTACCTCGACAGCTAGCGCTAGCTGCCCATCAACACGGGTGTCACTGCCGGGGGGAACAAACCCGAGTATCCGTGACAACTGCGGGGCAAGACGGTGCGGAGGATACGGCGAGAAGACGCTGGAGCCTGAGATCAAACAACCGGCGAGTCGCTAAACATGAGTGGACCGGGACAAGACAGCGAGCCAGAGGCGAAAGTCCTTCTCATCAAGCGGCTTTACAGGTAAATTGGCGAGGCCGTTTTTTTTTTACCGAGCTAACCGAGATTTAGCGCTAGCACAGTGGTTCCCAAAGTCGGTGTCTCGGCCCCCTGGGGTGCCGTGAGATTAATCATGTCATTGTTTATCTCTGTCCAGTTCACAATTCACATGTCCACAATAAAATGCCGAAAGCCTTTTTGTGGTTAGGGTTGTATTGTATGTTTGTTTTCCTTGTACATGTTAATTAAAGACAATGAAATAAAATACATGTGACGTATTGACGTATGTAGATGTTTTTTTTTTAGCTAAATCAATTATATGTAATTCTGCACAGCACCTGCTGGCTTTTATTTTAAATGACTGAGAACAAATGGTACATTATTAAAATGGTACATATAGACTATGCATCTGCTATTAGGTGTTTGGTAGCTTGGGTTGCCATGACCAAATATTTCCTTTTTGAAGGAGTGATGTGGTCTAAAAAAAAGTTTGGGAACCACTTCTTCCATTCAACCACCTGTCTCAACACTAAGTTAACCAGCATCAGTGTAGCATCAGCTAAATTATTATATATCATATATCATCATGCTTTAAGTGAAGTTGCTGCCATTGTGACAGAGAAATGAAACTGAAAGTCAGTAGTCTTGTGCCCAACTGAGCATAGAAAAAAATAGGTTTAGAGAACAGTGTAAGTGATGAGGGGGTGGGGGGGGGATGCCAAAGTCCACAAGCAATCCTGTCCTTTTAACCTTGTTATTATCCTAATGCTTTCTATTGCCCAATTCTACACAGAGCTGTGGTGGAGTCTGTGCACAAGCTGGACGTCATCATCGGCAGCAAAGCGTCCTACAGAGAGGTCTTCAAGCCGGAGAATATCAGCCTTCGCAACAAGTACGTACAGCTGTCCGTGTGTGAAAGGAAGCAGCAGCCGGTTTCATCTCATTTGCAACATGCAAGCTGCAACTTCCAACATGAGATAATTTCCTCTAGTGTTATTTTTGACATGTTTAATTAGTCAGAAGAGACACCGTAGTTATGACTCACGCATGGGCAAGAGGACTGTAGGACTTGCAGGTGACAATCATTTGTCAAACGGGGGCACTGGCACCATTTGCAATGTGTGTAAACAGTGTTTACAAATCTCCTTAGTGAAACAGGCCCTGAGAGTATAACCTCCATCATCATATGCAGCTGTCATGAATATTAATTTGAAATGATGGGTCTTTAAGGTGTCTGATACACCCTATAGCCATGGGTTTATACTCCCTGGTCAGACTTGTCACTCTTTCCAGATAGAATCAAGATCCAGTTCATAATTAGCCATCGAAGAAGCCTGTCAATAGTTTCCTAACAGACCATCTGTGAGTGATATCACCATTCGACTGTATGTGTACCAGTGTACCAGATTAAACGAAACAAAAGCCTGCAAATCTGCACTCAGTTGTACAGATAGAGAACAAAGCTTCAGAGCTCAGTGCAAGAGAGACACATGTCTACAGCGCCAAAGAGGAGATGGCATCTTATCCTGGTTATGTGGGTGATAATATTGTTGTTTAGTACGGTAATATTACGTTATTATGTAATTGTAAAGGTTATATTATCCTCTCTGGCACTGAAGAATGGAAGAACTGGGCATTAAGAATCATCTCTTCAAAGGAGACATGATGAGAAATGCTGCTTTGTAAACAAATGGTTTGGTGTATCCAGTATGCAAATAAAAGCTCAAGATGAGGAAGCTGGAAGAAACACATCCGACAGACCCTAACCTCCCACTGCTCAGTGAGATGTTTTCAAAGGTCTTGTTTTGTACGATGAACAGTCGAAAACTTGCATTCTGTTTATTGTTATAAAAGACAAAGCAAATCTTGAGAAGCTATAAAGACGTTATATGTTGAAGCTATCTGATGAGACCAAATAATCAATCTGTGTTTGTGTTCCTGTGTTAAACCCTGCCTGCCAAAACTTTTCATGTGAAACCAAGTTGACTCATCGGTCCACTTGTCAAACCTGTAACCTGGTTACCTCCTTAATTTGTGTGTGTGTGTGTGTGTGTGTTGTCTATCTGTGTGTTTTCAGGTTGAGGGAGCTGTGTGTGAAACTGATGTTTCTCCACCCTGTCGACTATGGCCGTAAGGCTGAGGAGCTGCTCTGGAGGAAAGTTTACTACGAGGTCATCCAGGTTATCAAGACCAATAAGAAGGTAAGTGGCCCTGTAGCTGCGGAAAACCGGCCGCTCCACATGTTCTAGCACCACCAGTTTTTCTTTTGTTGGCTGGCTTGACATCCTGGCTGCACCATAAATGTTAAGTCTACTCTGACATGTAGCCTAACATGCTTCATAAAGAGTGTGTTTGTGTTATACATAACTTTTTCTGCCACCGGACCAACACAAGAAAACTCTTGTAAATGTACACAGCTTCGGTTGCCCGCATAGACATAGATGTGTGTGGCTTATTTGTTATCTTAATCAGTCGAATTTAAGAAATATCCTCTTAATAAATCTAGCCCATTTTAATCTCTTTTTTTTTATTTACTACTTTTCTTTTGCGTTAAATGTCTCTGAATTGCTTGTCATTTTAATGCATGTTGAGTATATTTTAGTATTTCATACTTTTGTGCGTTGTTGATGAACGTTATGTATGTGCGACATGGATCACGTTTATTATTGTCGCTCTGGTGTTCATTTCTCTTTCCTTCGCTGCAGCACATCCACAGTCGCAGCGCTCTGGAGTGTGCCTACCGAACACACCTGATTGCCGGCGTCGGTTTCTACCAGCACCTGCTGCTTTACATCCAGTCACACTACCAGCTGGAGCTGCAGGACTGCATCGACTGGACCCACGTCACGGACCCGCTGATCGGTCAGAACATTCACACACACACACACACACATCAACACCCTCAAATGTTTGTAACAAGGAAGCGCAACGTTCACACACATTAAATAAATCGTCTGCTTGTTCACAGCTTTAAACCTAAGACTCAAAATAGTTGTGGAATATGGAGGTTAAATATGGAGGTGTTTTAGAGGTCTTGAAAATCTTGATGTCACTTATTTATTTAGAGTTAGATTAGGGACTGTTTTAGTTTCAAAATTTCATCCCCTTTTTGGATGAAATGAAAAGCTTTATAAATTCTAGTCATCATGATATTATGAGTGTTTAGAAACTTGCGGATTTACAATTGCACAAAGTCTAAAATGACCCACTGCAGGGTTTGACCTCAATTCCAGCTAGTATTGTAAATGCTCTCCCGCTCTCTGAATGATAAACAGTGTGATCACACCCTTGCACATGTCTATTGTCTGTAACAGATGTCAGTGTCCTTCTGCACTATGTAAAACAGACAAATAGTTGGGGAAGTGCCAAGTCAGTTTATTGTCAGCAAAGACAAACAGGCAGGTGCAGGGTCACATTGTAGTTGAGATACTGTACAGTCTGTATTTACCTCAGAGCTTGTCTTCCACTATGTGCTCCAATATGTTCCTATTTTTTTTTTTCTTTTTTAGCTGCTACACCACTTTCTTAGCCAAGTAAAACAAAAGCAATTTTACAATAGTGTTAGCTTGTTCTTTGGTTACATAACTGCAAGTCATTTTGGAAAAAATATATCAGATAAATGCTTGAATTTTAATTAAAAAGAAAAAAATGTTCCCGACAGGCCGAAAGAAACCAGTGTCAGCCACCCCCAAGGAGATGGAGTGGGCACAGATGGCCTGTCATCGCTGTCTGGTCTACCTTGGAGATCTTGGTAATAACATGATAATAATGCAAATAATTCATCTCTGTGCGCAGCTTGCAGAGGTGTGAGACAGCATGCGTGTGTCATTCAGCGTGGGAAGTTTTGGCGTTTAGTAATAGAGTTTAATTGGCTGGGGGCTGTTTGGTTGGGTTGGACATGTGTGATATAAGAAATATTGATATATTGATTGATCTGACATTACTTAACTAAACATTTGAGGCTCTGTGGTTGAAGAAGGTTTGAGGCTCCTGTATTAATATTGTTTGTTTGCTCTGCAGCCCGTTATCAGAATGAGCTTGCTGGAGTGGAGGCTGAGCAGCTGGCGGAGAGGTTTTACCATCAGGCCCTGTCAGTCATGCCACACGTTGGTGAGTGACTGTCATATAAAGCTGCTTAACATCACTCTGCTTTCCTGCAGTCACGGGGGAACCTGGTAAAGGTTGTGTTTTCTGGGCTGGGAGAGTGGGGAGAAATACTGTTTAATGTGTAAATGTTTTTATTCAAATGTGATTTTTTTTTTTAGTAGCCAGAATAAAAAAGAAAAATTAGGGACGGGTAGTTCATTCCTGTACCTCCATTCCCTCCTAATACTTTTACGTAATAAGACTTTACAAAGGTCATACATGAAGACGTGCAGATTAATTCAAAGTGGATTAATGCGACCTGATATTCAAGGAACTTGTTTGACCAGGACACGTAATACAATGCTTCTGAGTCCAAATAAAAATAAATGTATTTACCTGCTTGTGTACAGGAATGCCCTTTAACCAACTAGGCACACTGGCAGGGAGCAAGTTCTACAATATTGAAGCTACGTACTACTACCTTCGCTGGTGAGTAATACTCGTGTGTCATGTTTAGAAATTGAACCAGTTTAAATTTCCCCGTCTTAACATAATATTAAATCCTATGTTAGCATCCAATCAGAGACCCCCTTTGAGGGTGCTTATGGCAACCTGAAGCGCCTGTTTGACAAAGCTGCCAAGATGTACCACCAAGTGAAGAAGCAGGAGATGAAGAAGCTGTCTCCATCTCGACAAAGGTGAGGAGGACTCTGTGGATACGATAAACGATGAACAGCGTTGATCCGTCCCATCTCGTACAGTTTATTATTTGTAGAAAAATTTGCTATAAATGTGCACCGATGCAGCCAAAGTATTTTTGATGTAAATTTAATTTCCAAGTTCCTCGTAGATCATCAATCCTCATCGGCTGCTCTGGTCAAATTCAGTTTGAAGTATTATTTTGACTTCACTCTGCTCACATCCAAGAGTTTTAATCTAGAGTTTTAATCTAGTCCCAATTGACATCTGGGGCTTCATGTAATCTCACCAGCAGTGGGATAAAGCAGCATCTCTCTCTGCAGATCGGGTTGGTTAATTATGATCCGTGAGGTGACATGAGATTGTTAAAGCAACAGAAATAACAGGATTCACTATGTGAAATGTCCAGTGTAAAGTAAGCATTTTAGTAGATGCAGGTATTGATCAGGGCTTAGAAGAAAAGAAAAACTTCTGGAAAAGCGTATAGATGATTTTCATGTGATTTGCATGTTCATAAAGGGGTCTAAAATATTTTAAAATACACTTGAATAGGTTTGTGTGTTAAGATGTAGATGTAAGAAGTATTTAGTAACTAGATTAATACTAGTAGATAGTATTTGATCGTTCTTTTGCACAGTTTATTTACCATCATGACAATTTCTCTGCCTTTTTTTCCCTCCCTGTAGATCAAAAGACATAAAGCGTCTCCTGGTGAGCTTCATGTACCTCCAGAGCTTGTTGCAGCCCAAGAACAGGTGAGCGCGTGTGCTGTCAATCAACTCCTGTCCGTCCACTTATTTACAACCACAGAGAAAATAAACATCTAATCCACAACAATGTTATTAGTAGTAATTACGACTGGATGAGAATATTTGACTTCTGACAGATTCAACTGATGATAACTGAAATATTAAGTGTTAACAGAGGTTAGCTTTACAATATCCAGGTCTTATGCTTCCTTTTTGAAAAGCTCAGACAAACCAGTTTGGAGAGATGTAGTTCTAATCAATAACAAAACAACCATTTCATGAGAAAAGGGGCGAGGTCATGAGGAATAAGCACTCGGCTGAGAATACATGTTGTATTATTCATTGTTAAATTGTATGCATCTGTCCCCTCTCTCTACGTCTGAAGTCTGATGGAGACGGAGCTGACGTCGCTCTGCCAGTCGGTGCTGGAAGACTTCAACCTGGTGCTGTTCTATCTGCCGCCGCCGACACATGGCGGTGCTCATCATTCCCCCAGCGAGGAAGAAGAAGAGCAGCAGCAGCAGCAGCACGCCGACGGCTCCTGCCCTGTGCTGCCTGACACCCTGGTCTTCAAGATGGTGGTCACATGTCTGATGGTGGTGCACAGCCTGAAGAGGGGAGGTTGGTGTTTGTGTGATGTCAGAATAATAGTTGTTTATTTTAATAACTAATTTATATATTTATGTTGTTATGAATGACTGATGAAAAGGTTACTGTAAGCTCTGTGTGATCATCTGGTTTAGATGTTTAGAGCTAAAGGATCTGTGATGGATTGAAGTTAAAATCTGGGTACAAACTTGAAAAATTTAAAAATATAAATCTGATAATTAAACCGTTTTTTTTCTGTGTTTTATGGGAAAAATGTTCTATTTTTAGGAGGTTATTTAGAAAATGCCCTCTTATGAAAATAGTCTTCATCAGGAGCTTTGTTGGTATAAAACAAAAGTACATATTTACATTTTTTTTCTCTGCTAAAACTTTACATTTTGGTTCTAGGATCCAAGCAGTACAGCGCATCCATAGCTTTTACTCTGGCCCTGTTCTCCCATCTGGTGAACCACGTGAACATCCGGCTGCAGGCTGAACTGGAGGAAGCTGAGAGCCAGGTGCCGCCACTAAACACTGACGCCACAGGTGAGAGGAAATACCTGTCAGCATATACAGAGATGAAAAGGAACACAAACGATTCCTGATAAATCAACACAGTACAGGAAATCTTCCAGCTACATAGATCAGTGCATCCTTTTAGTACAAAAGTCCCTTTTGTGACAACTACAGCTATATGTGGAGTTTCTAGCTTATACAATATTCTCCATTCAGAACTTGGCTTGCTGTTGAAAGAAATTTTAAGATTAACACTTATTCAGAGAAACATCTTGAAAACACATTATGTCTTTCTCTCATTAAGATGACCTAGAGATGAGGGATTTGTCAGCTCCGCCCACAGATCACACTGATGAGAAACCTCTGCAGAATGGCTCCCTGGAGCAAGAAGATGAGGAGGAGGAGGAGAAGGATGGAGATGGCTCTGACAGGGTTGGCGCTAAAAAGCATTTCAGCGTGGAAGAACAGCGCAAGTTGGAAGAAGAGAAACAGAGGCAGAAAAAGAAGTACACCCGCCTCTCCAGACTCCGCCGGCGTCGCTGTGCTCGCAAGGACGGTCGAGGAGAGGATGAAAGCGATCTGAGCGAAGGCTTCGAGAGTGAAGATGATGACGATGACGACGACGACGAGAGAAGGGGCCACGGCGATTCAACGGGTGGCACCTCAACCAGAACCCTGCCCAACGCTTCCTCTCTCCGGAAGGAGACGAAGAGAGAACGTTTAGGGGAGGAGGGCAGCTGGGGGAGTGGCTCAGAGGAGGAGGAGGAAGGAGGAACGGCGTTTGACGTGGAGACCGACTCAGACATGAACAGCCAGGAGTCTCGCTCAGACCTGGAAGACATTGAGGATACGGAAAACTCAGACAACACAGAGAGTCATGCCCGGGAGCACCAGGACGAAGAGGAGGATGAAGACCAACCTAAGGAAGAAGGAGGCGACAGGGACGGTGATACCCCTCCAACCACCAACGGGCCCCTCACGCCCAGCGACCCCAGCATCAGCAGTAACCTCCAGGCCATGTCCTCACAACTCTTCCAGGCCAAGCGCTGCTTCCGCCTGGCGCCAACCTTCAGCAACATGCTGCTGAGGCCTCAAGCCTCGTCTTCCTCGGGTATTCCCACCCCTACTGACGCTTCTGCCCCACCTTCCCAAGAGACACCCCCTCCTCCTGGGGATTCACCCTGTGACATAAACCCCGGTACTGCCAACGGAACCAATGAAAACGGTAACATGCTCTTTACCTAACTTATTTTGGTTTTGTGTATAATTTTAGTAGATATTTTATTTTAATTTTTTTCTTGTTCACCTGAGATTCACAAAAAACTTAAAACGTGACTCTTATTTTTGTTCTTTTATCTCTCTAGACTTGGACTCGGATTCAGAAGACAGCCAACACAGTGCTCAATCAATACATAGTGAGAAAACGCTTTTAGAGAAGCTCGAGATCCTGACCAATCAAGGGTTGATCCAGGTGGTGAAGGTCTTTGTGGACTGGCTAAGGACAAACACTGACATTATCCTCATGTGTGCACAGGTAAAGCATTTATAAAGTGTCTGTGAATCATTGACCTTGTAGGAGTATATTTAACGAAACATGATCTGCTGTTCTGTCCACAGAGTTCTCAAAGTCTGTGGAACCGACTGTCTGTGCTGCTCAACCTGCTACCGGATGGCAGCAAGATGCTCGAGGCTGGTGAGTTATAGTATATGTTAGTAGATGTGTCTTATATGTATGATGTCTGAACTTTGACCTCATCTGTGTACTGTGCACTCACGTGACAAGCGATGCTGATGAATACTCTGCTGCCGCGCTGAATATTTGTCTCCTTGACGGCAGCTTATTTATGAATCCATGCGTGTAATTGCAGAGCTTGGTCTGAACGCTGAGGTGACGGAGCTGTTAAATGAATGTGAGCAGCCCGGTTTGGTCCAGAGTCTGCTGCTGCCTGAGGATTTGGCTCTGCGACACCTGCCTGCGCTCAACGCAGCTCACCGTCGCCTTGACTTCACTCGCCGCAACCCGTCGCTCAACCCCCTGCAGGAGGTACACGGATACACACACACAAAGGATTCAGATTTCACAGATGGGTCAAGAACACAGCAATACACAAAAAGCTTTAGCTCGCGTTGTCCGCTACGATATCTTATAACGAAACAGGCATTATTTTATAAAAGTGCTCTTTTCCTTTCTTTCAGTGTGTGGTGCGAGTGTGTTGTATTCGCAGTTTTGGCCACTTCCTGACCAATCTCCAAGGTAACGTGCTGCACTTCAACCCGGAGGCGGGCATCTTCACCAGCATCAGCCAATCCGAACAGGATAATCTGGTGCAGCAGGCCAAGGCCCAGTTTCGAATGGTGAGTGACATGTGACCAGAACAATGACCATAAGAAGTGTCACAGTTGATCTGATGAAATGTGAAGGAACTGATTCCCTTTTTCTTTATCTTTACTCGTCCAGGCTGAAGAGGAAGCTCGTCGAAATCGTTTAATGAGGGATATGGCTCAGCTGCGACTCCAGGTTCGAACCAATGGTTGCGTTAAGACTTTGTGGTTGTTTGTCATTTTAACGGACAGGGTTGTAAAAATTCAGAACAAGCTTATAGATGATGCGTTTGTAAGGGCGTGGAGAGAAAAGATGAACAGAGACACCGACAGCGTTGTCACTCTTCTTGTTAAAATGTACTGAAGTTAGATTACAGGTCTAAAATCTCACCTAAATCCTTCTGATGGAGGCAGTGAGTGAACCCTGAGATGGTTATAATGCAGAATACTCCAGTCAGCATTAAACCATTTATATCTTATATTAATTGCACATCATCTGTTGGCTGTTGGGTCTCTTCCTTGCAGTTGGAGGTGTCGCAGCTAGAGGGCAGCCTTCAGCAGCCTAAAGCTCAGTCGTCCATGTCTCCGTACCTGGTGCCAGACACAGCTGCCCTCTGCCACCATCTGAACCTCATCCGGCAGCTGGCCGGCAGCGGCTGCTTCATTATCATCATCCCACGAACAGGTCAGTGCTTCATCTGTCCGTCCTGATCAGCAGGATGGTGATGCTGCTGCCCAGAGCAACAACACTGAATAGCAGCACACAGACATAGACCAATCTGAACCATGGCAATGACATAAAGTCTTGATATTTTGACCAAAATAAATTTGATTTCAGTGACAAAACGTGACATTCATTCTCTGAGTCTGTCTACTCCCTGAAATAACCGTTCAGGTAACCTGGACTGTTTCTGTTTTGTAGTGATTGATGGACTTGACAGACTGAAGAAGGAAAATGCTGGTGCGAGGGATGGCATCCGCTTCCTGGAGTCCGAATTTCGCAAAGGCAACAGGTGGGTGCTTGTAGTAAAAGTGTGATTACTGATGAAATTATTTTTTTGTTTCTTTCTGTTATTTTGAACACAAAGCTCACTTTATTGTGTATGATTTTTTTTAATGTTAGCGTTCTTTATCACATCCTTCTGTAGGTACATACGTTGCCAGAAGGAGTCGGGTCGAAATTTTGAAAGAGATAAAGTGAAAAGGCAGGACATAGAAGCCTGGTAAGCTGAGCCGCACTTCCACTCTAACCTCTGTTTGTTTTCTAACATGCTCATTGGATGAAAATGACCTCTATTTTGATCGCTCTTGTTCCTCATCTCTAGGCACTTATACAGGATGGTGGATAGCTGTCGTCAACTAACCGTCTCCCAGAGCAACGGAGATGAAGATACAGCCGGCATGG
Organism: Pampus argenteus; assembly: GCA_036937835.1. Taxonomy (NCBI): domain Eukaryota; kingdom Metazoa; phylum Chordata; class Actinopteri; order Scombriformes; family Stromateidae; genus Pampus; species Pampus argenteus. The sequence goes on along the minus strand of CM072865.1, from coordinate 21,944,511 downwards.
TGACCATTCTTACCGGCCATCAGGTGGAGGAGCTTTGCACTCGGTCAGCAGCAATGAAGGTCAGTAACTCACTGTTTTCTGTTGCATTACAGGCCTGAACAAAATTATGAATTTTCATGCTTTTTGTTTTTATATGAAACCAGATTTATTTATCGATAATGAAAATAAATCGCTGCTTTCAGCCCTGCAGGTAATAACGGTGTATTTTTCATCTGTATTGTAATTCTTAATAATGAAATTCAAGGAATCTTTATTAAATATGTTTATTATGTGTCATAATAACAATGTGACAATAGCAGAAATAGAACCATTAAAGTGAAAAGTCAAGACATGTTTTGTATTTATTTGAATGTTGTTGTTTTTTTTCCCCCCTCCAGGCAGCGATCCAGGCGGCGGGCTCGGCAGGGATGGAGCTGAAGAACATCGTGGAGTTTTACCGTCAGTGGAAGGAGATCGGTTGAGAGGTCAGAGGGGGGCAGCTGTTGGTGCTGCGAACAGCTGATCGATCACAACACTCGCTCCCTCTCTCTCCCACTCTTTTGCTCTGTGTGTATCTGCATCTCCAAAGGCAAAAAAAAAAAACAACTCAAAAGAAAGATGGATCGAAGGAAAGAGTTAAAAGCTTAAGGGGGCTGGAAAAGTTAATACAGTGGAGGAAAAAAAAAAGAGAATAGTGGGTGAAAACGGCGCTATAAGAAACAGCAGATCTCCCACCTCTCACTCCCAATCCTAAACATAAAGAGCGACACCTAGTGGCCGCAGGTGAGGAAACGGTAGGGGGAACGCAACACAACTTTTAAGTGCCCCTGGTTCACACCCTAACCAGGAATACACTGTATATGTTAGCAAATGAGTACATACATGTTGAGAGAGAAACCGCACACACACACACATATAAAGACATTCATGCTCAGATGAATCCATATAGATGTTTAGAGCAGTGGTTTGGATTTCTGTTCCTTCCTCCTCTTTCCCTTCAGGCTTTATTTAAGAAACAGGGTCAAAAATGTGCGAGTCTGGTTAGGGCTGCGTTTTGTAAAGTCGAAACACACTTGGTCCATCTGACACCTGAAGGTTTAAGCCTTCCAAAACAACCAGGGTCTCGTAGCCTTCGAGGAGGGGTTGAGGACGACAGATGTACACTTTACCGGGATTGGTTTCTTTCCTATGTGGCTTTTTTTTTGTTTTTGTTTTTGTTTTGTTTATTTTTTCTTTTGCGGTGTACTTTTGTGACCAGTGACCTATGTATTGTGCTATCTCTGTATGAGAAGAGGAAAAAGAAAACACAACAGGTGTGTTACCCTGTTTAAAGGTTTTAATTTGGATTTTATTTTTGTACCCAAATTATGTTGTTTATTTTGCTTTTTTGTAAGCTCAAGCTGAATGAAATATGCAAGAATGTTTAAGGGAAAGGGTTGTTGTCGTGCGTTGATTCACTGACATCCTTCAGTTCTGAAAAAAGGAAAAAAAAAAACACCACAAGTATAATCCAGAATTTATTTATCAAGGTGTCACGTTGGAGGGAGGAGGAAGTTAGAAGCCGATTAGCTTCATGCTGTAGAAGAGAGGGGCCGGCTGACTATCCCTGAGGAATGTGGATTGTGTCTAGACCCCTTTAAACTCCCAAAATGTATCCCATCTACATCACCGTTTCCATAGTGACTGTCCCATCATGCACAGTGCAAAAGAAATCCAGTATATGTGTGTGGTCATGCATTGATCAATAAAAAAAAGAAACTCATTTAAGATGCTGACTTGTTTGTTTTCTTATCATTTTTTGACCTCAGTTGCACCAATTCCTTTTTTTTTTTTTTTTACGCAGTAAATTACTAGAATACGTATTTCATTGTTTAAGCCAGGTGTGGTTTCAACATCTCAAATGCCACCTCAATATCTCACCTACTGCTGAAATCTTCTCAGTGAATAAGGAGTTCAAGCAAATCAAATATAGTTTTTTTTCCCTGCTTTTCTCTCTTTCTTTATCTTTCCATATATCTTTCCAAACTGTTGTTTGGATAAAATCATTTTGGAGACCTCAGTTTAGACTCTGAAACTATTTTCTGACAGACAAAACAACAAATCCAGAATCTAAACGCCTACAGTTAACCTGTCTCAAGTCTTGATGTTAATATCTTTCCTAGACCCTGCTTCTCCCTCTTCTCTCAAACTGGGCCTCCATGTACTTTTTTTTTTTTTTTGCTTCAGTCTCTTCTGTCTCTCTCTGTCCCGGGCCCCGTGCCCACCACACCACAGACCGAACACACAGAATAACCAATCCCCTGGCAGCAGGGTCAATGCCACCCCAACAGTAGACGACTGGCAACGGTGCTGGCCCCTTTTTTTTTTTTTTTTTTTTTTTTGCTGGGTAAGGGGGTTGGGAAACCTCACTGACCCAAAGCAATCCTCTTTTTCTGTGAGCTCATGAAGCTGTGGGGCCGCAGGGATTCAGAGTGGACGGACTGGGCTGCAGGGACAGGATGAGGACTTTAAACAAGAGGCAAAAAACCCATTAGTTCGATTTGTAAGTTAAAAGTGACTGTGAACTGTCTGAGAAATGTCCATGCAAGGATCTGTGCTCGCAGTTGGGAAATGTCTCGCCTGCCTTGAGTTTATGTGTAAGTAGCTTCTTATTTATCTTTGGAGATTGTTTGGACTTTTGTGCATACTATTAATAATTTTCTAGCATGCAAAATCTGGTAGAAATGGCAATGCATTTAGTTTTTTTTTTTATTCATATCCACGTTTGCGCATATGTTAATGATGCCCCAGCTCTTGTCCTCCCTGTCTTGTCTCCTGATCGTGAAAAACAAGGTTTCTTTCTTTGCCACATCCAATGGAAAAAAAGTCTCTGCCCTGAGGGTGGGATTTCGACATTGGGGGATCCGGTAGTGTTTTTATTCGGTTACTGCAGGAATGTGCATGGGGAGAGGAAGAGAGAGGGACTGTTTGGTACAATAGGGACAGGCTTCACTGGAGAATGATGATGTTAATGTTTCAGTTTCCCAAAAAAATAATTTCTTAAACTTATTTTTCCCCTCTCTACGCTGTGGAATTCCTCCTTCATCTGAGACTGCAATGATCCCATCGGACACACAAAGCTGAAAGGTCAGACTGGGTTTCTGTGTCCTGCTGTAACCTGCCTTACATTGGCAGCAGTTTCTCATTATACCAGGGCAGTTACACACACTATGAGTGAGTGTTTCTCTTTCTAAGAGGGGTCTATTGTTCAGTACGCGCACTGCTATTCCCTGAAGGCACACCGGGAGGTTTTTATTTGTATGTCACTTCCATTTATAGGAGCTGATAGTGTCTTTGCCAAAAAAAAAAAATTATGCATACATGCTTGTAGTTTTGTTTTTTTAATTTATTTTATTTTTTTTACATATGATCCATTCCTGCATGTTCATAACAATTAAAATATAATATGACACATTGCTATAAATGAAACTACAAGTGTTACATAAAGAAGTTGGCTCCATATTTATTAACTATGACATTAAAAGAAATGTTAATACATGTGATGATAATCTAATAACAGCGTGAAAGAGGCCATTCTACATAATACATACTTTCATTTTTGATACATTTTGCTTATAATATCTCATTTGCACATTTGTTCAGGATTAATTTTGAATGCTGCAGGACTTTATTGTAAATCTTTATTTTATGGTATTGCTACTACTTTTACATAATTGAAGTATCTGACCTCTTCTACCACTCTATCGCTGATTTTAATAAGTGCTTTATGTAATAGGAAATGTGCTTATAGTCTAGGAGCTAAATGTTCAGTCATGTTTGTGTCTAAATGTTGATCTTGGAACAATTAAATGACAAACATGATGATGCTCAAGCAGGTAGGAGGAAATGTGTAGTACAGCAGGAAGTCCAAAGACTCATCCTGGCTTCCTGACAAAGATGCTGCACCCCTCTTTGTTTTTGTACTGGTATCCTACAAAAAGAGGGACCAATTTCCTAGAAGTCTCCCACTGAGATAATAATTATTTTTTTTGTTTTAATTGTAATACACCCAGTTATTTTAAGAATCCAGAGTGAGATAATGTTGCAAGCGATATGATCTGGAAGTTATTAGGGTGTGTAACAAAAAAAAAAACAGGATGTCCTCCCCCCGGTCAGAGATTGCACAAAGGTTCATGTGAAGGCTTTCATTCATCACAGTGTCATGTGATAGAGTTGAACCAAAAGTCAAAACTTCCTTTTGTCTGCGGTGTCCAGGACATTTTATCTTCCAATAAGCATAATCGGTTCTGCATGTAGAGAAAGTTCCTCCTGTATTTTACTCATTCTGGGTGACTGAGTCTGAGTCACATGAGGTTGTCACTGTCATGAGACAGGACTGTCAGTCATTATAGTACAGATGTGTTTCATAGTTTCAATGTACGTTGAGGGTTACACAGATACAACAAATACCACATAATTGCTTTTGTAACCAAGAGGACTCATAATATAGGTAATATCCTTACAATCAGTCCTCATTTTCTATGTTTTGGTGATACAACATAGGGTTATTAAAGACACAGGAGTTTAAATTTGGTAGATGAAGTCTTGTTAGCAGCCCTGTGAGGCTGTAATACTCATAAATGTAAGAATAGTAAGGGTGTAGTCAGAATAAAGGTCTTTGGTAGCCTGATTGTGTAAACATAAAGGTAAAAGTCATGTCAAGTCTACTACACGTTTATGTTTAAAAACATCATCAGTGCTGATGGGGTATAATTTATTATAAAGGTATTTAGTCATAAATCAAAGTATTGGACAAACTCAAAGTTTGACTTGATAAATAAAAATTAAATTGCATCCTCTGAGGAACAAGTTCATGGCAATCCATCCAATAGCTTGTTAGGCCAAAACAGAGTCTATTGCATATTAAGTTAAAGTCTGACATTTAGCCTTAGTTAAAGCTAAATTTTCAGACGCTTCCCTCTGTGTTTCTGAAAAATACATTGTTTTAATCAACATCTTGGTAAGTCAGTTTTATTATCCAATATAAACTGGGTTGCTACATCCATGAAAACCATGCTAACAAAATAACAGAAGCAAAACTAGACGTGCTACAATTACTAGCCTAGCTTAGCAGAGTAGCTAAGCTAGGCTAGGTGTCTCAGACACTGGGACCCAAGTTTAATGTCCCCAGCAACCTCTGTCACATTCAGCTACTTGTTATCATTTTTTAAGACATTTAATACCCCTTTAACAAAAAAAGCGTTACCATAGCTAGAACAAACAGGAGTGTAAAAATAATAAAACAACAAAATGCCTGGTTTCGGTAACGGTTCTGTGCCGTTATTGTTCATATCTAGTTTCCATCCATCCACCCCCCCTTCCTCCTGCCACAGTAGCGCGCGCACAGCCGTTGGACACACATGGCTCTGTTGTTGTTGCTACAGTGATCCACGTGAGCACCGAACAGTGCTTCTTACTGGCTCGCGCGGGACAAGAGAAAGAGCCTGTAGTAGTTGTGACACACAGTTACAAAACAGACAGAGGAGAAAGAGCAGCTCAACGGAGGTTGTCAAACGCTTTTAACGTTTCCACGTTGTTTTCTAAAGACGGAAGAAAGAAGTGGAGGAATACTTGTAGCCTCCGGATGCCGGAGAGTCGCGGTAAGACGACAAAGTAAAACTCTTTACGTGACAAAGACGTAAAGATGTGTTTTTTTCCCGTCATCGTTTGTTGCATTGTTCAGGCGTTTTCAACTGTTTCTGCTTTGACCCGTTTCAGTTGAAGCTTGTGTTTCTTGGTTTCTTCTCTGTCTTGTGCGGTTGCATCATGTTTTTGCGTGAAGTAATTCCTGGAAAGTTGTGTTCAGTGAGTAAAGGGACTGAAGGAGGACATAAAACAAACACACACACGCGCACACACACACGTACAGGCTTTAAAAGATAGAGTGAAAAGTCATCCTGAGAATTAGCTGCATGTGACCAGCGTGTTTTTCTTAAACATGTTGCTCTGGTGATGATGATGTTGTTTTTTTTCCACATTTTAAGCAGCTGCCACATGGTCTTGAACTCCCATTTCTCATCTTACAGTTCACACAGTGCAAGAATGAGGTGTTGCCTCCCCACCCCACCCAAGACTAGTCATTTGACAGAAAAGTCCTACTACTTAAACATGAATATTTTCTGTTTTTTTTTTAGTCCCCTGTGATAGAAATCTTTGGGTTAACTGATTAAATAAACTGCAGATAGTGAAAATATTCCAAGTCTCATCTCAATTTGGAGCCCAACGTGTCTATTTCTGGTCGTTTCTCCTCTACGCAGGTGAAAAAGTGAGCAGGAACAGGCTTGTTTCTCATGTTTAAATTCATGATCTCATCGTAGCATTGACTTGAAACTGGTTTCTATTTGTCACAGTCAAAGGAACATGCTGATTATGTAATTGTGCTCTTTTCAGACGTGGGTCTTGTCTTGAAAACATACTTAGATCCAGGGGTTAATTAGATGAACAATTAAAAAATAAACAATTAAAGATACAATTAACCTTTTTGGATGTTACAGGGGAAGTTACTGTTACTTCTTTGTTCTCTTGAGTTATCCTTTCTGGTCTGTAAGAGGCACACAGGCACTGTGTTACATAACAGTGAGCAGTGGTTTCGTATGAAATGGAGACATTTCCAAGGAAAGAGGCGACCAAGGAGGAACACCTTTAGAAAAACATTTCACCATGACCACAGACTTAAACCATCCCAGCATGAACTCAGCATGACTTGTGTCTGATTTTAAAAAAGTCAAATACCAAAGAGGACGGCAACCAACAGTTTTCATTATTGATTCGAGTTCATGAAATGATGGTAATGTCTTGAATTTTCTTGTTTTGTCTGACGAACAGGATAAAATGTGAGGATGTACAACGACAAAATTTCCCAGTTTTTGGGATTAATAAAGTATATCTATCTATCTATCTATCTATCTATCTATCTATCTATCTATCTATCTATCTATCTATCTATCTATCATCCGTGAAACTGGAACCGTCGACTGAAACAAATTAGTCTCCAACCAACAATTCAAAACCTAAAGATATTCAGTTCAAAAGGAAGCAAGCAAATTCTTACGTTTGCAAACCAGTGAATTTTTGACATTCTGCCTTCAAAAATGATTAAATATTTGCCTATTTACTTCATCCTATGTGATAGTAAACTGATATATGAATACCGTTGGGTGTCACAAAACCCTTTTGAATAAGTTGTGATGGATATATTTCACTGTTTTCTTTCATAGACCACATAAAAACTAGTTTCATCAATAGAGATGGGAATTGGCAGATCTATAATAAAAGTAAACATTAGTTATGGCCACAAAATCCTCTCATGGAGAAGATTTAACCACTAACAGTAACTTCACTTCAGTGCAGCCAGAGGCAATGCATTCATTGTTATCTTAACTTGAATAAACTGTCTCTCTTTATTAGAACTAGCAGGATAAATCAATAAGTTGACAAAAAAAATACAACTATTTTGCAAATCAATTTATCGCTTTGATAAATAAAACGTATTTTAATGAATTCTCTGATTCCAGCTGCTCAACATGAATATTTTCCAAAGTCATCTGTGGTAGCAAACTGAATATGTTTGAGTTGTGGACTAAAACGAGATATTTTAGGAAGCATCTTGGGCTTTGGGACAAGGTGATTGACAATTTTTCACCAGTCGATCAAAAAATTGACTGATTTGATGCAAGAAGCTGGATGCGGTATGTTAGGGCACAGAATGAGAATATATTGTAAAAGTCCTGGAGGAAGATTTGGTGCATCAACTAACGGCCTCAGGTCAAAATTTGATGTACGAGTGTTTTTTTTGTTTTGTTTTTTGTTAGGTTGAGCATGTTTCAGCAGGACACTGGAAAGCTCTATGGCTTGATCTGCAGAAAGAGACAAGGCTGTCGTACATATACAGAAGATGTGTGTCCCTCTGTGTGGGCAACATGCTCTCTGCATAGCCTCCTTATTGTCAGCCTCCAGCCAATAAAGACATCCATTGAGAAAGGGTCATGTGACAACACCACGAGCGAAGAGAAAGAATTTCAGATGTAGGAGAAAAAAACAAAACAAAAGGAGGAAGGAAGTGTTTGAGTATATTTAGAAATGTTACAGGACTTAAAGGTACCAACGGTAGTCTGGAGGTGAAAAACAGCTACTGATGTTTTCATGCTCATTGTTGATTTCTTGAGGAGACATTAGACTTTTATTACTTTCCATGTTTGCTGAGTAAACCTTTAAATTTTAGTTGGAAAGATAATATGTTCTTGGGCTCTACTGTAGCACATTGGATTTAAAATGAAACGATGACTATGAGGTTTGCTGGATTTTCTATTTTTTTTAGCTTTAAGAGTGTTAGTTTGAGGGTGTAGGACACATTATTTATTTGGTCTGCAGAGTCCCATCTTTTTCGCCAACACCATCCACACCTGAAGGAAGGCAGAGCATCTTAAATTAAAAGCCAACTATCATGCACTGCCTTCGTAAGACCACTGTGAGCGTTCAGAATAGCTTCAGCGCTCTGCAGCGTTTCTAGAACTTGTTTACTGGAGGGATGAACGCCATCCTCTAATGTGGTGTGTTGGCGGTGGAGAGCGCTGTTTACCATGTGGTTCAAAACCTCTCACAGATGTTCACTATGGTTGAGATGTGGTAACTGAAAGCCATATGATTCACATCATTTGTTCGTGCTCATCTTGAAACCCTTCAGTGACCTCCCCTCCCCTCCCCTCCCCATGCACTGTATTGAACCAGGTCCAACATAAATGCTGGGCTGATGGGCCGGGGCCAGTAAAAAAGTTCATGCAGGACAAGTTGATTGGCCAATCACTGTCATACTAACGAGTGCTTGAAAATAACAGCAGCTGTTTTACAGCTATACGGAGCTCGTTATGCTATTAGTGAAATGTGAACAAGCGTAAAACGGACATTAAATCTGTAACGATTGACTCTAATTAGCTAGTATCTTAAAATAAGTTGAATTGTTGTAGACTTAAGGCATCAGCAGCAGAAGGAGGACAGAGGATGCTATCCAGTTTATTATTATTGAGTTTATTATCAAGGTCATCTATAATCACTGAAATGTTATCATGAGATTCTGTTCTCCTCCTTTATATTGTGTATGTTTATGTAATGTATCAACTTAACATATCTATAACTAAAGGAAAACAACCAAATGTAAAGGAAACTTTACTTTTTGTATGTATAATGTATCAAATCGGAGAATGATTATTTTCTTTTTTTGGCTCTCGGGCCAGTGAAAATATAAAAGATGCCAGTAAAAATCTGATCTGCTGGCCGTAGCTGAATCTTAAAATCATCAGCTAGCTTACATCTCATAGTCATTGTCTCCTTTCCAAACTAAAAAAACTGGAGCCAATGTCGTTATGTTAAAATCAAGGTTTGTATAGACCACAAACCAGAAGTACAAGCTTCAATCACACGTCCAGCTCCCTCATTATTACACCTGGAACCAATAAACAATAACGGAGTCCTTATTTACTTTTAACAGTAAAACAAGCCACTGTTACAGAGCAGCAGCGAAGAGTCAATCGACAGGAAGTCAATCAGCAAGTACTTTGGTAATCAATTAATGCTGTCGGTAATAATCAAAAACTCATCGGTTCCAAGTTTTCAAAACTTCTTGTTGACTTTATGTGATTGAAAATTAAATATCTTTGGGTTTTGGACTGTTGGTTGGACTATATATATATATATATTTATGATTAGATTATTCGATCCACAGAAAAATAAACAACTACTTTTGATAATCAATCGATTTCTTAAGACAAATGCCAAAATACTCTTTCTAGCTTCTTAAATGTGAATATCTCTGTGTCATGGACTGTTGGTCAGAGCAAAACAAAACATAATAAGTTGCATCTTTGGCTTCAGGAAACGGTGATTTTTCACCATTTTCGGACATTTAATGAACAAACGACTAATAAATGAATCAAGAAAATAATCAACAGAATAATTGATAATGAATCGACATCATGACTCCTTGTGTGGTTTAGTTATTGTGAAAGAAAATAAGTGTGTTAAAGAGAGTACGCTGAAGTTTATTTTTGAGTTTCGGGAAGCCACAGATTATAGAAAACCTGGAATAATTTCAAGTATCGGCTGGTGTGTCTTGGATTTATTTGCAATGATGTTACTGGAAACTGAACATCTCAGGCAAACAATCATCTCCACAAACATGATTGAAAACATGTCCTTTTTCAGCACATGATGTTCTCGGAAGTGTTTTTTTTAATCAAACTCCAGGAAACCACAGTCAGCGTCTCATGGTGGGTGTTATCTGTTGGAGGGAGGATGCATCCAGATTTAATAAACAATTTACACACAGAAAAAAAAAAGAAGCTCTACAGAGGGAAAGTACATTTTTAACATGAGGTTTGGCGCACATCTGTGTGTTTTACACCACGTGGACGCTTCCAGGAGAAGAAGTGGAGCAGAGGGATTGTTGGCTGACTCAGTTATTCCAGTTAAAACAGAGCATGTCCTAGAAAGACGGGAGGGGTGAAGACGTCAACACTGTTTAGATCTTGGGTTTTTTGGGGGGTTTTTTGTGAACTGATTTTAAAAAGTGTTTATTACATCATTACATAATGCGTGGCTACGTGTGATCTTGGACCAACGAGAGTCTAAATGCAAACGATCTTGTCAGGAGTGGTTTTTTTTCACATTTGGTTCAGAGCCGTAAAGTAAACAGTACTCATAAGTTCTTCAGTCTCTGCTTGTTTATTGGTCGATCAACAGAAAAATATCTGCGACCATTTCGATTAATCGCGTAAGATGTACTGAACGTTACAGCTTCAAGCTCCTCAGCTGTGAGGATTTGCTGCTTCTTGCTGCTTAAGAAAATAATCTATAGATGAATCAGTAATGATTAGTTGCTTTATCTTTGCTTCAAACTCTGAGTGCTGTTTATGCCTTTATGCATCTTGTCTTTGAACTTTAAAGCATTTCCACCATTTGTGCTGTGCTGTCAACACTTCCGTTTGTGTTTGTTTGTGCATGTGTATCATCACATGATTATTTATTTTTTTACACATGCCGTAAAGCAGCGTGACGCTGGCACACTGTCGCCGAGCTCCGAGCAGCAACAGGACATGGACGTATGAAGCAGAACTGATGTCATTTCTGAGAACAGTCCTTGTCCTCCAGAGTATGTTGTTTACATCCACAAACAAGCACACTGTCCAAATGTAGCGACTGTAACGAAAACACTCTACGCGTGGCTTCGTAAAGTCCTCTCCTCTCCTCTTCTCTCTCCTCTCTCCTCTCTCCTCTCCTCTCCTCTCCTCTCCTCTCCTCTCCTCTCTACACTCCCACACAGCCAGTTACAATCTAGAGGTTTTGCATGCATAGACTTTACCTTTCAAATCAACCGCACAATTTACAAAAAGCATCTCTTTGTTCCAAACAGACTATTCAAATAACGAGCATGATGCCAATGATAAGAAGTCAAATATTTTTTTTTTTCATACTCTGGTGAACTCAGTGACTTTTAGTAGCCATTGTCATCAACACAAGCAGGCTTGTGTGTTGTTGTTGTTGTTTGTGTGTATTCCAGGCGTGATGAATGCAGGATTTGTACCAGTGTGCATGCTTGTTGTGCGTGTTTGAGTATTTGTGCCTGTACTCCATGGCAGGATAGTGTGTGTGTGTGTGTGTCTGTGTGTGTGTGTGTGTGTGTGAGATGCCTCATTTCCATCCAGTGCAGCGTGTAACAGCCATCCTTTGGCTCCTGTACTCTCAGGGCTCCACAAAGCTCACTTTGTCACAGTTAACAGCCCCGGGTCTGCAGCTGGGCTGAAGTGAGTCGCGGCTCCCTCTCAGAGAGGAGCCCCTCGAGCTTCGAGCTGTAGTAACGGGAGACGCCACGACATGTTTTATCCTCTCAGGTCTGAGAAGAGAAGCTGAAAACTCTGATGACACACAGGCCGGTCAATAAAACAGATCCGGTTATGGTTTGATCGCTGCTTTGGTGTTTTTCAACTGATTTGACACCCAGATCGAAGGGTGATTAAAAGCCTAATGTTATATTACATTTACACATGATTAGATTTTTATAATATCAATTAGAACCAATGCTGATATCAATATTTGAGAGTTTAAAAATGTTATTACAATATATCAGTCAATATTTGTTTTTATACATAAAGGATCTTTTAAATCTGGTAATTAAAGAACTGATCAAAGTGCTGAGCAGGACTCTGCAGTGAGCTTTAGTGGACAAAATACATCAATGACAATGACCTATGACCTTTTCTTTTTCTTCAGTTTCATGCTTTATTTCCACTACATTCTTCCCAGTACATCTTCACAATTTATTAACTTATAATATAACATATATATATAGAATAATGCAGGTGACATAAAGAGATAAACACACTTCCTTCATATCTTTGGCTTTTTTGTGCACTTTCTCCATTTTTTATTTTTTTTTTTATTCTGATATCTGTGAAGAGCTAAAAATGTCTGATGATATCAGCCGGGCTCCGTCTTTATCTCACAGTCACATGTTTTTGTTTATTTAAAATGTATGTAAAACAATAGCAAATAAGTCTTAGTAATTCATTGACGTGCCAGTGCGAGCGAAATGTACACGTCAATACTTGAGTTTGTTAGAAAATCATGTTTAGGAACAACTCAGGAGCAGCTACAATAAGACATCACTCCCAATTTTGTACGTAAAAGTGCAAAGCAAGTATAAACAGGAATTTGCATCTTGGCGTCGTGTCCAGTAGATTGTACTCTTGGTTGCGGTGATTAAATATTGACTTTTAGTAAACATAATGTACTTTGTGTCCCTGCAGTGTTTCCCGTGTGGCGGGGGATCGGGGCCAGTGGTGGCGTCGGAGGTGGGTGGAGCGAAGGCTGGGCACGCTGCTTACGATGGGAGCCAGCCAGCCCAGGAGAAGGGGCCCGTATCCCTGTATTTAACTACCCTGTCTGGTTCGTCCTCTGTCGCGGCGGACGTGCCAGGCTCAGGGAGGTTTGTCAGAGAGGCAGGGGTGTTATCAGGCTGCCCACAGACATGCTCAGCATCAAGCTTCCCCAGCTTTTTGACATCCACCAGGTCCCCAAGGTAAGGAAGAAAAGAGACCTCCTCTGAAAGGCTTACAAGGTATCTGGAAGTCCGTCTTATACTTTCTTTTACCTGCTGCGGTGAAGTCCCCACCTGTCACGGCTTTGAAAAGGTTAAACAACTTCTGTTGTTTCTACTTCTACATCAAATCTGGCATTCATTCTACACTAGCGTGATTCTGCACAGCCACTATGAAGTAACTGCTCTTCTTTTGTATTTCATTTTATTTTCTATTTCCTGTCATCGTCTTATGTAACGCATGCTTTTTAAAAAAAAAAAACAACCCTGAATTCCTCACAAAGTACTCTTACATAACGCCAAAAATCTAGCAGATTTATCTGTCAGGACAAGAGCAGGTGTGTGAGGTATGACTGCATGCTAAAAACATGTCAACATGTATACAGTAGACAGACCAACTCATTAACTGTAGGCCATTTATTGTCACTAACACATTTAAATCAAACTAGCCTCATTTAATGACAAAAACAATAGTGCTATAAGAGATATTTTAATCTGGGTAACGTTTTGTGTAGTTATTACTGGTTTTTGCATGTACAGTTGGTTTGTGTTCATTACTACACTTACAACTTTGATGCAAATAAGTATCATAAGGCCATACAAATGTCAGCGTATATCTATATATCATCCATCACATGCATATAATTAGTTCTTGAAAGTGAGCAACTGTAAACAACCCACATGTATCTACACACACACAGTCACACCTCCCTGCAGTTCAACACTTTTTGCAGCACGTTTTACAATATTTGCTTGATTCTCTGTTAGTAGAGGTTTTTAAAGAGTTGAGTTTGTGTGGACTAGTTTAGTTTAGTTTAGTTTTGTTTCCTTGTTCCTGTTAATAATCCAGCTCTTCATCTGTTTATTGAAAATAAACTGCAGTTGTTGCTGACAGAAATGGAAAAACACACGCGTTCCTGTGTGCTAGAGCTAGGGAGCAGCTGCACTATCAGGTTTTTAATGTGGAAGCTTATCGAAGGTCTGTGCAGGTTGTTTAATGGATAACACATCATAGGTATCAGTCAGTGATAAAGTAGGAACGTGTTTTTAGAAGGACTCTTCAAGGAGCATACAGCTAAAACTTGATTTATCACTGTTTTTGGTGCATGTTGATGTAAATCTCAGCTCGGTACACTTAAATCACGTAGAAACACGTATTGACATGTTCAGCTACAGCCTATTCAAAGAGGCGAGTTGACGTGAGATGATTACTGTTTGGAAAACGTTTTACATAGTTGACATGGTTGTTCCTTTGTTGCACATCCAATTAGATCGTCACAACAAATATACAGCTATAGAAGTGAATTTCTCCTTGTTGTTTGTGCTCACCTGCAGCATTTTGTTGGTCCTCAGGTGTTCCAGGAGGACAGCATCATCTCTGGGTACCGTCACCCGCGGAGCTCTGCGCTGGACTGCGTCCTCAGCAGCTTCCAGATGAACAATGAGACCATCAACATCTGGACACACTTCCTGCCAACATGGTGTGTGTGTGTGCAAAATCATAGAAATTTTTTTCACATGTTCTATTAATTTGTCTTGTTTTGTTCGGTGCTCTTTCGCAATGTGTTTTCATTGCCTTGTTGCATAACAGGCTGCATTGTCGATTAATCTATTCTATTATCATTTATATCTATTATCAAAATTATCATTTTGCCTATAAAATGTCAGAAAATAGTGAAAAAGGCCCTCTATAACCTCTTAGATTTCACGGTGAAGTGTCTATATTGTCTTGTTTTATCTGATCAGCTGCTGAAAAACTAAAGATACTCAGTTTACGATCATGTATGGCAGAAAACAAGAGAGACCGGAGTAAAGATCCAGTAAATAAGACGAGGCCAGGGTGTCTTTGAAGATCATTGAACAGTAGAGAGAAGCAGTTTACATCCTCTGGAATCAACCAACCGGTTTGTTCGTTGCAGGTACTTCTTGTGGCATTTCAGCGTCCTCTGCTCCAATCTGAACTTCCTGACTGACAGCTACACCTGGCCCCTGCTAGTGTACATGCTGCTCATCTGCATTTACCCCTTCACCTCCAGCTGCGCACATACCTTCAGCACCATGTCCCCGGAGTCCCGCCACATCTGCTACTTCTTTGACTACGGAGCGCTGAGCCTCTACAGCCTGGGTAAGACTTAAAACACGGATAAAAACATGAAGTTATCGAGATCCTGGTTCCACCTATCTAGTCAAACCGCTAGCCTTTTTTTTTAATGGTCTGTTTGTGTTCAGGATGTGCCATAAGCTACGGATACTATGTGATGCCCGACTGCTGGGTGAACAGTTGGCTCCATCATCATTTTGTCCCCATTGCCATCGGAAACACGTTGTTCTGTACCAGCCTGTCCTGCTATTCCAGGTAAGGTATATATATTTGACTCCAGGACCATACGCACAGGTTTTAGTGCTAACCTGAGATTTGTGTTCCTGCCAGGATGCTAAAACCTGTGAAACAGCACTTATATCGTCATGTGACACAAATGAAATCCTTTTAGACTCAGCAGCTCTCAAAGACACAGCGACACACTGCAACTATTCAGTGGAAAGAGTCTGCTACTGGCTTTAGATGAAGGCAATATTGACAGATATGCCCGTAAACTGGTTTATCGTCTGACTTAAGAGCATCTGATTTATAGTAGATACTGTATATCTGTAGAAAAAAATTATGTTGCCCTTAAAACAACGTTTATTTAAAGGTAAATCAATTAATTACATCAGGATAAATGCTGGTTTTGCTGATATGCAGTTCAGTCAATGCCCACTGAAATGCCCGACACTAAGGTCAAAGACTAATATGATTAAAAAGAGTCTTAAGTGATTACATAATATCCACTGGAGAGGTTTAAGAAGACAAAGAGACGTAAGTGAACGCTGCTCTCCGTCTGTCTCCGCAGGTTTCTGGAGGTTCAGTTCCCACAGAGAAGTAAAGCTCTACGGACAGGAGCGTTTATCTTCCCGTTTATATTCGACACTGTTCCTCTGTTTTACAGGGTGAGTGTCTGTTTAGTGCCAAATCCGCATATGGAAACAGCATGAATATATGCACACTCGCACTTTTTTGCAAAATCCACAAAATCGCCTGGCACTAATCGGAGCTGGTTAGTGCCAGGTTTTAATACTTTGAACAGAACTTTGCCTCATCAACCCACAAACTGATTAATCAAAGACAAATGTATTGCTGCTAGTAATTAATTCCACTAATCGCTGTGATTAGTTTGTGCAAGGCTCGGGTCATTTGTCTGGCTTTTTTCTCCCGCTGAGCTCGGTCAGCAATTATAACAGCGACGTTAACACAATGCTGATGCTGCTCATATCGTACATTTGTGACATTTTAACATTTATCTTTTACTTTTATCGGCTTTTACAATAAATCTGTTGGTTGCCAGCAGTTTTCTCAGTAAACCTTAAGGTCAGTTAAGTTTCTGTCTGTTTTTATTTCGCGTGCAGATCCTCCTGTGCTGTGGAGGAAGCTGCAGCGCGAGCGAAGCTTTGTCCAGTCACTGTTACCACCTCCTCTTCGCCGTCCTCACGTGTTTCCTGTTTACCGCCCACCTCCCGGAGAGGTTGGCCCCAGGGCGCTTCGACTACTTTGGTATGTCTTCTGTGGTTGTCGATATGCTTCAAATCACACATTGTGACCGTTATGGTCGATAATAGAGGCACATGTACAGCTTTTTACCAATAAAAATAGCCAGGTTTCACTGAGATATCTATCTGTAACTTTTTTTTATTTATAAAATATTTAAAGTTTTTGCCCGTTCTTCAGTGTTTTCTTGCTGGAATTGTTTGTACATAATAATGTTGGTGACTGAAACTATCGCTACCAACGGAAATGGCGTATGAACTTGTGTAAACGTTTCTGTCTCTTTCTAAGCTCAGCTGTGTTTACACTGTAGATAATAAACAAGACCTCAGCAACACAGATTCACGTCACACGCGTCTAAATTCAGAGGAAGAGCTGCTGTTTGTAAATAAAAAAGAAAGAAAAAAAGAAATGGTTTGCAAATTACCTTTAAAAATGGTTGTAGTTGTATCACAAGTATTCACTGTTTGATTTTCCCTTTGGCCTTTTGGAGAAGAATCAGTGTCTGTTTATGTTTCTGGACCTAATAAGTAAAAAAAAAAAAGTCACACTCAAATTTATGTGTTCGTTACCCGTCATGTCTTCCTTCACACAGGCCACAGCCACCAGCTCTTCCACATCAGCGCTGTGGTGGGGACCCACTTCCAGATGGAGGGCGTGTTAGCAGACATGGCGTCTCGGAGGACGTGGCTTTTGGACCACGGAGCGATGCCGTCCCTCCTGGGGACCATCGGGGCGCTGGTCGTCAGCCTCATCCTCAATCTGGGCATCATTGGCATTTTCAGCGCGCCGCTGCTGCGGAAATCCTGCCACGGCTCCAACCAGCCGCACGCGTCGGCGTGCGAGCGCAAGGAGCAGTGAGGCCGCGTTTTCCACCAACAGCCACCAAACTTTCCAAAGGAAAGGTTTGTGCTGACTATTAACAGTACGTGTTTAACACCGACAGTTTTATCACTCAGAAATAAACATTTTGTTCAGCGCTAAAGCATATTTTTCTAACAGCGTCACGCCAGAAGTATTTATTCATGTGTTTACACAGAAGCTGAGGACCCAGTCACATTTATCGAAGCCTTTTTTCTGGTGTAACATTAAACTGAAGTATGTGAGAAGCTGAAAAACACGTCTACCATGTACAAATGTCTGTTTAATTTATTTTTAATGTTCCTCGAAAGGCTCTGGGTTGAAGGAAGCACGCTGTTGTAACAAGACATACGAGTGCCTTAATGTAGACCTACACTTTATTAACAATGTTTACAGTAGATCACTAAAAGTGCAAATCTCAAACTGGAAGCATTTAATGCTGTTAATATGTTATTTTTCTGTTGCATATACGAGGCCAGAAAAGAATTTATTGACAATACTCTGTCTAACTGGACTACTCAGTTAGTGTTTTATAAAGCGGTCTTCAAGCATAGACAACCTTTATTCAACTCTACATAATATAATGCAGATTGGATTGCCAGCTGTATCCACGTATTGATTCAACTCTACAGTGGCTGGAATTGATTTGCAGGCCAGTGTGGTTCTTCTCTGATTGCTCGTCTTATTATGAACCCCACAATCTGCCCTCAACAGGGGAAAAAAATAAAAAATAAATAAATGTTAGAGCGCAGCAGTGATTAAAAGAAAGGTACCATTTTTAGGTCTGCACGTTTCCACGGCAACGCTATAGCGGTCTCGTGCACCCTCCTCCCGAAGGTCTTCAAACAATTTTTTTGTTCCAAGCAAAATATTGCACCATTTTCTCTCTTCCTGCCGTGATACATACGATCTGTTCTGAACATCAATCATGTACAGAAACTATAATCACAGTAAAAAAAACAAAAAAAACCAATAATAATAATAATAATCAGCGGTTGGAATTCAACTTTATAGGTTTACATTTCAACACTTGTGGTGTTATCAGTCATATTAACTTTGAAGATGTAACAAAGCATTACACTTATACACACTGTGGTTTATCTTATCCTATGAGACTGATGTTTACATTTACCACTGAAATAATACTGTCATATCTGTTTATAGGATGTCATGATATTTATTGTTCGGCCATTTTTGACCACTTTTTGAGCCTTTTTGTTAAAAACAAGTGATGACGTGTGCAAAGCGCTTATTGGAAAATGCGGAGTTTAGTTTGAAGAGCTTTAAAAAAAAAAACCTAATTTGTTTGACTTTATTGGAAATATTATATTGTTTAAAGGATGGTGACTTCTCTTTTATATAGTTGCAAATAGATTATGTTTGGGCATTTTGATTGGACAAAATGAGCAATCTGAAGAAGTCACCGTGGACTCAGTAGCAGAGTTGTTTACACTTGTTTATAAGAAAATCAATCTTTAAGTGCTCAAAAATGGACAATAATAACTTTAATAAGATGCAGTGTACAATATATCATTAATATCGTCATAGTGGCCACAGCAGTACTGTACATATGTTTGAGAGATTACATCACTAAAACATGCAGATTTCAACGAGGCTCCTTTTTACTTGACAAACAGCTTGGAAGGCTTGTCTGTATAAAACAATGTTTTAAAGCATTTATGGCACGAATTCACACTTCACCCGTTCGTACACACTCACACAAACAAACAAACAAATGTCTTTTAACTCAGAATGTGGAGGGTTTAATAAGAGGGGAAATGCATGTGATATTAAGGCTGTGAGGTGTGTTACAGATTCATGTTGGGTGCTGAAGTAGAAATGTTGGTGTAGAATCATAAAGAGCACAAACACACACAAACGCACACTTTAGTCTTAGAGCAGTGGGATTTTTTTTTTAAGATTAGTGTAGTGAGTATAAAGTCATGCTACAGATGAACCAGTATTTTCCCTCAGTGCGGTTGCTGTTTTATCTCCACCCCTGCAGCGTGTTGATTGATTTTTATTTTCTCTACAGTCATCATCTTACAACGTTCCTCCGTTTGACCCTGTTGATTCTTGGAATTTGCATTATTATTGTCCTCTGATGTTCTTTGCTATCGACCCCGATCGGACTCATTTATTTCTAAGCTGCTGCTGTATTGTTTTTGTTTTTTTCACTCATTCTCAGCCGTTTACTGTTTTCTGTGAGGCTTTGCTACATCAAATATATCAGTTTTGCATAATTTTGACCAAATTATTAAATCTGTCGGCATTAATCAGAGACGACTCCAGTTTCCAGAAAAAGATCACTGCTACTTTAAAGAGTTTTTCTTTGTGTAAAACGTGCTGCTTTGCTCCTCAGAGGAAAAGCTGATGCAGGTTGTAATTATCAGGCCCACTCTTTATGACGACTTTTTATAAAATACAGAATACTGAAGGATGCTCGATAACGTGAAACAGAGAGAGAAAAGATGAGGGAGGGATGAACTATTTGATACAACCAGTCAAAAAAAAGGACAAAACTGGGTTTGAAAGTTATTGGTGCCTTTTTTTTTCTTTTTTTTTTAAAGATGTTTTATACAACTTTTCTTTTCATATAATTTTCTGTTTGTTCTTTGTCCTTTAAAAAAAAAAGAAAGAAATGACAACAAACTACTCTTTAAATGTATAAATACTTATTTGTTCTTTGCTGTGTATACTTTGTAATTTACCTCTTTGTTCCACTAGATTTGTGTAATAAATTAAGGCTTTTATAAATGTAATAATTTTCATTTATGCATCACAAATTCAACACCTTGAGGATAAAAGGATGGATGGAAATTAAGCACCGATTTGTTCAGGATAACAATCAGCCTAATTTTAGATAGATAGTAATATAGTCTAAATCATTAGAAGTAAGAACACCAGTATAATTTATAAAACATATAGATATTTAACTTCATGTATTCATAATCGTGCACAATACTCTAAATTATCTTCTATGGTCAATGGATCCTGTTTACACCAGTCTGAGTCTGAGCAGTGTGTGTCTGTGACCAGCAGAGGGCCCTGCAGGCTAAGCAGCGTTTATTTATTTATATATTTATATAGATGTGTATGTGTGTGTGTGTGTGTCTGCAGGTACAGTATTGCAACAGTGTGTGAATCCCCCAGAGATTGTCTATGAAAAAACATCTCTTGGGTGATTTAAGGTAAAAAAACAACAACAAACAAACCCACAAACAAACATTGTTTCAGTCTAAAAAGTAATTAATCAATATTGAAGTTGATTAACAGCTTTTTTTTAACTGATGTGTAAATATTTCGTCCCACAGACTGTTTTTCTTTTGGTCACTTGAAAGATTTTGGGATCCTGCTAGATGACGGGTTGTAAATGTATAGATTTCATTTAAGTGTTAACTATGAAAATAACATTTTGATTAAAAAAGCCACAAGCTGCAGACAGTTTTAAAAGTAACATTTTAAAGTAAAACTGTTTTTGCTGAACTGGATCAGATGCAGAACAATGATCTCTGACATAAGATACTTTCATTGTCACTCTGTTCAATTCAATTCAAAGAACTTTAATGGCATGAAGGTTTCAAAACCAAGTACAATTTATCTGAATATTTGGACTGTACACAATGACAGTAATATGAACTGAACATAAAGAAGAGAAAGAAAACACACATTTGTGTCACGTTGACAGTGAAGATGCCCCGTCTCTTTGTCCTTGGAGGTGTTTTTTCTTTTTTTTAATTTCAAAAAGGTCATTAAGCTCTTTGAAATCTGAAATTACAGAGTTGAACTTGTTCAGGTAAATGTTCCTTATTTCATTCCTCACCTGTCGAACAGTCACCATATATTCAGTTTTCTTTTGGTTCATTTATTTATTTATTTGTTTTGATTGTCAGTTTGTGGTCACTGAGCTTGTCTTTGCTTTCTATCTTCTGATAGTATATCAGGTATATTCTGCCATGTCTTTCTTTTTTAGAGCCAGATTACTGTTATTATCAGGTTTTTGTCTTCTTTTGTTCGACTCGGATAGTTTTAAACATTTTGTGCATTGAGTTCCTACTCGATCATCATCTTACAGGAAGGAGAGTAAAGAATACAGAGTGATTATGTGGATAGTATACACACACCAAAATGATGATTACCAGTATCCTGTATATATGCTATAATATGATGAGGTGCAAGATTATAAAGGAAAGTTTCCTACTGTGCAGCTTTAATAGGAGCTCTATTTAAAAAAAAAAAAAAAAAAAAATCAGCCCTTATTATAATCCATATCTAACCAGGCTGGAGGCTCGAGTGCTACTTAAAAAGGTTCATTCTGAAAGCATAAATGGGAACCCTTAAGGACAACAAGAAAACACTACAGTGTAAAAACCCTATCTGGCCAGAATCTGCTTGTATACACTAGAAGAACAATAAGCCAGACACGAGTCCTCCAAGTGTTTTCATCCCCTGGCACACCAGAGAAAGTAGAGGGAGAGAAAGAGAAAGGGATGATAGCATTACTCACAATCCATTACCACTCCCTGGAGATGCTCTGCATACAGGGCGGTGGAGGGGTGAGGGGGAGGGAGGGAGGGAGGGAGGGAGGGTTGCTAGTGTGAGAGGGGTTTGGTTTTTGGAGGGTGTTTGTTTGCTGGAGGGCCCGCCGGTAAGGCAATATGAAACATGATTATTCCTTTTCAATAACCGTCTGCTGAGCATCCCGTGGAGACGTCGCAGGTTGCTGATTAGTTCGTCAAAATAATAGAAGGCTCTTGAATAGCCTTGTTAAGATGTCTAACTTTAAGTACAAACGGCAGGCCCAAATCATTGTTCACTCTGAAGCATACGATAATGATGGATTGACTGATGAAGAGGGATGTTCTCGCAGAGGCTGCAACTATTTTTTTTTTTTTTTTTAAATCAAGTTTGTTTATTTTATTTTTATTAATTTTTTTTTTAAGGGCAGACAATATACAAAGTGCTGGAGGTAACAATACTTGAAGATATATATATATATATTTCGACATTAATACAGAGTATGTACATTCAGTATTTACACTTAAAGGCATCACAATGGTTTGTCTTTCACCACTTTTTTTTTGTTTTTTTTGTTTTCCACAGTGGTCGCCTCACCTCCAGTCTCTGTTTCAGTGCCATCTGTCTCTCTCCTCCTGGAGTTTCACTCACTTTAATCCATCTGTTACCTCTAAAACCATCTCAGTGTGTCACCGACCCACCCATCTTGCCCCTTACTGAATTTCACTGATTTTTTAAAGGTCGTTACAGTGAGCATGTTGAACATCTCTAATTTGTACAAAAGCCTCTCCTGAGTCTGAGTCTCGCAAGCAGGCCGCAGTTCAAAATGTTCTTTCTTTTCTTTTCTTTTCTTTTTTTAATATTTGACAGCAAATCTGAAAGAATTAAATGTAAACACAGCTGTTAACGAACCAGGAAACGCAGTCACTGCTAATATATGACACATTTCTGTTCTTGTTTTTTTTAAAAAATATTCATATGACACATGAGGATCAAGTCGAGTTAACCGTTGGCTTTTCAAAGGGTTTGATTGTACAACTTGGATATCTTCACTGAAAACCTTTAAATAACCCTCCGGAATCAGTGACTATACAAACGACTGTATGCTGTGATCAAATCTGTAGCCTAAAGTTGTTGTTTTTTTTCACTTTCGACTCATGATGTGAAGTGGCCCTCTCTTGTAATGATCTCTCTCGTTTTTCTAATTGCCTTTTTCCACACAAGTGTCGGCTGTAGAGTCGTGTTAAAAAAAACTGCGCCACAGCTCAGAGCAAAACTCCCCCGACGAGCCATCGCATTCCTAGAATATACTGTTACTTCCAAAACGCATCCATGCACGTCCCTCCATCAGGCTGATCCCACTTCAGATAAACATGAAACACTTTGGTAAACATTTGACACGTTCCCAGGATGAGGTGAAACTGAAGCAGAAAGTTCGGACGGTCCGTCGAGCATCCTGGGAGGAAAAACTGGGAAACAACCTTCATACTGGTCTTTTAAGTGATAAAAGAAAAAAAGCAGGTTTGAAAACAATTAACCCCTGATTGGAGTCAAATGATTAAAGGAACATGTTTTAGGTCTCAAATGAAAAGCTTTCCAGCCTCTGGACTCTTGGCCCCTCTAACCCAGGATATCCAGGTAGACCGGCGGGTTCTTGACCAGGGCCAGCAGGCGGCTGTGGATGTCCTTGATGACCATCCTCTGCTGGGGCTCTCTCTGCCAGCAGCCCTGCATCAACAGGTACACCTCCTTGGGGCAGGTACGTGGCCTTTCCAGCTCTCGTCCCTGTGTGATGCATTCGATGGCCTGTTGGGGGTGGGAATTTCAAATATCAGTATATTAACAGCCATGTAGGAATATCCGTCTGTCCTCAGAGCTTCAATGTAGAAAGGACAGAGTCAGTTGATGCAGACCAACGGACTGTATTTAAAGTCTTTTGCGGTCAGCCTAATTTAGCGGGTAGTTTATCAGTTATTGGGGGCAATAAATATGTTAAAATCAGCATGAAATCGGATCATAATCAACACATTTCTTTCCGTGTACGTCCTAGAAACTGCAGAAATACCTTCCTGAGGTAGAAAGAGATGCTACAGGTGATTTTCCCAATGTTTCTATTTACTTACATCTTATTAAGGGGCCAGCAGAAGTGATGAAGTCAAAACCAAAACTATCTACGAGGCTAAATACCATTAAATCCTCACAATGTGCTAAAGTTCATTCGGAGAGACTTTGTGAATCAATGAATGCTTTTTTTTCTCTTCCTCCCGCAGACTTTTGACACAACAGCCTTAGTGTCTACAGATTTACAGATATGTGTCCATTAGCGGAGACCTCAGGGACAAATTATAGCAGCTAAAATATGAATAACCTCCTGCACAGACACTAATGGCTGCAGTGACTGATTGAGTTCACACGCTCTCGGCGCTCAGGGCGAATAAATCACTGTCGAGGATAAGAGAGAGGATTTCACTGTGCTCTCCGTTTGAAGGGTTACTGACTCAATCTCTTACCCATTGTTAACCTTGACCTGATCCAATGAACAGTAGAGGCCTGTCAGCACTGAGCTCCTTCACGCCAAAAAAAGGCCTGAACAAAAACGCCCCAAAATGGCCGCTGTCAGTCAGTCAGTCAGTCTTTTTGGGATGATGAGCGTGTTGAGGCAACATCATAATTTCACCTGTCCCTCATTGGCCCGAGACAGATTAGTTTAACAAGGTTAAAGCTCATTGGCCCTGGGCAAAAATGAAAACCAATGAGATTAGAATTGAATGCAGGGGAAAAGTGATCTACCCTCCTCTTGAAAGGAGAGAGGGTCTCGGCCTGTAATAGCACCGCTGTGGTCACGATGGAGTCCCACTTCTTGGTGCTCGAACTGAAAAGGCCAGACAGGACTGCCCTTAATTACTATGAACTTATTGATTGGTTTAAGAGTACTGAGCGCCATAAAACGTCAGCTACATATGCTCTGAAGGTATATAAAATTACAAGGAAAATGTTTTATTCTGAAAGTCTACGTTATGTGGAAAAAAAAACAAAGTAATTGTGTTTGCAAAAAACAACGCTTAAAGGACAGTTTCACAATAAACCAATAGTCAGGTGCCCAGATGTGCTTGAAATAGGTTGAAATAGGTTTTGAAAGAGGAAAATATAACTTCATAATGCACTTATATATAATAAAATCTACAGTTTTCCTTCTGTGCAAAATGTATATATAAAACTTGTCCAAATGAGTCAAATCGAGTAGATAATCTTAGACGTTACAGTCTTTTTAGTGCCGAAGAGGGAATTATAAAGACTTATGAAGACATACTTCTGCTAAAAATGAATCACAACTCGGTTACTATTGACCATCAAAGCTGTCGACTGACTTTCCGTCTCAACCCACCTCACTGTTGGACAGCTGATACCAGGGCTGCTTGCCGTAGGTGAAGATCTCCCAGAGAACCACGCCGAAGCTCCAGATGTCGCTCTCCGTGGTGAACTTCCTGTACATGATGCTCTCCGGAGGCATCCAGCGGATTGGCAGCATTGTGCGTCCACCCACCTGAAGAGGAAAATAAAGAAACACGAGAAATATAAGAATATGTAAGGTTATGTAAAGCATTTAATGTCTCAGGGTCAACCAGCTAAACATTTTTCTTTGCTGAGAGAATTCGGCATAAATAAGAGACATTTTTGAATCAAATTAGTTTTTTTATAACTAACTGGGGGAAGCATCTTGAAACCGATGTGAAGCAATCAATCAAACATCTAAAAACATCTTCAACTGATAGTCATCTAATTCAATTTCAAAATAATGTTTCTCAGAGCTGTCTGTGCTCTACCATCGTGGCCTTAATAAGTGACGAGTGTGTGTGAATAAACACACTCAACAGTGCAAACTCAACGAGTGTGTGAGTTAAATGATGCTGTTACCGAGGCGACGTCTGCAAGATGGAGTTAGGCGATATTCATCAACGCAGTCTCATAGGTTACTACAGTAGTTACAGTTTAGTTCATTATTGATCTATAATATTAAAGTATACATCCAGAGTAGTTTATTTTGCAGCAAGTTGACAAATGTGTTCTTTATAAATTGGGCGAAACAACCGTTTAAAACCACAACCACGTTTTCTTTCACGAATCCAAAGAAAAACAAAACTCTTAACCCTTTACACTGTTTTTTTTCCCTCTTTTTTAAACTACTTACCCGGTAGTAATCTGTGCTGTAGATGTCTCTCGACATGCCAAAGTCTCCGATTTTGACCACCAGGCCTTCTCCCACCAGACAGTTGCGGGTCGCCAGGTCACGGTGGACAAAGTGCAACGATGCCAGGTAGACCATACCTGACGCGATCTGGGCAGCGATGTGCAGCATCTGGGGCAGAGTGAGCTCACCCAGCAGGGGCATCTTGGACTCCTCCAGGATACGAGCGTCAGGGCCGTGAGCTCTACAGGTGACACACAAGGATTCATTTATTAGTATTTCTGCTTTATTAGGCTGCTAGTGAAGAAATAACAGATGTGAAAGAGACAATTGAATCCAGGTAATAGCGGTGAAGCTCTGGCTTTTTTTTATTTTTGTTTTTTTTATTTCCGCCGCTAAACTGATGTCAAAGCTCTGCAGGTGAGACACATTTCTGCTGCTGTACTATACAATTGATAGTGGAGAAATAAGAGATAAGAGAGGGACAATTTGGTTTTTATTTCCGCCAATAAACTGCCATCAGGGAGTCGAGTGACACTTCTGGGTTCATAGGTTGAAATAATAGCAACACGTTGCAAACGGGGCAAACAACAGGTACAAAACAACAACTTTGTTTTCTTTTTATTTATTAAGTCTTTGCTGCAAAAGCTATATATCTATGTGAGCAGGATAATCTTACATTTAGATTTAAAATAAAGGTAGATTATTTAAAATGCTGTGTGTGATTTCTGGAGGTTTTTTTTCTTTAAGTTTTGAGATCAGATGTGTTTTGTAGTGAAGTCTCAAGAAATCCAGTGATTTTCTTTATTTCTCATCTCCGCTGGTAGATGACAGACTGCTAATCACTGTGATGTGTAAAAAGGGTTGTATGAACCGAAAAATATTTTCCATTTGTAAAGAACAGAACATGCTCAATGCCTCTATTGGCTGTTTCAGATGAATCGAACGCTGCGATTGGTCTCCCAGTATGTTGGTAACTATGGCATCAACCTTGGGTGACCTGAAGGACAATGACCTCAGCATGCAATCTGCAGATTGGACATTTCTGACATATATGCGATCTCGAGAGCATTAGAGACATGGTCAGCGTGACCGCACCATAATAAAGTCATTTAACAATGATGGTTAATAGGGAACATAAGGCTTGTAATATGCCTACAATTGATTTGCAATAATGCAATTCAGAGATGCAGAGCCCACTGACGTTCCACAGTTGCTCTCGTGGATCATAAACACCCACTCTCACGTCTAACTCCAGCCTAAATGAGCAGATCACTGATGATGTGTCTCCATCCATCCTAATATCACTCCTCTCCACTTTGTCCCCTCCTTACAAAGGAAGTTGTCTATACAATCACTATTAGTTTAAAGGGCAGGTGGCAGGGTGGGAAAGCAGCTGCGTTGTGGGGGCCCTCAGACATTTTACCCATTCTGTCTGCTGGAAATGCGATTTCAATCCATTGGTGAACATATATCTCAGGCAAAGTCTGCGCACATGGATTCCCAATCTGTCTCCTGTAGAGGACACCTGGCAGGCAGCATCCACTGCGTCTGCTCTAATAGTTGTTTTTCAGATGGTTTCCCAGGTGCCCAGTGAGCTCTAATAGGTCAACACTGTCTCAGCTCAGTTAACAGTTTAAATCGCAGTTGAACACATTTTAAAATCTGTTCCTTCCACCATCATTATCATCGCGGACTCGTTTGCACCGTGACCCTCTTGTTCTTCTATACATCTCCCTGCTGCCTCCACGTTCTGCGACATTAGGATGATAAATTATGGAAAGTCAAAAACATTTGACATTTTAGTAAAAGACTGAATTACTGATTTATCTTTAAACTCCATTAAAAAAAAGGACCTAAGAATACCTTAAAGTGCAGAGACTCAATCTTCCTGCTTGCATGACTCCCTCATTTATTTCTACTTAAACACACAGCTATGCTAAGTGACCACTGGAACCACACGCTCCACTAAGGTCAGCTGAGTGGGTTTAACTTTTAAGTACACATCAGACAATGACTGATGTTACCACTGCGGCTTCGAGTCACTTATCTGTTGGTCGAAAGATTTTTTTAGCAGTTAAAAACAAAAGACAGTGTGTCCACACTGATGGTCGCTGCATAAATTCACATATTCAGCTGTTGGTGGTGCAGAAAAATGCAGCAACACACTCCTAAGCTGTATAGCATGCTGAAAACTGAAATAAACATAAAATATTTGCTCTATTTCCAACACATTTAACTGGCAGTCGTTTAGTTGCTCAATTTTCAGTTTTATTTCTTTGCAGCTTCTTTTTTTTAATGCTGCTTTTATGTGTGTTGACTGGAATTGAAAGTGTGTTGAACTCGTACGGGCCACCTTACAAAGGGCCTAATTGAGATCACTAGAGGGGCAAAAAGAGTGAAATCAGACAATCGGGTAATAATTGTGGATGTTGTGATGACCGAGGGTTTAAAAAAATAATAATAATGATAGATACCGAAGGAAGCGGTTAAGGTCTCCATGTCTCATGTATTCGAACACCATAGCCAGAGGCTCTCCGTCCGTGCACACGCCGTAGAATCGAACAATGTGCTGGTGTTGGAGCACCGTCAGCAGCTCCGCCTCCCTCTGGAAGTCCTGCCGGGTCGACTCGGTGGCGTCCTTCAGAGTCTGTTAAAAGAAAAAAAACACCTTTAAATTAACAGCATTAAAAGCAACCAGCTGTGAGGAGTGTAGTAATAGTGAGTTCTGTGGAAAAGAATAAAACTCATATAGAGTATATAGTCATATAGAGGTTGTTCGAGGGCCTTGTGATGCTGCTGCTGCTGCTGCTTATGAGTGAGGATGTTTTGCAGTCGAAGCGTTTTTGTATGATTTAATGGGACGGTGAATCTGCGCTGAGGAGTCGTCGTCCTGTTTTTTTTATTCGCTGTGGTTTGCATTTAAACTGTTGTAACACGAGCCGTGTATTAAACAACCCGACTGACCTGAACAGAGACATCTCGCTCTGAAACCGCAGGATGGCATTTCAGGACTTCTATTAAAGAAGCTTTAGGTTGAACCGCTCTCCTTAACCGTTGATAAAATATCATACAAAAGTTCCTCCTTGCAGTTTTAATAATAAAGTGGTGCGTCTGTTTCATTTCGACTCTCACAGTCGTGTTTGTTCGCCTGAGCAGAACTTTGTGCCGTTACTTTATTATTTATTATTTGTTATTTATAGACCTCACACTGACAGCTGACACGGTCTCACTAATGAAACCTAAAAGGAATACAAAAACACATTAACAGTGAAAGTGCTTTGGACAGGAACATCCACTTGAAAAAAAAAAAAATCCACTCACCTTGATGGCGACCAGCATCTTGTCGCTGTCGGGGCTGAGGTTGGCACATTCTGCCAGGTAGACTTTACCAAAAGCTCCTTCGCCGAGCTCCCACTTCAACACGATGTCCTGCCGTTTGATATGCTGGACGCCTGATCACAGAAACAGGAACATATGGGTGATGTCATGTTGCACCAAAAGTTCATTTTTTTTTTGTAATCTGAAACTAAAATTTGTACATATGAATTGATAACCAACACTGACTACAACAAAGTAAATGACAAAATTCAACACTCACACATGTCTTTGTCCTTGATGATGCTGCAGAAGTACTGTGGATTCTCTACAAAGCTGGATAAACCAGAGTCTTCATCTGACGAAGGCGGACTTCCTCCGAAGTTCATGAAGCGAAGCGACACAGCCAGGTCATCCTCGGTGCCCAAAACTGATGAACCTAACCAAACGGGGGGAAGGATGTAAACAAGCAAAACTGAGAGATATGTAACATCTAATCAGTCTCCAACCATTTGTGATTGCGCTTGCCATTAAAAGAAGCAATTCAGAACCCATTTTTTTTCTCCCCCTTCGAGGAATCAACGTTCTCCGCTACCGACTCGGTTTGCACATTTTGTTGGTACCATGGTGACAGAGACAAGCTCTAATAATCACCATCATCAACCGTGCAGCAATCAGGCCGCATTGAACTGAAAAATTGACCATATAGGAAGCCGTGAATGGTTAGCAACCTTGACTACAGTGTGTATTAAAAGCCAAACAAGTGGGGACCAAATTGTAAAACCCCACTCAGCAATGCAAACCGCAGAACCCCCAGAGTCCGACGCGCTAGAAAATGGAACAACAAAGAGAGAGCAACGGAGGCAACGGAGGGGAAGAAAGAGGGAGCAGGGTCCACTTAGGCAATCAGGCCCACTTAGGCACTTTGAGAGTGAGAAGGGTAGATGTGTGTATGTATATATGTGTGTGTGTGTGTGCTGGAGGGGGGGGGGCAAGTGGCGCTATATCACGTCTAGCTGTTCCTCCATCCATCCATCCATCCATCCATCCATCCATCTTCTTTAATGGCCCACACCACGTGGTGGTGGCCAAGGGAGGTTTCTGCCGCTGTTCTCTTGCAGTAATTAAGGCACTTTAGCGCGGCCGACACAGCGGCTGCCTGTGTTGCAGCTCCTATATTAGGCAGTCGCTCCTGTGCATTACCTTCTGAGAGCTTGACAGAACCATCTGTGATTTGAAACTGTATTTTTAGCAGAATGTTTGATTATGGCCCATCTAGTTCTGGTTCATTATATATATATATATATATATTTTTTTTTTTGCAGATGCGGTTTCTGGGCTGAATTGGAAGCTGAACTATATGTGAGCGATACAGAAAGCCGCATCACACATCTGTCGTTTTCTAACGTCGTCGACTCAAAAAGGACATTTTCACCCCGAACCTGTTGACGACTCGAAGAAGACGAAATCTGACACAGGTGAAACTTTTATTGGTTTGCCAAGTTGGTGACCAACTTAAGCTAGTTAATCGGTTGTTTTTTGATTAAACAAATAAAACATTTTAAGGTTTTAAGGTTTTTTTTTTAAGTTGTCCCAGTGCATAACTCCTCGGAAAACCACAACTAGATATAAAGTGTTAATTAGTGAGCTTTTGGCAGAGCCAGGCTTTATGCAAAGCTAAGATAATCACGACTTGGCTCTAGTTTTTAAGCGTACAAACTTTGGAAGTGGTATCGATCTTCTCATCTATCCCTCTTATCAGTTAGTAGGTATAATATGTTATAAATTGTGATAACTTACGGTGAATACCAAACTTGGAATGCTGACCACACTTGTTAATAACCAAAACCACGACAAGAAGAAAAGCGCAGGCGAACAGAGCAAGACCCACGGCCACAGACACCTGTTCAAACAAAAGACACGGAGGTTTGCACCTGCAGCACAGTATACAGTATACAGTATACACAGTAACATTACTGTACTGGGATTGATGACGTACCACAAACGTTCGACTCTCCAGGTTCTCGGTGACGTCCATGTCTGGTTTGTTTGTAGGAACTGAAGAACAGGAATGAGATTTGTTAAAAAGGAAAGTAACTCAAAAAAAAAAAAGTGTCAAGATGCAAAAGGTGTTGATGAAACATGCTTTAGGAAAGGAAAAAATAAAAATAAAAAAGTTTATTTACTTGGATGGACGTCTAGGACTAGCGTGTGGAAAGAAGAGAACACAAACATAATTATGAATGCATCTAAAAAGTGAGATGTTTAGCAACTTAGCATAATGCAAATTATTGTTAAAAAACCACTTTATTATTATGTATCGTGACACTTAATAAAAAACAAAACGATTTCAGGAGCTGACCTGGGATTTTCCCCTCAGGATCGAGCGGGTCGAAGGGATTATCCATGAACATCCCGCTGGCAGTGGCCTCGTCCTTCCCCAGTTTGTTCTGCACAATCAGAGTGTACTGGCCGTTGTTGATGTGGGTCGGCTTGTTGAGGAAGAGGCAACCGTGCTTCACCGATCCGTCGCCTGAGTCGGGAATGAGCTGGGTGTATCTGTAGGCGTTCTCCTTGAGATCTCTACCGTTGTACATCCAGGTGATGTTTGGGTCAGGATTACCATCCACTGCGAAGGGGAAACACCAGTGGTGCTGCGGCTCCGCGTTTTTCAGGAAGAGGATTTTGGCTGCAACTGTTGGGAGACGACAGACTCTGAAAAAAAATGCTGAATGTGCGCCGTGATTATGCATTACGTCAAGTCAACAGTTTGTAAAAGTTCATTATAAGTTATTGCAAAGTTTCCATGAATCAATGTTCTCCATCTTCACGGCAAACCTGCACTGACCTGCTATGAATAATGAATCCTGGTCGTCATGTACCCCCACCCCCCTCCCCCCTATCCTGACCACAAAAGCTAGCTGGACATGAAGTTACAGGAAATGGCTTCGTTGAGATCGAACATGACTCTCAAGTGCAGAGACCCCTGATTCTGTACGGACCACTCTGCTGCTCTTAACCCATGACCCAGCCTCAGAAAGTGCTGTGCTAGAAGATACGATAGATGAGAGGCTGGGCTTGGAAGAGCGTTGTTACACTCACTGAAAATTAGAGTTATTTATCACATTTAGTCCATCATTCATTAGCGGCCCCTGCTAATCTTTAAAAGGAGGAACAATGTGTCAAATACATAAAATAATTACTGATAGCATATTCATAGTTAACCAGAAACTTTGCATCCAAAATATTAATTGTATTTTTATTTATTTTTTTGTTTTTTTTCCTGTTGTTCACCTTTTAACTTAAAACAAAATAACAAAAAAAAAAGTGATTTTAAAAAAAAAAGCATTTTTTTTATGAAAGCCACACAAGTAGCGTGAATCAATGGCACAGAGAGACACTCAGCAGTGAACACCCACTGTTTCTGGGAGGTAATTAAGAGTAATTAAAGGGCTAGCGGTTAACGAGTGTCTGTCCACCAGGGGGGCTGATGTTGATAGATTAGCTGCTCTAACATATTTACATACTGCCAATCACTGCGGATGAAGCGGTTTTCCGGAGTAGGAGGGAAAAGTCCATTAGCGGAGGTTTAAATCAGATCTTAGCACGGTTATCAGTCCCATTTTCCTGATGTTCATTATCTGTCCCTCGGTGCTCGTGCATTTGGCCTCAGCTGATTGGCGCCCCTGCTCTTTTTTGGCATTATTTTCTGTCACTGAGTTGGTGATATATGATATTGTTTTTTTTTTCTTTCAGTAATGTATCACTAATGCATCCGACTGTGTTTTCTGTGGGACCACTGGGTGCTGTCATTTATCGGTGTTCTCCAACTTTCAGATGCACTAATGTGTCTGAAAGGAGAAAACAACACTAAAGCCTCTCGGGTCTAACTTCAGCTGTGATTTAGAAGTACAGTGTATGTGATGTGAAGGAGGTAAGGTGAGTTCACTTTCCTTTGTCCTCTCTTTTCTCATTGTATCCCTACATTAAATGGCGAGCCATACCTGCTGCACTTCACTCATATTATTTTAACACTTCTCACCAGTTGCCAGAGAGTGAGTGGCAGATGACAGAGCTCCATTAGAAGCACGGTGGGAACATACTCGTATTTGTAGAAGGGGCATTTAAAAGGAATCAGTGCAGCGTTTTTTTTTGTTTTTTTCTTTTCTCTGGCTGTCCACCCTGCCTGCACTAGAAGAAAAAAAATGGCCCCAGTGTGCTGTAGCCCTAACCTCCATTAAAGCCTGACGACTTGTATTGAGCCTGTGCACATTCAAGAGTGTGGTTTTATTTTTCATGCACTTACACTCGATGTCCAATTGCACCCTATCCTCCCCGGGCCCAGCTTGGTTCTCGGCCTCACACGTCAGGTTGTGCAGGTTGTCACTGGAAGAAACGTTGGTGAGGTAAAGGACCAGCACTAATGTGGAGTCCCAGATCCGATCCTGCAGAAGCCGACGGTGCACACAAAGAGCAGAGGAGGTTAATGCAGAACTATGTATGGATCACTTAGATGCATACGGCTTAGACGGATGAAATGGAATCCAATTTACTCGACTCCTGATCAATAGATTATTGAACCCGGCTGAACTTTATTTATGTCACTTTAAGCAGCGTACAGTTGATATAAAAAAAGCTTTACAGCGCAGGAAAGAGAGAAAAGTAGAAGAAAACAGAGAACAGTGAGATCACTAAAGAGTCAAATCTTGCTTCAACAAGAGAAGAAATGTTTTTTTCCTGTCCTATATATCAACATTTCATTTATTTTTTAAAATGTAGTTTATATCTAAATGGTTTGTACATATATACTGAACAGTCTCCACTACCTGAGTGGTGAAGGAGGAGTGGAGCTCATTCGTTCGCCACCTGACATTAGGAGTGGGACTTCCTGTCACATGACACTCAAAAGTCAGGTTGCCTCCTTCTTGAATCTTGTTGTTGGAGTGGAGAATCGTCACCTCGGGCAAACCTGAGCACAGCAGAGGATGCATGCAGCATGAATGAATATAGCAATATGAGCAATGTGATGGAGGTGAGCTAAAAAAAAAAGCACCAAAACTCTCTTATATGTATGTTTCCAGGCAACAAGATGTTCCTACTGTATGAGATTAAAGCAACAATGCTGACCCAGTTTCTTTAGCAACATGGAAAAAATGACCTGCATTCAACAATGAGCATTTACCAACATCCCAGCAATGGTTCATTAGTGATTCCTACTCGGCTTGTTCCAAGCATTTATATGCAGACAAGGAGCAGCAATTTTTTATTATTATTATTTTTCCATTTCAAGCCCCGGTTGGATTGAGTTGCGTCATTTCAAATATTCATCAGGCTCTACTACACTAAATACTTCAATCTATCGAGTTCTTTAAAATGACATCTACTTCTTCTACCTCATCCAGAATCTATAAATGTGCAAATATCTTTCTGAAAGATGTCTTCTACTTTACTGGAAAAGGTCTATTTTCAGTTTTCACTGGGTTCGTCTCCAAAACTGTTCGCTTGTATCCACATATGTATATATATATATATATATATATATGTACGTTCACGATATCAAAATAAAAGCCAAACTCACTGCAGTTGTGTATCACTGAGGAGCTGAGGAGTACTTTCTGCTCATCGGAGAAACAAAACAACATCTGGTTGTCCACGTCAGCGCGTTCGTTCAGCTGCCACTGCTGGAGCCAGTGGAGGTCACACGAGCAGGCGAGAGGGTTGCCCCGTAAAACCCTGAGCGAGGAAAAAAAAAAGCAAAAAAGTCATCAAACATTATAAATCTGATTTCTACTTTAGTGAATATTATAGGTTAATAATACGGGGTCACTGTAACATATGAACGCATTATGATTATAATAAAAAAAAATATTATTATTTTCACAATAATGATATTTTTCAACAATGAGACACAACTAAAGTGCTCTAAAACGTATGTGAATTAACTTCTGCAAATGTGTGGAGAAACCACAATGATATATGGACAAGAACTCAGAAAGGCCTACGAATACAGAGTTTAAAATATTTAGCCTTAATATTTAACAAGCTATCATAGAACTATAACGTAGGTACATTTAATATCATCATTTAAGGACACAAATGCTTCTTTCGCTCTGCAAAAATTTCCAGGTTTATCTTAAAATAAAATAAAATTAAAAAAAAGCCTTTTTGCCCTCAGTGAAAACAAGTCATCTTGACCTCACTTATACTTAATTGAATAAATGAGATTAACGTCATTCGTTAATTAAGAGGATCTCACAGGTTCAGCAGAGGCAGGAAATGAAACACCCTCCAGGAGATGTGCTCCAGAGAGTTCGATGCCAGATTCCTACAACGAGACAACGAGAGAAGACACAACATATCATCAAACATTCGCTTTGCTGCACGTATCACAGCAGTCATTGAATCTGTGTTGTGCCCGGTTCAGGGAAGCGTTTACATGAGGTGCTTTTACTTTTCTAGTGGCATAAACAACCCTTTTTTCCCCCGAGATTTGTAGAAACTCGCACACACAACAAGGCAACCGTACCTAAGTATTAGAAGTCTTTGCCATCCATCCATCCATCTGCTCAAGTGTTGTTTTGAGAAAGAGCGCAACACTTTTCAGAGAAAATTAAACTATTCTCGGCCTAAATAAAAAGAAAGATTTATTTAAGATCTTTTTTTTCATTGTTGCAATCTCAGCAGAGTCACGCTGTGATTTGATTGCTCACTTTCAGAGTAATGTGTACCTGCTTTGAAACCCTCTGTGGAAAACTTTAATGCATCCAAATGGGTTTTGATCAATTACCTTGGCAAGTATAGGAGCCACATTCACCAAACACCTTCAAGCACATCTCTCAGTGTTTGCTTAGTGCTCAGTGCATTAGGTGATTAGTCAAGAGTGACAAACACTTCTTGTAGGAAGTTTGTGTAGCGAAAGGCCGATACGCCAACTCAAATACTCCACAGAAAAGCGTTCAGAAGAAAAGTTTGGCCTTTCTTTGCAGAAACTTTTATACTGATTTTTATGGCCAAACCATTGAGACACTAAGATAGGCCACCACTTTCACCCAGACCCAACTATCTCAAGAAATAATAGATTTGAAATGCCATGAATCAATCATCGTGACTCTGGTGATCACCTGACTTTTCCGCTACACGCCACCATGAGGTTGTCTTGTGCTTTTTGTGCTACACATCCTTCTCGTAAATCTTTTCAGGTCACTAAAATATCATCAGCTGGCTGTAAATAAAACTCCCTCAGAAGACGACAAACAGCCACACAGGGGAGCCAATATATATATATTCACTTTGGCAGGGCCAAGGGTTCAAATATTTGTTTTCCTTGCTCCCAAAAGTTCATGTCAGATGGGTTAGCCATTGGGGCTTATCCATTACCGGCTCGATTCCTCCACAGGCCCACGGGGGGGGGGGAGAGAGCGGAGCCGGGAATAGCATCTCGTTCTCCTTTAGCTGTTCTTAAGACCTGAATGTATTTTTTCACGTAAGGCTCCAGGAGGTTTGTAGATGAAGGAAAGAGAACGAAGCCGACTTAGTCTCTCTGTTCACTGCTTAGTTTGATTATAGTCGGTCCCGCTCAATCTCAGAGATACATCTGTCACACAGAAGCCCCCTGTGCTCCACACAACCCCCAGCCCAGCCTCTCCCTCCACAGTGAAATATTGATTAAGTGATAATGGACCCTTAGTGGAGTGTATTTATTATGCATCAGTTGTCGATAATCCGCCAAAGTGAGCGAGTAAAAGGTGACTGGTGGACGTCTTCTCCAATTTCTCGAGCTCACTGCGACCTACATCACCACCCACCGCTACACCCCGTCTCCGGTTCACCAAAACCCGCCTGTCTTTCAGATAAACAACATGGGACATGTCGCACACGCTCAGTAAAACGATGCGGACAAGATGGTGGCGATAAGGGTCAGCTGCTGATGAATAGCCTGATTTGATGCTTCCAGTCTTTATCGTATTATTTATTTTTTCAGGGCTGCACTGTAAAAGCAAAGCGTTTGAAGAACGTAAAGACATAATCTGAAGTTTTTAGAAATAAAAACATAATAAATCTACTCGAACAAGCAGCTCGTCTGTGAAGTGCAGCATGAGGAGCAAGGCGATCCTTATGTAACGACAGAGACACTTACACATACTGCAGCTTGAGGTTGTACTGGAAGGCGTTGGCAGAGATGATCCTTAGGTTACACGATGTGATGGTGCTGGAGAAGCAGGAGAAAGCACACATTAAAACATTTTGCTTTATATATATACTATACATGCTTTATATATAACAGAGATCATGAGATACGCTATCTGGCCATAAGTTTGTGGACGCCTTACACATACTTTTCTGCACTTGTTGGTTATTTCCTTCTCAGTTTATTTTGCTGTTATTAGTGTTACAGTTTAATTTATTTATTTGTACTGGTTGAATGTTAAGTAGACAAAACAATGTTTTTTGTTTTTGTTTTTTGTAACTTTATTTGACTTATCAGGTGGATGAAGCCTGAGATTATCCTTAATTAAAACAACCACACATGTTTCAGTGTTCATACGAGCATCTGAATATTGTTTTAAGACTTTATTTTTAAATTGCGAATCCTTTTAATCAATCCCCTTAGGGCACAAAAAAGAAATTAAAAAGAAATGTTTCCCCCCCCAGTTTGGTATGAAAGATCTGACCTCAACCCCACCCTAAACCTTTGGGCCTTATCGCCCACCATCAGTGGCTGACTTCACCGGGTCTGAATGGGAACAAATCCCTGCAGTCAGATGCTAAAATGTTGTGGAAAGCCTTCCCAGAAGAGTGGATACTGTTACAACAGCACATTAATGTGATAGCGAGATATTAAGCAATCGCATATGGGTGTCAGGTGTCCAAAAACATTTGGCCATGTATGAATTGTGAGAATAGTCAAAACAGATGTACGACAGAACTACTGAGTTAAGTGAATGTAGAGTCGGAGGCAGTATGGACAACTCCGACAAGGCTGTATAGAGCGAGTGTACATTATGAAGCATGGTGGCTGCAGTCATGTGTAAATGACATGTTGTTTGGAGACTTACAGAATAAGCAGTATATTACAGTACAACAAGAAAACTGCATGTCGTTCCTGCACCCAGAAGCATGAAGCATTACTTACAGGTTCTTCAGCTCCCTGTAGTCAACCAGATCAATTTCTGTGAGGTTTTCCAGGCCTGCTTGGTTTTCTATGTAACTGGTTTGGAAACAAGGGGAGACATAGAGAGACATAGAGAGAGACAGAGAGAGAGAGAGAGAGAGACATAGAGAGAGAGAGAGAGAGAGAGAGAGAGAGAGATACAAGATAAATAAATACATTGTGTTGTGACCTTCAGCCTTTTGTTGTGCTGATGTTCAGTTCAACCTGAATCCTGCATGAAAATAATAGAAAACAAACTTCAGTAAATAACAAAATCAAGTGAATGAGTTTCTTGACCGGGGAGATATAAAATAATGAAGTAAAGGAGGTATGTTATGCCAACGTTAGACAGATGACAGTTAAAGGGGATGGAAAGTACTGAAATGTCATTTTAAAAAAAGGGCAATACCGCACTAAAGAAGGAAACAAAGGAGAGGAAAATGTTTGGCGGTCGAAATAAAGCAAAAAAAGTCAGAATCAGAAACAAGGAATTTATATGTGCAAAAAGTGAGAGAAAATACAAACACCACATAAGTCAAGTAATCATAATAAAATATAATAAGCAGCATTCAACGCTAAACACATTTAATGCAGCAGAAGAGACTCGCCTTGAGTTATAATCACCTGAGTAACCTTTGTGTCAATATACAGCAGGTGATTACTCGATCCATTAACACAACCGAGAGAAACGACGACGGGAAGAGTTACAAAATAAGAAAAAAGAAGAAAACAACCTGCGTCTGACCTCCTTGACATCCAGTGAACACACTAAGATGCCCAGGAACAAACAAACAAACAAACAAACAAACAAACCGCTTATAAAGACTTCATCTACTGCTCATGTGAAAAAAAAAAAAAAAGGGACGCTGAGCAGATGAGGCTGATGGGAAATGAATCATTTTCCACTTTTCCAGACACAGACTACCTCTGAACAACATAGTGAACTATCGATTCAGCGTTCAGCACAAGGACAGACGGCTCTTTTAATGAGAAGCGGACCTACCAAGGATCTTACTGTCCAATCCTTGCAGTGCTACATATGAATGTTGTCCATTTAGCTCAGGAGGACGCTTCCTCGCTGAAAAGGTTTGTTTTTTTTTGTTCATGCGGATGTCTTCAGCCTTCTCCTGTATGCATCGTACTATCCTTGGGAAAGCTTTTCTGTTCACCAAAAATAAACTAATTAAAAAATAAATAAATAAAAATAAACCAACACCAATACAGCAAATACGAAACTTAAAATTATCAATATGTGAAAATGTCTCGTACTTCACTGGAGGCTTCAAGTTTCACACGTATATATGTTGAATATTGGACCAGGATTGGCTCTAAACTAGTTGTGACGTTACGAAATCATCCTGAAAGAGGTTTTCCTTGCTGAAATCATTCCTCATGTTCATTCTGGCTGTCACAAACAGTCATTTCGTGCAAAAATATACATTTCAGAGTTTATCTGAAGCTTATATGAGGCTTCAGTAGTCTCGGTTTTACTCATATAAAGTGGAAAACGGCCACATTTAGAGACTTTTTAGCGTCATATTCCCTCTTATTGTTTCCTCAGTTCGTCTGTTCAGCTGTGATTGAAGTATGGAAACACATAAATCTGCTTGATCTTGTGAATTCAGGTGGATAATGCTTCATATTATAAGTACATTTTTGCACAGGAGGAGGTTTATAGATTTTATGAAGAGATCTTCTAATAGTCAGTATGAACATAAAGGAGCGATTGTGGCAACGAAAATCAGTTTCAGTCTTCACCTGACTGTTGTTTTTACCGTAAGACAGACTTGGGAAAATTGTGAACTCCTTCTTTTAAAATCAGCTTCTTACTTTGAGCAACAAGTAGGTCAAATGACTAGATAATAGTCACAGTAACAAGTCAAGTTAGCCACATAAACGTATAAGCTACTGTAAATTACCTTCGACAAGGTCCGATTGACAAAGACGAAGGTTCATAAACTATTTTTTTGGTGCTTTGCAGTCGATTTCTTGCATTTTTCTCGCTTATGAACGACAACTTTTGACACTCGATAAAAGCTCTTTTTAAGGTTTCTTTAACACAACTGGAGAATAAAGTCATTTTCAAGACAAAATACAAAATATCTGGAATATTTCTCAACAGGGAATTTAAGTACAAATACCTCAAAAATCGTACACGACTACTGATGGATGGATGTGTGTAGAGCATGTGCCAAAAAAAATAGCAGCAGTAATTCCTACTTGATGACAGCCCATTTCAGCATGTGGCATTGTTTCAACCTCCTACCTCTCTGTTTGTTGGCTGCAACACACAAACCTTTTTTATTCATGTCTGATTGACCCACACAGCAATAACGTGATTACAGGGCAGGTGGGCCCAGGATCACCCATCGCCTTTACTTATTGGATTGAGCCAAGTGGGTTGTATATCATCTATTGTTCCCGGGGTGGGGGCATTGACTGGCAATTCACAAAATTGAATTTATAACTCAGCGTATGATGAATCTCGGGGCCCCGTTCCACAGTTAATGGCTCCTTGTTTGTTCTGCGTATCGGCTGTATTCCCTTTCGCACTGCCAATACAGCCAAGTGTTGTCATTCGCTGGCATGTAGAGCACTGCGATAAACAGAAGCCGAGAAAGGCCCGCTCACTTATTGATCCGACGAGCTTCGGAGAATGTCAAACCTCACCCCGAGCTCTACGAAACATGTTTAGCTGCAGGTACAAGAAAATACCTACGAGGTAAGAGAGCGAGAGAAAAGAGAGAAAACAGAGAGAGTGGAGAGAGGGGTGAATAGAGGCAGAAAGCAGCAGTAAATTGACTTGCTCCAACCGAAACAGCTTTCACAGATGTAGTTCCTTCTTAACAAGTGCTAATTGCTCAGATCTGTGAACAGGAACAAAGAGAGAACAGCGTGCAGTGACATTTAGTTTTCCATGCTGGAGCTGATGGTGGGTTGTATAATAATACAGCAGCTTGCTTTAAATCACAGGTGGTCAGGCTCTACTTCTTTTTTTCCATGCAAAAGTTTTGAAAAGCCGACGTTAGATAACAGTCGGCTACTGCAGACGCGCTGTAGTCGACTGAAAGTCTCGGTTCATTTGAACAATACTTCAGATGAGTGTTATTCAAATACGTTCCTCTTGTTGATTTTTCTGTGCACACGCTATGTGATGATAAAATAACTAATAATATGTACGGCTGTGAAGAGCGCCCTGCATCAAACTCAACCACAGCGTCACGTGACCATCATCAGTCATCTACTTCATCTTTTGAGCACCAGTTGAACCACATCGAAGATGTAATAAATCAGGTGGGAACAACCTGAGTGTTACAGGCGGGTCAACGGATCGTTCACGGGGGAAATGCGATTTACATTTTAAAGGCTCAAAATGAATGAAAAATACTTTTTTAGATCCACGTGTATCACAGATCACAGCATGACTGTTTAGCAGTCATCTGGATGGGCAGCAACAGAGTTGTTGTTGTTGTTGTTGTTGTATTGTGAACGAGTTTCAGACTCAGATTTTGCACTTAGCAACATGTGACCAGACTTGGACAGAATAGAAAGATAAAAAAGATTATTTTTTTTTAAAGAAACACCAAAACTAGTTCAGGACTTTTTGAGGCCAAACTGAGACACACAAGAGGACATCAGCTCCCATCACCCTATGCAAGTCAGTACCAATCTATAGTTGATTTCCAATAATCAAAGTGCCAAGCTAATGCATCTCAAACAGCAGTAGATTTATCTTCATCATCGAAACAAATAATGCTATGAAAACAGACCACAGATTTCATTATAATATAAATATGAATGTACTCAATGATAATAAACAAAGGCAAAAAGGAAACCTGACATGCAGAGAAGCACGACTTTGGACAACATGGATGTATTCTTTCCATCTGTGTCCATCAGAGACTTTTAAATGATAAAACCGTACCAATGATTGTAGAGTCATTTCTATGACTGTTGCTTCAACTTTTTAGACTAGATAAACACGCTTATCTGAACAACTGGACCAAACCACAAATTATCAGCAAGATACAAAACTCACATTCAACACAAACCCAGAGTGATAAGCTGAACACAAAGCGTGGCGAACATGCAGAACAGGTGACACTGAGGCAATCATACTCACATGTCTGTTACGTTCTCACTCTCTTGTGGTGCCAGTGCCGGGATGCTAGTGATACGATTGGGCTGCAGGCACTGCAGCATGGCGAAAGAGCACTGGCAAGCCGACGGGCATCCTCCCGAGACGGGCGCCGGTGCCAGGCTGGACAGGGTGAGCACAAGGGGCAGTGCCAGCGCCAGGGCTGTGCCCTCTGCCACAACCATGCTAAAAAGAGGATCTTCTCAGCACCAGCGGATGGGTTTGGCAGCAGCGGTTGGTGTTAATATCTCTACGGTTCACCTAATGAAGAGCAAGTAAAAAGAAGTGAGGAGCTTTCCCACACAGCGGCTCTTCTCTTGCTTCTCTGGCAGGGTTGAGATCCCAGCTGGTCAGGGTCTGGTGCTGAGCCACAGCTGTACTGAGCAGCAGGAGGGGCAGGCAGGCAGGCAGGCAGGCAGGCAAGGGGCCTCTGGGGACATGGTGGTGGTGGCGGGATGCAGCCTCTCTCTTTCTCCCTCTCTCTTCCTCTCTTGAAGGGAGGGGCAAGATAACAGGGGCCAGAGTCACCAGACACCTCCGAAAGCGAGCGGGGGGAAGAGGGAGGGGTTGGGGTGAAGGGTGTGTGTTGATGATGATGAGAGGAGGCGATGGGATACAGTGATGGAGATCTCATCTGCCCCCCGGGTGAAAGGTCTGCTGTCCCGCCAGCAGCTCGAAGGTGCGAGCAGAGTCAAGAACAGCTCTTAGGTCCCTGGATGCGTGCAGTAGTGCTCTCGCAGTAACACGACTGTATGCATAGACGGATCTTTCTGGTGCTGAGGGAATTGATTGTTGGAAGGGTCATGATTGTTGAGACTTAGGAGGTCAGTGATGAATTTAATGGCTGCAGAAACATAGAGAGGAGGAGGAGGCCCGGG
The DNA here is from genome assembly GCA_036937835.1 of Pampus argenteus. NCBI lineage: Eukaryota > Metazoa > Chordata > Actinopteri > Scombriformes > Stromateidae > Pampus > Pampus argenteus. The sequence continues at coordinate 21,900,776 of CM072865.1, read as the reverse complement.
AATCATGCTATTGGTAATAAGCTATAAGTGAGAACTCCCAGCAGGATTTAATGATAGGAAATGAAAGCAAAAGACTGTCGGTCTCTGAGTTTTGTGTTTCACCACTGGAACATAAATAGTGTTGTTAGTCACATTGCTACAGGTGACAAACGTACTAGGCCTCGATAAGGCGAGGGGTCACATGACAAAGTGTTGCTAGGCTAGTTGGTGGTAGCCAAACAAAGAGAAAAGTATGAGTCCTACACATCTTTTTGATCCTTTCTTATCGAGTCTCATCAGCTGTCATCCGCTACGTTCATTCAGCATTCGGTTATATGGAACTACTAAACATTTCTCATCTACCACAGAACAATATGAGCGTATACGTAAAGTGAAACCGTGCTAGCAGGTGAACTCTACTGACTGAGCCTCTAATCCTGTAACTGCTGGCATTAACCTGCTGGGTCTGTCCATCACACATATATGTTCTTTACATGAGTAGAGCGTTTTCTTTTTTTTAAACCCATGGGACAATCACTGTGCCCCACCCCCATTCCTCTCAGTCATTCTGCACACGAGTAAGGTCATAGTGTCCCGACCACAATTACTGGCCATAAGCTGAATAGCCGTTTTTTGCTGCTGTCGTCAGGATTATCTGGGGGCTTAATTACTCTTCCTTTTACGCCCCCTTTTTCTTGGTCTGAGCTCAGCACATAGTGTGTGTGTGGGGGGACAAGGCACTTATTCCCAGGAAAAGTGTTTGAAAGCTCAGGGAGTAGTTAAGAGATGAAACACCGAATGGCAGCAGGGGAAGAGGTGGTGGTGGTGGTGGTGTTGCATTTCCTGCGAGGGCTAATTGACAGCATATAGCATAATCATCCAAAACTAATATATATGAAGCCAATGCAGAAGAATACCTTGAAGTGCAATGTCACCGACGGATGATAGACGCTGGTTCCAAAAACTCGCTCCAACTGACTCAGAAAGCATCAACTTCTCAAACTTTTTTTCATCAATTAATTATCGTCTCAGTTTTTAAATTTGGGGCCTCTCGTGACAGTTGTCTTCCCCGCTGCTCCTTCATCAGCTCCGGGACTGTTGTCACAATATTCAGGTAAGTTTAATGTTAATTTAGCACATTTGAGCTTCTGTTAGCTTCGGTCCAAAGTAGGACGTGAAAGGCAGCACGTCTTTATTTTCCAACCGGAAACGATCAGCAGCTTAAAACAGCAATGTGTGTCTCACCAATAGATATCAGTCCAAACATATAACCTGCAAAAAAAATGTAGATAAATTCTGCTAAAATCTCAACAAGGATGTGTTCTTCGTTTAATTTTAGAGATGGCAATTCTGGTCTAATACTAATTATTTTAATCATTGATTAATCTTAATTATTTTCTTGATTAAACAAGTAGTTGTTTGGTCATTAAAATGGTAAAAAAAAAACAAAAAAAAACGAGATGTAACCTAAAATGTCATTTTGTCCTGACTAACAGTCCACAACCCAAAAATATATTCAGCTTTTATTCATCACAGAGGACTAAAGAATTTATTTCTTAAAAAAAAAAGACTCAATTAAACAATTCATTGATTGATCAATCAAACAGTCAATCATCTCAACATCTAACTTGACATCATACCTGTAAAATAACCGTCCGCTCGTGGTTCGATTTCTTATTAACGAGAGATAAATCACAGCAAGAAAGAAAATTTGGATCTGCTCGTTTTTTTCCCCCCCGTTCATTTAAATTAACGTACAATCATTTTGTTGAAAACTTTAAAAAAAAAAAAAAAAAACTCCGGCGCAATCATTTGCTTTAAGGAGTCTCTATAAATCAGCAATTAGCCGGGGACACAATAAGTCTTGATAAAACAATAATCAATCAAGTAATTCCACCATTTACCACCCACACACATCATCATCAGCTTCCTCCAGAGGTCCTTGTTAACTTTATAAAGTTGACAACTAGAATAAAACATCCATAGAAATATGCTTGCTCATTAAACAATAGATGAATATGAGGCCGCGATATGAGGAGTTTTATTCAATGAGATGTCCACCAGCTGAAGAATATGTCACATATTCTTACATGACTATATAAATAACACTTGACTACAATGTTTTTAGCTGATATTTTCTACAATCTTTTATGTTTTTTTTTTAAGTAATTGTGCTAAAGACAATGCATTGTGCTAAAGACTATTATATGTAGCGTAATTGCACCTTTTGTCTTTTGTCTCCTGATTTCTAAGTGATGCAGCCTATTCAGACGCCAGTTCACCAAATCACGTTTCTGCCTCTCCGTCTCCTCGTTTTGAATTTTTCACCGTTTCCTAACGAGCCACATGACAACGTTCAACCTCACATCGTTTGTGGATTTTTAAAATAGTGGGTATTTGACAGATAATAATGGCCTCATTTCGTCTCCGGGTATTTGATTAGATTACTGTTTTTTAAATGCATTACGGTGATTGATGGTCACAGAAGGGGTTAATTGCGACACTTGGCTTTTAAATCAATCTGCCCGCTGTCACGTCAAAGATAAATACACTGGTCAGGGAACGGACACGGTCACTGTTGCATCCTGTTTCTATAGACTTGACCATGTTACCAGCCGTATCTCCCCCCCTAACATGTCCTTACCTTCCTCTCTTTATCTCTCTGGTCTACAAACACAAGAGCAGAGCCTCATTCAATCAGTGTTCGGAGGGAAGGTAATTAACGAGGAACTAGATCTAAAGTTCGGATAAGGCGATTAAAGTCAGAGTCTCTTTCGACTGTTATGTTACAAAGATATAAAGGTAGTATATCTGTGCAGCAAGTTCTCGCGGACGAGTTAAACACACGCTGAGAGGAAGGAGTCTGCACTTCTGTTAGACCCTTAAACAATAATCAATCAATTTCGTACGTATGCCCTGCATCAGAGAGGCCACGCGTAACAAGAGGATGAGCAAGTGAGTAAAAGCTCTTTTGGACCAAGTACAAGGAAAGGCTTTTACACATTAAGTGGTAAATGCACGTGGCTGCCATGTTTGCTGCTGGCTGTCAATCATCTGATTATGATCGGATTGTGTTACATGTGATTACAGTGTCGTTAAATTAAACAAGTTTGGTTGCTCAAACATCGACTGTAAACATAACGTTTATGTTGTTTACACTGTAAACGTTCATATTTCTAAATCTCTTGGTAACTTGAGATTGTTGTTGAGATTTCGATATCGATCAATGGTCTTTAATCCGAGGATCTAGGAGTTTTCCCAGTTGTCGTGGAGCTGTTTTTAGATTTCCATTTTTTTCCCCTGAATACTTTAAAGACTTCTTCAAAAATCGTAAATAAATGTGATACAGCTACTAAATGGACCTTTTGATGGGATGTTTTTTTTTTTTTTTCTTGAAGGTTGAGCACATGAATTTTGCGCCTTCTTCCAAAATTATTTTCTATCATCTTTAATAATTTCTCATATGTATGTATGAAGGCTGAGGTTTTATTCTCCTTTCAGTGGTAAAATACAATTAATTAATCAAATAAAATAAAAAAAAACAACAATATATAAAACGTTGACAATCGTTGACAATTGTGAGTCAAATGTGGTCAAATCTGTTGTTGTCATGTGATCTGATGTGGACCAAAGACAGCGACAGACACTGCACAACGTCACATGCAATAAACTTACACAACCATTACTGTAGTGTAGTATTTATCAAAAGGTGTACTTAGCCTGTTGAGTAATGTCTAAAGGGAGACTCAAAGTTTGAAAAATAACTCTGATGATGCCAGTATTTTTGGAGCTTGATAAATACTAAAAGGCAGAATAATTTGACCTCGCTGCTTCAATTTTAATCAGTCCTTTTTTTTTTCTTTTTTTTTTTTTTTAAATCTCTCTCTTGTGAGTCCCCCCAGACTTTATGAATCTACCATAATAAATCACTGGAGTGCCTCTTTAATACAACCATTATTCTCATTCAGCCTGTTTTAAAGCCTATCAGCAGTGGGAGCCTTGGTTGGATCAACGGGAGGTTGAGGAGTTTGCTATTTCTAAAACTCGCAGCCATTAGTTGGATTTGGAAATCTTTTTTTTTTTTTCATTGCAGCGGCATTGAAAAGGCCTTTGGCCCTGCTGAAAAGTGTGCACCTACATCTTGAATATGATCAATTGTCCTCAATGTTCTTTTCTGAAACGGTTTTTCATTCAGAATTGTATTGTACTATTGTACACGGGTCAATAACCTCCTCAACTTAATTGCACCAGGGATACATCTCGTTCGAAATTACTTAATAGAAATATATAAACATGTGTATGAAAAAAACAAATATTACACACACACACACACACACTGGTCTGGGCTTTACTGTCTGGGTGTTGATCCAGCCACAGATGCACATGGTAAATAAGATAGGGGGGTAGGTAATGATGGGAAAAAGACGAGTGGAGATGTGATGAAGAATTTGAGACGGCTACACCCAACACCGTTGTTTTGCTTGGTGGCGTATCGATCGGGGAGGAGAGGATTTTGTCTGACGAGATGATAGAAATTAAGTATAATGAGTAAATTGTTTGCTTGCTTGTTGTATGTGTTTTGATTTGATTTGTTTCTTTCAATCAGTTTTGTCAAGACACACAAGCGTTTTTGTTATAATTATATGACACATTGACTAAGGCCCCTTGCAATTTGTACTAAATGTTAATTGTTAGTTATGTAATAAAGGAACTCTTTAAGTTACTATGAACAATATTTTTATATTTTATTGTAATTCTGCTACCGCTACTTATTATTATTATTGTCCGTAATGTGGCAGCTATTTCATGTGTTTTATGAAAACAAATTCCTGATTTTGTGAGGTTTTTTTTTCTCATCCAAACCAATCAAAATGTTCACAATGACAATATCAACATACTTATGTTTAGCAGATATGATGTTTATCATGTTCACCATCTTACTTTAGCTTGTAAATATGCTAACATTCGCTATTCGAAAATGAAAAATGTTGACTTGATGATGATGATGCCAGACAGAAGGAAAGCATCAGGCAGCATCACATTATTATTTTTTCTTTAATTTCACATTAATTATTAGCATATAAAGATAATTGATAGGGCGTAGAGTTGATGCTGGTGTCACTGTCAGCAGCATCCACGCTGTAACCTGATCCATGCTGCCAAACAACACACGTTTTCTGTTGTGTTTTTTAGTCTTTAAAAAAACCACCGGGACTTTCTTTCATTATAGATGTTCCACAAATACAGGAAAAGTACTGAGGTGACTAATGGTACCTGAGCATCTTCACACAATAAACAAGCCATTTGGGGTCCATTTATTTCCTGAATAGCTGAGCAACATGTTTGTGAATCCACAAAAAAAAAAAAATGGTTACAGGAAAATCTCGTCTGTCATTTCTCAAACTTGTTTGGGGATAAACATCTTCCAACCTGTGCACGAACAACATCTAACACTACTGTCAATAGTAAGTAATGTTATTGATTTTTTCTCTCTCACATTAATGCAACCTAATTACTGCTTTCTATGTTACTATATTTTACCTTAAAATCAAAACAAGGTAACAGAAAGGAGGTGCACAACACATTTTTAGCATGTGTAATATCTTTATTTATTTTGTTTGAAGACACCGCGCCTCAAAAAAAAAAAAAGAGTTTTTAAGATGTTCAGGTGGCCTGAAAAAAAGGAGGAAATCGCAGCTCCAGCCCAGGTTATGTTAACACCATATTGCTTTCCAATGAGCACATGTCAGCTGTCTCTTATCAGATGAGGTGCAGCTCAGTACAAGCTGATGGAACAAGATACAGAGAGGGGACTCTGTGTAAGCAACCACACGCTACGCTGTCTTTATCTACAGATCTGGACATCGTAGCCCCCCGAACCCCTCGTCAAACAAAATCCTCTCCTCCCTGATCAATACGCCCGCCAAGCAAAACAACAGTATTGGGTGTAGCCGTCTCATATTCTTCACTTGTCCTTTTATTTTTTTTTACATCATTACCTCCCCCTCCTCCATCTTATTTTCAATTTGCATCTGTGGCTGGATCAACACACAACTAATAATGCCCAGACCAGTGTGTGTGTGTGTGTGTGTGTGTGTGTGTGTGTGTAGATCACTGTATGTCTGTATGCATACTCATTTTCGGGTAAATAACGTGAAACTGTTCATGTGACTGTGTGTGCAAATGAAAGTGTGTGTGTGTGTTAGCCGATCACAGGGGTAAACCCAGAATCAATGTGCTGGAGTAAGCTAGAGAAGTTTTATGTGTGTGTGTAACCGGATCAGCGCGTCTCAGCCCCTCATTAGTAGCCCGGGCTGTGGACACCAGAGGCCTCCAAGAGGCTCATGCAGATGAGCAGAAACCTGAGGAGCTGTGGAGGGAGTCGGGCGGGGGGCGAGGCAGCAGAGACTTTGTTGTTCTGCTGTCTTTCTCTGTGTCCTCGTGCCATCTATCTGTCTCTGTTACAGTTGTCCCTCTTTGCTTGCTGTACTCTGTGCGCCCGTCTCTTAATTTGTCGTGCTTCATCTGCCTCTACATACACTTGAATGGCTATAAAATCATTTAATCATTGGGTTCTTTTTACACTTTACGAATAGTTAATATATATATAATAGGAAAAATGTATTCACTGTTTTACAGCCCGTCCTTTTTTTCAATGACTGTTAATGGAAAAAAATGCTTTTTGGGTGAAACCACGAGATGGACCCGTAACTTATAATTACACGGTTTGGCCACAATGTCAAATTGGCAATGAACGTTGCTCTTCAACAGAACCTGTAATCCCACAAAGTAATGTCGTTAGCCTCACAACATGCTTCCTGTCTTTTGAAGTGATGCTTGATTATAGTGCAAGTAATAATCTATATACCCAGACATGGTAACGTTTGCAGGAAAAAAAGAAAAAAAACCCCACTCCTGACACTTTTTAGTTTTAGAAAGGCATTAAAAAGATGCCCCTCTCCAAACTCCTTTTCTCTAATCATCTATAGCTCCACCTAAAGTGCAGGTACAAGACTTCAACTAGAAAACCGACAGTTGCTAAGATGTGATAACATATTGGCTGTATCCTGCCGAAAATTAAAAAAAAAAAAAAACGCTTTGGGAGGAAAAAAAAAAAGAAATAAATAAAATAAGCATCGGTTTCATTTCCTTGGGTGGAGGGTGAGTTGATGAACATTTAAATGACAGGAAAATAGAGAGAGGAGGTTTCGCTACATGGACGCCGTTTTACCCCAATCAAGTAATATTAACCCAAACCATCATCTTTAATCCATAATCTAATCCTGTGTGCCTGAAGATAACCAAACCTTACCTATAGTGTCAGATCAGAAAACTGTTTTATTCTTGCAACAGTGATTTGTAAACATGCTCATATGCGTCAGTCTATGTATTTTGTTGTTTTGTTTGTTTTTTTAACTCCTGACTTCTCTCTCTCTCTCTCTTACCGTTCCTTCTTTTTGTCTCTCTACCAGCCTCTCTGATCCATCAGTGTTTCCAAAGCATTTGAACACATTCAGCATTAGGTGCATGCCAAGGTTGAGTGACAGCAATTTGTCCTTTAATAAAAAGGAACTGGGCAGAAAAATGAATTAAACTCCGTCTGGTTATGTACCTTTCTTCAGCAGCAACCTGCTTTCTTTCTTTGATACAGTGCAAGTTTTACATTCACCATAAATTAGCCTTCACTGTCATTTGTTCTCGTCTCACTGCGGTGTCAGAAATAGTTTCTATAACAGTTCAAGAGCAGACGTGGCAGGCAATGACAAGAGAGAAACAACAGCTAGATAGAAGGATAGTAAAGTAGTATCCTGTCAATGCACCACACACACATACACACTGTGTCTCTGCAATGCAGATATTAAACATACAGGTTAGTGTTTGTCGCTTTTCACTGATTTTTATAGAATTTCTTGCATCCAGCAGTTACGTTACCTGCTGCAAGATGATGTTGATCGCCATAGTTTATAATAAACAAGGTCCTCTTATGACGAGAACAGCTACAAAAATGAAGAGAAAAATAGGGAGAAAGCATAATCTCTATGAATAAAATGTGCATACGAATGCATGATCTATTGTACACGGAAAAGAAGAAAGACATTTTTTGAAATCTCGAAACGATTTAGCACTTTATTTAAAAATGATCCGCTTTCATATGCACATATATCTTTATATAGATGAGATGAAATGTCGGCTAGACCGCCTGAAGTTGCTAATACGACTGTAAACAACAACCGGAAAAACAGAAAAGCAAGTCTTCAAGGTCCCGCGCATAGCTGACGGCTTCCAAGACTGGAGAAAGCACAAATTACAGCAGCGTAAAAAACCTCCACACTGTATCATTTTCTTGGTATACCTACAAATTATGTTACAGCAGAGAGGTTTTATCGTTGTACCTGAGAGTCTGCTTCTTATAATGGGGCGAGAAAATGAGAGAATTATTCTCATTACAACGACAAAAAACACTTGTTATAACGAGATACCAATTCACGTTGAATCAAGTACATTCTCTCGTTTACAAGGGGAATAATTGCTCGTTTTTAATGAGAAAGGTGTTCGAAACATTAGACTGTATGTGCATCTCATAAAAAAAACAGCAGTTTGTTGCCCCGTTTTGTCTTCGAAAACCAAGTTGGTTTATTCACAGATAGAAATCTTTTCTAGTACAGATTAAATGCAAAAGGTAGAAACAGATGTTCGAAGGAAAGATGACAGATTGTACACGTTCTTACGTTTTTTTCTCTTCTCGCTCTTTGTTTGACTGTCGCTGTCTTGCTCTGCCCTCCCGCCCAGCAGCCACATCTCCAGCTCATATCCATGTTTATAAGGAACTGCTCTCCATTATCCTAATTGAAAAATGAGAGCAAAGTGCCACTTTATTCACAATACACGGCCATAACCCCTCTATTCATCTTGTGCACTCGCTACGGTTCAACCTGAGGCAACAAAAACAAAGCTTCAGTATTACTGCAAAGACATGACAGAAGTAATACAGTATTAGTACTTGGTATTTTACATCGGTTACTATATATATATATAAAATATGTATATATTAAAATTGAGGCAGAATCTGACAACACACACACAGTCAGAAACCCAGAAAACACATTAAAACTACAACAAAAACATCCACACACACACACACACACACACATGCACAAAGTGAGGTCAAGATGATTCATCTGGTTACAGTCATTTTTTATGACCACCCTCTCAAAACACACACACACACACACACACACACACACACACACACACACAAACTTCCCAGAACTGTTTTTGTCCGTAATGTTAACATTGGAGGCACCGATGCATCATCCACATCTACGTCCACTAATGACAATGAGGTTTATAGAATATGCTTTCTGCAGCTCTGGGAAAAGTCAATAACGCAATGAAAATACAGTGATCCCTCGCCACTTCGCGGTTCACTTATCGCGGATTCGCTATTTCGCGGATTTTCATAACGCTTGGTCGCTTAGCAACCATGGTGCAAATGGCCACTGAACTTAAGCGAGTAGCTGAGGAATGGGACCCTTTGATGAGCCGTTCATTACAGTTCTCCAACGTAATCGATGGTGGCATGTCGGTGTACAAGGATCTTTTTGCAAAGAAGAAAAAAGAGCGACAACAGCTGCCTGTCACTATGTTCTTCTCCCGAACAAACACACCTGCACCGCGGGCTTCAGAAGAAGAGAACACTGCAGAGCGCAGTCAGGATGCAGCGGCCCAGTCTGAGGAGCAGTGAAACGGCCTACACATGAGTCACTGTATTTGTATACATGTAATAGTTGCTAATTGTAAAAAAAAAAAAGTTTTCTATTTCGCGGATTTCACTTATCGCGGGTCATTTTCGGAACGTAACCCCCGCGATAAACGAGGGATTACTGTACACAGCGGGAACATTATAACCGTGTACCCGCTCTCATACTGCGGTGCAACAAGTTATTAGTGGAAAATTAAAGTACAAAATACAGCATAGCATCAAGCGCAGTGGATCCAACTAATGGAGAAAAACAACAACTCGACACAGCAGAGTTATTGTTGAAACATCCATATTATATACGCAGTGTTACTCGGTGGAGCAGTGGTGCCTGGAGAAGAAGTGGGTATACTTGTAATTTACGACCCCGATTTTTTTTTTTGTTTTAATTTAAAGTGTCCCGTCCAGCGAATGACAAACAGCCCGTTATTTAGACATAGACTTCAGATGACATCAGCTGCATATAGAGCATAGTGTTCATTAGCAAGTCCTCCAAACCCATAGGAGTGTTTTCAAAGTGATCCATAGGAGCGCAAAAAAATAGGACCATAATATGCCACTCCATAAAAATAATTATGTTTATGGAATGACGACACTGTGGTTAAAAGTCTGGTTAGGTTTGGGGTTAGGAAAAGATTACGGTTTGGGCTGAGATGACCACTTGAAACAAGGTTAAACGTAGCAGCCGTCTGCAATGCCGCAAACGCCACGTTTTGGTCGTGAATACAGTAAAATGCACTAAAAAATATCCCGAAGGTTTTTGGAGCCTTGACGTCTGCATTTTGATCATCGCCATCTTGGATTTGACTGTCACCATCTGGGTTTTTTTGGAGCCAGAAGTGACCATATTTGGACGAGAGGGCGGAGCTGACCCTCACGCTAGCTGCTAAGCATGGTTAGCATGGTGGTCTATAGTCTATGGTTAACTGTAAATAATGTTACGATAATTGGACCATAATTTACACAAACTTTATTGAGGAAGACGAGCAAATTCAGGTGAGAAATATGATCAGACTTCCTTTTTGCAGCCAGTGGAGTCTCCCCCTGCTGGTCATTAGATAGAATGCAGGTTTAAGGCACTTCCGCTTTTTTGCTGTTGACTCTGTTTAGTCTTTCAAGGAAGTATAGATGACAATAATCACTAACCAAAGTGTCATGATGACCTTTTCAGTCACTTACTTTGGAAAAAAACAACAGAATTGGTTATTAAGAGGGATATCAGCAGTCAACCATGTCTCGCAGGGAGAAGATCGAGGTGGACGGCAGGCATACAAGTCCTCAGTCTTGGTGTGTGGTTCAGTTTTAGGGAACAAAATTGGCTTTAAGACTCTTAGTGAACCAATCCCGTTAATAAACGTGTTGAGTCTTGTGCTCCACATCACTGCAGACGTTCTCCTGTATTAAACCAGATGCTTTGCTTCTGAAACACCTTCAGCAGCCACATTACTGAGCTGTTTCTGCTGCCAGTTCAAGAACATTGAATAAACATTTCCAACTTGTTTACATGGTAACAGATGCTTTGTGGCTCTACTTGAAAAATACATTTGAATCAGATTTATTTTCTGACGTCTGACAAAGAATATGAATGAATGAGAACAACTATATCATGGATTCAACAGATACAGTAATTGTGCTGCATATGTGTTAAGACAAAGTGAGTAATAAATAAAACTAGTATTGTGTGTGTGTTTGTGGACTACAAATACACACACAATACCCATCTTATTGGCAGCAAATGGTGATCCAAATAAAGAATAATAATAATAATAATTACACAGTCAGCTGTCAATAAATGTATATAAACTCATAAGTGATGTAAGTTGTTCAGAGAAAAGATAGAAGACTCCACTATGAGTAAGTAAGTAGGACCCAAGGAGGAGTTACACTTTAATTAATAGCATAAAGCAGTCAAAAAAGGCTCCACTGAGATGAGTTAAAATATTGGAACCTCTCTTAATGTTCAGCATTGCAAGTGAATGAAACAGAGTTCACAGCGGCCAGCGGCTTCAGTTAAAGAGATCTCAGCAAGCGAAGCAACAGGAGCTGCATTTAGTTTAAAAAAAGCAATACTGTCAGTTTGACTCTAATTCAGCAACATTTCTCCAGTGCACTTTGCCTCTAAAATGTGGCTTTTAGTTGAAAAAAAAACAAAACTGCATTTGAACTGAAGTATTTTGTTCATACTGGGAGCAAAAAAAAAAAATTATTTTCAGCAGATCCACATACAAAAACACAACAAGACGCAGTCCAAAACATTATAGGAAACTATAACATGAAAGCAGTAATTTTTTTAATGCATGAGTTATTTACGTCACTGCGATCTTCTGCACGGCCTGTTTTTTTAGAGACTTTGTAAAATAATAAACACCTTCATTAAAATAGCCTTTTTAAATATGTACGTAACAGTAGATACTATATATATAAGTGGTTGGGTTCAGAAACACAGAAGGACTTCCTCGTGACATCAGATTTTAACTATAATCTATAGAAAATTTGAAAACATACTAATAATAATAATCAGTCACATTCATCTTTAACTGTTTTGTCTATTTTTAGTTAACTTTCATTTCTTTCCTACTATAGTCACATTATAATGTTACCTGCCTCCTCTTACACTGAGGTGCACTGTGCACTGAGGGTTACTTATTACGACTCCACTGCATCAAGGTCTTCCTTCCACCTTGCAAATGTTTTCATGATTTTCTGCCTCTGGAAATAAAAGCACAGCTGTGGTCCTGTTGATGCTCAGATCTGTCTTCCTGACAAATCATGTCTTTTTCAAAGTCTATTAGATGGCACTTTGGGCCCACTTTCTGTAATCCTTGGACATGCAAAGCATATGTGGATATTCAGTTTTTTGTCGTGTGCACCTGTTAATGTGTCCGCGTCATCTGCAAGGATCAGATTGATTGACATAAATGTTGAAAAAAAATTGCAGGTCAAAATTTTATTCTCTATGCTCATGATGCGGTCGTGACAGTAACTGTCTCCTGCTCTTCGTCATTTGGCATCAACGTCCTCTTCTGCTTCCACTCACTCTTTTCTCCTCTTCTTGCAAACACATATACAGTGTGGAGGAGCACAAACACGCAATATATATCCTTATATCCTATGATATATCACACATAACATAAATTTAAAATAAAATGGTGGTTATGGATTTCAGCTCTGATCTTTATCTCCAGTCAAACTTGTGTTAGATCGTGTTACATTTGCCAAACTCATCGGTTATTCCTCAAATTAAAAAACGTCTTCTTTGCATGAGTAAAGCATGCCATTAAAATATCAACATTAAATCAAACCCAAGTAAACGGGGGTCAGCGAATAATTTGCATATTTATATATTCTCAGTTTGTCAATGAGGTTTTTTATTTTCCAACTACATAATTGAGCTTTTGCAGGAAAAAAAAAACATATTAAATGCTAATTATTATTCAAAGCAGTGTATTTTTATATATCTTAAAACGTGTCTGGAGGAGATCTTTAAACCTTTTCTGGTTGAATCATCGGTACGAAGCATCTGTGAAAGAAGATACAAACCACAGTAATTAGCAATAACCTGACCAGGGTACGACACAGACCCCGGGAAGCATACATGACAGCTGGATAGTGATTTAATTGGTGAGTGTACTGACCAAAAAACACAACCAGCAACCCTTGGGCAACATCTTTATAATTTACAACCCAGATGTATGTTCAGGCGAAGACTTGCCCCATCACATTGGCCAACTGGTCCTGGAAGGAGGCTATAAATCTGCCATTTTGGTGGGATGGATGGGGATCAGACACCGTACTGGGAGAGGTGGCCCACCAGAGGCCTGGCTGTAATTACAGTAAATTGACGGTGGATGGTTTCTGTGTGGTGTGTGTCCACATCAGCCTCGGTGAGTTCAGCTGTGTTATGTGACTAGAGATGCTTTTTAAATCAGCTGGACTGAGGCCAGTCGCAAGATCCTGCTCTGAGCCTGAAGATTCGCCTTTTCTCCAAACAATGATTAGCCTACAGGGGGCGCCAAAAATGTACATGCATATATATATATATACAATATTTACATTGCAAACACGATCTGCCACTAACCAGATTTATATGATATTGTTTAGTTACTGTATATGGCTGGTTTATACAGGTTGTTATTTTATAATGGGAATCACAGGAAGGATTATATGGACATTTCTGCACATAGTTCTGCTTCCTGCTGCTCTGAATGGATTAAAATAGAGGCGAATGCACCTCCTTTTAAACATTAGAGACAACAACAACAGAAAATGAATTGAAATGGTTGAAGATTGTGGTGCTAAACGGGAGTTTTTCAAGGCTGTATTTACCACGTCGCTCTCAACTGTTGGCCTGTAGCAAAAAAAAGCTACTATTCATTCAGACCATTCATAAAGATAACTGTGTGCATCATCATGATAATGTGCTTTTTAGCCCTTCACAGGTTAATCATTTAAAATGCGTGTCAAAATCAATCATTTCAAGACTTTTAAAGGTCAAATCCTCTTCAACCGCTGGTCCACTTCCGATCATACCTGAAGACATATTGCGTCATGTTACTGCCGCCTGCATCTTTTAATAATAATAATAATAATAATACGTTTTATAATTGGCCTGATGCCACAGATCATTTTTATAGTTTAGTTTTAGAAATTGGATGTAGGTATGTGTGTACAGCTGATGCTTTGGCTTCCTATCCTTCATTTTTCATGACTACCAAATCCACCTGGCAGCTTGATATCTAAGTGGGCACTCAGGAAATCACACTTGAGGAACAGAAATGAGATTTAGTTACTCACCCAGGAAGTGGAGCGCAGAGAAATAACGCTGTGCATGAGGATTCAAATTATTACCCATGGGCAGGAGCTCACTTGTGTAAACATATCCTTCAGCTTATTTGATCGGGAAGATAAAATCAATTGATTGATGCCGATCGTGTTTGTATAAATCTCTGAAAATAATGATTTGAAACCCCTCCAAACTCTCCTGGTGTCACATTTTCATGTTTACCCGGTACGTATTAACCTCTGACGGTATCAGTCCAAACTGTGGCCGTGACCCATGTGACCTGGCGGCTGGCCTCTCAACAGAACAGATCCCAGAGCCCTCAGCCAGACAAATCAATGACAGACTCAAGACATCATTGATCGGATGACCAAGATAGCATCATTGGGAAGGTTGGAATAAAATGGCACCTTCCATAAGTCTTCATAATGTCTTAAAAGTGCAGCAAGTAAGACTAATTGATGATAAGATGTGTGCAAAAAGGGGTTTGTGAGGGTGTCAATCGATAGCAGTGATTTTAGTTGAAGCCTTCCTCACCTCATAGCTGAACCTCTCCACCCTCTCCTACATGCTGTCAAATCCATTTTGCCGCCACAAAAGAAAAAGTAGTGTGGGCTTAAACGGCACAACACAAATACCTGTAGTCTGATGGAGCTGACGGACGATAAAATAAAATAAAATAAAATAAAATAAAATAAAATAAAATAAAATAAAATAAAATAAAATAAAATAAAATAAAATAAAATAAAATAAAATAAAATAAAATAAAATAAAATATGTTAAAGACCTTCCCCGGCTGCCATTTTTAACCTTACATATAAATGTTTCCACAGCCGCTCCGTATGAGGCCGCACTGCCTTCAGGTTCTCGCTAACCTTCTTTTTTCTTGAAACGCCTCCAGTCTGTGAAAATCAGATTCAATCACATCTTATTTACTAACTCAACATAAGTGCTCGCATGCTATGATTAGCTAAGCACTTCTTTACAAAGTACAAACTGAGGCCGCTTGTTGAGTCACTTCAGTTGAGCTACTGTTCGTCATATGTCCTTCGTCTGGGTTAAAAATCGTTACTGCAGGCTCTAAGAAATTGTGATTGTGTGCCATTTTTTTCACATTTTATAAACTAAAATATTCTTTTTTTTTTTTTTACAGGAAATGAAGGAGAGAGAGTGCAATGACCTGCAACAAAGGTCCCCAGTCAGGCTCAGTGGTCGTACCTCGCCTCCTTAAAAAAACATTTTTAAGCCTCTGATGTGGCGAAATCACAAGATGCAGAGAGCAAAAGATGAATTCAAGTGAGATATACAGATACAGTAGAAGAAACACTGCTCAGCGCTCTTTTCTAAGGCAGCAGTGAACCTGCAGCGTAGCCTTGCAAATGTTGATAAGTGGTTTTTCTGACAAGTGTTCTTAAAGTGACATGATGTTTGAAATCTTGACAAACGTGGTAGTAAGTATCGCCCTGCTCTTTCATTTTTATTGTGGCACGAGCTTCTCTAAAGAGTGTTTGGGAGCTGCGAAGAACCAAGAAGAGGAGTGAGAATATAAAGACGGAGCTGTGGGAGAGCAAAGAAAACGGGGAAGAAGAAAAAAGGAAGCCAGAGGAGGAAAAGTGAACAGAGGAATAAAGGACATTGGTGTTTTATTTTCTTGTGTGTGTGAATGAGTGAAAGAAAGGGATAAATCCAGTCCAGGAGGAGAGGAGGAACAGCAGCAGGAGGAGGGAGAGCAGAGGAGAGATGATAATTTGTGGCTCTCTCTCTCTCCAGTGTGCTAGCGTTACAGGAATGGCCCTCCAGGGCAGCATGAAAAGCCTCTTGATTGTTAGGAGTGGTAACTGGAGCCCCCACCTCCTTGCCCTGATAGATTTATTTACATTTCAGCGCCTGGACCCCACTCAGAAAAAAATGATACGAGGCAACCAGGGCATCAATATTTTGTAGCAGTGATGATCCTCTTTTACCCCCAACCCTCCCTCCACCACCTCCACCACCACCACCACGCTCTTTGTTTCATGACGATGCCGCTGGTGATGCTACATGTTGCTCTGGTCAGTCATTGGATTATTCTTGCCCATTATAGTATATCTGTAGTCTTCGTTTAGATACCTAATACATAACAATGACTCTGGAGATTTTTTTTTTTTTTTTTTTTTTGATGGCCCGAGCAGATTTCATGGGGAGTCGTTCTGCCTATAATTAACTTTAATCAATGGCTATTTCATGAGCATGATTGCATTATCACATCCGATCGAGCACATTACGGCACTTCTCGGGCTGTTGTACCACTATGATTACTTTCAAGTCACTCCAAATGGCCGGGCTGTCACTTCACTTTGAAAAGGCTTAAAGACGTTTGTGCAGAAGCCCCCTCGCTGTGCCAAATATTAGACCAAATGTGCAATCTGAAATTATAAATGGCCCTCAAGGTTTTAATTTATGCCTACTATGTAATTACTACAAATCAGGATGGTGAATGCCACATTCTCTATCAGATTTTAAACCGCGGCTCTTTTAGTATAGTGTTAACTTAGATTTTTTTTTTTTTCAACATCATCTGTTAGATTTCCAACACAACAACAACAACAACAACAATCCTCCACTGTTGGCCGGTAACTCTTAAGTGGGAAGAGATCAATTCTCACTCACATTTTCCAGCACACGGTCCCACCTCTGAAACCTCTGGGCTCCTGCCTGGTCGGAGGTGAGCGGCAGGCTTTGAGTGTTTTATTTGAAAGTGGAGAATAAGAAGTGAGATAAAAGCCTGCGTGTTGATTTTCAACAAAATAAAACTTAAAGATCCCCCTCAAGACATCTTGTAGGACATACAGTATATAAAAAAAATAATCTACTGTGAATTATAATTTATGTCTAATATGGATGCATAAGGACAGTAATGGACTTGGAAACTTTCAGCTTTCAGCAGATGACTATTTTGATAATCGATTCATAGTTTTGATTGATTTTATTTAGACATAATGGTAAAACGTTCTTGTTCCGGCTTAAATGTTAATATATGTTCTTGGGCTTTGGGGAGCAGTCATCTCCATTTTCAGATATTTTAGTGAGCAAACGATTTATAGATTCATTGATCAAATAAACGACAGATTAATCAATAAAGAGAATAATCTGTCGTTGCGGCCGTATAGACGGATGGTTCTGCACAGCGAAGCTCAAACATCCAACTGAAGGAACAAGAAGAAAACACTTTTTTTGAGTGGAAGGAGACCTGAATTTTGCTGCAGGTTTAAATTAAATAATATAATATAAAACTGACTGTGGCAGGTTGAAGATCAGTAAAATACAGTAACTGAGGAAGATACATGAGGGGGTGATATTAGTGGAAAAATAATAAGAGACAAAGCAGACAGTAAAGTTCAGACTGAGCATCCAGACATCCTGCTGAATTCTGGCACCAAACAACTACCTGCTTATGCATCTACTAAATGCCAATGTGATGACTTTTATTACAGTGAGTTTGTCTTGAGGATGACACATGGTGATTGGATCTGAGAAAACATATGCAAAAAATAAAAATAAAAAATCCCAGTGATATTAGGATTTCTTACCCTCTGACTGCCTTTTTCTTGGGGGAAACAGCACAATACTCATGATTGAACTGTCACATTACTTCCTATAGTCTAAACTTCTTTATACTTCTGCTCAGGCTCCTCTGTGCTGCACCATCAGCTTGCGTCTTGTATTGAGTGATTTTTGTCAAAAAAAAGGAGAACAAACAGAGCGAGCGCCAGCACCAGAAGCTCTGGGCAGCCAGCAGACGGCTGCTCTCAGTCTTAAGTGGAAGAGCAGCAGCCTCTCTCCCATTTAGGATAGTGGGCTATTTAGCCTGACAGCCATTAAATATGAATTAAAAACCACACAGGCCTCTTTGCCTTCGAAAATGTCATTACATATCTTTATGGTAGCCGATTGTTGAATAAGCAGTTTGCAGGGCTCCCCTGGGGGCAAGGCTGGGGATGGGAGTGGAGTGAATGGAGGGAGGGAGGGGAGGGAGGGGAGGGAGAAACAGGGGTGGTCAGATGAGTGCTGGAGTGGAGAGATAGCAGGATGGGATAGGGGACAGATGGGTGGAGGAGCGAGGAGGAATGAGAGGATGAGTGAAGGGATGGCAGAATAAAAACAGAAGGAGGGGAGAGGGAGGTGGGGGTGGATGGCCACGTGTAGAGGAGAGACATGGAGGATGGAGAGAGAGCACAGTGGAGGAATAACAAAAAGGCAGGTCTGCTATAACGGATGAGGCCTAATAGCAGCTGAAATGGAATCTACATTACAGGTCCTAACTGAGTGCAGTACTTCAGGGGCCGGGTACCCGAAAGGAGCAAATAATAGCGCTGGCTTGAAGTGGTGCTTCAGTATCTCTCCAACAGATGAGGGAGATGTGTAGGGAGGGGGGGGGGAATGAGATTGAAGGGGAGTACTTCAGTGTGATACTGTCCTTCTTAGTATTTTGAGGGTTGTTAAAAATGTCTCAAAAGGTCAGCGTGTGCCTGGCGACTCGTTTTATTGCGCATTGTGTTTACGACGTGACCAGGAAGCTCCGACCGCTGGGTTGTAATTACACACGCTGCACCTCCGAATTGTGATGGCTATTGTTAAAGGAAATAAAGGCATTACAATTGGTCTTGTTGTGTTCTTGAATGCACCCCTTTGTCGTGCTAATAGAGCTAATTTCACATTAAATATATTTGATATATCTTCCCGACAAAGGACATGATGCAACTTTATTATACAGAAAAAGTTAAAACATTTACTGTAATGTATTTTTTATATTTTACATTATTAAACTGGCCATTGTCATCCAACTAATCCGCACTTTTCACATAAAATGTTGCAGAAAAACAAACCTTTCTCTATATTTTCAGCATCAACACGAGAATTGGAGATTTAACTGATTGCAAAGGCAAAAAAATAGATAGATAGTTTTACAGCTATAATTCTCTCTTACCTGCACAGACCTTTCACTCTCTGAATGTGGCATCGCAGTCACACCGTTTAACAGCTATTGTTTCATTAGCCAGCTGATTGGATGAACTGACAGCTGGATGAATATGTGACGAACAGATAGATGGTGACATGTAAATAAAGGAGGGTTGGGATGAAGAAACGAACAGACAGATGGAGACGCAGACAGCCTGTCAGACGCGAGCAGCCACTGATCGTTCTTCTATTGACCATGTGATTGGTCAATACGTTTCTCCGTCTGAAACATTATCTACCACTATTAGGTTGTCCCGAGCTGTCTACAAAATACGGCCTACAAACTTATTTATTCAATACAAACATGTAGTAGCAGTCTGTCCCCGTATTCAGGACTTAGCCTGTTCACTTTTACTAGCTTCTTGTGTGTGCTGCACCAGATTCATGCTCAGGGTATTCAGTCCAATACCTCCTCATGTTGCAAACAGCAATATTTCGGTCGAGCGTCTACACACGGAGGTGCACGGCTTCACTTGCACTCTCCTTCTCCCTGCATCGCTCTATTTTGCGAACATATGTGTGTGTGTGTGTGTGTGTGTGTGTGCTTTCACTCCTGTCAGTCCACTTAAGGGCCTTTGGTTTCAGAGGAGGCCATTGTGTTTCCTCCATCGCCTAGCAACCATCACCAAGGCCAGCACTCCATTGTTGCGGAGGCTGAGCACCTGAATTGCCTGCTGCCTGTTTCTACTTTTCAAAATTGTACTGTAATTTCACAAAGTGGTGTTTCAGCATTAGAGAAAGAGAGAGAGAGAGAGAGAGAGAGAGACGGCCATGCTCCAAATTGGAGGTCTATGAAAATTGGGGGAAGCTTCATTTGGTGGTTTCACATCAGGAGCTGGTGCATATTTGCAAAAGCCACACAAACAGCGGAAAAGCGAAGACATATTGTGTGTTCAGCTGGTGATGGCAAAATGAAAACAAACACTCAACGATTTATATTTCAACCTATACCACGCGTGTGTGTGTGTGTGTGTGTGTGTGTGTGTGTGTGTGTGTGTGTGTGTGTATGCTAAAGACAGGAACAGATTCTGAGATAAAGACATGGCTGCAAGGGTTTTTTTGTGATTTTGCAGCATATCTGTGTTTTTTTATAGCTTCATAGTTTGTTGAAAAGCACTTTAAAAACTCGCAGATTGATACGGTGAGAGAGTCACAAACAGAAATGGACAAAGAGAGAGAGAGAGAGAGAGAGAGAGAGAGAGAGAGATAGTGAAAGAGAGGGAGAGAGAATTGGCGATACAGAGGAGAAAATGGAAAAATTTGAACAGAGCAACATGTAGTGGGCTGGACTCCAGTGCTGAAAAGGTTTGTGGGCTAGATTTTTCTCAGTGACGTCACGTTTACACAGTTTCCTTGAATAGCACCTGTGTGCATGGGGGCTGTCTGTCTGTCAGTTCTGAGTAAAAACATAACCCATGCCAGCAAAAACATATCTATCAGTGTTCTCCACTGGCCAATGGAGACAGACTGTGTCCTTTTTTTTTCTTCCCTGAGAGGCCAACATCGACTCTGCTGTCTTGAACACTAGGTGTTAGAGATTGGCCCCCCTCAACTCTCTATTTTCTTCGCCCCAAAAGCGATGTAAGTTTTAGTATCGTTTCCTTGTGTCTATGTTTTTAACCTTTTTTTAACAAAGACTGCGCTTTCCTCTTTGTGCAGTGAAAATGACTCTTTTTTTTTTTTTTTTTTTTTTTGTACATGTGCAATCAACGCCCTTGTGGATGACCCCAGGTGCCTAATTCAGTAATGGTAAGTGCCAATAATTTTATAATCAGATAAATCTGTGTCTCTCATTACACTAGTTATCTTGGTATTATTTATTATGTACTGCTTTTTGAATATTTACTGTTTTTTTCTTTTATTTTTATTGCCGCAATTTACCACTGAAACGTTTTTTTCCCGTTATTTGTGACTGTCTTGTCGTTGTCTGTCAATGTCACCTGTTTTCTTTTCTCTCATTGATTTTCAATTGTGCAACTTGTCCTTTCTGTCTCAATATCCCTGCATTTAACATCAAACTGTTGCACATTTTTTGTGACAGCCACACAAATCTTGTTGTTCTTAATCATTCCCATTTAAAAAAAACACTTTAAATACCCAAGAACAAACAAACAGGTAGTTATATTCCAGCATGCCCACATCAAACTGACACACTGTAGATCTATGCACACACAAATACACGCAAAAGCACACACACACACACACACACATACACATGCAGATCAGGTTTCATTGTGTCTGTGCAGTCTACACACACACACACACACACATAGGGTTGTCTGTGTGGAGGGTCCAGCGAAATAGCTGTTGACTGATGTGCTATCAAATTTCAGTAAATATTCACATCATTCCTGCATTTACGTTCAATAATAAATCAATTTCACACAATAAAATTCTGCACAAGCGTAAGTGCAGAGCGGCGAATGCAGAACTAATTAGGCACTTTTTCTTAGTGAAGATTAAAGTATCTGTAAAAGCATGAGTTAAGTATGTGATAATTCAAATATATGGAGTATAACACCTAAAATTAAAGTGCTTTTTTCTCATATAAATACTGCATCTAATGTGTCGGTGTAATTTGTTCACTGCAATATGTGTCCATCACTGCAGTATGTGTCCATCACTGCAATATGTGTCCATCACTGCAATATGTGTCCATCACTGCAATATATGTGTCCATCAAAAACATTAACAAAATGGCAAAGTGCCAGAAACGACTGCTTCAAGCTGACTTGAGACGTACAAAATGCTATTATTAATGTTAAATTATTGATCATTATTGACAACATAAAAACATTACCTGGAACCTATAGACTCAATTGACTTTGTTTGCATGTCAATGAATGCAGCAGTTTTTTTTAGCTGGGTTGGGGTGGGGTGGGGGGTTTTGCAGCATGATAGATTAAAAAAAATGCAAAACTTAAATACTTTAATGTGTCCTATAGCTTCTTCCAATAAGTAAAACTGCAGTAGAGGTTTTAAATCCGTCCCTCATTGCTGCATTGAAGTGATGAAGGGAATTCATGTCCTCACAACATTTTCTTTTTTTTTTTCTATTCACCGTTCACCTAATTTATTTCAGCAGCGTCGCTGACTGACAGCTGAATCCAACTGACACTGAACTGATTAACACCGTCAGCGTGTAAGAAACAACGTGAAAGACAGCTTGTCAGCGGCTGCTCTCTCTCTCTCTCTCTCTGTTCAAGCGTGCAGGGTTGTCACCGGTTGTGCCGAGCCTTGGATCACACAGTTTGTCCTGGCAGATAACCCTGACGATGACCCCTGGTCCTGATTGAAGCCCCTTCTGCTTTCACTCATCCCTCATCCTCGGCCTTCCTCGAGAACATCAAGACACTGAACTCTCCACAGGTTCACACAAAAATGTTTGTTTCATCAACATATAGATGATAAATATTCGTGCTGTTAACACCATGTTAGTGATTAAAAGTGAACAAAACCTTCAAATCTGATACACAGATGCAACAGATGCTAACTGTTTTCAAACAGGTACATGACAGATAATGAAGCAGCCGCTTCGGAGATAATTGAGGTATTGAAGTGCGTTTCTTTCGAGCACGTTTTCAGATTGTTTCTTGACAGGCGGCCAACTCCTGATTCATTTTATCTGCGAGCATAAAGAAGAGAAGGCCGCTGAGCACTGCCAGTTCTGCTGTGAAAAACACGCTCCGGCCTTCAACCCGAGAGGGTATTGAAGTTGTGTTTGAAGGAGAGCCGTGCACAGGGAGGGGTTTTTTTTTTGTTAACAATCTCCTTCAGCCCTCCCTCATCTCCACAGGAAGATTTGTATCATACATTAGCTCGAAGGAGGCTACTTTGAGTATGCCTCGTAATCTTGGCAACAGAACTGGAAAGGAGTATGCAGGGACAGATTAAAAACTGGAGAAAATATTCATTTATATGTCACCTTCCTGCAGATATATTTTAAGGAAAAATCTCAATTATTTGATAAATCGTGCATGGCCTTCACGGGAGTCCATGGCGGCATGGAAGACTAGTGATTTTGTTGTTTTGTGTGTAAACCGACAACAAGTCATTGTCTCCCTCTCTGCTTTGAGACACAACCTTGAACACAAGCCGTGTTTAAAAAAAATGTCTCTCTCAAAATCTCTAGTTGCATGTAGATATAATCTTTAAATCAAGTGTTGCCTTTAAAGAAAAGTAAAACGCCTTTTCCTCTTACTTGAATATTTGAACTGGCTCAGAAAGGATTTCTTGAAATACCGTTTTCTTGATGGCATGCTAAATATTTCTACAAACCCATGTAGCTGAATTTTGTCTTATTTTTCTGCACAGAAGATGAATCCAGGTTCATATCTAGTGGCAGGCTCTGTGGTAAGTGATGTTTTTCTTTCTTTCCCTCCTGCCTAGATGAGACATACAGCAGCAATGTGAAATTTGACTTGTAAGAAAACCCAAATGTGTTGTGGGGTAATTTCTTAAAATGACGGCATTCTGGATGAAACCATTGTTAGACGTCTGATCATTCAGTTTGAACTGTGTTTCGGATCGATATTATAATGATCCTAACCTTTTATTATTCCTCCAACAGTTTTTTTAAAGTGAAGGCGCTTCATGTAGATCGTTTTGTTATGAACGCTTTTGTTGAGGCAAACTGAATGACTGAATGAAACTGTAGCCTTATTGTTCGATTTAAGCAAGCTGTGTCCATACAAATACCGTCTGTTGATAATCTGCTTATTGTCACACGCTCGTGGAGGTAATTTTCTCTGCTGGCTGAACGGTGGCTGTGATAAAAACAGCAAAGACTTGCTCCATTTTTTTTTTTTTGCATTTGCATTAGGTTGATTATTGGTTTAAAGTCAATACATCCATGAATTTAGGTTAATCCCATCAACCTGATCGTATCTATACCAAACTGGACTATTTAACGGCCTCCTTCATAATATTGAACCATGAATGATGGAAAACCCCAACGGCCCAAAGGTTACACGTAATGTTGATATCGACTTTCCCTTCAATGAGCGACTCTCATCAGATTCTGCTACAATTTATGTCACTTCAGCCTTATTACTTGCCCCTTTTGTGCTTCCCATAAATGAATACTCAGAATACAAATGAAAATATATAGATGCACTCACAATAAGACGAAATAAAGAACAAGTCAACTGATTTCAAACCTTTTTAATGATGGCTTTTTTTAAGCGCCACATCTCATATGACTTAAATACAGAAGAGTATAACAGACAAACACCAGTGAAGCGTTCTGGGTGTTAGTTCACGGATGTTATTGCAGCTGAAAACAAACCAACGACAGGCTACTACTGTGGGGGGAGCAGGGACTTGGTTTGGTCCATCACCTGCGTGAAGAACTTCTCCATCATGTCGGCCAGAGGTTTGACCTGGGCGTGGAAGTTGTCGGTCAGAGGCTTGACTTGGGCGTTGAAGTTCTCGGTCAGTGGCTTGATCTGATCCTCAATGTTGGCGATGAAGGGCTTGACCTGTTTCTGCAGCTTGACGGCCTCGGCCTGGACCTTCTCAACCAGAGGCTGGATCTGGGTCCTGCTGTCCTCCATGTAAGTCCTATGATTGTAAAAAAGTGGAAAAAAAACAACAACATATGAATCACTGCTACTGACTGTGACATTTTAATAAAGAAAACTGAATTAAAACTGACTATTTATTATTTTGTGTCTATATATCATTTCACTTAACTTGCAGCTTACATTGTGTTCATAGAAACAATGATAGGAAGACTGAAATGAGTCCAGTTAATGTAGGCCGGAGGTAAAGCAGTAGGAGAGTGAAGGTAGATGTTTCTACTGGTCGTTACTTACTGGGCGGTGTTGGTCACCTCCAGAGCCTTCACCTTCTCCACCATGTCCTGGGTGGCGTCGGTGATGCTGGTTGACATGTCGGCGATGAGTTTAGTAATCCTGTTCAACTCGGCCTGGACGTCACGCTTCGCCAGCGACACGGACTCAGTGCCTGCAAACACAAACACACACACACACATTGCATTATTGAAGACAGAGAGGAGGATGAGCATTCATATCTTCAGTCACACAGTCTGATGACCCAGTGGAAGTAAAGGTGTAGGCATGCACACTATTTGATAAACACTATGAATTTGATTTTCATATAATTCAGACTCCTAAAAGTCTTCGAAAAACATATAAAATACACTTAAACACTTAAAATACACTTGTCGAAATCAAACACGTCTTACCGTGAGCAACAACCAGCACAACGACCAGAGTGGCAACGAGGGAGAATTTCATGGCTGCGGATATGAGCAAGACCAACCTAAAGAAAGTTTAAAGGATTAGTCCAACAATATGTATGTGTGGTAAATCTAATATATTAACAATAGCACAGCAGCAATGAGGCAAACCTTCACTCCTGGGGTTCTTGGACCTAACGGTGCTTTCTGTCAGGGAGCCAAAGACTTTTATACCTCCTAAAGGATGAGTTCATCACAGCTAATCAGAATTTAATCACTTCCAACATTAAGACGTGACGTCACAAGAGGAGAAGGATCACTGTGTTTGGTTGACCCTTGGTGCTTGATAGCTGTCACAAAAGCAGACACAAAGTCCTCTCTGTGTGTGTGTGTGTGTGTGTGTGCTGCTGTGACCTAATGTATCTCACAGTTTTATATTTTTAATCTTGTTAAAATGTGTATGTATTGTGCTTATAGTTTTAAATTCTCGTAGTTTTTGTATTTAATTTTCTACTCTGGTTAATTACAGCGGCCGTAAGAGAGCGCAAAGTAAGAATTTTAATTGTGTAATTAAAGTTTTTCTATGTGCAGATAACAATGAAGACTCAACCTGTTGAGGTGCAAAATAACCATGAAAGATCACAGATGCTTTTTGGTCATTCGGGGAATAATAATGTTTATGTGTGTGAGTTTTTTTTCCTCTTTTCACTAATATATACTGTATTATACAGTATGTAATGTATGAGCCCTGAGTTTATTTTTATTTACTTATCTTTTTTTGGTGATAGGAGTGGTTTAATCCTGGTTCAGCTGATGAATCAGAGTTACTCACAGAGCCTTCGACCTTCGTTTACTCCGTCCTATCAGCAGTTGCTCCATACAGTTATAATCTACAGCAGGCTGTGAGACGAGCTTCTGATAAACTCATCACTAGTGACAGAGTAGCCCTCATCTGTGTCATCGTGTGTTTTAAACCCACACGCCGCACATTTATGTCACTGAGCAATGTTTCTGCACATATTTAACAGACGTCGAGTATCATTAACAAAAATAAAATACTTTAAATTCTGATTAATGTTAACAATTCATGCTTCACTGTTTGTTTGTTTTTAGCGATTATTCATTTGAATTCTGACTTTCGAATCATATTTGAACAGTGAAAGATGTACAAACGCTTCAAATATCTATAGTCAGTATAGTGTTTTTATTTGGGATTCATTATATCTCCTATTAAGTCAGGAGGAGATTAATTGTAATTACAAACTGTATAAATACAACTGAGAGTCCAATCAGGATAGATTGATAGATGTCGATTTAGAAAGACTTTAAGTAATGTTCTTTCACAGTTAAATTAAGTAGAAGTAACATGTTTTCACTGTTTGGTAGATTCATGTCAGATTATACATGTATGAACTTTATGTGGTTTCATATTGATACAGAGGTGATGGCCACTGTCATTTTTCATTTATCCATCCATCAATCTATGTTTTTTTGCATATATTGTGGTATTCTTCCCTATGAGGTTTCCTCCTCTGCTCAGCTCTGAGGTCCTACAAGCATCGGCCACTAGGCGCCAACGTTGTCACTCACTGTGAAGAGACTGTCTGAAGTAGCTGAGTGGAAAGTGAGCCCTGCCATCCTGTGGTGAAACCAAATGTTGCCCATTTTAATTGTTTAGTTGTTCACCGCAGTTGTTCAGCTGTCTGAGTCAAATATCATAGTTACACTCTTTTTAGTAAAAAAACAAAACAAAAACAAACCTCTTTGTGTGTTTTCCTGTTCAGCTGCAGAGGAAGAACTGCAATAAGATGAAGGAAACACATGTTCAATACAATGTTCATTTGGGCACCTGACTCTTGTGAACAATTGTGAACCTGTCCTGCTATTATTCCTGCTTTAGGGGGATACATGTGACTCTTCCTACATATATCCTTGTCTCATCCATACATAGCACCCTCTCTTTGGGCATGGCTGACAGCAGTACCCCCTACAGGATACCTTGTGGAACAATACAGTCCATTATTATTATTATTATTATTATTATTATTATTATTATTATTATTATTGGTGATGCTGTTGTTGCAGTGGTTTCAATATTATCATTATGAATGCTATAAAGACAGTCTGGTGTAATGGGTTTATTTTTGTTGTTTGTTTTTTCCTATCATTTAAATGTTTAAATTATTATTTATTTTCTGTAAGAACATTGTGAAGGGATATTCTAATGGTCAGTATGAACAGGAGATAATTATAAGAAGAAGAAAAAAAAAACTATTTAAGTGTTCATTTGGGACTGGTTTGAAAAATGGTGAACTTGTTATTATTTATGTTACAAAACACCTAAATGAGAAATGGGAGCTTAGATAACAGGATAAACTGAACATATTTAAAAGAATCTACAAATCTAAATTGGTTTGTACACACATGTGATCTATTGTAGTTTACTTACTTTTACGCAACCTGGCAACCTCCGCCATCCCTCAGCTCTTTTTACGTACGCACGTTGCGTCAGTCAGCTACACACACACACACACACAGACATCATGGCGGACGTGTTGGACCTTCATGAAGCGGGAGGCGAGGACTTTCCTATGGATGAGGATGGTGATGGTAAACTTTATACTTGTGGTCTTTAGTGGAAGAGACTTGCTAACCACGAAGTTCAAGTAATGTGCAAATATCGGTGTTTATAGCAAACTAGCCGAGGCTAAAAATGCACCAAACGCCAGACTGCGTGGTTCAGGCCTTCCAGATGCTAGCATGCTAATATTAAGCTAACAAGCGCCGGCGATTCATTCAAACGCTCCTCGCTCATAGTTATTAAAACCCGTTAAGGTCTTTTTTTATAAAACGTAAAACAAATAACAGCGTCTATATCTGTTGAAGATATATTTCTGCAAGTCTTTCGAAGAATAACGTAAATTATTAACATGGAGGAGACTGACAAAACAATTAGCTTGTGATGAGCCGCCGTTAGCGCGTTTGTTCAGTGTTCATAGCTAATAGGAAGCTAATGGCTAATAGCAAGAGCTTAATTACAGAGAACTAACAACTTGTAGTCATTTCAACATCGAGGTATTGAGTTTTAGCGCCTGTTTCATATTAACAGCATGATGTGAAAATCACCTACTGGGTCTTAATTGGATAAAAGTGGTGGGAAAGTACTCATTTACTTAAGTAAAATTAAAAATACTCCGCTACAAGTAAAAGTCCTGCATGAAAAATAAGTATATTTAAGTATAGTATTTGGGTAAATGTACAGTAACTTTTCACCAGTGGATTATAATAGTGATGGCAACCTCAGGGAGCACAGAGGAGGATGTGGTCACTGACTTTATAACTCTGTTTCCCCAGAGAGCATCCACAAGTTGAAAGAGAAGGCAAAGAAAAGGAAAGGACGAGGCTTTGGCTCAGGTGAGTTACAAATCTAGAGTATGTATGTATGTGTGTGTGTATGTAAATATATAATATATACATAATATTGACACATGCATAAATTATTGTTTGGCCTGCAGTATTTATGTTTCTGTTTTGCTGTTTCCAGAGGAAGGAGCCAGATCCAGAATCAAAGAGGACTATGACACAGTGGAACAGGACGGGGACGAGCCGGGACCTCAGAGATGTAAGATATGCTGTTCGTGTTCAGTTGGAAACTAATTGAATAAAGTTTAAAGTCTGTTTTCTTGCAATACTTATTCCTCCTGTTCATAGTAATGTGGGCCACAATCAATTAATGTCATTCCATGCAAAAATGATCTAAAATACAGCCTAAAATGCTGGATCGGCTATCGGCGAATACTTGAGTCTATGCACCGACTCAATATCACATGATTTATTAGCCCCAAAACGCCTGTACAAAAGTAATGATTATGATCATATCGGTATCAGGAATGACAAAATAATGTCAGAACATCTCTACAGTTTAGTCAAATCAAGGAAATAACTTTTAAAGTTAGACTTTGCCAAAGTCCCTGTTTTTGTTGCTGTATTTTCCACCACAGTGCAAAACTCCTGCATGGATGCACTGTGGATTTTGGACCCCGTCACAACACTAACACATAACCTCTTCCTGTGTTCATATGGGCACCTGACTTTATCTTGATTAATCACTTAGCTGTTTGGTCCAGAAAATGGTGAAAAATGTAGATCACTGATCAACAGTCCACAACGCAAAGACATTTCGTTTAATTATTTGTTTGTTTTTGTTGTAGCTGTGGAGGGCTGGATCCTGTTTGTGACAGGTGTACATGAAGAGGCCACAGAAGAAGACATCCATGACAAGTTTTCAGAGTTTGGAGAAATCAAGAACCTGCATCTCAACCTTGATCGCAGAACAGGCTACCTCAAGGTGAGACAAATAACCGCGCAACAATTAGCATGTCTGTGAGTTTCAGTTTGTGTCCTTAAGTTCATGGACGAGGTGTTCACATTCAGCTGATGCACACGTCACTGTTTCTTAGCTTTTTTATTTTTATTATATTGTGTTGCTGAGATAAACTTTCAACATGTTACCTGAACTGCCCTATTTTCTGAATCACCCTTATTGTTGCTTGAATGACAAATGTTTTCCAAATATAGAGAAACTAAAGCTGCACATACCCAGTGAAATAATGAAACTTAAGTGTAAGAGACAGTATTACGTTACAAAAACAGCACTGTTTTTAACATTCCTGTCTGGTGGAATAAGTCACTTGTTAATTCCTACATTGTGAAACAGGTCTTTGCTTTGTTGTCACATGTACCATGTTGTTGTTTCTACGTGTTAATGTTGGCTGTCAAACAAGTCACACGTCTTCATGTTTTACCAGTAGTCTCATTTTTAGTCTGTGAAAGAGATGGTGATGAAAAAGGGGGAATTGAATCTGATGTTTGGCCAATATTTGCAGAGCACAGAACGTATCAGGTTTTTTATTTCCTTGTGTTCTGCAAGCAAGTTGACATTTACATTGACCCAGTTTTTTGTTGTTTTTGTTGCCCAAAACTTTTTGTCTCAGCCACAAGGTGGCAGCATTGTTTCGGTTATGAAGTAAGAACAAAACATCTTCGACCTGAAACTCTTTTATTTATTTATTTATTTATTTAAACGATGCAGTAACAATCTATTACATTTAATTGATCTTTTTAGGGGTTCACATTCACAGACATAAATCTGTTATGTTGGTTAAGCTTTTGTCCTATTGTGTAAAGTATTTGCCCAATAATCTCAGTGTGGGTTACAGAGGGCGCATTACATCAGCCTAAACGATATTATTAGGTTATTGAGTTATCAGTAGCCCTGATTTCTGTGCTGTGTTTTTGTTTTTATTTGTTTAATTGTGAAATAATACCAAATGTCAAAGCAGTGTTGCCATAGATGTGCAATAACACACGCTGTGTCCTGATTCACTGTCCTCAGGGGTATGCTTTGGTGGAGTATGAGACATACAAAGAGGCCCAGGCAGCCATGGAAGGGCTCAACGGTCAGGACATGATGGGCCAGCCTATCAGTGTCGACTGGGGATTTGTCAGAGGCCCCCCCAAGAACAAGAGGAGGTGAGGGTGGTGTGTTATCTGTGGGGGGCACTAACTTGCTGGTTAAACAGGGTTGTCAATATTTTACACGTCACACATTGTAAAACTGCATCTTGATCTGACAGTCTGTATATATTGACAATAGTTGTAGACTACTGTAACAGTTTGGTTTACACAATATGGGAATTCAGTGTGGTAGTCACAAATTCAGTTTTGTTTGTACCTATACTGATTAAAACAAAATAACGTTATTGTGATAATTACATCACTAAGACCTTGATGTTTGTCATGGTGACAGTGTAGCTATCTGGATATCTGATCTGTGTGATTTTATAAATATATTTTCCTCAACAGCCAAACTTTATTTTTTTCTGATGCATGATTTTTTTACAGGACTGGCGGACGGAGACGCAGCAGAAGTCCAGACAGGAGGCGGCGTTGAGTTGCCATTGGCCAGACGAGGTGTCAGTCACTTTTTGACGGGCAATTTATAATCTTCTCATAATTTTTTTTGTACAATAATTTTTCAGCAACAGTTGTATGGCACCTAATTGGGCAGTTTCAAAATATTGAGATAAGGAACAACAAAATAATAAATTGGCCAAACGGCAGCATTTGCAACAGATGGATATCCATCATATATCCAGTGAAACTGTGTTTACTTTAAACACGAACTTGTAGGTAGTACATGTTTATGGTTTTCATGATTCCCTTTAAAAAATATTGTTTGGGGTTTCAGTTCGCTTACTGTTTTGTGCATTTTATTGTGCTTCAGTGTTTTGTTTTATATAAACTTTGGGAATATTAAAGTTTTTAAAAGGTAAATATGTGCTCTGATTTATTTATTTATTTATTTATTTATTTTTTATTTAGCTCTGCTAATGACGTAGGGTTTACATCATCCTGGGTGACCTCACCCAGGCATTGGTGCCGCCCCATCTATTTTGTCAATCCCAAAGCACCTGTCACTCTGGACGCAGTACTACACTCATAGGCTATATGGGAGGAAAGACCTAGCCCCTTTCTTTCTGCAGCCAATTGGCAGACGACTGTTTTAGACTTTGTCATCCTCATTTGTTTAGGGTCACATCAGTCAAAGTGTCCGAGGATGACCATTGGTGCTTATTAATGTCAATAAAACAGACTCTTCTCTCTGGTTGGCTGCGTCTTTGCGGGGGCGGGATTAAGTCTTCGGTTGACGTTGTTGTTGTAAGTGGTGGAGAAATTACTTTGTCGGTGGTGGTCCGGTTTGGGATTTTACATTTAGTTTCACCTACGAAGATGCAAAAAAGTTAGGAATTGTTGGTCTGGGAAACATATACGCTGTTCACAAGTTAATACTTGACGGGAAACTAAATGGGACGATGAAAACAACATCTGCTAGGCCGTTCAAGGTAAGCAGTAAAGGGATACTCAAGTGTTAGCGTTAGCGTTAACGTTAGCTCACGTTAGCTGCTGATTAGCCAGGCTTGAAGTAGCCACTTGCTAGCCAAACGTTACGGTTCCGTCTACATAACGGAAAAACAAACACTTCTCTGCAATGAGCATTCATGCACACGTTTGACAGTTTGCCAAAGAGACGGTGAAATTGTCCGTTGCGTCCAGATAAAGTTCCTGGTCTCTGTGTGTGTGTCTGTGTGTATGTGTGTAAACGGTGCGTGTATCCCATGCGTTTGAACGCATCAAATGCGTTTATGTAAGCATGTGTGTATTGTTGGTTATTTTTTGCTTCAAAGCCACAGTATCTGCCATGAAGTAAACATATATATAAGACAAGTCGTTATCGGTAGCATTGGGCTGCATCTACTTGGTCATGGCAAGCAGGTTGGCGAATAGAAATGGTCGCTGAACATGACATTAGCTCTTTGAGTTGCCAGCCGCAGTTTGTGCAGTTTTAAACGACGCATTTTAAAGTTTTACTGAATGGGATGTTAGTTCAATGTATGTTTTTGCACTTTTTTTCTTAAACTGGTTATAAGCTTGTTTTTGTAAGAGCTGACCATGATTTGAGATTTTATGTAAGGTGCACAAGTGATGTAACATTTACTTCAAGCAACTGTTTTCACTCACTAAACGTGTATTTTCTAACTTTTATCCAAAACAATAGTTTTTAGATGTTTTTATTTCTGGAGTCAAGCCACTTCTTCCTAAATATTGCAGCCAGACATGTTTGACTACTGCTTGAGCCTGATGGTCATTAGGTTCAATGCTCCTTGTTGGTTTTTGAAACTTGGGCTAAGGTTATTTGCTGGACATTTCCAACATCACCACTATGAGAGAGGGTTGCATTACACCTTCGCCTTGAATTATTCAGGGCTTGTATTTATGGTCTCTTTTGTTTGCTGGGACAACAGGATTGACAGTCAACATGAAAAGTAGGACAGAGGTGCAAGTTCTTCTCTGCACTTGGTATATGGGGAATATTTATGTTGTCAGCCTGTTGTAAACACAAGCAGCAGTAATTAGAAACCTCATCTGACAAGATTGATGGGATTTCAAGAGGAAAGGTGTTTTTAGTAGGTAAAAGAAATGCATCCAGCCCTCCTACTGGTGATATTTAAAATGCGGTACACACATGTGACTGTGTTGAAAGTTAGGAAAGGACTTAATGCCGCTACATCTGGTAGGTTTATCTGTTCCTCTACTCACTTTATTAAAGTTGTCTGTCAGTTCTTGGCATCCACCACATACTGTAGCTGTAAGATGAAAACAATTCCCATACTCTGATGAACTGTCAGGCTTCATTACGCGAGTCCTCAACACTTCAAGAGAGCACCTCCGGCAAAGTATTTTAAGTGGGGTGTAGCATCCTTCCGCAGTCAATTCAGATGTCAAACTGTGTCAAAGGAAAAAAAAATATCATATACACAAACTGCTCAACACAGATCAGCCACTTATGAGTAATTAGATGATAGGAGCTAGTTTATAAACGCTTGAATTGATCAGTGAGTGCAAAAAACAACAAAACAGTAGCCACTTGCTTTGCATTATTGCAGTTTGTTTGTTTTTTTTATAATGTGTGGCTTGCACTTTGCAACTTTGTCATTTGAGGAGATCTCAAACAGTATTCAAATGGTCAGTTTCACAAAGCAGGCGGTTTAACTCGCTTGTCTTTTCTCGTGGGAAGCATGTCAAGTATGGCATATTGTGTCATTCAAAAGGTTTTGTGTTACTATCCTAATAATCTTTAATATCCCTGAAATCCTTAACAGTGATCATACTAACGGCTGTGTGTGTGTGTGTTATGACTGCCCTGGTGTATATAGTGTTTCACAGGGTAACCGTGCTGCTTCAGCAAAGCGGAGGGTATGAAAATTTAAATTTGTCTCTCGCCCGTCTCCCCCAAACAGCTGCTCACTAGTGTGTATGTGTGTGTATATATATGTGTGTGTGTGTGTGTGTGTCATGGATCCAGTGTCAGTTTCAGAGCCAGGCCCATTTGGCTGTGGAGGTTTTCCCATAGGATCCCTCAGACATGGTCAGATGAATAAGTAAGCAGATGAGTGCTTCTTCAGGTTAGTAGGACAAACATGACTTCTGTGTCAAGTGTACATGCTCCACTCAGTTATGCAGCGTATACGCTTAGAACAGGCAGTAAGGCGTGAGCGACGTCTAGCACCTGCTTCTGTTAAGATATTTTGCTGCTTTCACTGTTTTCAAGAAAGAAAAAACTACCTTCATCCCCACACTGCCACAGTGAGACGGGGGATCAATAGGTGGCTTGTCTCCTAGAGGCCTCTGTGTCCAGACAGCAACTCATAAAACTCTCTTGAGCCCCACCCTCCCCAACATGGCTGGTTGCCTGCCAGTCTTGTGACACAGCAACTTAGCCAATGCCCGGGGCTGTTTGGGTCAGGGTGGAGGGACCTGGAAGTGAGGCATCTACCTGGGTGCCAACAGCGGCCAACAGTGAGCGCTTTGGGATTATGTTTAGATAATTTACATGTTTATACACTGGCTGTAAAGTAGGGTGGAACGGTTATATGCAAATCCCATACAGCACAAGAGAAGCTGCAGTACTGAGCGCCCGCTGTCTATATTGGTTTTTCTCAATGCTCTTTGGGAGTTTGGCTTGTATGGTTACTTGTCAAAGTGTCCGGTAGCTTTGATACATTCACCAGCAGCAACAGCACAACGTCTGCCAACATTTATTTATGCAGAGCTGTTTATTACAAAGCTTAGTAGCAGGTGAATAATGAGATTTCGATCCCACTTTAGCCTGTGGACAAAAGTGTAGTTTCCTGTCCAGACCAGAAGACACCAGTCACTCCCGCCCTGCCCTGTTGATCCAGGACAGCAGGAGTAATCCCACACACACAGCCCTGATCATGACATCACACAGGGAGTGACGTGAAGTGTACGGGAGCCTGGCCTGCTGCACGTGGGGATTCACATGAGCATTAGCGCTGCTGCTTGTTTGAGCCACTGTCTTTAGACCTTTGTGGGCTTGAATGGCTTCACATTCAGCCTGACTTGGCACTAGTAGATGTTGAACATTTAAAATTTGTCCTGTCTTGTTACAAACACGGTAGCTACAAGGTTTTTTTTGGAGCTACTTTGTCTCTTCCAGCAGCGTTATTTTGTTTTGCAGGAGTCGGTAGTGACATCCTAAAATCAAGTTAGTGTCTGAGAAATGTCTTGGATTCCTCAAGGGTACAAAATATGGTAATGAGAGCAATAGTCATCTCGCATCTGAATGCCTTCTAAATGTGAATTATGTAATACAAGCACATTGTTTGTACACTAAGCAAAAAGGATATTATGGCATCATCAGCAACCCTGAGACGGTATTTATTTCCAGTGTATAGTTAAATCTGTAAATACGCCTAAGACCAAGGAGAGAGGTAATGTTTGATCTAACGTTTAACATTTAAATTTGACTGCACAACATTGACAAAAGATTATCAGGATACTTTTTGTGTCTGCATGAAAACACTTTCCGATACTAAATCGAAGGTTTGTGGTTGTGGTCTGGCCCTAATGTTTGACTTATAGTTTAATTAAAATTCATCATCTTAATAACTGTATATATTTTGTAATTCTCTGTTGAATATTCCCCTCCACCCTTTGCTAATGAATAAGTGGGCAGTGTTCAGATGGATGCAGAGGCTTGCATTTCTTCACAAAGGCCAAAAAATCAATGAAGAGGCCGCCGGGGCAGAATGAGGACTTCTCACCCACAGAGTCTGGAGTTTAGGTTGGCAGCTTTCCGGAAATACTGAAACCAACGCATAATGTTCACCAAGTGAAGTAATTTATCCTTCTTATCTCTGAGTTTACTGCAGTCACTCTTCGTGTCTTGTTTTTTTTTTTTGCACATCACTGAAACAGTAATGCATTGATAGCAGATTAGCTTCCGCTTCCCTACTTCCCTCACTGGCTTTGAGGATCAAATACCCTCATTACACAACTGCTTTTGGGCTTGTTGTTTCAGGTATCCACCGCACTGCCACTATGTACAATGTAATGTGGTCTCTGTGTGTGGGAATGTGGGAATGCCACTCATGGTTCCCTACAGCCCTCTCCACGGCAGCCTGCTTCATGTGGCTGTTAATTAGCACTCGGTGACTGGTGATTACTGGGCCTGGCTGCGGTGACGAGCCCCGGGCACAGACTATGAAACTCTGAGGCCGGCTTTGATAAACTAAACCTAATAAACCATCTCAACAGACTTTTCTCAAATGACTTAACAGTTTAGACATTATCACAGCATTTTCATGTTTTTTTTACTAGAACAAAAACGGACAAAAATGCTCTTAAATCTTCAAGACTGAATAAAAGCGGTGTCAGATATCCGACGGCATATTATATTACTGAAATATTATCGCTATCTGAATCTGATTTATAGGGAATATGGGCCAGTTGCTCTCTCTTGATAGTTGAAAGTTCAGAGAGATAGAAAACGTGAGTAGAGAGGAGATCTCTGTCTTTTGGATTAAGTTTTGTTGTTGTATTCAACTCTGAACAAGCTTTTGTCCATTTTAAATGTGAGTTTTGCGCATGCTGTGCAGGGAGCAGTGGGCTCTGTGCTACATGCACTGCTGCACCATGACATCAGCTCTCAGACACTTTGATAAACACTTGTGCTCGGGAAGCTAACGCTGCCCCATTTCAGCTGAACTTTGCTGTTATTACTTTGCTCCAGTGAATATCAGCAAGCGGTATTCTGTCTTCCAGCGGGGGCAGGAGATATTTTGTCTGACAACTTGTTTTCAATTTGCAGAACCAAATCTACACCATGTCATTTGAATTTTATTTATTTGGTTGTTTTTTTTTGCCACTCTGTTGACACTGTCCTGCACTGAACAGTTGTGTAATATATTATGTGTATGTTATCCAACGACCAGAGCTCACGTTTGTCATTATATAAAAAAATAAAAATGTTGACGTTTTAATGCACAATATAATTTGATCGTTGAATTGTGGGCACATTATATATGCTATGTTGTGTTCAGGGCTGCTTAACAATCAGAGGTTTGGTTTAGTCTACAATAACAGTGCAGCCTCAGGAATAAAAATTAGGCCTAAATCGGGTGGGTATGATGACATCACCGATATATGGTTGCCATGAGGCGTTCACCGGGCCGTTTTGTTCCTAAATGTCAGATATGGCCTTTTGGAGCTCTGCAGAGTTTCTATGTTTAAACTGTGATTATGAGCGGATTATTTTTAGACTATCTGAATCAGGAGGTTGCTCTAAATCTGGCAACATAGAGATTACGTGGTGATTTTCTGTAGGCAGTGATAGCTGTGCTTACACAGTTGTTGGCGCTCCGGTTTGAGGTGCAGGGGGATAGATACTCAGAGCAAATAGTCTAGGGACAGTGTCCCTATGAGCAATACTAATAATAGATCAAAACCTTTGTGAATGTCTTTCTGTCTTATCGCTCATGTGAAGCATCAAGCTGTTTTTAGATTAGATTGAGTTTATATGGCAGCAGTCACATCTTTTGGCTCCGGTGCACTCCAAACAATTACACCAAGGTCAAACTCGTGATCTGTGATGACATCTTGTTTTCTCCTCTCCTTATTTTGCCTTGAGCTCTCCATGGATGAACAAGACAGGCTGCTGAGTTCACACGTATCAGATTTGGATGCGTCTGAGCCAGCGAGCGGGACAGGGAGGCCGAGAGAGGGAAGTCAGACTTGGCGAATTTTTGTGCGATGACTGGACAGCTTTTTGGACCAGACCAGCTTCGATGGCACCGGCCCTCCGAGAGGACGGGCATGGTGTGGAATCTCTGACATCAGCTGTGTGTGCATTCACGCTGGTGTTTTGTTACGCATTACACACACACACACACACACAGACGCCCACAGCTGGTGGTCAAACCTTCATCAGGGTAGGAATGTGCACGCTACATGTTTCACACTGCAGAAATGTGATCCAGTGTCATATTCAGTCATATCTGGGGCAAAAAAAAAACATCAAGTGAAGTCGAAATCATTTTTTAAAAAAGCATTTAGCTTGACACTTCTTACAGTGTAGGCCGAGGCAAATGGTGAAAGATAATGAATGTCCTTATTTGGGAAGAAGATAACCAGGCCTCGCTGCAGCTACATCAGGACTCTTTGCACCACTAAGACAAATGATTTCTCGGATTCACATGAAGATGCATTTTTTTTTTGGGGGGGGGGAGCAGCACAGCTAATGGAGTTAAAACAGTCTGCTAGTTCCTATAATTCACACAACAGCTGTGTGTATGTCCCATTTTCCTGCAGCTCAGTGGGTTTTATTGATATTTCTCCAATGACCTGCTTACTAGTATATTTCCTGTCGTCCAGGGAAATGGTCACCCTCCTTACTGTATTGATTTATGAGATGTAAACCCATGGAAACGGCTGCTAGCATTAGTGAGTTTAAAAGCACAACAGGAAGTGCCAATTAACAGAATCCTAATTTGTTTTCTGTGTGAATCTGTGGTCTTTCTTTATCATAAATATGTTAGTTAAAATGTTCTCTGCAATGGAAACCCTCCCAGCAGTGGTCCTATATAAGCCTGAGGGTATTTACAGTGCAATGTCTATGAAATGCTTTAGTATTATGCAAGCGCTTTGACAGTAATATGAGTGCATTGCATTGATCATATGATGCACCCAGGTGCCCTTGAACACTACAGAAAATAACAGAATTGGCAGAAATATCTTCTGCTTTTTCTTCACAGGAGAGGCATTTTTTCAATTCCATATTAGGTATGTTTATCTGTGCTTGTGTCAACATATTTACAACATCACTAAGGAACGTATTGCCCAGTGCAGCATGATATTGCAGCTATACCAGACAAGGATTTTTGTATTGATACGCTCTGTTGCTGCGCACTTTCTTGACCGATGGCTGTATGGATAAGACAACATAAACTGCACGTCCTACAGCAGAGATTTATTCTTCTCCGTACATCACAGACGAGCCATCGTCATCATCTGTAGAGGAACTGGGTGGGGAGAAATGGGTGAAGGGCTTGGGTTTTCCTCAGCCTCCTTTCCAGCTATAGCTCTCATGTTATGTAATGAGTCAGAGTTGACTGACTGGGCTCAGTCAGTAACCAGATTACAGCACTCTACAGATAAAGACAGCTGAAGGACAGCCGTCTCACCACACCTTTGTTTGTTCTTCCTCTTCTGGTTTCCTTCGGAGGTGAGGTGTTTACAGAGATTGATTGTTCACAGCGGACCAAGCCCTATTTCTGGAGCTTAAGAAAAGCCAAAACAAAAAAAACACACCTCACTGGCAAAGTGCATTAACAAGGAAGCTCGGTGCAAGTTTTTAAGCATCTGGTTTTGAGAACAATAGGCTGCGTCTATCTCAGACTGACAATGTGAGACTGAATGAAACTTACGTGTATCAACCCTGTAAAGATTTGAGTATTTCCTGTCCTTCATTGGCAGTGTCTAAACTCTCACCATCACTCTGGAGCACTTCAACACTTAGCACACCAGCCCTGTTTGCTTATCCTATGCACTTAATCTCATTACTCATATGTTTTTTTGCGAGGCTAGGAAAGGGTGCGTTACATTGGCTGAGATCACTGGGAAGGTTTATGTGATTGAACTAAAATAAAGTGTGACACATTTATAGACGTTATTATTCATTAGGTCCTAACCATAAAAGGCAAACGGGACAAGTCAGTCATCCTCATTTGGTGAAGTAGGAGGTGTTTTTCAGTCCATCTCACACTTTACATACTACAGCCCGACCGATACAGGATTTTTGAATCCAGTACTGATATTGGCAGCTGCTTCATTTTCTTGTTGTTTATTGGCTGACAGGTGCCAGTCGACACAGGTGACAGGTCATTGTTAGGGATCTGTTCAGGTGTCTTTCTCTTGTTCTTTGACCCCGGCTCTTTTCTCTCTTAATTGTAAAGAAAAGCTCGTGTTTCACATGATGAATGTAACAACGTTAGAAAAGCCAAACATGAAACGGTGCATCCTCCGGCATAGACGGCTTACGTGACCCGCGTGTTTCTTTTTCATGAACATCTGGCCTAGATGTACATGCAACTCTTTATTAAGATGTTTTTTTTAATAACTGTCTAATGTAGGTTACCACAGCTTTTTTTCAATAGTAGTTGGGGGTGTCATCATAATTTAGATACGTACCATATCGCGTGACCCTGCACGAGTAACCTACACAATGAAGCATGACATTAAAAGCACTAGCGTGTTTTGCACACACACACAGTAGACTAAAAGACGACTGATAGTCATTCTGTCTTTGCCCTTTAGTGTGTTATTCATTTTATTGTCTGTCTGTCTCCTCTTGTTATTTTGGTTTGTGGTAAGTAGTTGGTAATGGCCTCACTCACCAACACTACTAAATTCTGTCAACAACAAATTG
The DNA here is from genome assembly GCA_036937835.1 of Pampus argenteus. Taxonomy (NCBI): domain Eukaryota; kingdom Metazoa; phylum Chordata; class Actinopteri; order Scombriformes; family Stromateidae; genus Pampus; species Pampus argenteus. Next base: position 21,859,708 of record CM072865.1, on the reverse strand, counting down.
TTTCCATACAATACAGCAAGAAATTCAATTTAAAATGCTTCACATAAAAAAACCTAATAGAAATAAGTAAGAAAAACTAGTATTAAAGTCGTTATGATGGCAGCACAAATTGCTTTTTAATTGACATTTGTTTTTGTTTTTTTCTATAAAGATTGTAGCTGTTTATAAAATGGCCAGTTTTTTTTTTTTACTCTCTGCTACATCTTACGAAGTCATTGACATTCGTGCTCGTCGTTTCAGTCAGAGTAGAGCATCTGGCTTGTTGAAGCACGGCGGGAGACAAAGATGCCCAGAATCAGAGCACGTCAACAGTAAAAGGCAGTACTCTGTTTCAGGCTGTTTCTCCTGGTGTGGCTGTAGGTAACATCAAAAGACGAATACAAGCATGTTTTCTTCATAAATAATCAAACGGCTGCCAACAGCAAACTCGGGTCCCCTGTCCTAGCAGTGAATTGACCCTTCTCGCTCCTCTGAGGGCGGATGCGGTGGGCTGCGGTGACCTCTCCGTCTCCCTCAGTGATCCGGGCCGTTCTCCCAGCTCCCTCAGCTCAGCACCCACGTGTTGTCAGCAGCTCCTGTTACGTAAACCCTCCTGCCAGACAAAAGCTCAGCCATCCCAGACACAAATCACTGACTGCCCCATGTTGGCAGCAGCAGCGTTCATGCTAGACAGTAAAACCGCACACAATCTTTTCTTTTGTAGAATCTTTAGCGGCTAAATTGAATATTTTGAGGGGAATAAAATGTATTTTGACAACATGCATGATCGCAACCTGAATTATTATCAGCTTTACTGTAGTTTTCATGCACCTTTTTTTGTATAAAAACACATTTCTGATCTCTGGCCTCTGCTTAAATCACCAAAGATAGTTGAGTTCCTCATTCTTGTGTCCAATTTACTAATATTCCCTCAAATCTATAAATTAATAAATACATAATTAATGACTTTCTATTGTCTTTACAGCAATTAAAAATGATTTTATGATGTGATGTCTACGAGGATACTGGCTTCTTCTTAATAATAAGTGTTTTTAAAAGACAGTCATGTGACTTTGCATCGAATGCATCTGAGTGGGCTCACAGGAATGGCTGATGTTACGGGCCCACGGTGACAACAGTCAGCCTTTTGTTGTTGTTGTTGTTGTTGTGCGTTGGTACATTCTGTCCACAGCTCGTCACTTTTATCGCCCTTTTCATCGTTCGCCTGGCCGTCAGTGCCTTGTGTTGTCAGTATTTGAAGCCAACAGGACATTTAATAGTGTTTCTTTTAATAATCACACTATTAAACTGGGGTTTTTTTATGGGATGCGATAGAAAGGTCTGCTGTGTCACACTCACAAGTTAAGTCCTTGTCGTCAAGGAGTCTCGAGTCTGCAATTTTGTTCCTCGCTTGTCACCGTTAAATCAAACTACACAGAATTTCATTACATGATTAGTAAAAAGGTTAGTTACAGTTTTGCATCTGCAGCCACGCTGTCTGCACGCAGTCAATCTGCCTTAGAGGAACATGTTAAAAATATTTCTATCTGTAATATTAATGATCTCTGATCCCTTTCACCTGTCCACCAAAGCCAGGCAGCATCCAACCTGCCTTCAACTCGGGTCAGGACGAAGGTCAAGAAGGTCACATGACTCAACAATAGCTCTGTGTCACCTAAACTCAGGTTTCTCATTCATTTCAATTAGACCTCAGTTAGAGCTTTTGCTGTACATAGTGCACCATGAACAAATTGATGATAGCTTATAGTGTGTCGTAAGCATCGATTCATCGATAAGTCATTGAACAGAAAATAATCACTGTCGTTTTTTTAAGATAAAATGTACATATTTTCTGATTTCTTTAGTTTTCTGATATTAAACTGAATATCTTTGGTTGTGTTTTGGTTGCAACCTTGTTCGTACATTTTATAGACCAAAAAAAATTGACTGATTAATGAAGAAAATAATCAAATCATTGCTGCTTTGATAACTTTCAGCTTATGTTCTCTGAGTTGTAAAAATCCAGCCTCTATGGTGTGTAATTTTTCTGTACAGAGTCGTGGTTTCTGATGTCACACTGGTTCATATTACAGGTCATCTTTTTACTGGTACCTATAGCAACACGCTGGCTCCAACACAGCGCCTGGTGTTTTTGATGCACTGCTGTTGTTGGTCTGAGCACGTTTTAACCTCCGTCTGTGTTGATCCAAGTCTGTTTAGATACCCAGCGGTATTAAATGGTTAACTGGCCTCAGTTTCACATCTCTAAGTTGGTGTGTATGATCAGTAGAGCTGAACATCAGAGAATTCAGAAAACTGCGTGAACATTAGGAGATCCTGCAGGGGAAACTGCTGAACGCCTGACTTTACAGAGAACGCTTTAGAAATCCTCTGCTGGCGGAGAAAGGCCCTTTGTACTGAAGTCTGTTCCTCCCCTGCATGCCTGTGTGGCTTTTAATAATGATGGAGAAACTGAGGGAGGTAGGGAGGGAGAGTGAGAAGCAAGAGAACGATGGAGAGGTGTAAGAAGAATAAACTCGTGACTCATCAGGCGCAGCGGAGAAGGGTTCACTGAGTCAGAGATGAAGCAGGAACATTGGGTGGTGGATGAGCCACGGGGCGGATGGGAATAGATGACTGTAGATAGATTTAAAAGAAAAAAAAACAGTTTCTGAAGTTCAAGGTAATATAATGACTGGATAGTTTTACACTTTTCCAATTAAATATACATACAAACTATATAATGAAGGAAACAAAGGTAAAATGTTACAGGACGGGAATTATAATGAACTGAATGTGGCTCAAATCACTGATGAAAAAAGTGTAGTTACGCTTAGAATAAATTTCCCGGTAGAATAAAATAAAGGCTTTTAGCTGTAGCTCGGCCTCCATAGGTACGTGTTTTTAGCCAGGCCGACTTTGATTCATGCCTTTTGTCTGGCTGTGCATCGATTGCTCTTTACATCCTTTGTGTCAACGACCCATTGATGCTGACTCTGTTTTTTTTTTTTTTTAACTCTCAGTCTCGATAATGTTTCTGTATTGATTTTCATGCCTACCCGATGCGGGTCTTTTGGATCTGCCATTGAAATTTGAAAAGTGAAATTGTCTAGTGATTGATTTCAAAGAGGCTGCTGCTTCTTCTTCTTCTTCTTCTTCTTCTTGGCACACATTTGCCTCATATCAAATGAAACGGCGTGACTTCAGCTTTAAAGTGATGCCAGATGCTTTGCCTATGTGACAAAGAAAAATAACTTTTTAAATTTACATCAAATTTTTCCACACTCATGACCTTGTGTGTTATATCGCAAAAAAAAAGCAGAACCAGAGCTTTGTAATGATACTAGACACAGTGTCAAATAAATACTGAAGTAATCACGTTATGACAGATCAAACTTCTGCAAAGTAATATCTTTGCAAATCCACCCATTTTCACACTCCTACATCTCGGTTGAATAACTCAGTAAGTCTTCATCGTCTCACAACTCATATCAAAATAAACAGCAGAACTTTTCCGATGATGCTATCCGTTCCTCTGCGTGATAAAGCGTTAAGTAAGACCTCAGTGAATAATATGACATTTATTTCCACACTATTTTTTTTGGTTCTGCTGTTGCCAGATGCTTTACAATCTCCTCTACACAATTATGAAAAGAAATCTCTACTTCCAACATTTTATGGTGAGATATATGTTAAAAACAACAAAGTCATAAGATGCAATCTTTTTTTCCCCCCTTCATCTAAAGGCTAAATATAAGAAATTTATCATATCAAATAGTTGCGTCCCGTCATGATCTAATTTTCTGGCAGAAATGTTTTTTCTATTTACATATTCGACAGGTCACATCTGAAGGCGGGATTGAAGCTCTCATTGGTCTCAAATCTAGATTTTGAAATAGTGGTGAGTCATCGCTGAAGTGATGGATCCTAACAGCATTTCTGTATTTATAACAGATAATTAAAAGAGTAGTCGCAGCTTAAAAAAAACGATGAAGGATGAAGAGAAAACCACAGTAAAGTTTCCTACATGACAAACGGCAGCTACTCTGCATGTGGTGTCATTTGACTTTCACTGTGATTCAATGCAAACCTGAGCAAACACTTTTGTGAAACCTGCTTAGTTTGTGTATCACACCTGTTGTCATGGGATGGAGCTGAATTTGTATGTTGTCTTTTCAGGTGTGGCTGGTAGAGTAGACTTCTACTCCTTCACCCCTTGCTGTCCTGTTGGGGAGAGCAGAGTCCTTTTTTTTTTTTTTCTCTGCCCGGACGCAACCCGACAACTTGTGAATTCATGATCACATGACCGTGGATATGGACGCAGTCCTATCCGACTTTGTCCGTTCCACTGGAGCTGAACCAGGATTGGCCCGAGATCTGCTGGAAGGTGAGTTACAGAGTGTCTCCTTATACCACTGGACAGAAAACATCAGAAAAAGTCAATATTTTTTGTAGTTTTTTTTAATCATTATTATTATTATTATTATTTTTTTTTTTTCATGTTTTGGTACATGTTATATAAATTTTAATATCAATATAAATAATATTCAAGTGTATGACGGTGTAAATCACTGAAATTAAATTATAAAAACAGGTAGTTGTATGTAAAGGCTGTGTACGCAGGAGGAAGGACACGGGTGTCTTGTAAATAGTTAATAAATATTAATAAATGTATACATTTGATTTTAAAAATGGCTAAATTACATAAGTTTTTCATTAATTTATTTATATTTAAATGGGTAATACAAATAATTATTTAAATAATTTACACATGTCTATATGAATCCATTAGTTAATAGTCTGATTTGTGATATTGGACTATAGAAAAAAATTTGACTCACCGGACGTTTCAACAGTAAAAGCTCTGTTGTGTCCATTTAAATATCAATTAATGGAGTTTTATAACTATTTACACCTGCGGTCCTTCGTGCTCATTAGTGTTTTCACTTAATCAGACCTAATCAGACCAAGCACAGTCTGTGCACACTTACACAGTCCTCATGGTGCAGTCAGACCAAAAATTTGCTGGGTGAATTTTACTCACCCAGTGTAGAGTGGGCAGTGTTGTAAATATGACCCGGGGCTAACAAAAGCAGTCCACAAAGTCGTACATTGTACCATTAACCTCTGTCTCTGGCCTTGACCTCACTGCAGTCAAACAGCTTCTTGTATTATTTTTTCTGTGCAGTTATGAAACAAGAGCATAAACAAAACACACTTCCTGAGTAATATGCCAGCCCAACCTCCTCTCTCAAACTAGCTGAACATTTGAGACCTGCAGTTTCTCTGAGTCAAAATTCACTCAGACTGAACTGTGCAAGGCGAAAGAGGCGAATGTGTTTCGCCCTCGTTCCACATAGAAATTAATGAGAAGCGAAATCTGGTATGACTGTGTCATCAGGAGAGGTCTAAGGAAAATAAGTGAAAACACCCGTGTGTGTGTGTGTGTGTGTGTGTGTGTGTGTGTAGACTATGGGTGATGTGTGTGTCTTTAAACACAGCCGTGACTGAAACACACAGACTACAGTGTAATGATTAATGAGCTTTTAAGTTAAACTTCAATAGCAAACGTGTCCAATCTGTTTTTTCTTTATAATATTGATTAAATTCAGTTTTGAGTAACTTTGATCAGTTATTTTTGTAATTAAATCTTTAATATTTCTGCCCTCTATCTAACCTATGAACTAATACATAATGGATTTTTGTGTGAAGGCTGGTAGCTGGTGATTTTATGAGCAGCAGCATTATTGACCACTATCTGTGTCAGGCTTGTTACTTTTAATTAGACTATCATACACTAACAGGAGGAAGGTATAGCTGGACTCAACGGGGCTGCTGTTGCCTAGCAGCAACACAAGTTGCAGATAAGGTATCGGATAAAAATGTAATGCAATGCAGTGAACTGCAGCAAGCCAGCGAGCTGAGATATGCTCCAAATTCTGATATTTACCCAAGCGCAGGAATGTGCCAGTGGCCTTTACATAAGATAAGACAACTTATGGTTGAGTTGACTTGTGGTAAATATTTAAACTCATTAAGGATGTGTCATTTGCTCAACGTAAAAACAAGGTTCAGGTTGTCATGTCGGACCTGTTGGCTCAGACAGATGTTGCTACCATCCCTCTCTCTGTAGGCAAGAACTGGGACTTCACTGCCGCCCTTAGTGACTTTGAGCAGCTTCGACAGGTGCATGCTGGGAACCTGGCGTATTCGTTCGCAGAAGAGAGGACATATCTGCCTCCAGAAAAGGAGATGGCCAGAGTAGGACGCCCTATACTCCACCGCCAAGATGAGGTGGTGCAAGGTGAGACTGCATATATATATATGGTATTTAAGGCGCTGGGCTCAGTAAGTGATGTTAAATGAGGACACACACTGATGAGAAGCACCGGAAAACAGGACCAGACAATAATCATCCAGTAATAGAAGCAACAGCTCACACATGCTCCATACAGACAAGTAGAGTAATAGCTAATGTGGTTTTGACACACTACACTACTGATCATTGTAATATTTACTATTTGTCTTTCCCAGATTTCCTTATTATTAATATCTAAGTTTGCTTGTTAAAGGATAACAAAGCTAATTTCACACATTATGAGTATTACTACACATGTGAAAAAAGACACGAACCCCTTAGCTGTGATATGATCACTACATTTCATGGCCTGGACTGAGCTATTGCTTCTATAAAAGCGTCACCAAGTATGGCAATATAAAAGTTATCAACACAATCAAATAAAAACTGTTTTATTAAGTCACAGTTCCATTATGAGACGTTTACAAGAAAATAGTTCCTGGCTGCCTGTGGTTGCTATGAAACGTTAATAAACGCCGGTCCAGAGTTTATTTATTCATGTTAATTTGAATATTCCCAGAAATCAATCAGATTGTGAGAAAAAAAACCTGTTATAGCTTCAGAGGAAGTTGTGCCAAATCTGCTAAAGCTTCAAATAATGACCTTGATATATATAATGATAATGATATATAAAACCTTTTCTTTTCATCCTTTGCAACTGTTTTTGTAGCAGCTACAGAAAAGCGTCTGTCGAGGGGCATTTCCCACGCCAGCTCAACCATCGTTTCTCTGGCCCGCTCTCACGTCTCAAGCACTGGAGGTAGCAGCAGTGAGCCACTCCTCGACACGCCCCTGTGCACTTTCCAACTACCAGACCTCACCATGTACCGGGATGACTTCCGCGGGTTCATTGAGAGGGACCTTATTGAGCAGTCGATGATGGTGGCCTTGGAGCATGCAGGTAAAAGGAAATAAATACACATAGAGTTTCTACTACATGACACATCACACACATTCTCATGTGTATGTAGCTACTACATGAAAGCACACTCTGCAGCCACGCATCATCAAATAAAACCACCCCAATCAGCATTAACACAGCATATCATCACGATGCATAAACCACAGACATGGTAACACCCCCCCCCAGACTGTAGTGAGTCACATATGAAAACACATCAGTGCCTGCTAACATAAAAACGAACCTTGATGTGGAATTGCATTTACTTACTTTCCATAATAATACTGAATCATTCTGTCACATCTTATTTTCCAACATGGAAATCTAGTGTTGACACAATATTATTGTCTTCCAAACTGCTCTTCATATTTCCACTGAGGAAGTGCTCCAACAGTTGTTTTGGATTGATATCGTGCCGTATTTGTAATGCAAACAGCTGAATACAATTTTCTTTTTCCTATTTTTTTTTTTGCAGGGCGACTGAACTGGTGGACAAAAGTAGTCCTGAACTGTCAGAGTCTGCTGCCGCTGGCAACAAGCGGAGATGGAAATTGCTTGTTACACGCAGCCTCGCTTGGTGAGCATCACAGACCTTTCAAACAAGACCCCAATACCGTGCAGGTTCACACTCCATTAGCATTCATTAAGAGAGCTTCATTGTTAGCTTAAGCACTAATTGCGTTTTACAATGTTGCAGTGCACATTCACTTAGCCTTTGTGGCCCACTTAGGAGCCGTAGCCTAGAAAATGCCCTAACTAATGTGCAGGGATTGTTCCAGGCCTTGTAGTGAATCACCTGGATAGTAGATGTGGAAGTAATATTCATGTGCTTAATCTGTTCTCTTTAAAAGATATTCATACATTTAAAACAAAAATAGCAACAGATTCAGTTTGTTTATTTCAGTCTTTCAGGAGAAAAAAAACATGTCAGCACTATGAAAAACAAACCCTCTGCAACATGTGCTTGTGCTGTGTGTGTTAATGCCCTAATTTTGTGTTTCTAATCGCAGGTATGTGGGGCTTTCATGACCGGGACCTGATGCTGCGGAAATCCTTGTATGCGCTGATGGATCACGGGTTGGAGAGAGAAGCATTGAAGCGCAGGTGGAGGTGGCAGCAGACCCAGCAGAATAAAGAGGTCAGTTTACAGAGGCTGCACATTTCTCCGGGTCATCGTTGTAACTCTGTGGCGGCTGTACTGTAGGTAGCGGTAGTCTGAGCATAGAAAAGCTTGTGAACTTCGGTTGGATGCTGATTTGATTACATTAACCACATATGAAAATATACAGCGAGATTGAACAAGTTACTGCCTTTACGTGCCTGCTTGCAGCTACTTGTACAACCTCGAAATGTCAAATACACACAGCTGATTAGTTTGATCCACACCTACATTTGTGCAATATTAAATCTGTAACTGTTTTTATTTTTTTCATCATACATCAATATGCATTAAAAGTGAGTCTTTTAGCATATTAACTGAAGCTGCATCACTAAATGTAAACAGGTTTTACATATAGTGTTTGCCTTCTTTTGGCATAGCATTAGTTCACTGTTGCTTTTGTAGTTTTTCTATCTAATTTCTTACTGGATGTTCTGTTTTATGCAACAGCTCATAGTCACTTTTGTCATTTCGTGCAGCCTTGACAACAGACTGGTGACCATATCAAATACAAACAGTGATGTTAAGATTGTTTTATCATTGCCCTGCTGTTTAAACTGTATATTCTGTAAATGCTGGTATCTCCACCTACTGATGCTGTTTTGTAAGACTGAGATTCCAGCAAGAAACTGCTGCTGTTGAGTTACTTTACTTCTTTAGATCTTTAGACCTTTTTTATTTTTTTACACAACACAATTCTCATTTCTCCCCATGAAAGTAGGAATAAGAGCACATTAAGTACATTAACTAGAGTGGTTGCAGACACCCACAGAGGAGATGCCACATGAATGAAACCAAAATTGCTGCAGTGGAGCTGATCAGTGGCGAGCAGCAGAGGACTGTGGCCACACTGGACTGCTTATTTGTGTGAATGTGTGTTAACTGTATGTGAATAGGGTCATTGATTCTCAGGAAAAAAAAAACATGTTGATGAGCAGTTTCTTTCTGTCCATATATGGAGGTTAGAACATGATACTAATGAGGGTTCTGTTGCTACTGTGTGAACCACACAGGGGGTTTGTACAGGCTCTTGTTAAATTTTTTTCCTCAGTTGTCAGCATGCAACCTTGTGGTAAGACGCCATAACGTCAGTGCATGCTTTTGTGACATTTGACACTCCCTCTCTAAATGGCAAATGCGTGTGTGTGTGTGTGTGTGTGTCGTTTCTCCTCAGTCTGGTTTGGTGTACACCGAGGAGGAGTGGCAAAAAGAGTGGAATGAACTGTTGAAGCTTGCCTCCAGTGAGCCGAGAATACACTACAGCACCAACGGCACCAACGGGTAAAGTCTGGCTCTGACAATACAGGGACTGTTAACCCCAACACACTTAGTCACATTCCTGTTTTCATTCACAACCAAACAACTGAGCTCACATTCAGAACTAAGTGAGCACATTTTAGTCAATCTGTCACTAACATACGAGCAAAGGTGCTTGAGTGTTTATTTGTTGGCCAAACATAAAATTCTCAATGGATTTAATATATTTAATAACAACAAAGCTTCTGTACTGTAAATAATCCAAACTCTCTTTAAATGCCACATTAAAAGCAAGCAGCTCAATATTCTTATGAATATTTAAAGTTTGTGGTGCACCAAGAAGTCTCCACATTTTGTAAAATAAATCACAAGGAATCAATTTTGAAGACTAAAGACTAAGATTATATTTACACTCTGATTGAAACTTTTAAATAACCCCCCAGTTCTGCATCAGCATAAACAATTGTGTTGCTGTGTTGTTGTTGTCTTCAGGGGGGAGTCCTCAGATGAACCAGTTTATGAGAGTTTAGAGGAGTTTCACGTCTTCGTCCTGGCTCACGTCCTCAGAAGGCCCATAGTGGTGGTGGCCGACACCATGCTGAGGGACTCTGGAGGAGAGGGTAAGTTTGCCTTAAGCCTCACATTGCTGACGAACATATTTCATCCTCTTGTTTCAGATAGATTAGGTTTATCATCACTAGAAAGGATTTGAAAGAAAACATTGTTGTGTTGTTGTTAGTGATTGATGACTTGCCCTAATGAATTAAACACCACCCATCTGGTATCTTGAGTAAGTTAAAGCAAACAATATGAAGTACTGTGCCACATACTGTACATGTTCAATCACATAAATCTGACTACGGCTTTCCTGAAAGGAAACTGAAACAAATGCCTTAATAGTTTAATAATTACTGTAGCTGTTATTTTACAATACTGATACCCTCCATGATTGATCTAATTATATGTGAGGTGAAAACTAGAGGCAAATTAACTCCCGACATTTGATTTATTTATAGAGGTGAAGGTTGACTTAAATCCTCCCAGTGTGCCTTTGACACAGTGCTGAGGTGAAGCTTTTCACATGTTTTATGTCATTTTTGCCCTTTCCTAGCCTTTGCTCCCATCCCATTCGGAGGCATCTACCTACCACTGGAAGTGCCAGCTGCCAAGTGCCATCGCTCGCCCCTCGTCCTGGCATACGACCAGGCGCACTTTTCTGCCCTGGTCTCCATGGAACAGAGGGACAGCTCCAAAGAGCAAGGTAATGGTCTGCATCATCCATCCATCCATTATTTTCATCTGAATATTGATTTTTATTTAGCAGCCATCTAGTAAGCAGCTGACATTTTAAAGCTTTAAATAACAAGTACAGTAATAATGGGTATAATGATAATCCTGATAAGATTAAGATTGCTGCAATAGGCCTTAAATGAATTAAATATATTAACGTGTGCAAGGTTTAGAGCCAGAGTTTTCTAGTAAGCACTTAAACCCACTTCCTCATTTCATAGCTTGGTCAGTTTGCTTGGTTGGAAAGTCTTTTTTTTTTTAATGTTGACCGTAGTGGTTTATTTAATAATGGAGACTAATGGCCACTGAGTATATCCAGGCATCTTTTTAGCTCAGCAGCAAGCAAGAAACTGACAGTGAAGTTACATACTTGAATTTTTTAGCTTTTCAGCAACAACTGACACATTTTGGGAAACGTTTGGTTAAAACAGTTGGTCTTTTTTTTTTTTTTTTTTTCCATTTCTACCAGCAGTTGTGATTCCTCTCACTGACTCGGAGCACAAAATGCTGCCTTTGCACTTTGCTGTGGACCCTGGGAAAGATTGGGAGTGGGGCAAGGATGACACAGACAACGTGATGCTGGCAAGGTCTGATCTCAGATAACATAACAAACTGGATGTAGACACTCAATATTCATACCCAGTTTGTCAGATGAATTCACACAACAAACTCAGACAAACTTTTCTTAGGGTCACAGATAATGCAGTGGCACATGTTCACTTCTACGTATATGCCCTTAAAGATAACTGTCCCTTTAGTAGTGTGTAGGGATTGACCCCTGACTCCAGATTAGCAACACTCACTGCCAGTGACAGTAAGATTAGCTCTAAATACCTTCTATGAATGGACCAAGTGAAGTAATGCCAAAATAGCAGCTCAGTAAAAAACAATCTTACACTTTATTTACCTCAGTTAATGTGTTATTCAGATGAAATAGAAAACTTCAGTTCAGTTTTATTATCATTAAGAGGATCGACATTTATACAGTTTATCAAGTTACTATTAACTCTGAAAACAGCTTAGTTAATTTATAACAGAATACATGTCTATATATAACTTGCTGTAACATTGCATTGATTTCTGGCATCCTTTGTGTAACGATTGCCAACTAAACTTTGTTTTTCTTCCCAGTGTGGCTCTTTCTTTGGAGGCCAAGCTCCAGATGCTACACACCTACATGACGGTCGCCTGGCTGCCTCTGCCCTGTGAGGTAATACTAATACGTCCACACAGGCATCCTGAGTGATGTTTGCTCCTCGTTTTTATTGTGACAGATGCAAATTTTACGACACAACAGGATCCATGTTACATTTTCTTGTATATCCTGTTTTGCTTGTCTTGTTTTATAAGCGATACATAGAAAAAATAGATTTTTTTCAACTTATTATGAGGACTAGTTGGTTCTTCTGAAGACTCAAGTCAGTATTTTACTAGACAAATTTACCAAAAAGAATCTCCTGCGTGTAACATGCGTTTATCAGATCAATGCCACAACACATTGGTTACACAGAAGGGCAATACCAGCTGTCCCATGACTGCTGTACAAATTGTATGTGAAAACAAACTACACTGGGCCATTCAGGTCATACAGTTACACCACGCAAACACTATGACAAAGGTGCCCTTGTGTGCCACATGCTAACGCCAGAGAGTGTGGATTTTCGTGGCTGTTCAAGGGTTACGCCACAGGGAACAGAGGCAATACAGGAATCCCTCTATAAAGATATAATTTAAGGGTAAGATAGTTCAGTTAACAGTGTGCCCAAAGGATAGCTGTATAACAGTGTGTTATTGCTGAAAGATGAAGCGTTTTGTAACTGCTCCTTATCTGAGATCAGAATACTGCGTCACCATGCCATTTCCAAATACAGCATTCTTTGTTTTTTACGGCTCCTTTTAAAGTGCTCAGAGATGAAAAGGCATCTGGAAACTGAGTCATTGTGTTTTTCTGCATTGGTCTGCAAAAAATAGCTCTATGAATCACCCTTTTCACATCCTCTATATCATTTGCTGATTTCTTCTCCTGATGTCTGAGGGGCATCTACCTTCAGCATTACAATTTAGCCAGAATGTGACTTTTCTATCTTTTTTTTTGTTATTATTTCAGAGCACTAAAATTGAACTATTCACATTGTTTCTCACTAGCTTGAATTGTATTTCTGCTTTGTTTCCTTTCAGCAAGCCCCTTTGGCCCAGCCCGAGTCTCCTACTGCGTCAGCAGGAGAGGATGCCCGCACGCCTCCTGACTCAGGGGAGTCAGATAAAGAGTCAGTCAGCAGCAGCTCCAATGGCAACGGAGACACCACCACAGGATCAACAGTCAATGGAGGCAGTTCCTTGGCCAAAAACAGCTCCTCTTCATCATCTAGTTCCTCCAGCAGTGGATCAGCCGGGGCGGGTACAGGAACAGCAGGAAAGGACAAAACCAAGAAGGAGAAGGATAAAGACAAGAAGAGGGCAGACTCTGTGGCCAATAAGCTTGGCAGTTTTGGCAAGAGCTTGGGCAGCAAGCTGAAGAAAAACGTGGGCGGACTGATGACAGGAAAGAACACTGGAGCTGGAGGTGCCAAGCAGGAGGGTGGGGAGAAGAAGAAGGGCTCATTTAGGGGGAGGAAGGGCAGCAAGGACAGCTCGCCTTCAGCCCACGCCTCAGAGGATTCTGGGAAAGGCTCCCCCACCTCAGGTAGTGAGCGTCTCAATGGAACAGGGAGCAGTATGAGCAGCAGTGGTGGAAGCAGTACTGAGAGCGATACCTACAAATACAGTGCTGATGTCAAGGTCAGCCTGGGCATCATGCGAGCCGCAATGCAAGGCGAGAGGAAATTCATTTTCGCCAGCCTTCTCACTACCAGCAACCGGCAGCCCTTCCAGGAGGAGATGATCCAGCGCTACCTTGCCGATGCAGAGGAACGCTTCCGGGCTGAGCAAGATCAACAGCGTCGTGACGCAGAGAGGAAGGGCGTCACCAACGGCATCCAGCCACCCAAGAAGGAGACGGTTGGTGGCGCAGAGCTGACCTACCGGCCTTATGAGGCCAAAGACGAGCTCTCGGAGAATCTGTCACCTTCATTTAACCAACTTAAACCCTCTCCTTTGAGCCCCTCTATGTACTCTGGTGTTGTGCCCATCCCCCGGCCCTCCTTCATAGACCAGCCTCCTGCAGCACCTCTCACCCAGCACCTTCATATGCACAGCTACATGGATACTCGGCGCCAACTTGCCGGTGGCTCACCGGCAACGTCGTACCCTGGCCTCCCCTCATACGCTACCCTTCCCCGGCACTGTCCTACAACGCAGGGTCCCTCCCATCCTCATTATAATAACTCACAAGGCCCTGCTTCCCTAAGTCCCTCTCGCCTCGCGCCCTCATATCCCCCTGAGTTCGACCCACCAGATTACCCTGTGTCTGAACCCACTGGTGGGAGCTACACTAACGGCTTCCGGGACATGCGCTCCAACCTAGACTCTCGGAGCGGACTACCCCCAGTCAGACACTACTCGCTGGGCAGTGCTGGCGGTTTGGCAGGCCTGCAGTCTAGCCGCTGTCGGACACCCAGCTGCACCTACTACGGACACCCCGAGACGGGCAACTACTGCTCCTACTGCTACCGGGAAGAGCTGAAGAAGAGGGAGACAGAACCAGCCATCCACAGGTTCTGAATGGACCTTGCCATGGTTTAAATTTGACGAGTGGCCTTTTTCAGTTAAAAAAAAAAAAGTAACAGTTAGGTGGCTCAGCCTCTAAATGGCAAAGAGAAAGGCTCAACCTGCTCTCTCCCTTTTTAAGGTGTGTCACTTCCTGTTGGAATCTCTCAGTGGCACAGAGTCAACGCGACACCAGAATAAACAAGGTGGTTTCTGACTGCTGGAGTCATGTTTGACCAGAGAATTAACTAACTGCACTTCTGTTATATTTTGCTGTGGCTCTTATGCAGGCGTTGTGTGTGTGTGCGTGCGTGTGTGTGTGTGTGTGCGTGCGTGCGTGCGTGCGTGAGCTGCAGGCTCTCCTCCCTTATCAGAGTTTAACGCCTCGCTACTGTCTCCTCCTAGTGGAGAGAATGTATATGGCAGGCACCTTTCATAAAACTTATTCACACACGTACATACAGTAGACATTTAAAGACTAAGTCAGACTCACAATGCTACACACACACAGTGACACAAGCACAAACAGAAAAGCCACTCCTTTTGTGGTATGTAATAATGTTTGGATTGGTTAATTAAGGGATGTTGCATTTTGAAGTCACATCCAGCTATTGTGATTTCAGTGTTACGCAGATTTGACACTACTGTTACTAAATGCTTAGTTTTAATGTACCTCGGGAAAAAGCAGAATTAATCCTCGTCAAATTATTATTATTATTATTTTTTTCGTCAGTCACCATATTGCATATTACAAAATGAAACTACCATGCAATGCTAGTAATGAAGCGTTCTGCGGGCTGCTGTGGTGCTAATGTTCCCGAATGCAAACACATCGGTCCATGCATCTGCTCTGTTGTTGCACTGTTAGTATTATCTCTCTGACGAAAAAACAAATTACAGCGAAAAATTCAACATTTTTATCCAATTCATTTTGAAGATAGACAATATAGAACAAAGACAACATAGCACTGTGGTATGATAATATTCCCAGAGCCTGATCCGGGTTTTTTTTTGGTTTTATTTCATGTTTGTTGGAATGTTTCTTTCTTAGTTGGGTCTTCCTTTTCCTGTAACAGTGGTTGGTGCTGCAGCATTCAACTACTGGCCAACTCAAGCATGCAATACTACACACTACAAACTCAAAATGGCTCATCCAGCACAGCAGATTTTGGAGACAGCCGTTACTTGTGTATCTAAATCATTGAAATGTTACTAAAACACTATTTTTTTTTTTTTGTTTGGGATTTCAGACAGGTAAAGAGTCAGGCACTAAGAGCAAATGTACAGTTGCGTTATTTAACGAGTGACATAAAGTCGCTCTAAAGCAGTAATGTCAGTAATGTCGTGACATTTGTCTCTAATTTCTGTTTGTATGATGCAACGTGACACATGACCTTTTGTAGGATGTTGATACTCAACAATAACATTCACTTTTTTTTTTTAATTGACAAAATCCGGTAACAAGGTATGATGCACATCGTAATGCTCACTGGTTTGGTTGCCCATTGCAAATTCTGAAGTTTGAAGTTCTACTGAAGGCAGTTTTATTTGTTTCTGGCATTCGTACCAACAAAACCAGTTGCTTAAACTCTTTTTTTTTTTTTTTTTTTTTGCACAAAATTCAAGCACTTTCCTGATGTCCGTAGATACAAAATGTTTTACTGTTTTTTGAAGTGGCCTGACTGTTGTCCTTTCTCAGACACTGCCACCTCTGTTCATTGGAAACACAGAGGCACAGGTCAGAAGGGTTTCTCTAAAGGATTCAGTTACTGTAGAGCTACGTTTTGGTGCCAGCGTCACCATCTTACTCAGTTTCCTAGTTGCCTTTTTCAGCATTTGTCCTCATGGCATCACAGTCCTGTTTGTGTGTTGAGCGAGATGTACATCAAGTACCCCACTGCTTGCCTCATTGTTTGCAGTTTCTACTACTACTGCCCTCCCCCAAATAACACATTATTGTTTTTAAAATTTGAAGCTATTGATATTTCTTTTTGCTAAGTAATATCGGGTCATGTTCAATTTGAGTCTCCCTTATTGTAATTTTAAATTTAAGGCTGTTTCAGTCGTACCAGTGTTGAAAATTACAACTTAAATACTTAAATTCGTCATGAATTTAAACTGTTGTTCAGCCGAAGTCTATTAGAGAAGCACAATTTTTAGTATGCAGCTCACTGCCTTGCCCAGTTGAGGGCGCTCTTGTTTTGTTTTTCCTTTGAACTCAGTGTTACAATAGGAGACTTGCCCTTGTGCCCTACGTCCAAACTGCAAACAAATATAAGCAAAATGTTGGGGGAATAATTTTCAGTAGTGCTAGTCTATATCACTATATCACAATAGTATAATATTATCCAAAAAAAAAAACCAAGAACTTTTGCATTTGCTGTGTTTATGTGTGTTGACGTGTGCTCATACACTAACAGATGAGACCTATCGAGTGTTCCCTAAATGTGGGAAGGTGATGCCACTTTCCCATCCCTCCAAAGTAATAATTAGCTTACACGGATGCCTCAGAAACATGTAAAACATCAAACTTTACAGGCGACAAACACCTTTTTTTGTATTTAAGAGGAAAAAAAAACAAACAAAAAAAAAAACAAATGAAAGGTTGTACAAATGTGTTCCAAGTTATTTTTGTAAGCCCAAAGTTTTACAGTGTTTTTTAAAAGGGTAAGAATGTATATTGTTGGATATTAAAGCAGGTGTGGATGAGAAGCTTGTCAGAGCCTGGATTTGAGGGTAGAATCGGTGTTTTACCAGAAAGTGTCATTTTGGCTGTCGAAGGCGACTCCCAGACGAGCCTCTTGATACTCGAGGCCGTCTCACTGCAAAAACTAATCTCCTCAATGCCGACCTAACAAATGCTGACCTACCATTTGAGAATATATATTTATAGTGAGATTTTTTTTAAATAGGTTTCCTTGTGGAATGTTTAGTTGAGACGATTTTAGGATGTTCTTTCTCACATGGCTAGTTGTCCAGGAGTCTGGCTTTTAGTTTGTTTGTTTGTTGCTTTTTTATTTTTATTTTTTTATTTGTAAATTTCGTTTACTTTTTTTTTTTTCTACAGCCACCAATCCGTGCAATGCTAAAACATGACAGTGATGTTCTTGTTGACCCAGCTCGTTTCCTCCAGACCAGAAGAGAAATGGCTCAGAATTTGTTTTTATTTTATTTTTTTGGGTTGTTTTTTTTTTGCGACACAACTGACTCGATATATTTTTATATATTGTACAATACTGTCATTTCTGTGGCTACAGAATATTCATCATCGGTGATATTAACATGAAATACTTCGAGCTGCATGGGACTGGAACTGTTGCATGTAAATGGCAATCCATTTTACCAAATTTGTGCATTATTTTAACTTGATTTCAGTTGTCCTGGTATTTTGATCTGTTTTATTTTTTATCATTTTAATGTTACGGTTTTTTTGTTTGTTTGTTTTTTTTTAGAGGGGAGAGCCCTAAGGCTGTGTGACAGTGCAATCTGGATAGAAAGAACATCAGATTTTATGTTAGGTTATTATTATTATTATTATAATTATTAATTTGTTTTGCACCGTTTGAATAAATTCTCATTGTATTTCAAGAATGCTGTGTTTCCTCTCTGTTCATTATCTATTTATTTATTTATGGATTAATTTCATAAATATATAATTGAAGGTCTTCTTAAGTAAACATATAACAATAATAATAATAAAAAGGTGGTTTTACACACTTTATATTTTTATCCATATCCATTAAGTATAAAGACTAGCTGCTAAACATTTAGTTTACATTTCCTAAAACCCCCAAAACTAAATTTGTATACGGTTTTATTTAGAGTGATAAATACATTTAACAGATCTTAAGCTTAGCCTGATAATATAAAGTTAATACTTATGTTATCTCTGTCATTCTGTATTACCCTAACCTTGTTGCATTATACATTGTTGAATAACTTCAGCTCAGATGATGCAAGGTCCTGTGTCTGGGACTGTTTTATGTATTAGAGAAATCGGAGACCCTTATGTAATATTGAACAGTTTCCCATGTGGTCAAAAATCCAGACCTCTCTCTATTATAGTTCACAAAGACACCGTCTCCCCACCTGTTCAGCAGGACAGACGGCCGCTCAGGATTATTCAGACTTTCCCTCGTCTAGCTGGAAAGGAATTTCTTCTGAATTGGCATCCTGTGAAAAAAAAAAAAAAAAGAGCTATTAGTGGTTTCTTTCCGCGAGTTTGGATGAAGAGAGAAGAGGAGCTAGTCTCCACACAGACCTGCTAAAGGATCACATAAAAGGTACTGCTGAACCAAAAAGGGGTTATAGAGGGTGAAATAACCATATTATTTTATTTTTAGGAGGAGTTTTGAATGCTGGAAACAATAGAAGGTCCTGAGTTTAGCTACTACCCTCCTAAAACAAGCTGCCTGGATACAAAACCAGAGCATCCAACATGAAAAAGGAAAATTGATTTATTTTATTCAACGTGTGCATAATGACAACTGTTTCCATGGATGTCGTTCACAAGGCCAAACAAGTCGTGCAGGAAACCACCATTGGAGATCACTTTTAAACAGATATTTCATGTGTATCAACTGAGTACACTGTTATATGAAACAGTCATTTTCTATCAAAACAACGACCAGATGAACAAGCTTAAAATAATTATACAGTTTAATAAAATAACACAATGACCAGGAAGAAGTAGTATACATATTCTTTACTAGTAAAACGACCAATGACAGTGATGTAAAAAATATTTAATTACAAGTAAAAGTTATGCATAAAAAATACTATCTAAGTAAAAGTACTTTAAGTACTGCAGTAACAATAGTGACTGATATATTATTATATATGACATCATTATATTATTAATAGTGAAGCATCAGTGTTAGAGCAGCATGTTACTGTTGTAGCTGCTGCAGGTGGAGCTAGTTTCAACTACTTTATATACAGTTAGTTTAGTCCAGTGGTTCCCAACCTAGGGGTCGGGACCCTTAAAGGGTCACCAGATAAATCTGAGGGGTCGTGAAATAATTCAGTTTTTAGGACTTTATCTCTAATCTTTGATTTCCGGTGAAATATTGGATAATTTGAAGATTTATTGAAAGAGGGCGAAAAAACTAAAAATAAATAATTTGACATCTGAAATGATTACACACTGCTTTTTATTTTACTGCTTAATACGTCAAAAGCCAAACATAAAATAATAATAATTTACCAATTTTATATTTTAAAAACTGCTTATATTGAGTCACATCTTCATCTGAAAAGTAACTAAAGTAAATAAACATAGTGGAGTAGAAAGTACAATATGTCCCTGTGAAATGTAGTAGAGTGGAAGTATAAAGTTCATTTCTACTATCAGTGCGTTGAGCTGAGATTTGCTGTTAGTTTTAGGTGTACTGGCCCTTTAAGGAGCTCCACCGCTGCACATCGCTGTGTTTTTTTCCTCCAGTCGTGTTTCACTATGGCGAAGGAATAAACAAATAGAAAGCAACGAGTAGTAAAGCAACGGTAACGGAGCTCACGCCTCTCCGCCGGTGACTAACAGTATTAATACTGCTGCTAGCTTTCAGCACAGTGATTTAATCGGTGTTTCCGTGGCTGTCAGTACGAATAGCGATGAAAAGAGCGAAAATAGTTTGCTTGTTCACACTGAACACCTCTGTTGTAGCAGCCGGTGATACAGGCTAACCGTTACCGGACCCCGGAACCTTCTTAACGGTTCTTCTTCTCGGGATTTAAAAAAAGAGGAGAACACTAACAACGCGACCGTTACCGTATTATAACATACATATTTAATATATGTATATAGGTTTTATTTCGCTTCGTTTTTTCTTCTGTTTATTCAACTCGAGTTTTAAAAAAAAATAAAAATGCTGACTGGATCTAAAACCACGTTCAAAGTCAGACAAATGCACCCAGATATCAAGGTAAGGTCATAACGATAATATTAAGTTAGATTAGCTAACCGACGCTAACTAGTTAGCACTGTTAAAACCACGTTAAGCCATTAACTTAAGTTAGAAATGACAAATTAACACGTATTAGTGCTCATTTCATCTTTTGATACACATTTTATTTTGTCTTTTTTTTTGTTTTTGGTTATGAAACAGCAGCTAATGTTAAGCTAGTTTTCCTTTATTTTATTTTTTTGTTTAAATAAAACCCGTACATATGTCTGTTCTGGGACTTTATTGACTATATTTAGACCAGTTGAGTGATTCAGGTTAAAGTTTGTCACAACACATCGTTACTGTTTTGTCTGTGGTTTAATGTCATTTAATCATGTGATTAAAATCAAAAGGGGCCAGGAAGTAATGCTATGATGCAGGAAACACCCATTCATCATCACACTGAGCTATAAATGACATCCATGAGACCATGTTTACTGTGTCTCCTGTTATTTCTGGATATTTCATGGCAACCATCACCTCCAGTTGGGGCCAGTTTCAACTGTTTATATGCCAAAAGCTTCACAAAAGGTCACATGATGCTTTGAAAAGCTGAAGGTGTTTCAAATGATCAGCGAGTTGTTGTTTTTTTAAGGAGCATCTGGGAGGATAAAGTATATGTGGCCTCATTAATTTGAGACGTGAACACACAGTATGAACGTGTTCGGAGTAGCCCTGCTCCTTTGGGAGCGCCGTCTTTATGTTGTCTGGCTTTTTGTTTCTCCCCGGTTATTTTCAGCAGCCGCAGGGGGAAGCGGTAACAGATGCCCCCCTTTTTTTTTTACTCTGCCCTCAGGCGAGGCTCGCGTGTGAAGTGGGGGTGATGTGCAATGTACAACATCTGGCTGTTGCCATGGAGACAGCAGCTGAGAGGTGGAGTTTTGAATTTTTTATTACCTCAAAATGAGATGCGCCGCAATCCTCCATCCCCCGCCCCCCACCACCCTCCACCAGTGGGATCCACCAGTGTCCATGTATGAAAATGTGGCTGAGGCTAAGATATGATAATGTAGGGTGACAGGCTGGGAAGATTAGATGCAAAGGCCACCCACACACGCGTGTGGGTTTCCTCTTCATGGAGGAAAACTGGATCTAATCACTGGACCAGATGGCGTTGCAGTTTGCATGTACTGGTGAATCTTCTCTTCTGTTATCAGTGTTGTACTTAAATCATTTTGGGTGATATAAACTACGCACCTGAGTGGTATGAAGAAAACAGCAGCAGTACATACGTGTTACTAGTCGACGTATTTACCACTTATTTGCTTGATTAATCGTTTAGGCTGTGAAATGTTCTCACAGGCTACGGTGATGTCTTCAATTTGTCGTCTGACATGCAGTGTAAACCCATAAAATATTCAATTTAGTGTCATATGACGCATGACAAGTAAAACGGCAAATCATCCCATTTGAGAAGCTGTCCACCAGAACATGTTTGGCATTTTTCTTGAACAATGAATAAAATAGTTGTGGATATGTCAGTTGCTCTAAATGCTACATAAGGATGCTCAGGCTTGCTTCTTGTCAAGATGGCCATGGAGGGCATATTCTGGTTTATTTTGGCTGCGTATATCCCCTTGTGTTCACTCTATCTGTGTCTCCCAGCCAGCTTTGAAGCACTCAGCATGAAAGGCACACAGCACAAAGCTCCACAGAAGCAAAAATGCCAGAGGAGGGATCATCTGAGCTCTATTCAGGGTAGCTGAAGATCCAAGCCTGATAGGAGTAGGCCAAAGCAGCACAGACGCCCACACCCGTTCCCATAGGACACAGACGTCACATTCACTGCCAGCCCCTGAGTTCTTAAAGCTTTCACTGCTTAAACAAGCACAACAATGGGCTTCTTCGTAATGCCAGCAGATTTATAGTCCCATCAGAGGGTGTATCGATCTGGCACTAGGTGATAATTAACCAGCGGCTCTATTCACTAGTGAAAAGGCTTGGTCTCAAGAGCCTGGGTCATTTGTCTGTTTTGAGTAGCTCTGTATAATCTCACTTCTGAGGTCTAAGTCAGAGTAATAATACTCAATATTCAGCATTAGATTTTCACTTAAGCCATTTATCTTGTGCTGTGCTGTTAGTGAGGCCTTCAGAGACCTGGAGGAGTAAAGGCTGCTGTCGTCTGCGTCAGATATGTTAACTTTATAGTCTAAAAATGATCTGCCTAACCGTGATGCAACATTACTTCCCTTTTCCTAGAAAATAATGCAGAATGAAAGAAAAGAAAGAAAAAGAAAAAGAAACTCTTAATTACCATCCTCATATAAAAATGATGTTTTATTAGGCTTCAGATGACCTTTGATTTCATGGTGTGTCATAAACTGCAACAAGCAACTGGCTTTACCCTCTGTCACCACTGTATTTATACTATAGCCACTAATTATCCGTGTGTTTTGCGTCTTGAAATGTAGACTGATGGCATTATAATGAATATTCCCATGTTGTCAAGTGTTCATGATGGAAGGTTTCGCAATGTTAAGTAAATGATGTGAGGTGTTTTGGTTGTACTGTAGCATGTTTTTACAGCTTCTGAAGGAAAGACGAGGAAATAAAGCAAAGGCTATCCAAGGAAAAAAAAGAGAAATAAAGAGAAACACTTCAAAGTGTAAAACTACCTCACATCCTCATTTCCCTTCTAAGCCAGTTCACAATGTCGTATGACTGTCGCCTCTTTCATGTGAGCGACTGGGAGGCACAATACAAATAAACTGGACTGTTCAGTGTCTAAAAAGCTAATGTATATTTTAGAAGTCAAAAGCAGAGCATTTCTCAGTAAGAGTAGCTTTTGAAACAGATGCAGAAGTCACTAATTCAGTTTTGTTCGGAGCTGAAAATCAAATGCTTGAGAATAAAAAATGTTGATTTTTATTCAAAAAGTTGTTGTTAGTGAAGCAACTGCGGTCATCTAATTGCATTGTTAATATAGAAGATTAATGTTTCTTCAGTGTCTCTCTTGGTTTGTTGTTTGGGGAAAAAGAAGTAATGTTCCAGACCCAGGAACAAGCACACTTACTGCAGTAGTCTGGCCACAGTAGCAAAGGGAAGCCATGAGCAATGGAAACTGCAATAAGCCTTGGCCCCTGTCCCTGAGGATGAAGGGAGGGAGGCAGAGAGGCGGCTCGGGGGGAGAAAAAGGCAATGAAAGTGATACAGCGGGGTCGCCGAAGCCACACAATGAAAATAAGTGAAATGTCAGCAAAAACTAGACTTATGCTTAGACCGTTTTGACCTTATCTGCGTTCACCAGTTCTACTTTACTCTGTGTGTTAGAGTGTTATCTAGTGATTTCACTTTACACTTTGTCAGCCTTGATAACCTTCAGAGTACAGATCTACAGCTCAAGGAACAGCAAAAACATCTGAATAACCTCTGATGTTTCTAAAAGAGTGTGAGGAATTCAGCTGTGGCTTTTCTGTGGGTGTTGATGGAGAGACAGAGCAAAAGCAAAAAGACATTTTAAACCCAGATGTAAAAAAAAAAAAGATAAAACATGAACAATGCTCCGGCAAGCTCAAACTCAGTCTTGTAAAATGTCCTGACTTATAATTAAAAGACTTGTTTTCTTCTGCGGTTTTTGCCAACACATAGTTTCTGGTCTTTAAAGTTGTTGGAACTATAATTATATTTCAAATGTTTTGGAATAAATATAATCCAGAGATACACATGACATTTTTTAGGGCGCATATTATTTGGATTAAATCTTTTCATAGTTAGGTTTAACTAGCCCTGGTGTAGATGATTAGCAAAAAAGATGATTTACAACAAGAGTAAACTACAAATAAGAATAAACTACAAGTCAACTAATGAGTTAATTTTTAAGGAAAAATGTCCAAATTCTCCGATTCCTCCTTCTCAGATGGGAATATTTCTTTCGTCCTCTGTGATCATCAGTTGAGTATCTTCGATTTGGGACAAAACAACACATTTTATCACAATTTTCACACAAAAAAAAAGCTAGCATCAGCAGTCTTTAATTTTAAGAGTTTCTTTTTTTTTTCACGCAGCCACATGTACTCACATCCAAAGAAAATAACCGTCTATGAACGTGTGATTTTACTACCTTTTCAAGGAGCAAAGGTTCCTCTTTGTTAAACGTTCCCTGTTGGAGGCTCAGAGTCTCAGGTTTTCATGAGCGGGGCTGCTAACACACAATTCACCACCACTGCAAAATTTGTTAGCATAACACTGAGAGACTGGGAGCATTCATTATTACTGCTCACATATCCTGGCTGACTTTAAGAAATACTGCCGTTTTGTGATAACGCCGGTGCCTTAAATGAAACAGTGATTAATGGTTTCTTTGTTGGGAGAGTATTTTGAAACCCTACAACATAATTAGTTTTCCTGGATGTCAACTCAGGGCCTTTTCTCTATTTCTGTACTACTCTAAAGCTTATTGGCCACCTGTGTAATCATATCCTCTCACATCACAGGCCTCGGCTTATTATGGGATTCCTAGCCGATAAATGTAAATGTCCTTCACAGGAGGGGTTGAGGAGGGGGTCGGTAGCAAAGTTAAGTGGATCCATATGTGCTAGCGGTTTGATTATAGTAGCCCCGTGTTGCTCTGTGGGTCCAGATACCACTTGTTGAACAGAGTACACAAGATCTCATGACTATCATATAGAAAGGCAGGAACGAAGAGTAAACATGGAAACTTAGGGTCATGGAGCATTGTGTGGTGGCTTTGTTCCTTTAGTCCACTGAGACGAGCAAGACTTTGATGAGAGAAGCAGGCATAGCCATGATTTAAAAAAATAAAATCAAGAGCAAAAGATAACTCTGTTTGTTTGCTCGCCGCGTCGTCTACTTCTCGGGTAAACAACGCGACGAGTCTGTGGCGTGGGTTAAAAATAGAACAGCAATCTCCTTTCCAAAAAATGAACACTGCCTTCATAATCTTTTTCACGTTTCTCGTGAGATGCGTTCAAACCAAACGTTTACGTTCTGAAACGCTGCGTGTGAATAAGGACGGTGTTAACGTCAGCTCCGCTATGCTTCACAGGAGAGGATGCTGAGTCAGAGCGGGACGAACGCGAGGAGTCGAGATGTGTTCGGACTACGCTGCCTGCCAGGTGAGACTGTGCCTTTTACCAGGTAATGTTCGATAATGTTTGAGGTCATCTGTTTTTAAAAGGTTTTTAAATACAGCAGGATGTTGGTGGTGGCACACGCTTTGACCCGACGGCTGCTACTGCTGTAGTAACAACCGGCAGAAAACTGCTGCTGCATCTGGTTTGAAGTTTCCATATTGCAGTCACACCTGGAGCAGGAATGTCACAGCAGGTGATTTTCTTTGAGATGATGAAACATCTGCTGTTGAAAAGCGTGGACGTGGACACACCGTGACTTTTCCCAGTTTCACCTTCACCTTATGATTCGTCTTTCCTTGTGATGAAGCTGTAATGTTTTTATTTCTCAGGAATGTTTAGTATTGACATAGGAGCGTGTGGGCTTACACTGACCTTTCACACACGCACACATATTCATACAGAAACTACATGCGTTGCACACACAGCACAAACGCACATCACACACACTTCCTTCCTTATTCCGTTCACTTACCCGTCCTGATTTGTTTCCCACCAGTTTGTTTTGATCAAATACTTTCCAGACTCTGACTGCTGCTTGTTGACAGAAACAAACAGGGATCCTATTCTTAGCTGTTAACGTTTCACTGTGAAATGTCGTCTGTCTCCACTTCTACGTCTTATCCCTGCCAGCTTCTCACTCCTTCTTACTGCTCTTTTATGTATCTTCTCCTTCACTTTCTTTCTATTTCCGTCTTCTCTCCATCTTCATTCCAGCCGGATTAGAAACACAGCTGTCCGTGTGTGAGAGCGACATACTTTTTCAGAACTGTTACTCTGTTTTTTCCATCGAGGTCTATATTAGCTACTCTGTAAGATGAAATTACTCACTTTTATTCACTTTCTGCTGTAAATTTGTCATTTACAGTTAATTTATTTTGGGCGTTTTTGTATTTTTGAACAGATTTCAGGCAGGGAAATCTATCTTTTGGCTGTGTGTACACTCTGCAGAGTAAGTGTTGAGACAATTTGTGAGAACAAGTTCACTTTCGGACACAAAGGAGTCGCGAGTCGGTGTTAGCGAGTGAAAGGGCTCATGTTGCACCTGTGGACTGTCTCCCTCTCTGTTTCTCCCTTTCTCTTGCGCAAACACACACACATGCACACTCTTCAAAAGGATGGGTCAAACAAAAAAAGACGTATTCGTTGTCCAACAGTTTCAGTAACAACACAGCTATGCTGTTGTTGCACGGTAGGGTTATGTCGCTGCTAACTTGTGTTAAAAAAAACTAGACAAGTTGAGAACTACCGTGTGGAGGACAGAATCCAAAATAGGTTTGCAGAAGTTGTCCCGTTCTCCCAGTAGTTAACGGGCAGTGTTCTCATGTGACACCGGGACACAGGACCACAGAAACCGAGCCGGTCTGCGGGAGGGCGAACGGGTCAGGACGACTCAAACAGCCATAGGTAGATCATGTACCTTTTCAATGCTGCGAGTGGGGGAGGGGGTTTACTGTCCACGCAGACAATGCCAAGAGGCCAGGACCCCCTTCAGAGCAACTTCACAATCCCCTTTCTCCCGCAGTCTTATGTTACCGTAGGATTTAAAGCCTGTCAATCAGCTTTAAACCTTGTTGATTGATGGACAAGAGACCAGGGCCTCCATATAGTTTCCATTTTGTTATTGAAAGAGTGATACCTGTTATTTTTGGAGATATCGTGAAGGGTAAAGTTCAACATAACCTACTCCTGACAGAAACCTGCACGCATCCCGGCTGAAAATAAGGAACAAATGTGGTTAAAAACAAAACAAAACAAAAAAAAAAACTGGGGCTGAGAGCATGTGGTTTACATTTTCTTCAGCTGTATTTTCTCAGGCTGATTCTCCAGGTCACGCTTGCCTCATAATGACCACAACATCAACAGAATCAGATGAAACATTAAAGGGGAGATTCAAAATTAAACGTAATGTTTAATTCTGACTCTTTGATATTCAGGTCCTGCATTGCTGCTGCATGTGAGACCTTTCCTCTTTAAATACAGATAAGAAATGCCAGTAAATGCTGTGTTTCAGTGTTATTTGGCCTTGAGTCACGTAGTCTTTTGTTATGTTCGCCAACCCAATGTTTTATTTAAGACAGAGGCTGATTTTAATTTATTCTTATATTAATGCAATGGGCTAAAATAACGTGGCTTTAATCAAAGTACAATAATGCTGTGTTAGTCATCTGGAGACAATAAATAGTTTTATTTGATTAAAGGACGACCGCCTTGTAAACACTTTCTCATGTCCAGCTGATTCATGATGAGCTGAACAACCTGTTAGCACAAATGTTTCAAGTCTCATTAGAGTGTGAAGAGGACCAAGACCTCCTCTGTTCCCCCGTCTTCCTCTTCCTTTCCCGTTTCAGCTCTAAAATTTCCAGGCTGCAGGAATGTTTTAGGCTCTGTCACACCCTGAGGAGACATTAAAACGATGCACGCAAAGCCACAGATTGTCCCTTTATGAAAGACAAGCCCTCAACAAGGGTTCACTTTGTGCTCACTGTGCTAAGCATCTTAAATCTCTGTAGCTAGTTCATGCGTGGTCGGGTTAAATTGATAAGTCCAGCCTAGGGTTTTCATGCGCGGTTTTGGAGACTGAAGGGCGTAAGTATAATCATAGAGCACGCCCAAAGACCAAAACTCTTCTTATACGATCAGCAAATGATGGTGTTGGAAGTAAAGGGTCCTCTAGCTCTTTTTCTCACAGCATAAACAAGTTTTATCTGTTTGTGCAAAACATTCATTAAGCTCAGAGGAAAGAGTAGCGTTCTGCAGAGACTGAGCTTAACCCAGCATCTCTACTGTCATTATACTGTTTCCTGTGTGAGGTCTGTGCTCCTTCTTTCCACATGTGCACTGAAGGAATTTTATGTTCCAGTTTCGAGGAACGAGCAGTATTTCTGTCCTTTTCAGGGTCATTTGAGAGCCATGTGTCTTGCCAAACACTTCTCTTGTCGCGGACAAAAAGGCCATTTTCTCTTCTCTATCCCAGCCTCCGTCGCCATGGAGACCCACAGTCGAGCTGGCAGAGGCCTGGAGGAGACTGTTATAAATGTGCTGTCTCACTGCCGTGTGTGCTTTGGTGAAATTGTTTTCTTTGCAAATGTTTATGCTCGTCTCCGTTTTGTTTGTGTGAAGAGAATATGTGGAGTGAAAAAGTTTGTTTTTGGAAGCACTCGTCCTGGAATTTCACACGACTCGATGATAAAGATTTATTACTCTCAAGAGCATCAGTACTAATAAAAGTCCTGCACACTGCAGATGACAGAGACTCTTGAGAGTATATTTCCAAATCTAGATGTACAATTTTAAGATCATTTCAAGTAGTCTATACAGTGGACAGTGCTCTCCTTCACTGAGACATCAATTCTTCCTACTAGGGCTGGGCAATATATCAATATTATATCAATATTGTCATATGAGGCTAAATATGGTCTTAGAGTTTTGGATACAAGTGTTTTTCCCTGTTTGTTTCAAATGCTGCATTGCAGTAAAGTGACTGTTCAAGCTGTTCTGTTACCCACTCAGACATTATATCCATATTACTGATGATTATTTATCAAAAATCTCTTTGTGTAAATATATTGTGTAAATTAGCCAGTGTTTACCAGCAAACCGAATGGGTGTACTGTGATTTAGAAGTAATACATTTACTGTCATCCATGAGACGGTGTCTTTGTTGTTCTTCCTGCTCCTCTACTTTGTCCTGAGGACTTAACAATAAGTGACAGTTGAGGACGTACCTTCCTGTGTAAGGGTGTATATTACACTCACTCCCAGTAGCCTGTTGTTTGTCTGTCTCTGCACGTCCTGTTGTGTATCCTCACCGGAAGAAGCCCCCCCCCCCCCCCCCCTTCATGCACACAACCACCTGATTTTACAGATTAGCAACTGTCACAATTAGACAAAAGTAAAACCAATTGACATTTGGTAAATTCCAGTAACCTCTGTACTAAAGCTCCGTTTCCCCTTCTAGGCGAGTGTGTGCTTCAGAGAGCTGTTATGGTGAGGAAGAAGTTGACAGCAAGGGAAGGAAGAGGTTGGCTGTCTGGGACCCTCTTCTGCACACACTTCAGAGTGGCCTTTGTGCCCCAGGATAGCCCCAAACCTGACGTGAGTCCCTCAGAGCAGTTGTACTGATTAAAATATATCATGTTCTGTGACCTTTTTAAAGGATGAAATTGTAAAATGTTTGATATAAATTTAATTTATCATATATTTGTTTTGTTTTTTTTATGTTGCAGGACAATGCAGACCCAGTTCTTTTAGGAGATCATGATGTAGCTTTGGCGTCTATAGAGAAGGTTGTGGTTGGTAAGTAAAACCTAAAGCATATTTTAATTCATACTATGAGTTTATTGACTAGTATTACTGTTAGATGACACTGCATGTTTGGGTCCAGTCACGACTAGTAAGCATTTTTAATTTCTTTTTTATTAATATTTCCACTACATATAATTGATTTGTTTTGGCCCGTGACTCGTTTGTCTTTCCTCACCTGTGTTTGCAGTCGGCCCAAACAGAACCAAGCTGGTGACTCCAAACTCCTCGCTGAAGTTCACACCAGAGGAGTTGGTGCTTTACTGCAGGGACCTGCGAGTCATTTGCTTCCTGTTTGACCGCCTCACTCCTGACACACAGGTCATAGAGGTGTGTGTGTGTCCATGTTCTTTATAAAGTCTGTATATAAACGTACACTGTTTTATAACAAATGTCCAACTTCTACTGCTAGAGATTTGTGTGGTAGGATCTTTGGGATTAAAGAAATGCTGTCCGTCATTTCAGAGCTGATCTGTTGCCGCAGACCAGTGATCTGACTCTGCCTCAGTGTTGAAAGCTGATGACCATGTTGATGCTCACTGTGGTTTCCCTCCTCAGATGACCTACACCATCGCCAAGACATACCAGCCTCTCAAACCAGGATCAGTTTTGTCTTTCCAGAACGCCGCCCTCGGGAGTGTAGGTGAGTCGCTCAACAAAGCACTGATACATATAGATATATATCTTAACATATAAGGCCTTATTTGTGTGTCAGTGTGGATGTTAGTGAAAATGATTGAGACACTGTTGTCTAAAGTATCGTTTTTTTCCCCCCTGTGCATACGTCACTGTAATGAATCTTCAAAGATTCAGTAAATGAGAAGAACAAGCCTCATTAATCTGAATTGTATGAATGTTAGCCATCTGCTCCACTTGCTCCGTACAGCCTTACAGATCCTTGTGTGCCTTCATCGAGTCTGTTCTCACTTGGGTTGTGCACGCAGTCCAGCACCAGAGACAGAATGTACCCACAAACCGATCACTGTTTGTCATTTCCCCCCCACGACTTGAATGCTGTTTCATCAATTTTTCTTCCTGCTGTACAATCAATACTTAATGTGAAAGCTTTTAAAACTGGGGAAACTATTAAACAGGAAACCTCATGGTTTCTGAAGAGACCATAATCACATACAAAGCTCAAATCCCCCTGGTTGCCAATATTTCAGACATTCCTCTCTGTGATGACAGAATGAAAATGCTGCATTTGAAACCATGTCCAGATGTGTGGAAATCTCTGTGGTTTGAAAAATAAGGCCCAGTAAAGGTTTCAAGGGCTGATCCTGACAGAAAATTAAAAGCTTGGTTAGTGAAAGATTAATCTCCCATAATTAAATATAGTATGCTGTCAGGGAATAGGAATCTAACTCTTGTTTTTTTTTTAAAGAAACTCTCAAGTTTCAAGAAATAGGACACACTGCTTACTGCTCGCTTATGAAACAACAAACTCTCAGCTGTTCTAAACAAGCTGGACCATATAGAGCAATATGAGCCTGTCTGTACAATACGTTATGCTATGTTAAAGCTACGCTAGGCTGGATAAATAATGCAAGAAGTCTGTAGCCGACCTACAGCTCAACCCTGGCGGAGGTCGAGTGTGTGCGATGTGTGGTCTGATCATGACACTGTAACCATTCAAAAGATTAAATAGACACTGAAAGTGAATTGGCATGATTTTACCATTTTGATCTCTCTCTAAATTTAGTTCAGTTCATTATAAAAAAGAGAAAAAAAAATCTAATTTAAAAAGTCTCCTTAAGTGTCATGAGCATCAAAACAGTATTCATACTCAGATATTTTATGCATCTTTAAAACTAACTTGAGTTGATGTGTTCGAATCACTTTCCTCCTCCAGAAATGAAACAGTTTCTAAGCAACCGTCGCAGAGATGCTCACATGAACTGGTTTGAGTCTGTCTCAGACTGGGAGCAAGAGCTGGAGAGGTGTGGAGCCACCGGCTGGAGAGTCAGCTCAGTTAACGACCGCTTCGAGATGTCCACCAGGTACATTCACACCCGGGCTAACCACATATGCAACAGTGTAAACACACACACACACATCGCTTTAAGTCTATGCTATATTAAAAAGATTTCCACTGCTTTACCTTGCCGTCAGACACCCCCTTCGGCACTACATTTTCACTACTGCAGTACTTCTGTATTCCTACACATGCTGCGTACAGTCAGTACACTATGTTTCAACCTGCAATAAAAGCATCTGTTTTCTGTTAGCCTGCCCAGGTTCATCGTGGTTCCTCAGAAGGTTTTAGACACTGAGATGAAGAAAAGCTTCGCCCACTTCAACGAAGGACGCATACCAGTGAGCGCAACTTAGTATTCAGACACATTTTAATTTATGTGACGTACTATACCACAAAGTATCCCTGTGAAGAAATAGTCCGTTAAAAACTGTGAAACTTTGTTTTGTTTGTTTTTGCTCCAGCGCTGGTGTTGGCGACACCCTAGAGGCAGTGATCTACTGCGAATGGCCAGCTTCCAGAACAACATCTACCATGAGAAAGACGACATCAGGTGTGTGTATTTTATGTGTGTGTGATGTGTGTATTTGTATGTGTGCCTGTCAGTGTGAGCATTTGAATGTGTTTTAAGATATTTTTAGTTTAGGAAGTAAGAATAAGTGGTGCTTCTATCACAGACCAGCCACGTTGTCTGTGGTTACATTTTTCTTTTATTTAGGCTACCAGAGAACAGAGCTGCCTATTCCTTCCTTATCTGATAGTGTGACTGTTGTGTAGCACAGAGTTGATTCAACTGAGTCACCTTTTGTAGTACATTCAATGGTTAATGATTCTGTACAGAGGATGCAGTGATGTGTTTTAATAGTGTCTGAAAACCGGAAACCTAACATCTAAAATAGCATTTAGAAAAACAGCAGCTGGCCACAGACTAAATAAAGCAGGAGTCCACAGAAGCTTGAGGCTGCAGTTTGTAAACCAGACAAATACAATATTAAATCAGAAGAAGAGACACAAGTTTTTCTAATGAGGTTTTACTCTTCTTTTTTGATATTTAAAGAGCTACATGAATGCAGATTTAATTAAGTTTTTTTTTATAAAATTGGTCACAAACCATGAGCATTTTACAGCATTGCTTTTTTTATGTCCACTGCACCACACTTGATTGAAAAGTAATACAGGCTTGTTGTGTGTGTGTGTGTGTGTGTGTGTGTGTGTGTGTGTGTGTGTGTGTGTGTGTGTGTGTGTGTGTGTGTGTGTGTGTGTGTGTGTGTGTGTGTGTGTGTGTGTGTGTGTGTGTGTGTGTGTGTGTGTGTGTGTGTGTGTGTGTGTGTGTGTGTGTGTGTGTGTGTGTTCTGTAGAAATCTGGAGCTGATCCTGTTTGGCTGCCAGTCCTCTCTGTGTGTGGTGGTGGAGCTGGGTGAAGATCTGCCCTCACCTGCCGACATCCAGCTGGCTCACAGCCGCCTACGAGCCCTCTGCCTGGGAGGTGGGGATAAGACGCATAAGACACACACACACACACTTTCTTTTTTGTCACTCTTGGTGTATATATTTCAAAATATATATATACATTAGTGTGTTGCAGAGTTATTTAGTTGAGTCTTCTCCCTCATATAGTGGCAGGTTAAAAACAGGCTTTGTGAGACGGTCTTTATTGTTGTTTTTGTCACGTAGGCACACACAGCACATTCCATAGTTGAGTAAGAACAGAGATGACAAAATCCACGGCCGTCTACGTCTGCTGGCCCTGGAACTGAAACGCTGACCCATATCACAGACACACACACACACACACTCTCACTCTCTTCTGCACACAAACAATGTTTAAAGGTCACCGATTATCACGCTTCACACATTTGTCAGCTCAGTGTTTTGTCTTTTGTGGACGAGTACTTCACGGCTCAGAGGATTGTCCTGTAACAACAGCCACTCAGATGTATTTGGTCAGCTTTCACGCAGCCGGCTTTGAGTCTTCACAACAGCTCGATGGAAAATGAAAATAGACATTACAGATTGTATTAAAGGCTAATCCTGCTGAGATTATGTGGATTTTATATGTAATGTTTGAATATGTTAAGTTCAGGAGGTGGCTTTTCTTATTAAATAAACATGAATAAGGAGACTGTCTTTGATGTTTGATGTACTGACACCTTTGTAGTAATAATATCTGAACATGAGCTATTTCCTTTTGACTTGTAGATATCTCCACATCTGTGACAGTGCCTGATGATAAATGGTTATCTACCTTGGAAGCCACCCACTGGATGGACTACATCAGGTAACCAGTCCTGTGATCCATATCATCCATAATAACAAAAAGAAAAACAGCAGGTTCTTCCTACTCCTGGCTTTTCAGTGTTAAATTTGGGGGGAGTTGATTTTTATGCTTTACTGACGGATAGTAGAGAGATGACAGGAAATGAGGAAGAGAGAGATGCAACAAAACCTTCCTCTCTGTCTGCAGGTCAAGTCTGAAGAAAGCTTCAGAGGTAGCCTGCCTGCTTCACGGTGGTCACCTGACTGTGGCGCTGCAAGGTGAGTCACGTGATCCCAGACACCGGCTCATGTTGTTCAGTCCATTCAATTATTCACAGCGCCTCCCTCTCATTAATGCCACATTAGGGCTTGCCCTGAACGAGCTATATACCAGGGACAAGCACACTCCACTGAGCCTACATGCACACTGTCAATAGGCCTTTATACAACATGCTTTTAAGGACACGGTTATACCTGCTGCAATTGTTGCTCCGTTTGAGAGATGGACTCTGTATTATAAATATGTCTACCTCATGTTAATGATCCTCACATGAGAATAAATATTATTATTATTGTTAGTGAAGAACTTGCCACAAGAGTTTTGCATGTAATATAGATGTCAAGTTTTAACTGTTGTTCTAAACTTCAGTATTTGTTTGAACTTTTAGTTGAGGCAAATTTGTGATTTTGGCCTATACAAAAACAAAATGACTTCACAGTTGAGATGTTGAAACATACGGGTCAGTTACTGCTACAGGTAGATGAGCAGGAGATACTCAAAAGCCTTCAGCCTAGTATTGCTGTGTTGAGGTTTTCCTTAAAGAACAAGAGGATCACCTCTATGCAAAGAGATAGACGGTTGTTTGTTGTTTGTTGTGGAGCAGAGGTGTCAACTGATCACCTGGCAGTGAGTTGTATCAGGTGGCTCTGGGAATGCTGCTAGACGGAGCAGGTAAAACCCAAACATGCAGCGTTTGACTGGGGCTCATGTCCACAAGGTCGTCAGCTTTCACCCGCAGAGGTTTTTGTAAACAGGTTGTGGTGTTGTTGTTCAGACCTCCTGACGTCGTCATTGATTAAGCTACCTAGAAATGGTCAACACAGGTCATATTTATAGATGTGATCAGGACAAAACAAGAAAAGAAAATGCCATTTCAGACAGTAGCCTGTTCTGGCTGCTTGTTGTGCCTTCATAAACACTGCGTCACTCAAACAAAGGCTGTTTTCCTGCTTTCTGCTGGTGTTTGCATTTTTCTGCCAGCAGCTGTAAGTAACTAACATACCGGCACTTCCATCGCCTGTTTAGCTGAGCGAATCGTATATCAGTCTCCTCGTTGCTCCAGATCTGCCGTTGGCTGGATCAGCAGTAAACATCCCACTGCAGAAATGACTCACAACACAAACCCAAAAACACTTTGTCTCCCTCTCTTTTCTCTTGTCTGCCTCTGGGTCTTTGTCTCCGTCTCCATCATCATTTTACATTCTGGCAGTGGCTTATTGTATTTAATTTCTCTCTCTTTCTTTATTGTAAGAGAAAAGATGAAAGCATTGATTGTCACTTAAATCAGTGCCTCAACCCCCCTTCAAATTCTAACATTATTAAAATGTTGTGACGTTGACAGAAGCGGAGGACCGGGACATGAGCTGCGTGGTGTCCAGCCTGGTGCAGGTGATGTGTGACCCTCACTGTCGGACGCAGCACGGTTTCCAGAGCCTGGTGCAGAAGGAGTGGGTGATGGCCGGCCACCGATTTTACAGCCGCATCAACTACCACCGTGACAACGACAAGGAGGAGGTGAGAAATCAAGCTTCACACTAAAGACTGTCACTGTCACCTCGTATTTCTAAGTGTCAAATGTTTTTACTCCGCCTTTCCTTTCACTGCGGTGCACGACAGTTCACCCTTTCTTTCCTTTGCTCCCTCCATCCATCCCTCCCTCCAGGCTCCAGTCTTCCTGCTCTTCCTGGACTGTGTTTGGCAGCTGTGGTCCCAGTATCCCTCTCGCTTCCAGCTGACAGATGACTTCCTGTTGGCCCTGCACGACAGTATCCACCTGCCACTCTTCTCCAGCTTCCTGGCCAACTGCCAGCGAGAGCGATGCAAACGCTCCCAGGTACCGGACACCTGAGAGGGGCTCTCTTCTGCTTTCCTGTGATATGTGTAGATTATAATGAACTTAAGTGTGCCATCTTTATAAAATAACACTGTATTCAAGCCATTAAGAGTGGTATTTTATTACATAATCGAGCCATTACAGTATCATTTGCTGACATATAGATTGAGGGGTATTTCTGGATGTATCTAACTTTGTGTCCTCCTTTGCCCAGAACCTTGGGCAGTCTTACACTCCAGTCAATGGCTGGAGGGATGTGCTTCATCCAGATTCTTCCTCAGACCCATCGGACCCTCCTCTGCCTCCAGTCTGGGACTGGGCGCTACAGTACAGCAACCAGAGACAAGCGCGTTTCACCCAACCTGTCCCCCCAACCCCTCCGCTCCAGCCTCTGCTAAATGGAAACCTCAACACCAACCCAGACGCACACAGAGTAAGTGTAAGACTCTTTTTATGTGATGCATCACACCCTCTAGTGGCCACTTCAGTAGTCAGTATGTTGTTACAGCAGAACAGCATCTGGGGTGTATGAGGAGTAGTTAGAGATTCTGTTGTCTGATTCAGACATAAAACACACATCTGACTGAAACTGACTGTGGGAACAGGTTGACAGTGACAGTGATTCTATCCTCCCTCATCCGTCCACCAGCTGACTGACACCATCCCTGGCTCAGTCTTCCTCCTCTCTCGAGGCACCTTCACCTGTCCTGCTAACCTGCTTCCCTGGCGCAGCAGCAGCTCGGGTGTTTACAGAAAGAGCCACCGGAGGGCGCCGTCCTCTGAGAACGTGCCCGGCCTGGAGCGGCTGCTGAAAGCTTGGGCTCTGACTGAGCTTCCCCAGGGACTCACTTCTAGCTCTGGACCTCAAGGACCACTTGACCCCTACGAGCCTTTACTGCCCTTACTCATGGGGCCCTGCATGGGCCTGTGGAGGGAGTGCTACCTCCGGGGGGCGCTCCATGCACAGGTACACAGGAACAGCTTCTTTACAGCTACATTAGTAGACACATTGATCTTAAAAGCACTCCAAGATCTCTTAAAGCCAAACAGCTTTTTTTTAATTGTAGGGCTTGTGTTATTTTATGTTTTCATGCTGTCTCCTGAAGAGACTAAACATACAATTAATTCATCCTGTTAACAAGCAGTGTGCAGCCCACAGCCCTGATGTAGCTTATTGTTATCAAACGTTCATTATTAACAACTCCACAACTGCGTTTAAGTAATTTCGTAACTGCGTAAGTAATTTCTTCCCACCTCATGTTGAGTTTATCTTTATATAAATACAGTAAATGTGATGCTAACCTTTAGGGTTCATCAGTCTACGGACTCATTCGACAGGCATCGGCTAGTTTAAACATTGAATATGAGTCTGAGTGCGAATGCGTCATCTAGTTCTCGAGTAGGCGTCGTCCTCCACAAATGTTTCCTTAAATTTGGCCCACAAAGCTTCCAGGAGGCTCCACGTATCCGCGGCCTCATCATGTCCTCTGTGTCACATCCTCTCACATCATGACCGCTCGCTCAATACATGACGTCGTCTCGTCGATGTGCAGATCAGTCAGAGCTGTTCATCAACAACTCCCTATATGGATGTGGGACATCCTTTTGTGATGTCAGTACAACAGTGTGTCTAGTAGCAGTGAAGGGGCGTGTGGGTGGGTGCTGTCATCTATTTTAAGAGATCAGGAGAGGAACAAGTAAAAACCAGAACTTCTGATGGAGCGATTACGGTACATTTCTGTGCTCTGTTCTTTTATGTCATTGAAGTTTTCCCCTACAATTTCACACACTGTTTAACTGACCATCCAGGCCAACAAATCCCTTTTCTTCCAGTTTTTTTTTCTTAGCAGCATTAACACAAGATTTACATTACATTACATTTTTTAGCTCACTGCTGTGTTTTGTGTTAATGTTGAAGTTAATGACCTCGCAAGAGAAACTGACCTGTGCTGCTTCCCATCCACAGGCGTTCTCACACCCCATCTCCGCCAACCACCCCCACCCTGTGGAGCGACTAGCCCGGGAGGTGCAGCAGCTCAAAGACAAGCTGGCACAAGCGTCCACCAGCACGGATCCTCACCCGCCCACCAAGAGAGCTGAACCCCGACGGCCCGACACCAACATGAACCAGAACACCAACAACGGTACGTTCCTCTTCCCGGCGTCGAGGCCTCAGAGCGCAGGCGTACTCAGAGCAGCAGCCCCTCCTACCTGCACCAACCACCAGACCCCCAGGGGCCCTGCACCTGCCTCAGCTCCACCATCCAGGCCCAGCCACAAAGACAACGGTGGAAGCAACAAACACACCTTCCTCTTTGGGCACTCGTCAGTAACAGAAGCCCGTCCTGACCAGCGCTACTGTCCAACACCCAGTAACGCCAAGCTGCCTAAGAGCAACGGGCCCTCCGTAGCTTCCTGAGGTCTGATACAGACGCTTTCAACCCATGACTGGGTACTATAACCACCTGCACAGTATGAAACTGACCATTCCCCTGCCTGGTATCGTGTACTGAGGAGACCCAGACCTGTGTTTCCTGTCATTCGATTGACTATAAGGTGATAAGAAACATTCAGATGGAGCACAGTAAACTGCAGTAGTATGAAATAATGAGTGCAAGAGCTCCTGACTCTGCTCAAATCATCAGTACTGTATAAGAAAATGTGACTGTTTTGTATATTTGTAAATGTAAGAAACTCCTGATGATTCAATATTCATCTAATGAAATAATATCTAACAGCAGTGAAGCAGATACTTAAAAAGTATCAGGGCTGCAGATGCGTAATAATGAAAGTCTCATAAGCACACTTTGCAATATCTGGAAATGCAAGTAGTAGTGGTGTGGATAGTGGTGTCATGCTTTAAGAGCACTTTTGACAGGACACATCATGCAGAAAGATGCATTTCCTCATTTTATGCGTCTTAGCTTCAAATAAAACAGTAGAATTCTGTTTAGCAACTTCAAACATTCATTTATGAAGTGCAGTCGATGTGACCAGTGACTTCAATGTGGAATTTAGGGCATGAGAGCTATTTTGGTTCTGCTCTCATATCTCTGCACTTGCATGCTTGAGAGCAGCAGGAAGCCCAGATTCAGCCTCGGTGTGTCAGAATATGACCACATTTCAGGTTTTTAGTAATCTTATCATTTATCTTTCTCTCACGTTTCATTTTTGAATGAAATAGATTTCAGTTGTTTTTGGGTTTTTTTGACCAAATTTAGTATTATATTGAAAATGTCTCCATCATTTTGTGGTGGAATTGAAAAAAAAAAACCACAAATGTTATTCTGCCTGTTGATTACAAAGTGTTGGAAATGAAGGGAAGCTAATTTTTTCTTCCTGTGTTTACTTTTTATTTGTCTGGGGTTTTTTTTTCTCCCTGGTGATCAGTATGCAGCCAGCATTTAGGTCAAGGACTGACTGTATTTAAAGCGTCTGGTCCTGCACCTTTAAGTCCAAACAGGTTGTTCGCATGATGTGGGTTTCAAGTAGATGCACTGGCGTCATTCCCACAGACGAATGAATTTGGACCATCATGTCTTCTACCGACAGATGAACGCCTGATGATGACCATCTCATGTCAAAAGGTACCTCACTTGATAGCACTATGAATTATTAACTTATTGTAAATATTCATTACGTTATTATCAAAGCACATTGATATCAGCTACAATTTCAGAGCTTTCCAGGTGTGCTGCCAATGTATCTGCTTATCTTCAATGGAATAACACAAGATCATCATCGTCCTGTTGCAAGATCAGATTTGATCTTCTGCTCCATCTGTTGGTCTGCATCGTTGTATAATTTAATGTTTTTTTGGTACGAACTTAAATTTGCCAGATGTACATAATTATTTTTTTTTGTATCAGCATGTTTTGATCCTGATGAATAAAAAAATAAAAAAAGTGTCATCAGTTCATGGACTCTTGTTTCTAATCTGTACCACAAAGAAGAAGAAAAAAATCTGTTCTCATACACAGCTCACAAACTTTAATTTTTTAACAAAATAAATATTTACAATATGATCTGGAACACTTAAAAAGTAGCATGGCACTGTACAATAGAAATAAAATTCAAAATCCAACCGTCTTGCATGATATGTATAGTCAGGATAAAACAATTTAAGAGTCGTGTGCAAAAAGGCTCGAAACCTTCACAGAAAACGTACAAAGTAAGAACTTGCCTGACAGGAAATGTTAAATATACAAAATGTCTCTCCAGTTTCCAACATCCTTCATTTTAACCGATTTTAACTTTTATACAGACGTAGATAGAAAACCTGCATGCTATTAAAAAAATATGAACCCTCATGTTGTTTCACTTCAACTTCGAGATTGAAATGACCAAAACATAAGAAACCTTCCTCTTCCACATTTCTTAGGATGACATGTAAGTTTTCAACCATTTACTGAGATGCATTTTGGCACTTTGTAAATCTACGGATGTTAGCGTCATGCATTCTCACTTTTCACGTTTACTACAGACGACAGAGCAAGACAGACAGAATCATTTTTTTTGTAGTCCAGAAGTCACCACCTCGCTGTCATGGCAGTGGTTTAAAACTCATCCGGGTCATTGCTGAAGAAATGAGAGACTATTCATCCTTCCAATGCCGGAGATTCAAGTTTACCCCGACCGGCTCCCGTGCTCCTTCCCTGTAAACTGCTGCTCCTGCGGGATGCTGAAGGGCCCGTTGAAGTACCCGGAGGAGGACGGGCCGAGGCCGCCGAGCTGGCTGAGGGACTTGCACATGGGGCAGGGGTAGTCGGACAGGCCTTCGATGTCCTCGAATGCCAGGTTGACGATCTGGTCGCAGCAGGGATCGCAGTAGAGGTGACCACAGGAGAGACGCTTCAGGCGGGCCTCGAAGGTGATGCAACACTGGCAGTGCGGCAGGTCGGGGCCCAGTGACAGAGAGCCGGTCAGGGAGCTGCTCTCCAAGCTGCCCGCCTGGCTGGAGCTCAGCTTGGTGGGAGACCTGAGAAGGAGGGAAACAGTTACAGTAGGAGCTCAGGTCAAAGGTCAAACAAAAGATGACAATACACTTAATTTAACGCAGTACAGTGACGTGTGCACTGTTGTAAAGGTGGTAATTAAAGCTTCAGTGATAAATCAATCACTACATCAGCTGATAGTTAATCACAGATCTATCAGGAGCTGTGTGTTTCAACCAGAAACATCCAGTAGAGAAATGCAGAAAGAAATGGATGTATTTCAGCGGTTTAACTACGTTTGTGATCCTCAAATCTCTATGAATGTGAAGTTATTTTTCATTATAGAAAAATCATAGTCAGTTATGTTGTTTATTTTAATGATTT
The DNA here is from genome assembly GCA_036937835.1 of Pampus argenteus. Taxonomy (NCBI): domain Eukaryota; kingdom Metazoa; phylum Chordata; class Actinopteri; order Scombriformes; family Stromateidae; genus Pampus; species Pampus argenteus. Next base: position 21,818,119 of record CM072865.1, on the reverse strand, counting down.
AGTCTTTAAAATGTCAGGAAATGTAAAAAAAAAAAAAAAAAAAAAGTTCACCACAATGTCGGACAGATGAGACAAATGAGTCTGAAAATGAACTGATTATTAAAATGTTTTTCCTAAAATCTACAAATAACAACTAAACTGTCTCAAAAATACGCAATTAAACTACAATTTTTTTTGCCATCGTCTCGAGGAAAAATGCCAAATATTCTGGGTCCATATTTCTGGACACTTTATAAACAAAACAATAGATTGATAATGAAAATATACACAAATATAATACAGCAGACAAATATTAACAAGCTGGCATGAAGCTTTCGCGCTGCCCTTTAACACAGATTTCATGTTTCAGCGTACAGATGATGTGTTGCAGAGAATAACTGGTCAAACGAGACCTAAAATTCACAGTTAGGGTGTGTATAGTTGTGTTCTTGCACAATAATCTAATGTTTGTGTATCACGTTGACATTTAGATTGACAGTGTGTGTCCGCGTCAGATTTGGACACAGATACAAGCAGCCTCAATGAAAAGGTACAGCAATAAAAAAAAAAAATACTGTCTGAAGATGAATTAGACATGAACACACACACACACACACACAGAGATAAAGGAGGCAAATTACTCATGATGTTTCCAAGTTGTGCAGCATAAATATTAAACATCCTACAGTGAGGAGGAAATGAATGAAAATAATGACTCAGAAAAAAAAAACCTGTTGTCATAACAACTGTGTGAGATGAAGATATTTCCTCATACTAGTAGAAACACATCTATTGTTGCAGGGTTTCATAATAGCCTGGACTGTAATTGAATCATTTCCAGAAATGGAAATATCATCAGAGTATATATATATATTTTTTATTTTTTATAAAGTCATAGAAATAGGTTGAAATTCAGGGACATACATATATATTTATATATATTGATATTGGGTTTTTTTAATGGTTATAAAAGCAGGTGTTGACTCACCTCGTCGACGATGAATCTTTAAAGCAGTCGAGGCTGAGAGCAGCGAGGATCCTCCACAGCAGGTCCATGCCGGTTCCTCTCATCATAAAACACACATCACATCACACCGACCTGCTTCCTGACGGGCGTCATAGTTCCACAAAGCACGACACACACACACATATAAAAATAAATAAATAAATAAACAACCCCCCCTCACTACCACCCCTACACCCGTCCTGCACCTCCCCCTCCCCGCACTGTTTCCTGTTAAATATGCAGATGAAGAGAAAAGAGCTGCCGTCAAGCGCAGGCGTTTGCCGGAAAGTGAACAATAAGCGCTACTTTCATTTCGTGCCTGTGTGCGCTGTGGTGGTGGTGTGTGTGTGTGTTTTTTTTCCCGCAGCAACAGCGGAAAGTGGACGCAGAGTGGCGCAGCTGAGGTGATTTACACCAATCAGCCAATGAGCTCAAAGTGGAGCAAGAGACTGAAATACCTCAAATACTGCTGAGGTCTGTTGTCAATAATTAACTAACATATCATAACTATAATTATCATAAGATTTGTATCCTAAAGTATCACTTTAATGTCTGATTTATTTTAAATTTGATCTATTATTAATAATAATTATTACAAATGTTCCCATTATTTTGTTCAGCCCCCCCTTCCCCCATCAACAAAATATTAGGAACTCTTTTCAAAATAAAATGTACAAGCTGTTGTATCGGATTGCATTAGATTCACACAGGTAACAGTAAAGTGCTGCGTATTGTTCAATAGTGATATATAGTCCTATTTGACCTTTGACCTAAACATGTTGTCTGTTCCTTTCAAACCACTTTTATATATATATATATATATATATATATATATATATATATATATATATATATACACCTTTATATAAATACTCAGTTTAATATCAAGGTAAAAACCTGCTTCTTTGTTTGGATTTAGGAAAAACATCTTAAAAATCTTATTCAAACACAGATGAGTATTAATCTTTTAGATTTTTTTTCACATCAGTTAATAGTCTAAGCTCCAAACAGAAGCTCTGTGTACTCTGCACACTTACTAAACTCATCCCTTATAAAAATGATTTGGAGGTTTTTTTTTGTCAGCTGGAGCTTGATATTATCTTTAAGCGTCACCTCATGTGACCACTAGATGGCAGCAAATAAACACAAAATCTGTTTGACACAAAAGTGAGTCATTAATATTTTATCATCCATCATTTTCTCATTTAAAAACAAGAATTACATCTGACAAATGAAAAGAAGACGAGCCGACGCAGTAAATCCTTACAGGACTACCACAAAAATACATTATTGATTGTCAGGGGAGCTGATATTATTGCCACACATTGAAGTGGATGAGTCACATTGCATCATGGTTAATACTGAGGGATTAAAGGCAATTATATTGACTCGGCTACAATCTTAATTGAGCTGCTAAACACATGTCCCTGTGCAATTTTGCATCATTAAATTGGCCTTGTTATTATGCCGTGGAATTTTTTTTATTTTTTTATTTTTTTTTATCTCACTTGGAAATTAAACTGTGTGTCCACCAGGTGTAATATTGCTTTTGTGAGACGGAAAAAAACAAAACAAAAAAACAATTAAGAGTCAACAGCTGTAGATGCACACACTACACAGTCCGTAGAGCTGCAGTGTGTCTCTGGAGGTATATTTGTGTTTGTTGAGATGATGATGTGGCATGTCATGGCTTCAACCAGGCCAGCTGCCGGCTGCTGCAGGGGGGGGGGGGGGGGGGGGGGGGGGGGGAACGTGTGCAACTGTGTTCGTCTGCTCTGTCTGTGGACCAACATGTTCCTCTGCAGGGCCGAGGATCATTCCCATTCCCACTGAAATCCCATTTTACTGGTTAGTGATATAACCCAATCAATAGTGGATTTTTGAAGCCAATCGTTGATATTGAGAGTTTTAAAAGACCCAAATGATTCATTTGCAAATAGTCTTTATATATATCCAAACCAACAATGAACTCATCCTGCTTAGAAGTATTAATATTCTTGTGTGCATCCAAACTCTGATATAGCTTATTCCTCTGTGCTTTAGCGATCATGTTTTCATTCTCAGGAGAGCAGTTCTGTGTAATGCAGACGCTACTGTGCATTAATGGGAATATGTATCCATTTACAGAGCTCATGTTGCGTCATATCACAACCTCTTGACTTTTCTACTTAATTGTACATTGTAAAAAAAATCTTTAGTATAAAGTGAAAAGGTTGTGATGTGTTTGCACTGCCTTACACAGAACTACTCTACGGAGACAGAAAACATGACTACTGTTATCAGTCTTTGTAGTTTCTAAACAAACTAGTGTGTTTTTTGGATGTCAATGGCACAGAGAAATAAGATATATCACACACACACACACACACACACAATTCTGACATGAAACCCATAATCCTATCAAAGCAAAACAAGATAAAACCAGACATTTATTATTGATGTTGATTGATGTACTGTTGAAACACCCCCCCAGATGCTGTTGTAGCTGCTGGAAGTAACTGGAAACCACATGGATATGAAGAATATACCGTGCTACCTTTGTTTGTAATACAGTTGCAGGCATTGTGTGTCTCATATATGCATCTATAGGCCTTTAAATCATTAAGAGATGTACTGTATGTGATACACTCTCAGACCATATTCCTCTAAAAACCCTGATAAAAATACGGCAGCCAGACTTTTCATACCAAATAATCTGTCACTTTGTCACTCTAACACTAGTGTTTCTTCACTCTTCACTATCAAAACCGAGCAGGATGGAGGATGACGGTACTGCTGCCTGCAGATAGCAGCCAGCTGATCAATACATGACCCAATCAGACAATAGCAGCTGAAAGCCTCGAGCCAGATGAAAGGCCTCATCCGATCCGACTGCTCCTGATGACAATCAGACAACAGCTGGCGTGTTGGTGGAAACCTGACTGAAAGACCGAAATGCTGAAGGCACAATGGAGGATGAGGTCATGTGATTTCAGACCAATCAGAGGTGGTGATAATCAGTATCCTAAGAGAGAAAAGAGTAAAGCAAAGTACTGGATGAAATATAGACTCATCTTGATGATGATGGACAAACGTTTTCCTCAGTGGTCACGCAGGAATGCTGAGATCAAAACTGCAGTATAGAAAGTCAGTCCGTTTAGATGTGGTATGATATATGATATTTTACAGGATAAGTCAGGGAATCAACAAAGTGAGTCAAATTCATCCTCTGGGAACCAAGAATGTCTGTAAAATTCATGGCAAATCTATCCAAAAGTTTTTTAAGACTTTTCAGAAAAACAAAAAACACAAAAACATACAAACATTTCACCTGCTGGAAAAACTATTATATCCAAATCTTTAGGGTTCATCCTCTGGGGAACATACATGTACGATATTTGATCTAAATCAATCTAGTAGGTGTAGAGATGTTTCAGTCCACTTTAAGCATGAATAAAAAAAAGTTTTGAATTAAATATATTCTGCAATAATTTCTAAAGATTCTGATTATTTTACAGATTATTGTTCTAATACTTTAAATGGTGTGACAGACACGAGAAATCATTAAATCTATTGATCATCTTAATTGGAGGCACATATGTTGTCAGTTCCTTTCACATTTCTACTAAAATCTTATTTTATAATCATCTTTATAAAAATTAAATAAAATATGATTCCAGTTGTTTTCTACGAGGGGCATCCTTGTGTTTTGTTTTTATTTATTTTTTTCTTTTTAACAATGACCAATTACAGGCACGAGCCTGAGCACGTGCAGTGAGAGGCACGTCTTGCACGGTTCATTGCACCAACCATTTGGCGCATATGGAAACAAATGACAGTCAAACTGAGACATGCGCGACGTGAACGTGGAAAGCGCGTTTTCCCACGTGGTTGTGTGTGAATACAGTGTGACCTTGTAATATCGCAATCAATCAATCAATCAATCAGAATGAAAATCACCTTCAACGATTCTGGTTTCATGCAAACTACCAACCTCCCCCTCCTCTTCACTGTGAAGGGAGGAGAGGAGGGGAGGGGAGGAGGGGAGAGGAGGAGGGGAGAGGAGGAGGAGGGGGCGGTGTCTCCATCCAAGAAGGATGCTGTGTAGTAGGTAAAGGGGGGAGGAGGGTGCAGCTCTCTGCTACTACGTCACTGTACATCACAGGGGCTCACTGGACCTTTTTGCTTCAAGTCCTCGAGGTGACTCCCTGCACAGGAAAAAAACCTCACATATCCTGACCTTCCAATCAAAAGGTAAGAAAATACAATCACTCTTTAAATGCATCTTAACCTTGATTTCAGTGCATGAATCTCCCTTTTCTTCTCTGCTGCGGTCGTTATAATCTCGCATGCATGAGCAGGATATATATATATATATATATATATATATATATATATATATATATATATATATATATATATATATCCCGAGTGTTTATGAGACGCTTCAACATTTATTCATCGTTAAAAAACGACTTTCCCTCAGGCCTTTTGGTGCGTAATGACCCCTAAACCTGCACTCAAAGGGAATCGAGGTTTAACTCGGATTATGGATAAGATAAGATATGATATATCTTATTAATTTAAAAAAATTATTACAGATCAGATCAGATATTTGGGTGAAGTGGTCGAGTGGTTTTTGTTCTTGTGTGGAAGTTTGGTGCGTTAAATAGGCTCGTAAACATCATCCATCCATTCATCCATCCATCCATGCATCCATCCATCACAGCGCAGAGGTCTCTGACATGTAGGAGGTTTTACGTGTTGTGTTTAAATGTCGTTAAACTGCATTAACGATCATCTTCCCATCGTTGATCCGATCTTTTCCGATTGATCCGATTGCTGACGGTTTTGGTATCGATGCCCTTGTCCCTCTTCATCACCTGTGCTGCTTTTCCTCATTAGCACACGGTCATATAAATGTGTAGTTCAGTCTTAACCAATACTTTATATATATATATATTATAAAAAAGTTGTCATATATATATACACATATATATATATATATTTAGTATAGATGGGGGATCCTGCCCTGCGTCGTGCGCTAAAATGACCTTGTAGAAACCCAACAGGGAGAAAGAGTGATGAGCATTATTTATTTATTTTATTATTTCACCTCCTGATCTCTGTGGTTTGGTGTTGCTTTGCGGTGGTTTGTGTCAGTGATGCCTGACAGGGACGTTGTGTGATATTGTGAGTACATCCTTGTTGGGAGCTCTTGTTTGGAGTTTTTGGGGGAAAAAAAATGACTTTATGGATTTATGATCTATTCCCAATTTTTCAGTCAGTTTCTGAGTTTATTTATGCATCCAGCCCTCATGAGGGGAACGGTTCCAGTATCACACCTGCAGGACAAATCTGTATTTTACCCTCATCAGGGATCCAGAAGGAATATTTGTAATGAAACATAAAACTATCAGTATGCTTCTTATTTTTGGTGTAAACTAAAGGTCGCGATCGAAGCATTTCACACACAGTCAGTTCTTTAGCAAGCATGTTTAAATGCAATCCATGCATCCATCTGTTTTCTACACCTGTGCAGTGTTTTGTGCTGCAGCAGCTGCAGGTTTCGGCAGGAGGAGAACTTCATGTAGAACCCCAGAAGTTTTTCAATATAAGTTCAGTGACTAACAAAGATGGCTGCAAATGTTGAACCCAAATCTGAGCATCTAAACATCAACAACAAGTTAGAAAAGACTTAACAACATGTCTGATCTAAACATCCCTTTTTGGTGGATTTTGTCTTGTGGTTAAAGTTAGAAAAGACTTGACAACATGTCTGCTCATCTGAATTGAGATGAAAGTCACATAAATATGTTGTGTACTACCCTTTAAAGTTGGTTCACTCAGTTAACGCCCTCGACTTGACCTCTTGTTGGCAGGTGAGGCTTGGCGTTCCCATTTAAATGATGTTCACACAGTTTATCACACAGGAGCTCCACTTAAAACCGGGAGGAGCCGTTCTGTTTGGTCTTCTCATTTTCTGCCTGTTAGCCGCGCTGATTGGGCCGTGCTCCGGTTTGTCCGCTGAGATTAGCCCTGTCACAAGTTACAACTCGCCTCTGCCGCGGCCGGGAGCGATGCAACGGGGCCGGATACATTAGCATATTGCATATATGTGCTGCAGTAAACCAGAGCACAGATCAGATCAGTGATCAGCACCGTTGTTTCAACATTTAGATCAGTTCTAGTTGAGGTTTGTTGTTGTTGTTGTTATTTCTCTCTGATAAAGATTTACTGAGAGACAATCGATGGGGGACGATTATTGTCCAATAACAACAAGGAGAGATGTCGGTCTGCTTCTTCTGCTTTCATACACAAATGATGGTTTATATTTGTCTATCGATTGACTGCACTTATGCAACAAATCATCAGAGATTTTAAAGGCCCCACAAGATTTAGAAGAAGTTGGTATACTTGAAAATGCCAATTAATTGGTAGCATAATCTTGTAATTACTAATTATTAACTCGCAGCAGTTCATAAATGTAAAATTTGTTTTTCTGTGAAACTTATTAGTACTTATTTAGTAAATTATTATTTTTTTTATCCTTTGTTTGACATTCACTGTATTGCTGAAAGTTAGTTGAGCTGGAGCCAGGCGACGGTTAGCCTAGCTTAGCATAAAAGTTGCAGCACATCACAGTGAACTGAACTGAATACAGTAATGAGATAAAACACACCGCAGCTCCAGAAAAAAAAATGCACAAATAGTTTTCATGCACAAGGAAACAAAAGCAGAGACAATTTAATTTACACAACCATTAAAAAACACATCACGCTGATTGTTCTGAGAGAGAAGAGCTGCAGCAGCGCGTCTGCACAGCGCTGTAGTGATGATACCTGCATACTGAGATTTGTAATCTCCTCTGTATAAATCCCTGCAGCATATTCTTGGGTGTCTGGAAAGATTTCACTTCCTCCACGGAGGAAACTGTGTCGCTTATCACTTAATAATTCACTATTACAAAGGACACGTTAATCAGTCCAACACTTTGATTTAAAATTCAAATATTTCAACATCTGCTGGATGGATTGGCACGAAATGTGGTACGACGCGTTCATGGTCCCCAGATGATGAATCCAACTGACCTGAATCTCAAAAAAAACAAAAAACAAATATGACAATGTTCAAATACAGTCTTGTTAGTCTCAAAACAGATTATTGCATTTACTGTACAAAGTCTAATTACATTTCCTCAATGGTTGATGCCATTACCTGGGGTTAGTAATGAGCAGTTTGTTAGCTTTCAGTCATATTCATATTTATAATTTGTGTATTGTCTGCGGGGCATTTTCTAACAAACACACCTTCAGTGAGAGGAAGACATTTTGACACTTTGCTGCTCACAACAACATTAACTTGCGGTGGAATTACACACACACACACGGTGAATGCTAATGAACTCAACTAGAGAGAATTACACAGACGTGAGCAGGCCGTGGTGTAAAGCAAACCGTTTCCATCCACCCTGCTGTAGGATCTGAACTGCACCTCTCAGCTGCCCTCAGTGTGACTCCTCTTCAGTCCATTTTGCAGCGAGCAAAAGCCAAAATGGATGCAGAGAGCTGACGTCACTGTTTGACACGGTGTTGCTAGCCGCCACGGTGCCACCAGGGTGACAGTGCACACAGAGATCTCAAACAGGGGAACAATGACGCCACTCATGTTAGGCTGCAAATTTCCTCCCAAAGGGGACTTGTGCATGCACAGCCCAGCGTCAGGGAGGAGCTATGACCCAGTAAAGCCTAACAACCAATCACCACACTCTCCTCTCTGGCTGCTGTTATTATGTCCTTAGCCTGGAGGAGCCTGAAGCCGTGCATGAACACGGCGCAGCTGAATAAAACTGTCACTTCCTGCGCGACTCTGTTCAGTTGTCACACTGCGGTTGGTGCAGATCAGGAGGCACCAGGCCCAGGCTGCCGTGAGGTTTTTATTGGCCCGATACATCACTGCTGAGGGACGTGTCGCTGCTCTGGCACCTCTGTCCTTTTTGCCCAAAAAAAACAAGACACAAATTATTGATGCATCCTTCACACGGCCTCAGCAGGACTCCCCCTGGTAGCTCGGACCAGAGTAGGTGATAGAAAAATGATAGATGAGGATGGATGAAAAATGTCGGAGGGTGGGTGAAATACAGCTTAAGCACGAGGCAGGATGGCGAGTGTAAACCGGTGGTGTGTGTGTGTGTGTGTGCTTGCACTTCAAAAGAATACTAAATTTACCACTTCACTTCACCCATGCTGTCAGAAATAGTCTAGAGGGTATTTCAATGACTTTACCAGGGAGGAGGATGCTTTTAAACCAACACACAGTTCACATTATTTCGATTATTGATTTAACCTTTAACCCCTCAGGCTAAAGGGGCGCTTGTTGAAAATGAGCCAATGTAAATCATTTTAAACGATTTTAACGATTCAAAATGTGTTTTTATAAGTCTTAATACGTGTCAGGAGGGGATCTTTACATATTTTAGGCAGATGTATAGTCAGTACAGTTGCTGCTATCTTTCATTTTTGCAAATTTGAGCTCTAATTATGGCTCGGCAAAAAACTAAGAAGACAGTTTGAGTTTATAAAAGAGCATTTATTTAAACATTTCAGGCAGATAATCACAGTTACCGAGTCTGTAATTTAATAAATCGATTCAATGTGGCTTTACGACATGTTTTGTCTTGTAATTACTATATAACCCACTATGTATTTAGTAGATCAGTTTCAGAACCAGTTTTTGCTGGTATGACAGGCATAAAACACAACATTTCTACCATTAAAAAGAACTTAGTTTGTCTGGTTTATACTTTATATATAAAGACCGCCATGGGAACAATCAGCTATATGAACATACGGCTGAATGTAATCTCCTCCTGTGGTATAAACCCATCATGGCAGCAGACGGTGTGTTTTATTATGAGCCTCGGTGTTTGTTGACTTGAGTCTTGTGGGGGCAAATCTTCAAACAGAGCAGGTGCGTGGGCTGTGTTGACCCTACCCACAATGCAATGCTCCCGGTGCACTCGTGAAAGCAGAAAAGACTCTCCGACTGAACATATTAGCGGCTGTTTATCGGACAGAGCGTTTAGGAGTATTTTATGTGCATCTCATGAGGAATAAGATAAATATACATATTTTTGTTCATCAACAATCTTCATATTCATTGATCTACTTACAAGTATTGTACGTGTATCTAAAGCCTGCTATTTATTCCTGTGTGCAGTAGACCTTGTTGTTGTCCAAAAACCATTAAAAATACACCAATGAGCCACAGCGTTACACTGGTGACATGTTCCTGAGCCACAAAGATTTATGGCCATGTTAGTTTAGCTCTAAAGTGGCTTTAAAGACTAATAACAGCAATGATTTTCAGTCTCTGGAGAGTAAACCTCTACAACTTCAGTACAAAGTCACGAGGTTGTAAATTTGTAGCACAACAAACCAGTGAATCTCTGTAAACAGCCTTAACACAGAACTACTGTCCAGAGACTGAAAATGTGATTGTGTTGTTAGTCTTTGGAGGTGTTTCTGAACTAATTTCAGATTTGTTCAGCAGCCTCATTCTTTAAGTTTCGGCCCATATGAAGGTAGGAGAAGGGACAGGATCTAGAGGCTGGTGGAGGTGGAGTAGAGTCAGCTGATGGAGGTCAAAGTTGTGGTCTGGAAGACATTTGAGTTGAAGCAGATTATGAGGGAAGAAATCTTCTTTATTAAACTTTTGCCAGATCTTCATTTTATGAGGCGACGCTGTTGTCAGGCAATTAGCATACATGAAGCCCAACTTTTACTTCTGTTGACTTCAGAAGAAACGTCAGCCAGGACTTTTCCTCTCATCGTCATGACTGCAGCGCTTGGCGTTGCTAAGAAACTGAAAGAGGTTTGTTCTGAATTGACATATAAACAATGAGTCTGAAAACAGCAAAAAAAAAAAAAAAAGGGCCACCCATTCACCCAATAAGAAACACAGATTGAGAATATCATTTTTTAAATTTAAAGACCAGCCTGTATTTTTTATTTTTTATTTTTATTACACTTAAGCCGATTATTTGTTTTTGTTCAGACTGGAAATGAAGCGTTTGGGTCACATTAAATCCAGCCTCCGTGCTTTATCTTCAGAGCTTTTCTTTTCTATTTATCAGCATGTCGTCTTGATCAGGATTGTGCTGAGCCTCACGGACAATTTACCAGAAGACAGAATTTGACCGCGTGCGTCACGGTGAGAAAATCAAAGATGTCATGATGACATTAAGTCGGCCCTGCAGTCCCTGCATTACCAGCCATCTGCAGCTCTGAGGATTCACCACTGACCTGATCGTTACATTCATGTTTTACCTTTGCACGCGTGCCTTTCTTTGTCACTCATTTGCTCTCTAGTGCACAAACTACACACACTACACACACGCAAACACGCACAGACACAGACTGTCATCACTCATGTCCATCTCTGTCACGCTCACTAATGCAGCGTGTGTGTGTGTGTGTGTGTGTGGTGAAATGAGCAGCAAGGTGTGTAAAATGATTTCAGAATCATATTGGGATCATATGATTGTGTTTCTTTATGAAATACTGTCAGATTTAATAAACTATAAATGATATATTGAAATGAAACTATTGGACATCAGTTTGGTTTTTATTTAATAGTTTGACCTGTTTGTAAAATATAAGACATTGTTAATTATTTCAAGCCTTTCATTTACTGTTACTGTATGTTCTGGTGTGATGGAGAAAGAAGCTTTATGCACATGTGTGAAGGTGTGTGTGTGTGTGTGTGTGTGTGTGTGCGTGTGTGAAGGTGTGTGTGTGTGTGTGTGTGTGCATGTGTGAAGGTGTGTGTTAAACTACGTGTTGATGAACGCTGCGGTTATATTTGGAGACAGGAATGAGTCATCCTGGCAGCAAACGAAGGGCTGTTAATTGGATGCAACTTTTAACGAGTGCGTTTAGTCCTTCTTTGATCCTGGTTCTCGTTTCCATAAAGCGTTCACCTCACGCCGCCGCTGCTCCCCCAGCTGTTGTATAACCTGCTCGCACGTGCACGACGGGAATTTCATCTGTCTGTGGCGTGAGAAATTCATATATATATATATATATAAATCTACCTCAAGGCACTGTTGCTCGGCTGTTTCACCTTCATGAAGCATGACGTAGAGATGTAATGCTTGTCCGATTGTAGTTATTTACTGAATTACGGTAAATACATGAGATCATACTTTAGTCAAGATGCCCTTAATCTCTTTTTTAGACCAGTATTCTTTTGCATGTCTAAATGTTTCTCAAGATTAATACCAGATTTGATAAAATCCCAGATTGTTCCTTGTTTGAGGCTGTTTCTGCTTGTCCCATATCTCTTCGTTTCATCTTTTAATGAGCGTTTGTTTTTCTTTTTAAACCGTTTTGAGTTTTTTTTTTACTCGTTACAGTTTATAATATAATAAAATGCCGGATATTAAAGCCACACTAATCAATATTTTTTACAAGAACAGGAGCTCAAGTGATTATGTGTAACGTGAAAAGGTGTTGCTTGTAGTGATGAACAAACACCACTTTTTTTTCAGTCTCATTTTCAGCAGCAGCAGCAGGAAGCCAGTTCAGTGAAGAAGAAAGTTAGTAACTAGCTGGTGAACAAAGTGAAGCATTCAGCTGCTAAAAAGCCAGATATTTTCCTCAGGAGTAGGTGGAGAGCTACAAGGAGAGTGAATTTTAAACTTCAACTTCAAGAAAATAAATTGAGTTTATTCAGAATATTAACTTTGGTGAGTGGTTTTCTTTCTCCTCATCCATCTTATCTGAGCTGTAACCACGTGTCTCTTCCTCTGCTGCCAGATGAAACTGTCTGCTGCTAAATGGGTCTCATATTACCACTAAATAAAATGTCCCGTTCCCATCATTGAATACCAAGGCCGGAAATGTGAAAGGAGGAATCTATTTTGAACGGCCCAATTTAGCAGATCCTTCTTAACGTTTGTGTTTAAACACTGCAGTAAAAAAACGCAATTTAAATTTTTTCATAGTTAAATTCTCAAAGGCCATCAGCACATAGTGTTAAGATGAGCTACATGAATGCATAGTTTGTATTTTAGAGTTTCAGGGCATGTTGTTTCTCGTTTTCGCTTGCCATCTTTTGTTAGCGTGCTTTCAGCCAGCCAGGTTGTATGTTACACACGTGTTAGTGCTGGTTGTGTGTGTGTGTGTGTGTGTGTGTGTGTGTGTGAGGCTGTATTTCCCGGCCCCTCTGGCCTCTTCTCTGCTCACTAGAAGAAAATGGGATTACATAATTAAGTCTTTCATCAGAGGCAAACGACACCCAGGGTTTTTTGCTTGGACTGTTAATTTATTATCAATTTAGACTTCATTAGAGATGTCAGAACAATTTAGGGAAAAAATACTTTGTTTCACAAATGCATGTCTTGTCTGAAGGCCTGCTGCATACAGCGTTTCTCTTATATGAAATGTATGTATAGGTGGTAATTTCACTGCAGTGAGAGAGAGACAGCAGCCACAGCTGCTCAGAAACCCTACATATGATGACAGTATTTGTTATTCATAGGCAGCGAGTCAAAAAACACCCACTCTCATCTTGTGAAAGGCTAATCGGATGGTGATGGGCTGCCTCATTGAATTCAGATGGGCCTCGAGAGTCTCCTGGTACAAAGGTCGTGACCATGGTGACGAAAGAAGGATTAACCAATCGGGTGATTCCTTTAGAGACAAATAGAAAATTGATGATGATTTCTAGCTGTACGATAAACTGTAGTTTAAAAAAACTCAGGTGTAGTTATATTTGGCCCGCTAGTTCTGTTTCCGCCGCTGGCTCCGCGAATACAATACAAATCCCAGAATGCTTTGCAAGTAAAATGGCGCGGAGTCGCGAACAAGGAAGCGGCCATTATTTTCTGTTGACAGTCGTTAACAATCAGACTACAGTCACACCGGGCAAGTTAACTCCACCCTCCACAAACATGGACAAACGAAAGATGGACAACGGGAGCTTTGAGGACAGGTGGGAGACAGATTATCTGTTCACGAACAATAAACGACAGAGCTGTTTGTTGTGTGTGCGGAGCTAAAGCTGACATGGCTGTAATGGAGGAAAATAACATAAGAAGATGCTAATAAACGAAACTGTGTGAAAAGTACGAGGAGCTGGACGTAAAACAGAAGCTACATAAGATGGAGGAGATGAAATAAAGTCTGGTTTCTAGACAGTTATGTATATGAATGTAAAAATAAAGGTGAAGCTGTTGTAACGGCTAGCTAGCTTGATTTAATGAGGGAGCTTGTCATGACATGGACTGTTAATAGTTTATAGTATATATATATATATATTAATAGGTTAATATTTCAATAAATATTCCGTTTGGCCCAAGTGACTTTTTCATTTTGGTCCGCTGTGAATTTGAGTTTTAATCCCCCCTGATCTACATTTTCACCTTTTTAATCAAATGTGTGTCTTTAGTTAGTTTAGTAGGAGCTAAATGCTTCATTTTGTTTGCCAGCTGCTTGTTATCTTTGTCCGTGTTGGGTTTATCAGAGCAGCTGCCTGCTGTAGCTGGAAATAGCATCGATGAGAACAGAGACTGAACCAAAACAGGCCAAAACAATGTGTTTGTACAGCTTGAATTTCTCTGTTGTTTTATATAAATATGAAGCAGCTGTAAAATATAGTGTTCCCCATTTTTCAAAGCAGTTTGGCAGAACCAACAATGTAATAAATCCTTGAAAAGGTTATGTCCAAATTCATCGCAAGGGCCAAAATCCTTTGTTTTGTTTTTTTTTTGTTTTTTTTTGGATGAACTGACCAAGTAACAGATTGACTCAACAACAGCTGAACATATGAGTCAAAGCTGAGCAACTAATCAAAAAAAAATTGTTAACATGCAGTTTTTATGCAACTGACTTCATTAGTTTATCCACATGGTTGAATCTCCAGGCAGGAACCCTGTGAATTAGTCATTCGAGTTACCACAAACATGCAAGTGAAAAACTAAAATGAGCAATTCACAGGGCAAGATCCAGGCTGATGACAAACCACAAACAAACAAAGGAGCTGCGCAAAATAACAACTGAATGATGTCAGATAAACAATAACGGGTAAAATAGATCTTTTCTCCAGTTTGAGCTCATTCTGAACCCAAAATCTCTGTCCAATTCATCCGAAGCCTGTGGTCTGAGGGAGCACAAATCCAGCTGTTATATTGCAACAGATATTTCTATGGCAGTAGTCTTGAACAGAGCTTTTAACTGAAAAAAAGACCTGACCTAATGGCGATGCTACTGAGGGCCCATTCACTGATGTAAAAAAAAAAAAATCAATTTAACCCCTGGCTGCTTGTTACCACAGTTCATCCTGAAAGCGTCTGTGTCTTTTACCCACACATGATGCAGTTTAGCGACTTGTAGTTTCTCTGCCCGTTAAGTAATATAACAACATACAGTACAATGGGAGACAATGGCTCAGGCCAAGTTCATAGTTGTGGCTGTGATTCATGGTCAACTGATGAGTTTATTTCAGATTATAATATGTAAAAGTTCAGATAGGAATAATAACGATTTGTCTAAACAATGACTTTATTGATCCCCTGATTTTTCCTCTAGCCACCATGAGGTTGACATGTGTGGTGAAAGGTCTTAACGGCTATTGAATAGATTGCCAAGAAATTTGATATTGATGTTAATGCTCCCATCAATTGTAATCAATTCAAATTCTTTAAACATTTATCTTTAATATTACTTAAAATAGAAACTGAGGACTCTCTTGGATAATGTAAGAATCCTATAGGTTTATATTATGACCAAGGCATTAAACTATTTCAACCTTTTGTCTGTGATTTTTGTATAGGGAGCAGGTTGTGGATACTACAATACCCATGAACCTTGGAAGTTGTAAAGAAAACGCAGCTCTGTAGTAACTTGATTGATCAAAAATGACCCAGAAATTAAAAGTAAAAACTGATTCGCTCTCCATATATTTCTGCTTTTCTTATACACTCTGGCTCAAATAAATACAGCTGACTCCTCGAATGAGCCGAAATATTCAGTCCAAAGCCTGACAAGTACAGTGAAGGGAGATCTAAGGGAAACACTAACGAGGTCTTCCCCCTTCTGCCCGGGTTGTATTTTCAGCCAACGTCTTCTTAGAAACTCGGTTGTCCCAGCAGACCTGTGGGTCGTGTGATGTTCATCACCCTCGAGGCAACACAAGGAGCTTTCAGATATTCCCTCCCTCCATCCGCCCCTCTGCCTGCTATCCTTCCCTCCTCTTTTTTTGGGCACATCTGCTGGTGTTTTCTTGCTGTAATCAAATCATTTAATACAGGTTAAAAAAAAAAAACTTTTAATGAATATGAAAAAAAAACAACAATAATTGTATCATCATTGAGGTTAATTTGTAGTTTATCCACTGTTATCCAGTGTGCTTTAATAGAGCCCCTCCGTTGTGCCTGATATTAATTACATGGCTCATTGATTTATTGATCACTACACTGTCGGTACAGTCTGGTTACTTTTTTTGCTGGCGGCTCATCGACGGCATGATGTTTGTGTAACTCACCGCTATCTGTGATTCAGCATTTCATTCATCTGTCTTGACTTATTGACGATATTGACGTCTATGTCTATGTTACGGCTTATCGTACAATATATTGATATTCTGGCCATTTCTGTGTTCATGTGATGTATATTATCATTATGTCAGTGGCATAAAATGGTCTTAAAAAAACAATATCATTTATTGCAATTATTTCTGGGATGACATATCATCCAACAAAAGAGAATAGGAATGTTTTCTTTAAAAGCTGTGAAATTACAGGTTTTATGCACAGTAGAGGGTCGTTTCACCTGCTACTGTCTGCTGTTTCATTCTGTGTTACACGTTGTGAGAGGCTTTAGTTTTCTCAGATTCTGCAGTAAATTCAGCGTTCGTAGTCGTGCTGTTGGTTGCTGTCGGCTCCCTCACGCTGAGCTGCTGCTGCTGCTGCTGCTACTGTCTTTAAAGAGACTGTGGGAAGATACCAGAATGACTTCAAGTGTTGGCTACAACTACAGTCGACCCCTAGAGAGTTTCTCTCTGAAGGCACATCATCTCTGCTTTGTCTCCTGAGTGCATGCTGGAGATGTGTTATTGTTGCAGATAAACAGTCTCTCATCTCAGAGACGTTGGACATGTCAGGCAGGGGTTAGGGCTTCACGAGACGAGGCTTTGTTTTTCCCAGACTTCTTTCCTTGTGACCCCTTAAAATGGAGCAACTACTGACCCCTCATCACAGCTTATGGCCTTTGTGTATGACATATGTGAGCAGTGACTTTTATTCCTAGATTTGTCTCAGTTAACTGATTTTTAGAGGCCCAAAATGGTGAAAGTGTCTAGTATTTGAATAATGTGAAGCATTACAGAGGCCTGAATAGATCAACGTTTCTTGCATTTTACACTGAAAAAGCAAACATTGGACAGAGCTAGGTTAGCTGTTCCCCTTTGCTTTCAGTCAGTGGAAACTAAATGTAATACAGTCCCATACTGCTGCTCTGCTTGTTAATTAGAGACGATTGGGTCACAGTGTGGTACTTTTATATGATGGTTCTGTGGTGCGCCGCTGTAAATGCCACACTGTGATTTATGCCGGGCTGAGAAGAGCTATGAGATAACTACTGTTCAGTCAATAAAGGCCACAGAGCTCCTAGACTCAGATGTCGGCTCCTTAAAGCTGTCATGTCCTCATGTTTCAGCCATTAGTGCTGAGCCAAATAATGGGTCGCGCAAATGCCGACGCAAAGCGAATGCCAATAGGTCTTTGTGCTTCAGTGTTAATGGGCTTTGGTTTAAACTGATTTAAATGTGCTTACAATTTGTGTTTTTTTTTCCCTCACATGCATTATATTGCCAATGTGATAAATCGTGCTAACACATCCCCTTTTCTTTGCTTTTCCACAGGATTTGGTATCCGAGTGCACGCTGGCCGATCTCCAGCAGCAGTGCAGTGGAGCAGGGAGCTGTCCGCGGTGCTGAATTCATCAGCCAACAGACATCCTCATGTACTTGGGCCACTCCTGATACCTCCCATTCCTAGCAGCAACTGACCACCACCTCCACATCTAAAAATGGATGACAACGGATGCTACAGAGACAATCGCTCGGACTTCATCCGTGGTGCCAAGGACATTGCCAAAGTGGCCAAGAAGCAGGTCGGCAAGAAGGTCGGGCGAGGCATGGACAAAATGACTGACGAGTACACCAAGCGCTCCTATAAACGTTTTGAGGAGGATGATGATGAAGATGACTACGGCGGCGTACAAGGCAGCGACGCCGGATATTATCGTAACGACAGCCGGGCCAATGACGATGAAGGTCACAGCGACTCCACCGAGGGACATGATGAGGACGATGAGATCTATGAAGGAGAGTACCAGGGCATCCCGAGGGCTGACACGGGCAAGGCTGGCAGCTTGGATGGTGTGACGGCCGCCCAGGCGCAGCAGTTCAGGGATCTGTCAGCCTACGAAGGAGAGAGGAGGAAAGACCAGGAGGAGCTGGCCCAGCAGTACGAGGCCATCCTGCAGGAGTGTGGCCACGGGAAGTTCCAGTGGACGCTCTACTTTGTCCTGGGGCTGGCGTTGATGGCGGACGGCGTGGAGATCTTTGTGGTCGGCTTCGTGCTGCCTAGTGCAGAGAAGGACATGTGTCTATCTGAGCCCAACAAGGGCATGCTGGGTAAGATTTCTAGATATCACTCTCTTGCTTCCAAACAGTAAGAAAAACATTCACAAAACAATTATGAACACATGTGAGGAGGCATTACACAAAAGAGAACAGCCCAGTACCGACACAGTGTTTTTGGTGACTGAGCAACTGTTTCCTTTCGACTCATCTACTCTCTCCTTTGCCCTTTCTCTGTTTCTTTTTGTCTCAACGACTCCTTTGTGAGTTGATGCCACCGCTTCACGTTTTATCTCTCTTATCTCAGCTGTTACCTTCGCAGTTCATCCCTCAGTAATTGCTTTTCTACAACCTGGTTGGCAGAGAAACTACGGCTATTTAAGATTCAACTGCCCGTGCAGCTTGTGAACAGCAATGGAACATTAAATCGAACCTTCAGTCAATATAAACACAACGTTCTCCACTTCAGTGCAGCTGTGTGTGTGTGTGTCACTGTGTCAGCACATTTAGTTTAGCTGCACTGAAATACTGATTAAAACTGATGAAAACAGAAGAATTTGATCCAAGTACTAGTGACTGTTTAACTGCACAGCTGCTACGTTGATGAACATTTTCCTTGCAGACATCAGATGTTTGAGTATATATAAACGAATGTTGTCACAATTAAGTTATACTCCTATTATTCTGTGGTAATAACGCTGTGCAGGACAAATAGGTATACAAACTCACAAGGACACACAGACACGCATCTTACATTATACTGGATTATGTGATTTTTCACCATGGTCCATACACAGGACAAGGTATGGATCACAGTGCCAACAGTCTGCTTAACACCCACAACAATTTGCATCTTATCTTATTGTGTGTTTGATGTTTGATAAGTGGTAAAATAAAGTAAATAAAGTACAATATCTCTCCCTGAAATGTAGTGAAAAAGTAGAGCGCCAACTACTATTTGATTGAAAGAAAATGATTTGTCAACTATTTGATAATCTAGTAATAGTTTTAAGTAATTTTAAGATAAAAAATACAAAAAGAAATTGTTAAAGCTTTTTAAATGTTAATATATTCTGGTTTATTTAGTCTTCTATGATAATAAACAGAATATTTTTGGGTTGTGGACATCAACATTTTTTAATACAAGTACATTATGCTTGTACTTAGTACTTGAGTAAAAATACTCGCCATATATCTCTGTGCCTTCCCTGTCTGTGGCTGGGTTTGTTTCATGCTGGTGGGGGAGCAGTAGGGAGACGTGATCGCCGTTTCTCCCCTCTCTCCTGGTTACGCAACACGCCTGACTCATGCTAGAGAGTCTCCTTTGCTCAGTCCTCTCTGCATCCCATGATTCCTAGTGTCCTCTCCCTCAACCCCCACCACAACTCTCCATCTCAACACGGTCCAAATAGAGCTTCCTCTGTCGCCATTGTTCCAACAACGAGAACCTGACATTTGCATTTTTTAACATTGTCACATATGCTGTAAGAATCACATTTCAACAATACAAATATTTGAAAATTAAGTAAGAAAATCTAATGACAGCACTGATGTGCCTGACGCAGTGTTTTTGCATGTTGAGCTCGAGGAGACACTTTCAGCAGCAGGGAAGCACACAGTGGTTGTCATTGATTTGCCCTTGTAAAGCTGCAGCGCTTGAAACTGCAGCGTAGTTGGTTTGTCATAATGGGAAGAAGAAACTGAGGTTTGTCATATGCAGCAGCTCTTTTGCACTGGAGAAGCGCTGGATAAGCACAAGTACTTTTTAATGGCAAGTAGATTTCACATCATTGAGCCAGTTGCCTTCAGTGTACTCTTCCTGCTGGGACAATTTTATTGATAAAGGAGAAACAATATCTGCATACTTCACAACTGGCCTCCACTAATCATTGTAACTACCTCCCTATTAGCCTGTTTTTTTGAGAGATCTATTACACTGTTTTTCCCTGAGGCTGTATCATAATGTCTCATTGGCCTTTTTGATGAACATAGAACCAAAAACTGAGATCACGGACGAGGAGAGTCGTGTCTGTTTGAATTATTGTCTCTTGTTGGAGCTGCTGGCAGATGAAACTGTCGGAAAAGCAGGTTGGATGTTGTAGCCTGATAATGAATAATGAACTATTTTTAGCAACAACAATTTGGTACACAGTATTTTAGTGTGTCAGAAATTAATTAAGCTTGCATAATAGTATTCAGCTAACATCTGAAAATAAATATGCAAGCTATCAGGCGACAGATGGTTTACTTTTTTTCACTCTGTTGGCAATAATGTGTTGATTGAATTGTCAAACATAGAGCTGTATCTTAAAGTCACAACTACACAAATCCCCTTTCATTTATTTAGCATTTTTGGGGGATTAGCTGGTAGTCTTTATGTACAGCAACACACAATAATACTTTTCTTAGTTTAAATTTAAAAAACACAAACAACATGGAGTCTTGGAAGTGTTTTACCACCATTAAAGGTGGATATTGTATATACAGGTTGTATTTCAACCCTTTAGAGGTGCATTAATGCTACTGCATTATTGCAGCATTGTAACAGGTTTGGATTGCTGCTGTAAAGCACTTATATCAGTCAGTCATTTTGTCAGTGTTTGGTTCACAGGAAGGAGTGTGATGGCTGACTGGCTTCGTCAACTGATGAGAAGCTGCATTTTTCTCCAGAGCTGAAGAGCCTCAGCCATCGGCTCATTCAAAAAGCCCTGTGTGCTCTTGCAGAAAGGGGGAAAACCGGCTATTAATAGTGGCCCCCTACCCTGCCCCCTCCCTTACTCATGTACATGTACACGCAAGCCTGCAGTAGTACACACATCTTTACATGTTCAACCACACACACACACTACCCTGCAGCCTTTGGGAGCTCTGTCACAGTGCAGACTTGCCACCGTCCTTCCCTCCCCTTTCCCTTTCCCTTTCTCTTTCTCTTTCCCTTTCCTTTTTGCATGTCCTCTTCCTAGTTCTCCATCCTCCCCTCCCCCATCATCCTCTCCGAAGTGTCGAGGTGCTCAGCTGTCCGGGTCCTCCTCCTTCTCCTCTCTCGTCCTTTCGCTCATGCTCATCTCTCTTTTTCTGTACCATACATTTTGTCTCGCCTCTAAAAAAACTAGCTGTTTGTGATATTGCACCCTCCCTACATCTTACTGTTAGGCTTTTTAATTAATTGGAAGTCACAGTAAATAAATATGTAGCTAAAATTGATAGTGAAGGGTAATTAAAAGCCTTTCAGGCTTATAAAAACATCTTATTTTAAAAGCCATAACGGCATTGCAGTAGAAACACTTATGCCTTTACTTTTGGAAAAAAAAATCAAACTGCTGCAATTGAAACAGGATTAACTCAGGCATTCATCTCTCTGTAAATCTCCTTTTTGCTGTTATTTAGTGGCCAAACTGCAAAGTCACAAACACCTTTTAACTGTTGATGACAACACGATTTGGCTTTTGGTCAAACTTTGCACTCAATTGTTTGTCCTCTCAGATAAACAGAGATGAATTGGCATCATCATTTATCCTTGAGCCAAATGCGGCTTTATTCTAGCAAGTTATACAGATTGACAGGCCTGAGCACAGCTGAATGTGATACTGTGCTAGCCTGCAGCTTAAGTAGAGATACTTATGGTCATCCTGGTCTCTGTCTGTCTGTCTGTCCTCAATGCTGCGGCATTGCAGTGATGGCTAGCCCAGTCATCATCACTGGCTTTAACCATAACATGCCTGAGAAGAAAGTGAAAATTGCTTTCTTCCCCAATTCAGCACTGCAGTGTATACATAGAAAAACAGGAACAAGTGGACCTTGAGTTGAGGTTGTTTTGTCAATCGATTAGTCAGGCGTTTATCTGTGCTAACAAGGTATTAATGTCTCATTGGCACAAGCTCAACAAAATCAATCTAAAATCAACAAAATTGACTTGACTTGAGTGTCCAATCAGGATGGATATTCGACTAAGCTGCTGGATTCAGTGGAGATACATGAGTTAAATTGCCCATTTAATAAAAATAATATAATAATAATGTTCCTGTCTTGGATCCTGAAAAGTGACAACATCGTCCCAACATTGAAACAAAGATGTCTGTTTCGAGCGGACACTGAACACCCGCTCTTTCTTCCTCCTTCATTCTGAGTGATCTCACCAATAACTTGTGTCACTGCAGGCTCAGGGAGTGAGAAGACTGTTGACAGGATGTCAATAAGGCAGCAATTGCAAGCGAGCAACTGGTGTGTGTGTGTGTGTGTGTGGTGGTGGGGGGCATCATCAGTGCAGCAGAGGGAGAGAGAAGACTGACTCTGATAGTGGGATGTGAGTCATGTTAGCACCTCAAATCACAAGACTGAGTTGACTGAGGTGCTGTTTGTTTCTGTTAGCAGCCTGTCTGCTGCCTGGAGGTGATTTTCTGACACGGCAGAGAAGCCATGGCATATTTTAATCTATACTATCGCAGGTTTATCCTATACATATTCCCTATGATTCATGCATGTTATCCCAGTACTAAGTGTGACCGGCATGTCTTCAGTCCTTCCTCTGCACCTTGCCTCTTGCCATATCGTCTTTGTTTACTCACTTTAGCGTTACAACCCTTTCTTGGATTTTGAGATTTGAGCCTACCTGCTGCTGACATCACGTTTTACCTGCATTGTCCTGCTTTTAAATCAACGACTGTATCCTACTACTGAATCCTACCACTCCTCTGCTATGAGGGTATATGGCTCAGGTGATTTTGGTGTATTTCTCTCTCTCTTAAATAATAGTGCTAAATTAGCTGATTTACTTGTCATAGGAAATCTAATGAGACTGGAAGGGCTGAAAGTAATATCAATGAGTTTACTGATGAATAATAACTCATTATCATGTCCTCTTGCTCTGTTCCACTCTTCATTATCTTTTCCCATCACATTTTGGATGTCTTTCTCATCCAACAATTCTTCCCTGTTTCTCCCTCCTCTCTTCAGGTCTGATCGTGTACCTGGGGATGATGGTCGGGGCCTTCGTGTGGGGCGGCCTGGCCGACCGGATTGGCCGGCGACAGACCCTCCTCATCTCTCTCTCCATCAACAGTGTGTTTGCCTTCTTCTCATCCTTTGTCCAGGGCTACATCTCTTTCCTGTTCTGCCGCCTGGCCTCCGGTGTGGGGTAAGGAGACAGATGAGTCACACAGGCAGAGCAAGCCAGGCCTGGAAATGAGACAGTCATGACCACTGTGAAAGATCAGTTCAATTGACAATCAAAGCAATGCTATATATCAGGGGACAGATACAAACACAGTGCTTGTATTCTTGATAAAGGAAAAATATATGCTGCTCAGATACTTAAATATTTATGACCTTTGACTGAAGTTGAATGTAAATGCATTCAGTAGAAATGTAGTAATCCAACTATTTTGTGGAGTAAATCTAATTGTTGTTAAACTCCTCATTTGAAATGAATGATTCATTGCATTCTGGTCTCTTAAGGCTGTCGTCAGTGAAATTTCACTTCAGTAATATTCGATACAAAAAGTAAAGCTCAGATTTCAGAAAATCAGGGAGGAAAAGTGCTGATTATTCTTCTCTCCCTGCTTCTCTGTTGCTGCCTTCCACAATTTAAAAAAATAAATATCTGCAGGCTGTGAAGGCAGTGAAGCAGTTTCTAAGCCCTTCTGGTGTGTGGTTGCCTATTATGGTTTATATTGCTGCATTTGCAGTGTGGTGAACTTTAAAACTGATCCAAATTAGTTTCATTGTTTTAGCAATCACTATCGCTGTGTGACTGCAGAGCTTCAGTCTAAATGTGTTTGTGGCACCAGTATCAGCCTCAGATTGAAAATTGTTTTGATGGAACATGCACAGAGGCCATAAAGATGGTGCTATTGACTGCAATCAGCCAGACCATTATTGGTGACTTTTCAGGCTTTAAACTTCCTTCTTAATTAACCACAAGGCTGCTTGTTTCTCATATCTCACACTCTCTCCTTTCTTTCCACTCCTCTCTTTCTTCCCAACATTACCTCATTTGTTTCACCCACCAACCCTCATCATGCTCTTCCTCTAAATCTCTTTTCTTTTCCATCCCTGCCTTCCTCTTTCCACAGTATCGGTGGCTCCATCCCAATTGTGTTCTCTTATTACTCTGAGTTCCTGGCCCAGGAGAAGCGAGGAGAGCATTTGAGTTGGCTCTGCATGTTCTGGATGATCGGTGGCATCTACGCCTCCGCCATGGCCTGGGCCATCATCCCACACTATGGTGAGAAAAACAAACGGTTAGATCACTCAGTCAGGAAATCATTATCTTTGGCAAACTGTACACTAGTTTGTCAGTCAGTTATCAGAACGTTGTTTCTATAGGCCCTGTTGTCTTCAGCTGTACAAAGATCAGAATAACTGTTGTCTATACTGAGAGTCTGTGGTCTAAAGCATGAATTCTTGCTGTAGTTTCAAGTTTAGGACCACATCTTGTCTGGAGTTATAATCAAAAACATCTTAGTTTTATTGTAAATTAGCTTTTTATTTACAAAACTTATATTGCATTTACAGTAACATAACAAGACATATTCACTGTCTCTCCTCTGCTGCACTGTGTACGGCACACACTGAACCACAGAGAGCAGCAAAATGCACTACAGACTATGTTTATTTATTTTATTTATCTAATTTATGTGCACTCATTTCATTTCAGCTCAGTATGAGAGTCACTGCTGTGTAATCGAATCAAAAGATGTACAGATGATATCGCATACCGTGAAAATATCGTGATATGGTATGTTATGTAATGACCTATATCAGGATATAAACAGCCCTAGAATAAAGCAGACATGTGATGTGTTCTTACTTCCTACATCCTAACTCTCATGAAGCATCCATATCTGCTGTATAAGTAGCTCATGAAACCTTGAAAGCATCGTGCAACATAGCTGTCATCATGTTTGATGCTTTTGTTATGACCAAATTCTTACGATGTGTTACGAAGCATTTACATTTACAGATAATTCATAGGCAGATTTAAAACTGACGCCTCCCTTCTCTTTCCACATGTAGGCTGGAGCTTCCAGATGGGCTCGGCCTACCAGTTCCACAGCTGGCGTGTGTTTGTGTTGGTGTGTGCCTTCCCGTCTGTGGCGGCCATCTCTGCTCTCACCACCATGCCTGAGAGCCCACGCTTCTACTTGGAGGTCATTCTTGTCAACACTCAGACGTTGTGGAAATATTATTTAAATGAATTTTGAAATTCTTGAATGCATAAACAGCCACGAGAACAGAAAACATCAGTGCACTTGCCAAGTGGAAGAGGCTTTGCTGCAGACAGAGTGCCGCTGACACACTTTTCCAGAATATTTTGAATAAATAAATACATTTATACCGTCTATATAAATCCTGGGACAGGCTAAATAGCTTAATTTGCAAGGTAAAATACATTTATATGCTTTTAATACTTTCTAAAACCCAAGGAAAACACTGCTCAATATTTTTAAATCATTCAAATTTTAAATGTTTTTGAAATGTTCAACACATGAAGGAATTATATATGTAGACATGCTGTCTGTGCAGCTGATTTGCAATCCAGATACAATGTATGATCAGCTTAAATCCACATCAAGTGAACAAAGGTTACTTTTTCCACTGTAGCTTTGTTTGCTTCTTATAAAACCACATATATTTTCCCATAATTGCTGTTATATACAAACGTAAACTCTTACTTCTGCAGTCACTTGTTCCAGCTGGTTTTCACTATTTTCAAAAGGAAAGAAAGAAAGTTAATTAATCCTTCTTCTTGACTCTCCCTCTTTAATTGTTATTCTAACCATATCCATAAAAATACACATATTGAGACATCGTTCCTAATAGTACCAGGTAATAATAATAAAAACATAAAATAAAACATGACATAAAAACTTAAAAGAAACAAATTTGGCAAATCTGTGTAGAGGAAGTGATTGAGTAACAGTCTCAGCTTCCTTAGCCACTTTGGATCACTTACATACTGTATGATGTATGATCAGGAACATCACTCAAACTTACACCAAACCAGTAAAACAGAGGCTTCAGAAACTACAGCAAACTACACATTAAGAGACATTCAAATATCAACTTTATACCATTCACCCTCCGTGCTGTATTTTTACAGCATATTTCTATAACATGGTGAGAGCTGACTATGTAAATGACACCGTTTTTCTTTTCCAGAATGGGAAACACGATGAGGCGTGGATGATTCTGAAGCAGGTCCATGACACTAACATGAGGGCCAAGGGGTACCCAGAGAGGGTCTTTTCTGTAAGTCTCGCTCAAGATTGCCTGTTTATGTTTCAACACAATGCAGGAAATGACATCATCATGGCTGGTGTTGTGTGTATGTGTGTGTGCTGCTATTACAGAGCAGCAGCTTTTAAACTGTGCTGCATACATTTGCATATTAAACCAATTACAATAGATTTTCTTGAAACGAGTATAATTCTCTTAATGCTTCAAGCAACAGCATTGATATTAATCCTTAAATAGGCTGTCATAAAATTACTTTATAACTGTACATTAATGAGTAAAATGAATTAGCATTACTGGACATGTTTATATATCGTCAAGTTATTGGTGAGATATTATATGCAGATCAGGTGCTTCTCAATATTCATCATTATTAATGGGATGGAGCCGGTTTATTGTCCCAGGAGTTGTGTGGCTTTATGGGGCAGCTTATTTCCAGGCTCTTGTAAATGTGTTGATTCATACATCAATTTTAAGTCATATTTCAAAGCAACAATTTGTATATTTGACGGCTCAGTCTATGCACAACTCTTAATTTACTCTTAAATACTTCCAAATGAATACAAAAATGTCAAGGGAACTTGCTTTATCTCAATAGATATTTAGAAAACCTTTCTAATAAACACTATACAAAGTTCAATGAATAAAAGAATACAATGAACAATCATTAAATCCAGCAGTTTATTGTAAATATTGAATGACTATGTACTTTTGTTCCCAGGTGACGACCATTAAAACAGTGAAGCAGATGGATGAACTGGTGGACATGGGCGACGACGCTGCCTGGCATGAGAAATGGAGGCAGAAGCTCAGTTCACTTTTCCATCAGGTGAAAAACCCTGCAGTTTTTTTTCCCAACTATTGATATCATAATAAGGGAAATCTAGGTTTTTATAATCAATATTAAGTAAAATACAACATACTGTACATGAGCATTCATCCAGGAGATGTATTTGTTTTTAAGGAAAACACAAATGCCAGGTAGAGCGCAGATGAGATTTTGCAGCTCTCTGCTCAGCTCACTCCATGTTGAAAATGTGATATTTTTGTTTGTCTGGTTTGTGTACGGTGGATATTCGGGTACAATATGTGAGATTTGTCTCTCAGTTTGTGTCTTAGTTTGTTTATGCCTGGAAAAGCATTTGAGGACATGGTGTTTATTTATTGCGGCTGATGGAGAAAAGAGCAGTGTTATCTGATTCTACAATGTATATGTTTATAATTTTGTTTACCTTGTGTCTTTGTGTGTGTGTGTTCCTCCAGGTGTGGAGTAATTTCCTGACTGTTTTCTCCCCTGAGTACCGCCGCACCACCTACATGATGATGGCTGTATGGTTCTCTATGTCCTTCAGGTAAGGTTGAAGAACAGTGCACCCCTGCAGGTTTTTCTGGGTAATACTGTGACTTCCACAGAGCTACATACTCAGACAATCAGTCCGTGAAGGTTGCTTGCTGGTGATGATCAAAGCATTATATTGCAGCGGTCAGCTAGCAGTGGGTGATATGAGGGAAATGCTTAATTTGTTCTACATAATGACCGTGATGCCAGTTCATAATTCTAGATGATTAATACCCGCTGACTATAAGCAATGCTTGTCAATTTATGTTCACAAAAAAAAAATAGCAGGTCAAAAGTAATGCTTTGAAATATTCGTATACACAGTAACACTGCTCATGTGCCACTTTGTTTATTCTTTCTCGGCAGACCTGTTAGATTTGTCTTTCTCTCTCTCTTCCTCCTCCTCCAGCTACTACGGTCTGACAGTGTGGTTCCCCGACATGATCAAGTACCTGCAGAAACAGGAGTACTCCTCACGCACCAAGGTTTTCGTCAAGGAGAAAGTAGATCATGTCACCTTTAACTTCACCCTGGAAAACCAGATCCACCGTCAGGGAGAGTACTTTAACGACAAGTGAGTTGGTCAACAGTTGTTATGTACTTGTTGGATCCATTTATTTCTATTCGTAGTGTGTCATAAATGAGACTTCAGCAAATGTTCAGGCCATATAGACATGTTCGTATTTACAAAGTGTGTCTTTAATGGGTTGTTTGACCTTTTTTATTTTACCTGAACTCTGAATGTGGTTTGAGTTCAAACAGCAATATGCTAATACACATCCTTGCAGGCAGGAAAAGCATGTCTCTCTATCTCTTTGCCTTTTCCTTATTACTCCCTCTATTTTCTGCCTCTTTACCTCCATTCCTTACCACCCTCATCTCTCTTGTCTAATTGCTTCCAGGTTTATGAACCTGAGAATGAGGTCTATGGTGTTTGAAGACTCCTTGTTTGAGGAGTGTTACTTTGAAGACATCACCTCCAGCAACACCTTCTTCAAAAACTGCACCTTCATTGCCACCCTCTTCTACAATACAGGTAGGAAACACACGTGCACAAACGCACACAGTCATAAATGTGTTTTTATTCTTGTTCTTACAGTTTAATTTTTGAGCTTCACTGTGCAGAATGATGTATGTACAGAGTTTAATACTGGAAGGCTGCTTTCACATTCATCTGCTGAAATTGGAAAGTTTTTCCTGTGCTCATTGAAAAATTTAAGAGCACGTTTTGTGACATCACAACTAGTTTGAAGACCAATCCTGGTCCAATATTCAAATTGCACACGTGTGATGTGGAAACTTGAAGCCTTTAAGGACTTTAAGGACCTTACAGTGAAGCAGGAGACATCTTGTGTCCAGCAGCGGAACTTCTGAAATGAAATATATATTTGCTTGTGTATAGATTGTGGATTTTTTAATAAAGGAGAAGGGGGAGATTTTAAGGATTTACACACAATAAAGACTTTTATAAATCAAAGTTTACCATTGAATGATGGCTGTTTGCAAAATCAGCTGCGTCTGTTGGATGAATGAGTGGAAGATGTGCTGTAGAGATGTTGTATGGTGCAGAAAAAGAAGCCCAACAAACTGTGGAAGTCAAGTTAAATACGACCGTCTCGTCTCTGCCCTTCAGTCTCCTGCAGGGAGAGGTCATGGTAAGGGAAAGTCATCACAGAAGACAGAGTTTATGTGTTTTACTCCCAAAATGAACAATTATACAGAACTAACATCACTTAAAATGTAAGTAATACTAGGGGAAAAAAAGAATAAAATCTATTTTATTTTAAATGTGTTGTAAGCTGTGTTTTAGGTGCTTTAGGCGATCTCTTCTTTCTCTCCCTCTGTCCTTATTCTCTCTTTGCTATTTATAGAGCTTTCACAGATCTCTTTATAAACAGCTTCCTTTTAAGTAGCCGTTGGCACACTTTCACTAGTCTGTGTTTGTTGTCTACAAATGTATTTGTATTAATAAAATGTCTGTTGAACCTTCCAGTAGGCATATAGTTGCCAGTTTATTAGCTGTAAAATCTAATTAGGTTCCAGTACAATATCCCTGGTTATCTTTTTGTAAAATGTTCACACTGTATTTTCCAACATTTCTTTCCTTCTCCTGATGCGTAAAAGAGCACAACTGTGTCAAAATAACTCAATTACTTCCCTTTTTCCCCTTCACTGACTGACTGGCACCACACCAAATGCAGCATTGCGGAGCTGCAATGTCTCCTAGCAACCCAGACTGCCCCCCACCCCCCCGCCTGGCCCACCAACCAACCGCTAGTGCTTTAAAATTGCGGAGCTGTCTCTCATCTCAAACTATACAATTGATTTTTTTTCCCTCCACTGCAATGACGCAAAATATGTTATATATAAAAAGCTGATGAGAAATATATATATATATTCATTGCTGCTATCAGTGGCGGCTAGGAGTCTGTCATTTTAATATGAATTAAACTTGTTTTTTTTCATTATGGCATAATCTCTCAAAGTTAGGCTGCACAGGTGTGACAACATGTTAGTCTGTGCTGTATGTACTATGTGAATAATTAGGAAGATCTGTGACATATTTACAGCTGAGCTAATATGCTTTCCACTTTTTTTTTTTACAGACCCTACTCTATTCTAAGAGATATTTAGTCCACCTAGTTTTGATTGGTACTTACTTTAACCAAATGTCCCTTGATTACACACAGGTAATCTGCACCCTTAATATATGCTGCAATTTGTGTACACAACATGATGATTTGTTGTAAAAGATGTTTTTTTTGTCAAAGAGCCATAAAGCCACAGAAAATCCCAATTACATATAGTTATGTGAATCACTGTGTTAAAGAAATAACACATAAATAAGAAAATCCAAGAGGGATTAATACTTTCCGTTGTAGATTTATTATCATAACACGTTTGAATCAAGTACAAATTTAACTGACAATTCAAAGAAACAGTGTGGTTTAGTTTTTAGAGTGTTTTTTTCAGTAGTAAACACAACGTTTACATGGCGTGAGATGGTTTCAGTTTCAGTTTCCGACGGTGCAAGCAGCGTTTCTGTACAGTACGCCCGTTTTTTTGGCGTTTCCGTTTCTAGAGGCGAACAATTAAGCACGATTAATAACGTTTTATAGGTTTGTGACACACGTCTCTTCTTCTACGCAACACAAAAACAGACTGCACAGACACGCTATAAAATATGCAGTTACTGGCATAATGCGTTAAATATTGTATTCGTTAGATGTGAAACCGGAAATTCTTTTTTTTTTTTCAAATGCCCCGCCCCCCTCCCCCCAATGATTGGAACACTCGTGACGTCACTCGCGCGTATTCGAATGCTGTGAAGCAACGAACATGGCTTTGATTTTTCTTTGAACTATAAAGCTCACTTTAATCATTGTAGTCACTCAAGTGAAGAATATATTTTAAGAGCATCTGTTCTCCAGTTTTACAATACTGAACAACTTTACAATCACACTTTTTTTATTTAGAAAAGAAAAAGTCGCTATTTGCCAAAATGTTGAATTTTAGAGGTTGGGTCACTAGATCTGTGGTTAACCTCTTACATTCTGGTCTAAGTATTACCTGCGTGATTCCAACTAGGACTTACATTGTACAACATGTGCCCCATGGATTATTTCAAGACTGTGTAACACCAGCCAAGCCAGGTTCCCAGGTGCAAAAGTTTAAAAAACTCAGTTTACTGCACCAGCAGGGTAGAAACCTCGCTACAGGCTTAGACTCTGTGACTAATGAAAGGAAGGATGTGGTTCACCTAAGTGATTCTAACAGCAACATGCCTGCGTTTCAGTCGCTCGCTTTCTACCTACATTTCTGTATCTTCCCTGCGAATGACGGAGAACAGGATGATACCGCAATCATCCCTTGTACCCTTGTACTGGAGATGCAACAACCTGTTGAAACAACCTGCTGTAATGATAAAGCGGTCGTTCCCACAGCAGACATTGCCAAAGCCCTAGCAAACATTCCAGCTGTTAATTCCACGGAAACAGAAGCTAATGTGCATCTGGATCAAGCAAAATATTTAACTTTCAACGCCAAACATCATGCCAATGCTCAAACAAGAGTTGCAGATGATGTTCCCTGGTCCCGTGCAGTAATTGGTACTTTTTTTACCATGGTCCGAACAAGGATTGTGCATTTTTTGTCCATGGTCCGAACAAGAATTGCAGCTGCTATTCTCAGAGCCAGACCAGGAATTGCAGAATTTATTCTCGGAGCTAGAGCAGGAATTGCAGATGTTATTCTCAGAGCTAGAGCAGAAATTGAAGCTATTATTCCCAGAGCCAGAGCAGGAATTGCAGAAGTTATTCTCAGAGCTAGAGCAGAAATTGCAGATGCTATTCTCAGAGCTAGAAGGGGAATTGAAGCTGTTATTCCCAGTGCCAGAGCAAGAATTGAAGATGTTATTCTCAGAGCCAGAGCAGGAGTTGAAATTGTTATTCGCAGATCCAGATCAGGAATTGAAGCTGTTATTCGCAGAGCCAGATCAGGAATTGAAGCTGTTATTCTCAGAGCTAGAGCAGGAGGTGAATCTGTTATTCCCAGAGCCAGAGCAGGAATTGAAGATGTTATTCTCAGAGCCAGAGCAGGAATTGAAGATGTTATTCACAGAGCTAGAGTAGGAATTGAAACTGTTATTTACAGAGCCAGAGCAGCATTTGAAGATGTTATTCTCAGAGCTAGAGCAGGAATTGAAGCTGTTATTCCCAGAGCCAGAACAGGAATTGAAGCTGTTATTCCCAGAACCAGAGCAGCAATTGAAGATGTTATTCTCAGAGCCAGAGCAGGAATTGAAGTTGTTATTCACGGAGCCAGAGCAGGAATTGAAGATGTTATTCTCAGGGCTAGAGCAGGAATTGAAACTGTTATTCCCAGAGCCAGAACAGGAATTGAAGATGTTATTCTCAGAGCTAGAGCAGGAATTTTAGATGTTTTTTCCATGGGCCAAGAAAGAATCGTGTCCGTTTCGTCCTTGGTCAGAGCAGGAATTGTAGCTAAATACAGAACAACAATGGCTATTATTTTCAGAGCCAGAACACTAATTGCAGCACAATTTTTTACTCTTGTCACCGTGATCCAAACAAGAATTGTGACCAATGCAATAATTGCAGCTGTTATTTCCACAGTCAGTGAAGGGATTAATACAATCCAAAGAGGAATGGTATATCTTTTGTCCACAACCAGAGTAAGAATTTCTTTCTCTGGTTACAGACAAAGAATTGAAGAGAGAAGAGAAAGAATTGAAGATGGCTTGCATGAGACCAGAGAAAGAATTGAAGATGGCTTGCATGAGACCAGAGAAAGAATTGAAGATGGCTTGTCTGTGACCAGAGAAAGAATTGAAGATGGCTTGTCTGTGACCAGAGCAAGAATTGAAGATGGCTTGTCTGTGACCAGAGAAAAAATTGCAGATGGCTTGTCTGTGACCAGAGAAAAAATTGAAGATGGCTTGTCTGTGACCAGAGACAAAATTGCAGATGGATTGTCTGTGACCAGAGAAAAAATTGAAGATGGCTTGTCTGTGACCAGAGAAAAAATTGCAGATGGATTGTCTGTGACCAGAGAAAAAATTGCAGATGGCTTGTCTGTGACCAGAGAAAAAATTGAAGATGGCTTGTCTGTGAACAGAGAAAAAATTGAAGATGGCTTGTCTGTGACCAGAGAAACAATTGAAGATGGCTTGCATGAGACCAGAGAAACAATTGAAGATGGCTTGTCTGTGAACAGAGATAAAATTGCAGATGGATTGTCTGTGACCAGAGAAACAATTGAAGATGGCTTGTCTGTGACCAGAGAAACAATTGAAGATGGCTTGTCTGTGACCAGAGAAAAAATTGAAGATGGCTTGTCTGTGACCAGAGAAAAAATTGAAGATGGCTTGTCTGTGACCAGAGAAAAAATTGAAGATGGCTTGTCTGTGACCAGAGAAACAATTGAAGATGGCTTGTCTGTGACCAGAGGAAGAATTGCAGTTGGTTCTTCCACAAGCAGAACAATAGCAATTGTACCTGACTATCCCCAGACCAGTGAAGAAGATGAAGCCTTTCAACCCACGGACTGTAAAATAGAGCCAGAGGAAGAGGGTATGCTGGTAGTTTTGGGCAATTGGATCATTTCAGCTGCTCGTACACTCTACGGATATGTTGCAGCTGCTGATTCCAAGCCCTGTAGAAAATTGGCCTGTGGTTTTTCCAAAGTCCAAACAAGAACAACACCTTTTCTGTCGAGGGAACAAGAAAGTCTTCAAGCTTTATGGAACCAGTTTATTGAACCTGAACCCGAACCCGAACTTTAACCCTAACCCCAACCCCAACCCTAACCCCTTAACCCTTACCCCTTAACCCCTCAACCCTAACCCAATAACCCCTTAACCCTAATCCCCTAACCCCCTTAACCCCTAACCCCTTAACCCTAACCCCCTAACCCCTTAACACTAACCCCAACCCCCTAACCCCTTAACCCTAACCCCCTAACCCTAAAAAAACCCAAAAAAATAAAATAAAAAAAAACAAAAAAAACCCAACTGTCATGTCCCCTGTCTCATGACTTGTCAGAAGGCACGTTTTGTATAAAAATTGACTTTCTGAAATAACCTATAGCAAGTCAGATGTAGCGGTTGTCAAATCAATGTAATGGAGTGAAAGGTAGTATCTTTTTCCTCTGAAATGTTTGAAAGAAAGTTTAATTTAAAATTTCACCAAATGGAAAAACTCCACGAGTGCTTTGTGGATTTTATTAATGTCATGTTACAGGATTTCTGGGTATTCAAGTTCAGGTTTTTTAGTTACCACTCACTGAGTAACAAGCATCCAAAACTAATAATAATGAGTTGTAAAATAAAAAAAAATTAATTAGTAATATAAGCAGAATATCACTGACAAAACTTTAGTTATTGTCATGGCATTAGCTCATGGAACATTGGGTGTGGGATGGGATGCACATTTAAACAAAGAATCCAAAAGGCTGTTCCAACAATTTTATTAATTGTAATTAAAAATAAACTGTTGCATGGATGATGGATAAGGAAATGGTGGATGATTTGTTTTATACAAAGGAAATATTACAAATGAGAACAATGGCAAACAAATAAAATAAATTGGGTTCTACCTCTAACTTACATCATTAATACACCCACATAATGCAATACAAAACAATAAGTTAAACATTCAAACCAATCCTTGGACTATTACCGAACAGAATAAAATGTAAGAGTGAAAAGTCTTCATTTGAACTTACATTCTTTCTCTTCTTTCTTTCTTTGTTAACACAACAATGGTTTGGAGGGAAATGGACTAATTGACTTAGAAGGTGGAGTTTTATAACTTCTGGGGGTGTGTAATCAGGAGTGTCAGTCTACATATTGAGTTAGGGGTGGTTTGAGGTAAAACTAGCCCTAAAGAGTTGTGATTCCTAACAATCATTATCATCATCCTTTCCTCTCTTTTAACCCTGCTTTGATTTTGCCTCCTCTGCCACCCTTGTGCACCCCCCCCCCCCCCCCTCTTCTTTTTCTCCAGATCTTTTCAAGTACAGGCTCATCAACTGCAAGCTTATCAACAGTACTTTTCTGCACAACAAAGAGGGCTGTCTGCTCAGTGACGTCAGTGATGAGAATAATGCCTACATGGTCTACTTTGTCAGTTTCCTGGGCACATTGGCTGTGTTGCCAGGCAACATTGTCTCAGCGCTGCTCATGGACAAGATCGGACGGCTGAGGATGCTAGGTAATATAGGCTTACTCTAGGCAGCAAGGAGACATGTACATTAATCAGCATCAGCGTGTATATTGAGAGACAATAAGAGTGGGAGTTAACTTTGTATAGCAGCATCATTACTGGGCAGTAATAGCTGTTGCACATTTTATTTCTGAATACAGACAACATGGAAAAACTGCGTGCTAAGCCAGTAAAGGGCAGAATTTGTACTGGGATTAGCAGTCATGCTATGTTACCAGTGTGCTAAAAAAGTTTTCAAATAAATGCAGTGGTTCCCTTTGTGACCTCACAGTAAGAAGTTCGATGTTTTCCAGCTAATGATAGCTAGTCTCCACTGACGTCCTCCTTATATCCAAGGACATATACATGTTAACACATTTATATCTGCTGATGAGGATTGAGGTTAAGAATAAAATCTATTTAGAAGACTGTGTTTTATAAATAAGCAAAAGCTAACTATACACAGAGAAAATGCAGGGATGTTTAATTGCAAAGTGTTACACTGAGTGGCGGGTCATGCATACGCTGTAGATGGCATCATCATAATCTAAAAAAGTAGATCAAATTCACCTTAGTTTATCTATTAATACTTATAATAATAATAATAATACTGTACTCTAAAGGTTTGTCATTGGCCCAGGTATCCATGTATTATAAGCACTGATGGTGCTGTGTTTATTACACTGATTTATTTATTACATTGAATTAAATATATATTTTGTCACATATAAGCTGCACCGGACTATAAGTTATTTAGACAGAAAGATTTTGTACCATAAGTGTTTATTCATATACTTGAACTGATTGTTTCCAAACAGTGCCACAATAAAAGCAATAAACATATAGCAATAAACGCAGCAATAAAAGTGCTGATAAACAAAACAGAAAAGTCATTAATGATTTAATTCATCTTCCTGCTGTGCACTAAAACTAAGTTACTTTATTTTTCTTTTTTTCAGCCTCAGATTATCTTCATCACATACCGTCTCACCATAGATTCAATAGCGGCAAGCTTATGTGCAGCTGTTCTGTTTCCTTCACGGATAACCAGATTGATGGCATTCAACTTAAAAGCTGCATCATAGGAATTTCTTTGCATCTTTTCCATTATGAGGGGGTGAGAGTGTAATAATAATAATATACCCCCTGTGGGCTGAAGAAAAATTCATAGAAAAGCTGCATCTCTGTATAAGCCACGTGGTTCAAAGTATGGAAAAAAAAGTAGCGGCTTATAGTCCGGAAAATACGGTAGTTAATAAAAATAATATTACTGCCAAATCTTTAATTAAACTGTGTAGGAATTTCTGCGTACATAAGGCTTTTCCAATATCTCTCCTTTGTTCCCCTTTGTCTTATCTCCAGCGGGCTCCAGTGTGATTTCTTGCATCAGCTGTTTCTTCTTGTCCTTTGGCAACAGCGAGTCAGCCATGATTGCTCTGCTCTGCCTGTTCGGAGGAATCAGCATCGCCTCCTGGAACGCACTGGACGTGTTGACCGTTGAGCTCTACCCATCTGACAAGAGGTAGGCAAAGAATGCATGCCCCAAAGTGTCCCTTTGACACTGTGAAGGAAGGGTCAGTGGTGCTGAGTCGCATGTTTAATTATGACATAAATGTTGTCCCATTATGATCGGCTGGCTTACAGAAGGATGGATGACATTAGGGTTGCCGCCTAATGATTTTAGCAAGATGTATTGATTTATTAATTTAGAATATCACTAATTGTGAGGAACAATGTTTCTTTATTTAAGAAAAACGCTTTTGAGACTTTTGATTTAAGAGGATGTAGCTCCACCTTGTGGTTGTATGAATTTTCTCTGATATTTTAACCAAAAACTATATATAAAGATTATATTATATTTATGTACAGTCTATGGTGTAAAACATTGAGAAAATGCTCACCAACAGTTGGTTTATTCTCAGTAAGCAAAAGCCTGTACCTGATGTACAAAGTGAAAAATGACTGTATTGCTGTTGCTGTGTTACTCAGTTTCTTCTCTGTCTCCTCTCTTTTCTCAGAACTACGGCATTCGGCTTCCTCAACGCGCTCTGTAAATTAGCAGCGGTTTTAGGCATAAGTATTTTCACCTCCTTCGTTGGTATCACCAAGGCTGTGCCCATCCTCTTTGCCTCGGGGGCGTTGGCGGCAGGAAGTTTTTTGGCCCTCAAACTACCAGAAACGCGGGGCCAGGTGCTGCAATAATGTAGCGCCAACAACTTTCAGTTTGTGGGAGGGGGGTGGGGGGTCAGAAGAGTTTTCGCCACACTGTGAACGAACAGCTCAAGAGCCCTTCAAATTCTACCCTCTAACCCCAACCCTACAATAACGGTCAAGTTTCATCTGCTGAGTTGTAAATATTTGCGATTGGTGATTATCTGATAGAAATCGCTCAATACTATAAAGATTAGTGAAGCTGTGATGAACAATGAATTAACCATTGGCTGATTTACACAAATTATTGATGATTGCTCAGAATTGGTGTCAATGAAAAGGTGAGGCAAACATAATGTGAACAGCGAGAGTGTGAAACTTGATTTTCCTGGAGTAGAATAGCACAATAAGGTTTGGTACCCCCGATATTTGTACATACACCTGGGGTTGGAGGTCAGGGGATGGGGGCTCTTGATGGTGAGCCAGCAAATAGACTCTAAGAAATGACCACTAGCCATTGTTGCAGAATCCAATTCACTTCTCAAGTCCTGAGTACTTTGCCATTGTTTGACATTTATCAAAAATGCAACATTTATGCTTTGATTTGAAGCATTTTTGACTTTACGGAGTAAAACCAAGACACGACTCATCTTGGCTTTCTCTTTAACAAAGACCTGTCCTCATTCTGTATCTCCTTGAGGTCTTGTGTTGGTGTACAGACTAACTGCCATTTTATAGGTTTTTAGAAACATTCCAGGTTTGATTTTTGTTATTGTTAGAATGTGACAAGGCGATCAATCGAGCCCCTTTTCCCTTTAAAACCATTGTTTGTGATCACTTCCAACCAGTCATGAGATCGTTCAGTAAACGGATATGTTTCCCATGCCACGTGAAGGTTTGTGCCGTCATGATTTCCATTTCACCAAAACGATTAAGCTATTTGTTAAAATGAACATTTAAAGCACAACCATTTTCCAGTGTGAATGTCCCTAACATTTTCTTGACTTGATGAAAATGTTTAGAAACTCACACTCAATCATTATTTTTTAAATCATACTGTATATCCGTTTGTCAGAAATGCCTTTTCAGTACCTCTCCTCCCAGACTCGCAGTATGTTTGTCTCTTATAATTGTGTTTTGGAGAGTGTTATGCATGTTAAAAAGTATGTATGTAAATTTATAAAAATTGAGAGTATAACATGTAAACAGCATTTTGGACATGTTGCATTTCCTTATCAGTTAGTCTGGCTTAAGTTGCCATAATATTTGGACATTTCCAACCCACAAAAGACAGCACAGTGCATTTATTCTGCTGTTAGTCACAGCAGATGAATCTGAATCCACACTTTTCTTAAAGCACACTCCACAGGATGCGTTCGAAAGGCAAATATTCCTTTATTAACTTAAATAATACTATTACATATGGAAGAAAAGCAGGTAATCAAAAGGATAAAAAAAAAGAAAACGTTAGACAAAAAAAGGCTACAGTTTTAGTTTTGATGGTTTTAGTGCAGACACAAATTGTGTGTAAGAGATGACAGATAAACTATAATCTAATTGTGAATGTTTATATTCATGTGAGTGTGCTTCTTAGTGCAATATTGAACCTCTGTGCAATATTGAATTTTTGGTTTTTTTTTATTTTTATGTTTTACCATTCCACATTTGACAAATTCTGTTTTTATTGTGTTAATGGATGTGGGGTTACTGTCTCATGATGTTAACCTCTCTGGGTTCAACAAGGTCCAGAGTATTAGAGCACAATATCAGAAGAGTAATAATCCAAATTGTTGGAAAAATACTGCTCCCAAAGTAAAATTGTGGGTTACAGCAGAGATATTTTCCTCCTATTGAGATGCGTTTCTCCTTGGAGCACATAACATGTTGGAACGGTGAGGATTAATTGCAGTTGGAAAAGGATTATTCTGCTAATGAAGGTGTGAATTTGAAATGCACTAGGACCTTGACTTGTGCTTCATCATACAAATGTAGTTACATATATAACATGAGATTCACTGTAGAGAACTCACTGCCAAGGGCTGATTCTCATATATATCCCACATCAGTAACAGCACAACAGAGTTGGCGAACACGTTGCCACATTCCCTCTGATCTAGAAAAAACAAGGGTGATATGTTCACAATTGCATGGTGAAAGAAAAACAATCACTGACATACCAGATTTAAAGAAGAAGGAAAAAAAAAAAAAAGTTTTTGTCCAAACTGCCATTTTTTTAGGATAGCAGCCATACGTAGACTCAAGACAGTTGAATAAATAGACAACTCATTGCACTAAATATACACCGTTGTACATGCACAATCGTGGATGCCTTGAGTTCTTAAAGACGCATCCGAATAAAGAACAAATGTCAGCATTTAGCAGGAGCACAATGACCAAAAACCTACCAAATGACAAGATTGTGAATATGAGTGCAGTTGTGAACATAGGACCAGGAAAACGACCCGCCCCTTACATTTCACCCCCCTCCATCTCACACTAATCTGATTATGAATTTAACATCTGACCCGTTATCTATGAGTGTGCCATGACTTATCACCTCTCATTAATTATTGCCAAATATTTTGTATGGCTTGAGTTTACACATTACACCGTCCGATCCCTGTTATAGATATGAATATATGTAAATAAAAATAATTATAATGTATCTTAATAAGATAACTCGTTAAACCTTTTGACCCCTGGATATCTAGCAGTTGGGATACAAGAACTGGACTTATTATACGTGATGATGAAAACTTCATAACTCATCCGAAAAGCTGGATTTCAGGGGGGGGTCCAGGTGCCCTTGTTTTGAAATTGCAAGAAATATCGGCTTCAAAAGTCAAATTGGCAATATTCGCTCAGATTCCCTCTTAAAAGCACATTGATAGTATATAAATGCACATTACCTGTACACATATAAAAGCTAGGCGTCAGCAGTCCTATTCTCTGTATGTTGTCCTGTATCACCCATAAAAATTAAGAACAACGATGTCAAGATAACTGTTGTATTCGTTCAACATGAAATGCTGTTTAAAACGCTAACCTGTCTCAGTGACTCAGTTCAGGCTCCATCCAAGTCAAGATTGTCTCTCGTAGATACATATCTTAGCTTACGTTACAGGGTTTTTTTTGTATAATTATTGTTGCCTGAGCAACAGTCAATCGTGAGTGCAAAAAGTTAACAAAGCAATAAGTGTTTGGGTATTTGTCTCTATTCTCTCCTTTGGAGCTATTGGGAATCGGAGCACATTACTATATGCTGGCCTTGATGATACAGGACTTAACAGCTAACATTCGTGTGTACTCTATAAAACAAACCTAGATCTTGAGGCTTTTGTCAATAAGATTGCATTGCCATTAATTAAATGTAACAAGGAATTTATCACCTTTTGTCATTGTACTGTGCTGTAGAAACTGTAGTCTATTGTTTGTAAGTAGAGAAAACTGTTTGTGGAATCATAAATATATTAAAAAAAAAAGTTATAAAAAAAACAAAACAAGTGCAAATGGACAATACTGTATGTTGTCTTTGATTTTTGTGTATTTTGTAAATGAGAATGAAATATAAGTAAATACATCAATGTTAAATACCGGTTATGAATCATAGTTAACCTAAATGTGACAACATCAGTTCTGTTTAAAAGTGGGTGAGATTTTTTTTTTTTCTTATATTTTCTCATTGTTGATTTTTGATGAGGTCTGCACTTTGTTGTGAACCAGACCCTTTAGAATCACAATGGATAACAAAGAACCATGAAGAATAAAAACAATTAAAAGAAAATATTTGTCTTTTTTTTTTTTTTTTTTTTTTTTTAAAGAAATCTTTAAAGATAGTTGACAACACTATACATGGTAGTCTTTGTACCATCTAAATTGTACTTCTGAGAAATGCTAGTGTATTTATTGGATTATGGATCAGCAGCCAGGTCTCTTATAAATAAATTGGATGTGATTCAGGCACAGACTTTGAACAGTGTGCAGTGGAGCTTTTTAAACGCTGCCAGTAGCTGCCCAACAGGTAGAAATGGGACAAATGCCGGGTCAAATGCCGGGCCAAGGCTTGTGTGAGGGATGTCGGGAAGAGGAGTCAGTGGAGGATGTAGGTCTGAGTCTTAGGAGCTTTGAGAGACACAGAGATGATGAGGAATAATTAGCAGGGATCATGGGTGCAGGCAGTCCCAGTAAACGTTTTAATGAGGGATATAGTTTTTTTTTAAGGATATGATGGATAAGAAGGGATAAACAGGGGTAGGGATTTAATAGTAGGACTAGTGAAGCATGAAGGATAAAATGTAGTTTGAGATTTTTTTTTATTTTTTATTTTTTTGGGTTTATTTAAAGGGATTTAGATTCTAAGTCTATTATTTGTTCGGAAGATGGCGCTAATACACCAATAAGATGGATGTCGACTGCCGTAAAACAAGACGCAGAAGAAGAAGAAGAAGCGCTTGTTAGCACTTCCGGTGAATATTGCGTAACGGTGCTAGCAAAGGGACTCAATCATTCATAATAAACTTCACTTCATTTGCAAGGTAAGTAGCTAAAAATCTTCTTAATCTTAAAAAAAATGTGTAGCTTTATTACTTTAAATGTGCGTTTATGCTTTATGGAGCTGTCCAAAGCCTCCGTGACACTGTTTCAGTTAAACGTACATTTAATATTGATGTTTACAATATAAGCTAGCTGCTAATGCTAGCATGCAACCGCTGTGTTAAGTTAATGTAAAGCTAGAAAAGTTGAGTTTAGCATAACTAGCATTACAATGACGTAAACGTCATTAGAAATGGTGTCAACAACTTAGCGGCTCACTATGTGATTTCTACCACAGTCACATAGATAAAGTTGAGTTGATGCTTTATTATGGTTCATCGTTACCGTTTAACGGCGGCTGTTTGGGGGTTACGGTAACGGAGAAAATAAGTGGATGGGATCGATATGTTTACTGTATTCAGCCCACGTTTAATTCAGTAATCAATACCAAATATTGTATTGAGGTTTTAAAAATGTCATAAAGACATTAAAATCATGAAGATGATTATAACTACATACATGTTTGTATTTATAGAGAAATAGTTTAGAAGCAGCAAATTTTTGGCTTTTTTTTGTTTGTTGACAGATGACTTAAGCAACTAATCAATTATCAAAATTGATGCATTAGCAGATTGATTCATCATATTTTCCTGATTGATCTCAAGTATTTCAGAAAGGTACAAAGTAGGACAGCTGTAGGCAAATAAAACAAATACTCTTACCTGCTTCGTTAATACACCTGATAGCCTGTAATTAACTCAAAATTCCTGTTAGGACTTGAATGCCTCTCATGTCAACAGCATATCACCTCTACTTGTACACATCTAGGTGGTCTACTGCCACACAGCTTCTGATGCTGCCCAGTGTCCTCCGCTTTGCTCGGCCTGTCTCCACTAGTCTCGCCTTAACCCGGCCTCTGGCCCACTTCAGACCACACATGGACCCAGACCCCAGCCGACCTGTCGAGAGGACTATCCGAACCAAACTGACCAACTCGCTCAAGCCGGACCACTTAGAGGTGCACAACGAAAGCCACATGCACGCCGTGCCCCCCGGTTCTGAGTCCCATTTCCGCGTTCTGGTTGTCAGCTCCCAGTTTGAGGGTCTGTCGTTGA
This sequence comes from Pampus argenteus, assembly GCA_036937835.1. Classification (NCBI taxonomy): domain Eukaryota; kingdom Metazoa; phylum Chordata; class Actinopteri; order Scombriformes; family Stromateidae; genus Pampus; species Pampus argenteus. Next base: position 21,774,412 of record CM072865.1, on the reverse strand, counting down.
TACAGCGTCATCGCCTGGTTAACGAGGCTTTGAAGGAGGAGTTGAGGAGCTGCGTTCATGCACTGGCTATCCAGGCAAAGACTCCTGAGCAGTGGGGGAGTAACCCCGCCCTGGCTAAAAGCCCCCCCTGCATGGGAGGCTCGAAGGGAGATCACACAATGGAGGAGAAACTGAAGGCCGGACGAGAGTGAAGAGTCGGATGAAGCTGTTGTACACTGTGATGTGAATTCAGATGGACACTGTAAGAAGTATAAAGATTATTGTTTCCTATATTTTTAACTTAATTATACATTGTTAACTTAATGGCACATGTGATTTTGCAGATTCTGATACAGAGATGGGTTTCTGTGGTTACGCTACCAAAATAAAACATTATTTTGAACATTGAATCAACGTGTGTGTTTTTGGAGTTTGTTTTAATTAATCGTACTTAACCAGGCAGGACATTTATTAAAAATGAAGTCACATGAGCAAATGCAGTTGGTTAGTGGAAAGTTGTGAAAATGATATTTGAGACAGAAAGTGATGCGAGATGCCGGTTCTCCTGGGGATGATTTCAGTACCACCGGCTCAGCACATGAGGGCAGTATGTGCACACATCATGGGACAAACTGGCTGATGAATACAAGATGACTTCATTATTCCCCTCAAAGTCCATCATCAATTATCAAGTCATTTAAAAAATAAATGTTCTCCTTATGATTGTGCATGTAGTCATACTAAAAGCACAAACTCTCATTAATACTTACAGGATTCATTCCAGGACAAATCTGTTCAACATTATATTCTTAACTTGAAAATCTAAATTATCAGTTAAGTAAGAAAAACTTTACTTGACAGGACACACAAAAAAAAAAAAATAGAAAAGTAATCTCTGTAATCACAAATCAAAGGTAACACAAGTATTTGTTCCAATCAACCTATGATCTATTAAATGATTACAATAATGTTCTAAATGATCCATATGTCAACTTTACAGTGACTGGCTGAGCGAAGCAGAGGACAAAAGTACAAAATGTTCAGTAGTTTGTGCTTGTTCCCAGAATGACACACTCTTTACAGTATGTGTGTATGTGGGTGGGCGTCTATTTCTGTCTTGGGGTTGTATGTGTCACTGTGAAGGTCTTCTTGTCCTTCCCTCAACCCAGATGACGGCCAAGAATCACTCCTCAAGCCTGTGAGAGTGATAAGACAACAAATATACATCAGGATTTGGTGGGAGTCTTAACAAACAATGATCTTTTTACCCCAATTATCATTCATCTGCTAGATTAATTTGCTTCAGATATTTTTTTTTTAAGAGAGATTTGTCAGATTTGACAGCGCCAAAACCAAAAGCAAACTTTTTTCATGCTTTGCTCCAAAGTTATTCAAAGTTATTGTTAGTTCATAAAGACTTCAGTGGAATGCGGTGTCACCTCAAGGTAACGCGTGTCGTCTTCTACAATCATCCTCCGCCTGGAATTGACAGCCTGTCAGGCCTCACAAAAGGCTCCGATGAGGAGGCTGAACAACTGGTGTCACTGGTTTGGAAAAAGGAAAACAGTAACACAACCACTTTATGACCCCTGCTCGCCCATTAGAGCCAGGCCTTAGGGGGGCAAGAAGCAAGGCCGGGGCTGGGAAGAAAGCAATAAGCTGGCTGTAATGCCCGGGGACCCGCAGACTGTCTCTGCTGGCGAGATTTACGCTTCACTATTCCAGGTGCTGTTATGATGAAGAGGGGAAAAAGACGTCAAGTCGTCAAAAAGGGTGATGAGGAGGAGTGCAGGGACTTGTCTTGCACTTAAACCAGTGGATAGTTTCACATGTGTGAGTAGTACATCACGTATTTAGTCTGCGGCAGTTACAGCAAAATAACAGGGTTGGTCAGGTCACCTTAATAGATCGAATTGTTTTGGCCAAAGGTGGAATGTGACTAATTGTAAGTGCTTTTTCGTGTACTTTTGGCAAGAAAAGCAGGAATTTCAGAGTAGCCTGCAGCTATGTAATTAAGGTCTAATCAGAAGAAGACTCCACTTACGTTTGTTTTAAACCTCACAGGGCTGTCTGAGAATACTTTCTGAAGATGGTCACTACTTTTGAGAGAGAGAGAGAGGATGTATTTTTCTACTGAAATGGCTACCATCAGGATGCCACATTTGGCCTTCAATGACCCTACGTAACTGTGTCGTCTTCAAAAAGGGCTGCTTCTCTGCTCAAGTAGATTTTTACACTTTAGTAGCACTTGTGTCGAGTAATAATAATTCAGTTTGAGAAGTATATCCTTGTATTTTTTGCATCCCTGTTGGGAAATAGTTATGTAGTAACTATGCTGGAGTTGTGGATATGTGGCAGCATAATGAAAAGTGGTAGTTTTAATAGCAGAGTTGACTTTTATGTACAGTGATGTAATAAAATACAGCCTGTCCAATAAATAGAGAGAGTTTCAGCTTCATATTAGTTTATATTTTTCACTTTTTAATCTGCTGTTGGTTTAGTTGTCCATACACACAAATTACAGAAGAAGCCTCTTCTACCATGTCCAGGCTCCATGATGGATCTGTCTCTGGGCCCTGGTCTGGCCCATATGGCCTGGAGGGTGCAGCAGGTCAGTGGGAACCCACCTTGGCAGTACTGCTTCTGCGTCAGAGCCCCAGGACAGATGGTGCCAGCCTGGGCTGGGACCCCGGGCAGGGCAGGGTTCCCGCGATGAACAGCCGCTGATTTACGCTGCGGCTCCGGACCGATGGCTGGGGTGCAGGGTGCAGGGTGGAGGGGGGGGGTCTCCTTCTGCGCAGCTGACCCTTGCTGGTTGCAGGGTCATCCATAGGGAGGGAGCAGGGGGGGTGAGTACGACAAATGGGTGTCTGAGAAAGGGTGGTTTGGTCGTCCCAGGGGACTGGCTTCGTCCTCTGGCCCCCTGGTCAGCTGCAGGATCTGTGCAGCATGTGTGTAGGGATAGCAGGCTGTTAAACACATTTAATCCAAACCCCCACTAGGAACAACAACCGTCACATTTTTTTTTTCTGTGTGTTTGATGCTAAACCTGATGGTGTTGTATGTTAGAAACGATTTGTCAGAAGTAACACCGTACAGTCACATTATGGAAGGCGGCTCAAAATCATCCTAATTACAGGTTAATAATCAAAGAAGTGCTTTTAAGAGCGCCCATGCTGCTCTGGTGATTAATCTTTAGTTGGTTTCATGTTGTAAAAAAGCAGTTGAACCTAAGGTGATAGTAATAGGCTATTAAGGCCTTTTAATTGGAAAGCCCCCCCCTCCCCAACTCTCTCACACCACACACCGTCAACTAATGAAATCAGTGAATAGCTGGCTTGAAAGGGAAGGACAAAGGCAGAGATAGAGAGAAGACAATATCCTTGTGTGGGAGAATTAGTTACACTCAGTAGTCTAAGTATTCAAAGCACAGCGCAAAAAAAAAACTCTGGAGGGGGGGGGGGCTAGAGAGGGATTAAGAGAAAAGTCCACACAGGTGGGTTGCTGAGAGGGAGGAGGGGTCACATGACAGGACGTTACCTCGTTTGATAAACAACAGCCGGGGCCCACAGGAAGGAGGAAGGGAGTTATTTTATAGGCGGAATTAACTCCTTCACCACATCAGGTATTCATTATGGTAAATCTCCCAGGTGTGCTGTACATGCAAGTAAAGTCAAACATCTTAGGAGGTTGGATTTGATTCAAACCAAGTTGGACTGAAAGATATTCGCTGTGGACAGTAGAGGTGGGACCTGGCAAAGACATCACAAACTGATTCCAGTTACAGGGCTGAAGTGTTGAAGTCAAATGTTGGTTTTTAAAACAACTTTTTGTTGCAAGAAAAAGAAAAAATCTCATAATTATTGTGCACTGTTGCTGGGAAACGTCTGCGCCTTGTTTTATGAGATTGTTGTGGCATTAAAGGTTTTGCTTTTCTACCATGAAGAAAAGGCAAAATTATATAAGATTTGGTAAAAAATCAGATTAAAATGTCAGTAAGAGATGCACCGTGACAGATAACACGACTGTTCGAGGGACTGACGACTCTATTAACTACTGAGGTGAGAGGCTGTTTGTCAACGGGGTTAATCCACTCTGGATAAATAAGATCAAATCAAGTGAAATCTAAATTGACACTAACTTATTTCACATTCCTCACAAATTATAGTAGTTGCAGTACAGAGAAAAAAAACAAAACATAAAATAATCAGGCCCATGTTGAAAATGTCAATGAAAATCGCAGATGAATAAAATATATTGTCTATGTTTGTTTTCCAATGAATGACAAAATTACAAATTGGAAATTGATGACATGTTAAACAATGACATTTAGGTTGGTTTTTTTTCAGTGTTTACAACTCAAACAATTGCCTGAACAAACATGGTCAACCCCGCTGCAGATCTGGTGATCCTGCATTTTTGACCAAAAAAATAAAAAAATAACGAGACGCCGCTGACAAAAGTCTGTGACTAAGTGATTTATCAACGAAAGTAACATCTGTATCTTCACTGATTGTGTGACAGCCTTTGTGTTAATGCGTTTTTTTGTTTTTCCTGTGCAGCTTAGGCAATCACATGATCACTGCAGTAAGTCATGGGAGTTTTTCCTGGGGGTGTTAAGGCATGGGGCTGGTTAGGCTGGTTTTCGGGCCAGAGTGCACAGGCCAAGGCCTTCGCCCTAAGCCCTGCACACTCAGTTACTGACACGCATGCAGCTCCCTTTCCCTCCCCTCAAGGGCACTAACCAGAGGAGTGTGCATGTCAAGACAGATGGATCACAGATAAGGCCTTCTCTCTATACCCTCTCTAAACTCCCTCTCAACCTTTTTGCTCAACCTCTGTGATCTTCCCACTTTTGCCTACTAGCTTTGAACCTGTGACTCATTCCTATTGCACCCTGTCCATCTCCACTCGCTGTCAATCGCATCATTTTCTGTGCAGGCTGTGACCCAGGCTTTGCACACTTCTCCTGATAAACTTCTTTTGACCTCTTATCAACTTTGGTTCAACTTCTCCCTGTTTTCAACAACCCTCTTTCTGTGTAGCTAAGCTCCACGTCCCCATCCTTCCTCAGCCTCTCCAGGGCCAGTATTTTGAAACTTGTAATCATACTGATCCGGATAATGAAATTTTCCCCCGTTTTCTCAAGTCAATAATCGAAATGATCTCACTGACTTTATTTGAGTATTTAAAAAACATTGGCAGGTTGGATCATGGTGATCCTCATATGACCAGATGGGGGGTTTTTCAAATCTCGAGTCCCAGCCTCTGGATCTGAACAGAGAAAAAAAACATTGCAGACCATTTAATGAAAGAAACAAGTGGCAGCACAGCTTTTATGCTCTGTTGACTTCTGTGTTAAATAGCGACTGAGTTGGCTTTTTGATGTGTTTGACAGGTTTCGACTTTTCAAAAGGGAATTCATTTGAATTATGTCATACATTGACTCTTGAAACCAAGCCGAACCCGTTCACAGTGTTCAAATATATGATTTAGCTGCACTGAAGTGCCTGCAGACACGGCAAACTTTCTTTTAAGTAGGCTACATGTGTACGGACCGCTGCAATGCTTAAAATAAAGATAAAAGTGACGTTACATAGAATTATACGGTTGATTCAGAAGTGCATCAGTTTAGGGGTGTGTGTATCTTTTTTGCATACATATAAAAAGTTTTATTTCTGTGACTAACATGGATTAAAGACAACTTATCCTCACTCACGTAAAGCACAAACCATCACTGGTAAAGCGGACCCCTACAGCAAGGTAACGTCTAGGATGCTCCACAATCTGTTTGAGAAAAAGACTGAATACGGCTGTCGGAGAAGAAGTTTGCTTCAGATTCAGGCCTGTGAGCAAAGTGCAGTTCATTTCTATTGAAATTGTTGGTTTCATTATTGTCCAACTGTGTACTTTGTTGGTGTTGTTGCCTATTAAACAATAGAAAGTACAATTAAAACCTTGTTTGGACACTGCATTCCTGTTGTCTGCTACTGTATGACCACAAACAAAAACATATGTTGGATGGTTTTGGTGCAAACAAGTTACAAAGTGAAAGTAGACTTTTGAGACAAGCGTTCTGTCTTTGTTACGTGTGTATTTACGGCAGTATTTCCAGGTGTGTTCAGGAAGAAGTGTGGCCTAACCATATTTTGCAATGCTTCACATTTCTTCAATTACTTGGTTTTTTTCTCGGGTATCAATAAAATTATCAGTCTATGTCAAATCCATCTCTGAGGTGAGATCCAAACCTGAATTTTGGTATCAAATTGATCCAGATCGCTGAAATACTCAAATGCAGCGTTGTGTCCGAATTAAACGTAGGACCGGATTACCAAATCTGAATCCAAATTTTAAGGATCAGAAATCTTTGGATCTGCTTTGAAATACCCAATTATCAGATCAGATCAGAATTTAATCCAACCTAACCAATCTAATCCTGTGAGATCATTTTGAAATACCAGCCCCAAGGCTCCCAGTTGCTCATGGCTGAACCCTGACACATGACTTCCCTGCCTCCCTTTTCACTCCTTCTTTAGCACTGTGTCTGAAAGAGGATTACGTTCACTTAACCCCCCGGAGTATTCGATACCCTATATGATCATGTGTATATCTCATGCACAGCCTGAAGCTATTATCATATCACCATATTATGTTATTGCTTCTCCCCATGAGTATTGCTCAGTGCTGATGTTTTTAGTCAAGAGGTTGTAAGTTATTCAAACATCGGCGTTTAGAATATTTCGTTGGGTTTGAATGACAGCCAGCATACAGAAACATGCAGCAGACATACGAAGCATATGTCTCTGCAGAAAGAGAAACGGCCACACTCGTAAACCTCAGCTCCAACATGTTTATCATCATAAAACCAAAGGGAGAGTTAACAGAGATTGAGCACTTTTATGGCAGAGCTTCAAATATCATAAAAAAAACATAAAAAAATTGATTAGCAGCAGGTTTTCTTGTGCGGCCAGCGGTGTCGCGTTGCACCTGCTGTACCCCCGGTTTTAGACGACACGCGTAAATGTTTGAGTTAGTTATTAGTTGTTAGCGATGCTAGTGGTGCGGCTACATACGGACGGATCGGTTGGTTGCTTGAGCCATTTTGGCTCAGACTGAAATATCTCAACAGCTATTGGACGGATTGCCATGGAGACGTTATATTGAATCATAATCTCTTTGGTCCAACGCTTATGTGTTGGACAAGTTTTGTCGAATGTTAGCATGCAAATACGCTAAGCTTATATGGTAAAGATTATACCTGCTGAACATCAGTATGTAGTTTACTTAGTCTTGTTTCAGTTTGAATCCAAATGAAAACTGCCAGTCGTTGGTAATCCTCCGACAACCTTGGATCACTTTTGTATTGATTGCATCCCATTCGCCTCTAAGCGGATGATTCACTGCTGTCTTTGGATCCTATATTAACCCATAAGCGATATTGTTTAGGGCGCGGTTCAGGTCAAAAGGGTCGGCCATACGCGAGGCCAGTAAACGCAGGGTTAATCTTGGTTCTTCCAGATGTACCAGTCATCTCAAAGGATCTGCGAAAGTCTCCGCTCGGACTTCCACATAAGGTGATCTATTGTTCATCTGTCAGCAGCGCCGTGATATATTCTACGCTACGCTCGGGGACAAAACATACCCCGGCGATTATACAAGCGGGGCCATTCGCCCTGCAACAACGCCGGCCCCGGTGACTGTGGACACCAGGCAGCTTGACCCTGAGGTCTCGCGCTTCTTTGTTTCCACTGACCTCTGTTTCTTTTACCCCCCTCTGAACCTAAAACCTCTGTCCTTCCAACACCCCCCCCCCTCCTTTCCTTGACTTCTTCTCCCACACACTCTTCACACACATACAAATAAAGAAATGGGCCCCCTCCAGTTTATTTTATTAGCACTTTGAAACCCAGGCCTTTAACAGGGGAGTGGAGGGAAAAAATAATAGGAAGGGGCTTTAATTAGGAGAGTTATTAGACTTCAAATAAAAAAAAAAAATGGGGTCAGGGGGATGCTCTGGGTCAACTGGGAGTGTGTGGGCTTTGATATGAGGACTTTGTCATCTTTGGGTTGAACCCTCAGGTCCTCAGAATAGGACAAGGCTCAGGGCAACACTGAAGAGCTTAGCGTTGTTAAGGGATGGGCACACTTTCTCTGGAGTGTGTTTGCAATAGCACGAGCAGTGCCTTTGTGAATGAATGAGTTCCACCTCGGATTGAACTTTCTATTATGTGACGATGTACATAGCAAGAGGATGCATGCCACACAGTCTGTGTATACATACAGTAGTATGTGTTTGTTCAGTGCCAGGTGTGCCACCCCCTTCCTTTGTGATCAGGCCATCTGTGGGTTATGACATGGAAGCCCCTGCAATTTCCTTTGCTCAACTCTTTACCGGCTTCCGACTCAGTCATACCTCAGCGTACAATCCCCTTCTTGCCTTCTCTATCCTCCACTTCCCCTTCCTTTCTCCCTGTCCTCCTGAATGGCCGCTCCCTTCGGCTTTCTCGCTGTTTACCAAACACACCAACTGCCTCCTCCTCCTCCTCCTCCTCCTCCTATCCCTGTTCCCTCGGTCCTGCACATGCATGTCTTTGTTTGCGCTCATCTGAGTAGAAAATAGTTCCCAACTACTGGCGGGGCTGCAGTGTGAGACAGGAGGCCTTAAGTGGTGCTCGCCGGGGGAGAGACAGAGTCTCTGGATGCCACCGAGTGCTGCCGATGCTCTATCCTCCTCCTCTGGGGTTGTAGAGGGGTGAGGGAGGGTGAGAAAGGAAGAGGACGGGAATCCCCAGAGCTTGGCACAAAGAGACTGCACTGTGATCAGTGAAGGCATATCATCAAAAGCAAAACACATGATGAATAGACTGTGACACTTGCTGATTTAAGTCTTCTAATGCAACATATATACTGGTCGATTATCACGGCATCCCCAAGTTATACCACCGCGGACAAAACGCGCCTCATATTTTGTGACGGTAGTAATGCAGCACTGAATTGTTGGAGATTATCTCTGTAATTACATCCTCTTTGCCTGTTAGATAGTTTTCAAAGGAATCGACTCGCTAAAGCTGATGTGAACGTTGTGGCTCCTCCACACATGTGAAACCACGAGAGATCCCAAGAGATTTGGATGAACAAACAAACAAAAGAATTACAGAGCCAGGGCAATGGATTTCCCAGAATTCAATGAGTGGTCAAAAGCAATATTTGGCACAAAAGGGATTAAATCTTTATCTCCCAACTTTTGCATCCGTCACAGTCTGAGACCACTGCTAAAGAGCCCTGCGGAGGGAGAAACCAACAGACGGATCGGTGAGACAGATGTGTATGCGTGTGTATTTGAGAGAGTGTGTGTGTGTGTGTGTGCTGCCGGGTGAGATGTAGGTATTATAAGTGGCTTGCTCCAAGATGACCAAGTAGGTCAAGAGAATCAAGGCGGGAGTAAAGGGGCTCACAAAGCTGTGTGGGGAAGGTCAAGCGTGAAATCCCTCCCTCCTTGCCACTGTGACCCCCCAGGGAGGATCTCTGGACAAGCAGTGAGGCATGTGTATGTGTCTAGTTGGAGTAAAGACGTGAGTATAAAAAACAGCAGTCATGTACAGTACATGAAGCCATGATTAACAAGTAACAATACCTGTCAGATCAAACACGCACCTGTGTGATTAACACCAAGAATAACTGCTTTTTTTTTCATTCTGATGTTTACCTACAGAAGATTTATTTTTGTATGTTTTCATGCACTCTTTCCTGGTAGTCATCCGTCTGAACATGCTTGAAAAAAAAAAAACTGCCTAACCTCTGTGACAAATTTGTCAAATGCAATTGAGAAAGGTTCAGTGAGCTCGCTGAAAGCCTGAGGAAAGTTTCTGATGTCCAAGCTGAGGTCTTTCAAGTGCTCGCGGTTCAAAGTGCTCTCTGTGTCGGCAGGTTGTTTCAAACGCAGACATCAGATGTTTCTGAGGTCACACAGAAGCACATGTTGAGGCAGAAATGCATGAATGTGCAGCAGATCCATCTAACGGAGCACAGATGCTTTAAAGTAGGCAGTGTTGGTGCGATAAAAAAAAAAAATCCAGCTTCATACAGGTGTGTGTGTGTGTGTGTGTGTGTATGCATGCAGGTATATTATTTGCAGTGTCTAAAATGTCTCGAGGGCATTATTTGCTTTTCAAAGATTTGTGGACGTTTCATCTTTCACCAACCGAATTATGTTCGCATGTATACCTGCTTCCACCTGTATGTAAAAAAAATCATTAGCTTTGCAAGTCTTTACTTTATTAACGTTATTTAAAGCCATAATTAATAATGTATAGATCAATAACAAGTCATTGAGAAAAAAAAATCCTTTTGGTAGTCCTTTAATTCATCAAATACTTTTTTTTTACCTTGTAGAGGATTTTATTATAAGCGTTATAATGTTCTCCTTATTATTGGTTTATTATGAATCTATGAGGCATTAATAACTCACTTAACAGATTGATTAGTCTCTCATTTTTATGTGTGTGTATATAACATTTGTGTGTTTGGTGTGTGTGTGTGTGTGAGAAAGTGAAGGAGTCCTCCTTGTGCGCCCTGCAGTCTGATGGCTCATCCCGTCGCACCCTGTCGCCTTCATGTCACTGCTGCACAGTGGCTGCTTTTCCCGCCCTCTCTCCACCTCAGCGCCCAGCAGCAGCGACACTCCTGCCGTCACTCACCTTCCACTTCTGTTAAATGCTGCAACTCTTTCTCCAAAGTATCGAGTTAATGCCAATAATATACATTCGTCATGAACTGGTTCGTCTGCTGTTTCTTGGTTTAAGGCTTTTTTTTAAATGATCATTATTACTATAATCATATCCATCATAGTGTAAACCTGCTTTACATTCAAAAACAATGAAAAACGTTCACAGTAAATGTAACATGTACTGTGGTTTCAATGGATGGAGCAACTTTCTTGTTTTTTTTAAGGTGTCATTAAAACAGCAAAATTCTGTCTTCATATCAGTTCATTTTATTGGATTTCAACATATGTGAACCTTGACATGTATTTGTGGCATTAATAGCAAGCTGTCTTGACAATGCTCACCTCAGGCAACAGAGCTTATTAGCTGTGTTGCACCATATTTAACCTCCTCTGGCACCGATATGACTCCTGAATTAAACCGTGGGAACTTATTGTCCCATTAATGACCGGCCGGAGAGCTTTTTGCTCTCTTCATTAGTTCAAATGATGTAGCAAGAACGTCTGGGAGCTGTTGTGAATGACAAGCCCCAGCACGTCCTGGCTGGATGGGGTTTTAGCAGTTAGCAGCCAGCTACAGTAGTTCACCAACTAACCCTGCAGGTAGTCACCAAGTCCCTCCAACCAAATGTTTTGCAAAGACATGAGGGGGGGGGGGTTGATGCACCAGGGGTGACCATTAGATTTTGAGCCATTTGTAGTCAGATTGTTGCTCAGCTATCAGCTATCTAAAATATTTATTGTAAACGTCAGGTCCTGGAGACCAGAACACAATGCACACGTTTGCTTATTTGATATAATAAGATAAGACTTTTTTACCAGTAAGGCTATTTCTCCTTTCTTTTTACAAAGTTATAATCCATAATTAATAATAATAATAATAATAATACTAATAATAATAATAATAATTATTAGTTGATCTTCACATTTTTTTAGCATCACTTTGACATTTACAAGCTTTGCCTATTTTATTTACACCAATCCTGGTTCTCATAGGCTCTGCGATACAAAGCAAAGTAAAACAATTACACAGGATTAAAATGAGATCGTGACTAAAAGTCACAGGACCGGGATGAATAAAAAAATATTAGCACAAAACTCGTTTCACCTTTGCAACTGAATGGAAACGACCAACGTTCTCATTCCCAGTCGGTCGGTCATTAATTAACTACAGAAAAGTTAATTTCTCTTCACTGAATCGAGGTAATTGAGCTTCCCAGCGCTTAATTGCCAAACTAGCCAATACACGCCAGTCTCTTCGACAGTGATACATCATCATCATCACAAAGACAGACATTGCACAAGAGCAGAGAGATTGATTTCCCCTGTGAGGAAAGGTGTTGCATTGCTTTAGGCTTAGATAATGAATGACAACTTGTAAGTGATGACTTAGAGGTTTCCTTTAACACCCCGAACAAGAGAATAATGTAGTTGTCATAGAAAAATGCAAACTGAATTTTTTTTTTTTTTTTTTTTTTTGCTCCTTCAATTTAAAGCTTGAGAGGCTGTTAATATGTTAAATACATTTCATGACCCTTTGGGCATTTGGAAGCCACTGAATCATTAAGCAGGTTAAAGAGAAGTGGTTTTCATCTGTCAACAGCCATAAGCTGTGTGTGTGTGTGTGTGTGTGTGTGTGGTGAGCAGGGTGCAGTGTGTTCCTACAGTAATGTGAACCTTTGGCTGAATGACAAAAGGTAAAGGTTACAGAAAGGAAGACGTTACGTCCGTCGCTTGAAGAACTGCAATTTGTTCATCATTATTATTTAGCAATATAACCGATATATGAAACTGTTTCTTTTAGGACTGTATCCACCAGCAGATGTAATTGATCCCGTTAGTAAGCGAGGACCAAACTATATTCATATAAGTTTTTGCTGGAGTGCCAGATTTGGCCCACGGGCCGCTATTTGCTTACCACTGATCTAAAAGTTGAGTAACAGGTGAGGTTGGTTCATGTTGAGGATTAAAGGAAATATCAATATGTTTTCTCATATGTCATAATGAATACAATATTTCACCTGACAAACAAACACCCACAACTCTGATACAGATTCACTGGATGTCTTTACTGAGCACCACCGACTGTAATGTGGCACAATGACAGCAGGACGCCTTTATGTTTTTATGTTACTCTATAAGGTCGCCTGGTTTATCACTTTAACATGTTTAACGTGTTGTTTCGCTTTTCCTTGGGAAGACAGTCTCTACCTTACTCACTGATTTGTGGTTAAACTGTATCTTAATTGACACCTGCCAGCCAGGTATTTGACATGGTATATTGTTCAAACATGTCTGAAGGCAAAATTGCTCCCCTTTGAAAGTTAATTGTTAAGATGAGCATCATAAAAAAAAGGGACGAGATGCTTTAATCGTACAAATTAGGATAACGATGCAAACTTTTGGACATATCTCCTCATAAAACTTGAGTCAAATGTATTAGGAGAGGCAAATTAAAGGTGTATCCAACCTGTCCTTTGTTAATAACCACCACAGATAACAGCCTGACCACCTGGTTCAAATTTGACCTACTATACTTGCCCGAGTCATGCATGCACACGGTTTTTCTGGATTATTAGCAAAATCGTAGCTAATCTGTGCTTGTTTCCCTGTTGGATTTATTTCAATCAAATACACTACTCGCATTGTTGGATGTAGGAGGTTGAATTTCAATGCAATACGTCTAAATCTGTGATTACAGCCACGGTGCATTATGCAGGTATCTGTATGTGTTCGGGTTCGGTGTCCAGGCTCTTCGCTACTGATGCATCTTCTTCAAACATAACACAGTCTGTCATGCAACTGACACCCTGCATGCATACAGTCCAGTGAGAGAGTGAAAGTATGTACATGTGTATTAGTGAGCAGGAGGCGGGTCTGTTGGCGGAGCGGGTCAGCAGGCAGAAAGGCGGTGGGCCGAGCTGGGAGCCACAGCCTCTCTCGGGGGTCAGGGCAGAGAGGATGAAACCTGTCATTAGGGAGGTGAGGGGAAGAAAGCTCTCAGCGGGGGAGGGCATTGTCCTGGGGGCGGGTGGGTGGGACGGCTCTTTAGTGCCTCAAATAACACGGCCCCTGGCAGCCATTGTTGCAGAGTGAAAGGGCCCAATGGGGGGGGTCACAGGGGTGAGGGGGCAATTCTGAACAGTGGTCAGTGGCAGAAAGGAGTCTGTGGGTGAGGAAGGGAGAGGGATGGTGAGTGGGTGGGTGGGGGGAGGGGGCCTCTATACAGTTGTTTTCCTCCTCTTTGTTGACAGCTCATCCAGAACCAAGTTCCTATGGTCTTCTGAAACCTCAATGGATTAATCAAGTGTGTGGATGCATGTGTGTGTGTGTGTGTGTGTGTGTGCTAAAAAACATAAAATATCGATATGTATGTAATGTTTTATACAAAATACTCGTTTTATTATGTGTGTGTGTTTTTTTTCCACTGGTTTGTAGGAGTGTGTGAGCTGGCAGGTTGAATAGCAAAGGTTGACATCTATGCCAGAGCTCAGTGCAGAGTCAGGACCTTTAACTCGTCCGAGTGTTTTAAGGGGACGGGTCACACAAATAATGGGGAACCTGAGAGAAAAGACTAAAGACCAGAGCTTTCCTCTTTACTGGAGGTCGTGGACGAAACCTTTGATGGCCTGTCACTCCTCTGAGCACCAGACAACAAATAGGACACAATATATCTAGATGACAGCTTAAGTTAGTGATTTCATTTGCAACTAAGGCTTCTCCATATTTGGGAACGGTATGAGAGGGTGTGAGCATGTTGTTATGAATGAATGAATTATCAAATAAAGTAAAAAGCAGTGTTTCCGGACAAGATAATGTGCTGATTTCAGATTTTGACTCCTTTTTTGGGTTGAATTTTGACAGGGTTTTGCTCATTTGGTTTCTATTTTTCCACTTTTTCTGACAACCAAAATTTTAAATATCTTTTTAAACACGTTCCTAGTCCTGTTAGTTCTGTGGTCATGATGTATACTTTACTTTATACACCAAAGCTGTTCCCACAGCCAGACCACCTAATAAACTGATAAACTGGACCAATTACTGACTCCATTAGAAGGCTTTCATCCAATCCCAAAGCACTGATGACTTTAGAGGGCCAATAAAACTGCTAGGTTGTGACCTTAACGTTAAGGGACCTTAACAGAACGAGTGGGGACAGACAGGGGTCAACAACATCTCACACTTGTCACACCCAGTGTGAAAGTGTGTTTACATCTCATTTCTGTATCAGCACTGCTCGCACTTTGGGAGAAAAGGCAAACTGAATTGTTAAAGATGTAATAATATAAAGTACAAAATATGCCCTTTTTAAAAAAAACTTTTATATATTTTTAGATTTTGATCCATTCAATTGGATATTCAGTTATCATTTTTGTTGTTATTTTAAAGCCCATATGCTTTTAAATTTAACTTACAGTCTATGCAGATGACTATTAAAATGCAAAACTTTTAAGAATAAATTGCCTACATTTAATACTTTTATGTTAACTTAGAGGAAAAGAAAAGAAGAAAAGAAGGGCGGGCGCGACTAATGTTTTAAGTAGTGTATCGCAGATGTATTACAGTTGCATTTTGAGACATGCATCAGTGGTACATTACTGAGGTGAAGAAATTAACAGCAGGCCTCACTGAGAGGCCCAAAACTGTTACAACTTTCATTAGAAGTGAAAATGGAGGGAAGGAAAGGGAGGAGGAGGAGGAGGAGAGAGGCAGGCCTAATCACTTTCCCTGCTGACTTCACAGGAGGGAGGGAGGTAAAGATCATAGCTCCACCAGCACATTGCAGCCGTCCTCCTCTCCTCCCTCCTCTCCTCCCGGCCTTTTGATGGAGGCCCTGGGGTGCCTGCTTCTCTCCCTCTGCCCACTGGGCTATTGAAGGAGTGATGGATGGCTTCATAAGTAGACAACATCCATCTCTCATTCACAAAATCTTTCTTTTCAGTTTATCTCTGATGTCAGTGATAACATCTTTCTTTCTTTCTTTCTTTCTTTCTTTCTTTCTTTCTTTCTTTCTTTCTTTCTTTCTTTCTTTCTTTCCTTCTTTCCTTCTTTCTTCCTTCCTTGTGGATGGAGGAATTTTTTCCCTCTCTGTTTCGTCCTCTCTCTGTCTGCCTGAGGCTGGGGACAGATGTGGAGGCCTTCCTTTCCCAGCATTCCCTGGGGAGAGTAGGGACAGGTCTTAACACCCTTCTGGAGAAGGGAGGAGGGCGAAGGAGAAGGGGGGGGAGTTTGTTGTCCGAAGGGTCATGTATTGGGAGTCAAGTGATGCATAAGTAATGCTTTGTTTGGACTGATGTGGGGGAAGGAATTTACTGGATTTGCCTGTAATTGGGTTATTTT
The DNA here is from genome assembly GCA_036937835.1 of Pampus argenteus. Lineage (NCBI taxonomy): Eukaryota > Metazoa > Chordata > Actinopteri > Scombriformes > Stromateidae > Pampus > Pampus argenteus. The sequence goes on along the minus strand of CM072865.1, from coordinate 21,758,370 downwards.
CCTTTGAAATGGTTTATGAAACAAAGATTGTGGAGGTGAAAAAGGTCAGTGCATCATGGGAACCATTATAAAAGTCTGTTGTTAAAATTGAAATTTGATGTCAAAACATCAAATTTCAGTTTTTTATATAAGAATACTAGAAAACTGCACAAAAGGTCTTTGAATCCTCCAATCTTGAGTTATGATGAAAATGTCCTTTAGATCCTGTTCAGACTGGTGCTTAAAATCTGTCTTGTCTACACAAATACAAATTATATATATTTTATAAAATGCTAAATGCATTCACAAATCTCTCCTCTTTCCATTTCATTAAATAAACACTTTTTAAAACTGTTAAAAAACTGAAATAGACGAGGATGTCACATCATCTGATATCTGGTAATTTTTTAAATCATAGGTTACAAATCTGTAGCTTTTTATAGTAACTATTACAGGTGACATAAAGATATCAGATTTCTGGTCTTACCCAGATGTACAGAGAGTGTATTATTCAGTAGACATATACCTAATTTATGCAGGTTTCACATAATTTACATTTATTAGGAATAGTAAGGGTCCAAAGATTGATCCCTGTGGAACACCACATATAACGTCTGGATCTGATAAGGTGCTATTGAGATTTACACATTGAATATGATTACTTATTTGAACCATTGACAGTGCAGTGATATTTTCCTTACAGTGTGAATGTTTCTGCAACATGGAAACACTTATAGTATTATCTTTACAAGGACATATTGCTCTGCTGTCACAGCAGTACTTTCCTAGTCTGAAGTCTTTGTTACATGTATAAAAATGTTTACTTTTATACATGTATTACATCTAAAAGAAAATCTAAAAGAACCTACCCTGATTACAGAAACCATTTGTTTTTCATTTACACAACATTGAATAAATAAAGTTACAGCAGAATACTGACAGTAACCCAGTTACTTAAAGTACATGTAGTGTAAAAGCACTAATTGGGGATTTAAACCCCATTTGGAGACGTCAGGGTACACTAATGACCCCACTGTTAGTGTCATATTACATCAGCCTTCTCCCTCTGAAAAAATAATTACAACATTAGCACACTTGTGACGCAACAAAAAACAGACCCAGGCAATATCAATCACCATGTACAAAAACAGAGCTGTTGCCTTTTCTCCTCCACACTTGATTTATTCATTTAATAATCTGCCTGCCTCTGTTTTTAAACTGTCAAAAGTCCATACAGCATCATACAAATACAATCTAATCTTGAATGCCAGCAGACTCTCAATGACAATGCCAACATGCTGATGTTTTACAGCTAAATTGTTTACCAGCGAATGCAAAATGAAAAATCAGGGGATCAGCAAAGTCAGGAGGATTCATCCTCTGGGAACTGTGGATATCTGTAACAAATATGGTACTCCATCCAAAATCTTTTGAGATATTTCATTGAGGAGGTGGAGTGATGATTGCTTGTCCACAATGTCATTTGACAGACCTATCAAGGTCTAACCAAGATCTTAAGACATCCGAAGCCTTTTCCAGCAGCAGCCTGCTGGTTATCTGCTCTTTCCCTCCTCAGACAGCACACTGTGGTCGCGCTGTGAGGAGCCATTCAGGACTCTCGGCCTCCACAGCACGGGCGTGAAAATCGGCTACATTTAATCAGCCATGGTGGAGGATTTAAAGAAAGGGATCAAGAGAGCTTTGTCTTAATGGATTCGCTACAGTTTAGGGATCCAGTTATACCTGGCACATCACTTGCTAACAATATAATTCAGACCACATGGCACTTCCCTGAAACATACTCACTTGAATCTTTCTCCAACATCCAAAAATAGAAATATGTTGGTTCTGATATTTTTTATGTCATTTTTTTTTTTTTTTTTCAAGATTTGAGAGTCAACTGAATTTGCGCAGTTAGACCAAAAGATGATTTTGATTGATTCATCACTCAATCACTTCATCCATGTTCACAAAACAGAAAATTAAGGAATAAGTCAGCTATTGTGTATTAGGAGTACATCAAGTGACTCGCACATACAGTGGTCCGATTCTTTCAGTCTGTCTGTACATTAGAATTTCAAGCTTACGGCCATGGCAATTCTTACCAATACAGTAAGGCCATACAAGACGGAGGCGACATTCAGAAAAGGGCCAGTGCAGTCAAACAAAGCACTAAATCAAGTGGCTTGACACATGCTCACCAGACAGTTTGCCGTTTGTCACAGTGCCTGAATGGAACTAAAAGCAAAGTTGTGGACGCATCGGGGTGATCGACATTGCTCAGATACTGCACAAGAGGCCTTTTCAGACAGCTGCAACACTGATTACATTGTGTGAAGGCCAATCAAAGGAGAAAATGACGAGAGCAGTCATGCCGGACACACACAATGCACAAATGGCAGCGGTCAGATGGTGGAGGAGAGAGGTGGCGAGGTGGATTTTAAAGACGCATTTTGGGATACAGGGTCAGATGTATGAGAGACTCTCTCACACACAGTATATACAATATATATATATATATATATATATATATATATATATATACAGTTTATCACAAAGAGTCTCATCAACATCTTTGAAATGTGAGTGAGTTTGATTCCACAAGCAAAATGAATTAGGACAACTACTCTCCACCAGTTTAAAAGTGCAGGCTACAGTTTCATGTTAAATAGAACAATACCTTTAACCAAAGATAGCGGCAGCCGAGGCGTCGAAATTCTTGAAATACGACAAAAATTCGATAAAAATTTTACTGCCGAAAAACTAAACTAAAACGTCTTTATTTGTTGACTAAAACTGGCCTAAAACTCCCAAAAATCAATGACTACAACTAATATACTAAGACTAAAACTAAATCAAAATCAGGTGCCAAAATGAACCCTGCTTGAGCACTACAGACAGTCACAGCCGCTGTACTTGAGTAGAAGCAGAACTCTCAAAGATCTATATATATGTATATATATATATATATATATATATATATATATGTAATTTGTGTGAACCAATCCTTTAAATACAACATAATGACTACTGTCTGTCAGTTGTCATGAACATCATGCAAGTCTGTGCAGTACAAATACTTCCAAATGTAAAGATCCCTGCCAACAACCAATCCCTACCACTAACAAGAAAGGTCACATGAATTACACCATATCATCGGCATATACACGTATGTTCTAACTGCCGCGTCTTAGCCATTTAAAAACACAGTTTGGATGGTGAGATTTTGGCAGGTGAGACTCACAATCACACATGAAGTGTTCTTTACAGAGACACAAAACACACAGTGACGCCACATAAACACAGTGTCAGGGGGCAAATGACAGAAAACACATTGGCGCATTGGCGCAATGGCAAACACATTCTTCAGTCTCTTCCTCTCCATTGATGAGGACAATGAAGATGATTGTGACAATGATGATGATGATATAATGATAACAACTACTGGCTGTTATGTTGGTATTTGCCCCTTCACTAAAACACTCAAAGCTTTAACAGAACTGTTGTGTCTTTGCTATGTGAACGATGCAATGAAAGGATTTGAAAAGTCAAAGCTCTTTTCTCTGTTTCTGTGTTTCTCTCTAACACACACACACACACACATATATATATCTACTACCTACATATCAGGAATCATTTTGATCATTTGCCTCACGGGAACCAAATAGTGTTTGGCCTCAAGGCGTCTCAAATGGGAATCACTCTGTGTGTGTGTGTGTGTGTCTACTATGTTTGTGTGTGTGTGCGTGCCCGTTTATGTGTGGGAGGACTGCTAGAACAGGGGATTTTTTGTGTTGGGGAAGAGAGAGGCTTGGGCACTTCATCTTCTCTTCTGTGCACTGCCAAAAAGGGCAGAGGTCAAAAGTCAGGGCGATTGGAGAATTCCGCGCTGCATGCCGACAGATCGGGTTTCAAGGATGGGGGAGGGTCACGGATCGCCCTAGAGGGATAGGTGCCTGTGCGTGTGTGCGAGCATGTGTGTGTGTGTGCACGACTTACATATGTACTGTGAGTGTGCGTGTGCGCGTGCTTGGTGCGCACATCTATGTGTTTATGTGTGAGCTTGTTCGGGCAGCCCTTTTTTTTTTTTTTTTTTTTTTAAAACATCTCGTTGCAGCTTTAGTGCTCAGAGCATTTGGAACTTTCTCTTGATGTTTACTGCTTTGTTGGAGTCGTTTGGAGGAGACTCGCCCATCATAAGGCGACACCTAAACTGTCCTGACCTTCAATGTCACATCATTTGCACTTTTATGACATCTATTTCATTTTGGGTTGTTCATCAATCAGGAGCTCTGAAATATGACGTGTGTGTTTTCTTATCGAATAAGTGTCAGATTTTTACTTTTATGCTATAAGTCAAACTATTTGTCATTTTTTAAATGATGGGTAACTCTTGTTAGGATGGAGCACACATAGTTCCTCAGATAAAACTGTGATAAAGTCAGTTTAAACAAAGTTGAAGCCGCCTTAACTGAAGGAAAAGAAGACAGAGAGATCCGTAGATGCTGTAGATTAAGTTGTTTTCAAGAGAAACCAGTTTCAAAGAAGAAGGATGAAAGTTGTATTAGAAATTGATTAAAAGCATTTTTGACATTAAAGCTTTCTCAACTGAGAAAAACAAAGAGTCTTTGCAGAGGTTACTGATTAAACAAGTCTCAAGTCTCTTTATAACTTCCCCACCTCACTCAGACAAGAGTTTAAACTGTCGACTCGACCGCAATCAATCCAGGGAGACACATCCGGGGTTTAAACATTTAGCAGAAGGTGCAGTCATTCAAATGGTTTGAGATGCAAAAGAGTACAGACCTCAGCGACTAGCAGCCCCCATTGTGGCCTTTGTAACTGATCATTAACGAACATGTGCTCCGGGCCTCCGGTGGCTCCTGGGGAGCCCGGACAGATCACCACAGCTGTGTTTCTATTGTGCTTACCCGCGGTGCCGAAAAATAACACAACACCCCGGCTCTGGCTATGTGCTGGAATTTATTGTATTTACTTTCCAAGGCGTTAAAGAAGCAAACGTTGGGAGAAAAAAAAAAAAAAAAAAAAAAAGGAACTGCAGCACGTAGGAAACACCGAGAGGGATAACGAGAGCGCAGGGACGGATTCATGTTGGCGTGATGCAACTTTCTTTGGGGATATTAATGTAATGTAATGTATTTCACTTGAAAAGACAAATAATGAATGATGGCCTTGTTCATGGGTCATGTCTTGTGGATTTTAATAACACATAATATCAAATCTAGTCTTTTAGATTTCAGAGAAAATGTATATAAAAGATGTAAATTTGTAATTTCATTATCATTTTTCGCCTGACAGCTCGATGCTTTTCAAAGCACCTTGAAAAGAGTTTAACAAATTAGTGAAATTACAATACAATAAAAGTCCTTTGTCAGCTGTTCTAATGTGACAAAGAGAAACTGCCCAAACTTCCTCATGACACTTGGCTTGGTGGTATATTCTGCTCCGCTTCACAATGTATGAATTGTGGATTTATGCCTTTATTCACTCTGCGGTTTGTGTGGTTTTTGTGGTGGGCAGAGGAAGTGCCATCATTTGACTTTGACAGCAGCGTCCAGAACAAGTAGTCCTCTCTCTGCCATGTTTCACTGTTTCCAGGGAAGAAAGAAACCCGGGGTCAAAGAATCAGCGGAATCACACAGGACAAATATTGTACGCAAAGTGCTGTATGCAAATTCATTTAACCCCATAACTAACCATCCAGTGGGCGTCGGCCATTACAAAACTCATGCTGTGCAACCAAACTTCATTTAAACCCAACGATATTTAATTTATAATGCAACTCAATAGTATTTTTCTTTAGGCTTTCTCTGCCTCTTGTGCTCATGTTTAAAAGCATGAACATGTTATACACTCACACACTCTCTCCGTCCTGCCTTCTAGTGTTCTTCTACATATAAAAGCTGACATTAAATATGGCCCGTACAGTCAAGTCTTTTACAGTATCACATCCCTTAATTCCCTGTAATCCCTGTAGTCTTTTTTTTTTTTTTTTTTTTTGATGGTCAGGGATCATGAAAGTGTGCAAACGAGTCATTGATGGATCGGATGGAGCAGTCTAAATGTGGGGCTTGACCTCCGTGCCCCTCCCTTTTTTTTCCACTCCCCGGGCTGTTTGAGCAGAGCGTTCGGATCAGGGCCGACTCTCCGGGCCTAATGGAGGCAACTCATTTCGAGGGGGACTCATATCTTTGATGCCGAGTTCGTTAACAATGCGTCCTTTCTGTGACTGGGTAAGAATTGGCCAGCAGGGTTCCAGCGAGAGGGGAAAATGTAAACGGGGGATTAGCCGGACTAATGGCCCCAACTTGTCGTTGATGTTAATTAGCGTTAATTAGGACCCCCATCATTTAGCATGTTGGATTTTAAAAGGTGGGGGCGATCTGCTGGTGTTTTTTTTTTTTTTTTTTTTTTTTTGCACAAACATCCTGGCTCATGTTTTTTGTGCACACATGGTGAAATTCTCATGCACACTTTTTCACACTCACACACTCTCTCTCTGTAACTTCAGCGTCTCGTTGATGCTAGCGCTTCTGTTTGTTCTTTGCTCGTTGTCAGAGGCCATTTGCTCTCGCCACAATGACTCCCTTTCACTGGGTTTGATCTCTGCAGCTATTCAGCCTCTCCTCTTTTCTTGTGGTCAAGAGAAGAAACCACCATTGCACCTCGACTCCACACACAGCTCTAAAGCCAAATGTACCCCCCCCCTCCCCCTCACCCCGATATGTGTGTGTTTGTGTGTCCACTGATCCAGGGGAATGACAGTGGTAGGATTTGGGATCTTTTTGCTTCCAAGGTTCCTCCACTGAGACATAATCAACCACTTTGTTGGGTCGGTTAACCCCGTATTGTCCTAGAGGCCCCTTAGAGCTCTGATGCCATTCAGCTTGCTAGTATGTGCCCCCCCCCTCCCTGCTTGTGGTGGCAGCTTTGTGCAACATCCACATACACACTCATTCAGGAAATAGGTGCCACTCACACGTGCGCACACACATAGAGAGGGCATATCCTGCACGCTACCTGAGGCTTGTTTATACTTTGACATGCACGGCCACCCTTTCCAACGATCTTACTCTCAGGCTCGATGTCCCAGCAGGATTCAGTGGTGTGAAATGGGGGGCCCACAGTTTGCTGCTGGTGGGAGTTAAGAGAGAAGAAGAAGGGGAGGGGGGGGACGCTTCTCTCTGGCCAACACCTGGTATCACTTTATTAACCCTCGGCTGTCTTGACCCCTGAGAGCCAAGAAACAGCAGGGCCAAAGGGGGCCACAAGGGAGTGAGGGGGTGGGGGGTGGAAGAGGAGAAGGGGTGCAAAGGGTGTATGGACGTCAGTGCACAGCCTTTGAAGGGGGAAGCGATGCCCCCACATCGGAGCCCCTGCGATGACTTTACCAGTACCCTGACCCCCCTTGACCCTGCCACCCCCCCTCCTGCCAAACCCCACCCCGATCTTACTGCAGCTGCTGGTTCCCATTGGCCCGCCATGGGCTGCTGTAGCGGAGGGGAATGAAGAAGGAATGAACGAAAGAGAAGGAGAGAGAACGAAAGAGGAACGAAGAGACCGGGAGAAGGACGGCAGAGAGAAGGGGGCCGTGCAAAAGGTCAACTGTTGGTCAGAGGTTTTTATTGGGAGTGCGGGAGGGAGGGAGGGAGCTGGAGTGGGAGAATGCGTTAAAGACCACCGTCTGAGATTTTAACTGCAGGGAGGGGAATTTGGCCTTTTTCCACCCCTGTGCACGTTTAGCAGTTAGAAGACAGGCTCTGAGTCGAGCTGTGTGCAGCGGACTAATGTTTAAGTACAGAGAAGTTGAGTGAAGTGACGCCTCCAGGCACTGCAGGTTCATTTCAACTTGAACGGCTTTAGTGTGTGATTTTTTTTTGGGGGGGTGTGGGGGGTGAGGGGTTGTATACTTAATGTTGACTGGTGCTCCACAGCAACCAGACAGCAAAGTTTAGTAATATCAGCACAGAGAATATCCTCATATCACATGCATTGCTCATTCAGGGTATTGAAGATCTCTTGGGTCATGTAATTACAGTTGGATGGTAGGCTTGTGGAAATTCCATCAGAGGGACGTCATACCGGAGGATTAGCGCTGATCCAATCAGAGGTAACGATCGGTCTGAGGCAAGTCTGAAAACCCTATATGAGCCTCTGATTAGTTGCTGGCACAGTCAATTGGGATTCATGATCTAAAAATAGATTCTGTAAGAACAAGTTATCTCCTTTGACCTTTCATGAAAATCACCATCAAGATGTCACCTGCACTTCAGACAACTGATGTACAGTCAAATATATATACGAAGTTTAACATTATCATTACCGACTATGATATTTCTGATTAACGGATTAATAAGTTTATAACATACCAGGAAATAATAATGAAAAAAGAAATCACAATTCTCCAAAGCTGCTGATGTTCTAATAATGTAATTTGTTAACGTTAAACTCATCTATCATCTAAATTATGCCTCAGGTGACCTGGTGGTACCTGTCAGGGTTTCTGGCTCAGTAACACTCAGAGGTGTGCTGGAAGATGAAAAAAAGTTTCTTAAGAGAGATCAGTCCAGTGATGGAGGAAGTATTTCAGCTCCTTTAAGTATTAGTAAAAGTACTATTATCACTGTAGAAATATTTCGCTACAAGTACAAGTCCTGCATTCAAAACTTTAGCTAAGTAAAAGTATGTCTTATCAGGAAAATGTATCAAAAGTTCGGTGTATTTTTGCTTGATATATGACTTAAAGGATAAGTTCACAAATTTTTGGTGCCTGAATGAACATTGAAGCACGTATTTGTTGTTGCAATCATTGATCCTGTTCGTACTGACTCTGACTCTGCACGACCACGTCGAATCGTTTAAATCAATTAAAAAAAAAACATTTTTACATCAATATTTTGTTTCAAATTATTGATTTATTTTGTAAGTAGCTGCGTTATAAGTGTGATAATGTACAGCATTATTGTGAAAACAGAAACCCAGGCAGAGTGATGCAGGACTTCTATAATAATATAATAAAGAGTCTGAATTAGTCAAATAAAGCGGATATCTTCCACAGTTACAGTATTTATATTAAATAATTCCCTCTTTGTGTCTCTTTGTGTCTCTTTGTGTGGTTTCCTGTTCAGTTGCAGTGGAAGAATTTGACTAATTTGAACAGCTGAAGCTTCATATTAGCTCCAAATAAACTCAAATACATTATTGCACCGAAGGAGGGCTTGTGCAGTTTGTCCTTCACTTACATCTAAAGTGCGTTGTGCATCTATGAACCTGATTTCTGCATTGTGTAGAAATGCTTTTTCAGACATTTTCAGCCAGCTCCAGACATCTGGAGATCGTTCAACCCACTCAGGAGCCACTTGACTTGGAGATGAATCAAAACTCACTATCTCCACTCTCTCCACACTGAACTCCCTTGTTGTCTAATTTTTTTACTGGCCTTCTTATCACAACCTGAGCTCAAACAAAGATGTCATCTGTCTAAAGCCACAAGTCACTCTATGAGATACACAGCAGTCTTCTCTCTGCAGGGGAAACAGATTACAGGTTTTTCTGGGTTGTGTTGGGCATCCGTCCAGACTCCACGATCAGGAAGACATTGTGAAAAACAAGGTTATCTCCTGACTCGACCCCTGCAGTGAAGCGTCAACACTGTTCTGCTGCAGCTCGCCCTGACCAGCGAGTCACAAGGACTCAGCCTTCAGCCAGAGGTCCAGAGGTTAATTTATTGCCTGATCTCATGACCGCGGTACGGAATAAAAATGGCAGTAAACGTTGCATTATGAAGGTGGAGGAGAAGGAAGGGTGGAGAATCAGAGCCTGCATGCTGTACGTTGAATGCATTAGTCACAGTCTGAACCTGTGACAGTTTATAATCAGGACCGTTTGACCACAACTGACCGATAGATAGATAGATAGATAGATAGATAGATAGATAGATAGATCACACTTTCACCTTTCTCTCTCTTCTCTTCGCTGCACCTTTTCTTCTCTTTCTTCTTTCTTTTCCCTCTTTCTCTGTCTTTCTTTCTCTCTGTAGGCATCTTTTTATGGAACTGACATTCCTGGAGTAGTCGAAACAGAAGCCCTTGTTTAGAGGCGAAACCCTCCCACCCTATCCCCTTTTTTCATCTTCCTAGTTTTGGAGCCCTGGGTCAGAGGTCAAGACCCCCTCCAGCTTCAGAGACATGTCAGGTCATGCAAGCCACATAGCATTCCCTGTATAGCCCCCACCACCCCACCCTGCCTCCCCTTCACCCCCAGCAAAAGGCCCGCTGCCTCTTAACAGCGACAAACCCCCCCCGTCCTTACACAAGAGGTGTGAGAGTATGTACGGCTGAGTAAGCGTGTGTATGACATTTTGAGAGACAGTGAGTACTAGCGATCACTTGAGGATTTTTTTTTTTTTTTTTTGTCAGACAACCAGTGTCATAAATGCAAACTTAACTCCAACGTTATATATTATCATATATTCGATTTCAAATGAGGTCTAATCATACTGGAAACATGATTATAAAGTTTTCCTATAACAAAACTGATCTGAAATAAAGTAAATAATTATTCCTGACACTGTGATGAATCTAAATGGAAAAAAAAAAGTAAATAAATAAACATAAGATGCAGGGTTGCATAACAGATTAACGATGTGTATTCATGGTGTTTTTTTTTTTTTATACATTTTCCTGTGTGAAATGATAAAGTGATGTTTCATATGTCGTGATTCGAAGCCATCGTTCACCGCCCTTTCAGAGACGTACACGAGCGCTTCCATGAAATAATGCAAAAAAATAGGAAATAAACGGCAATAAATTAAAGCGGAGCTGAATTAAAACTGTCAGGAAGCAATTAGGAAAACACCATAATTCCTCCAAATGGGGGCCAAAGTTGAACAGATAGCAAAATACGTGTTAAATGAAAATAACCAATTTTGGGAGTGTATCGCTGCCAAATGTCAAAGGTCACGAGACTCGATGGGGCCTTTGCTCGTGTCCTCTTCGCTTAGTCAGCAAATGGAACCCGTTTCCATAATCCCACAAGAAAACCAGATGAAAAATGGGTTTGAGATGCACAAACAGGGCTGAAGATGTAGTGCACAAAAAAAAAACGGGTGACCCCTTCCCGAACAGATAAACAAATAACTAAATAAATCCTGGGGACACCGGGGGTGAGGGAAGCTACCCCCGAGGGGTCAGAGCAGGAACAGATAAATCTCCCTTAAAGACGCCATGCCTTTCCACAGTTAACCTCTTAATCAACCCCGATCGGCCAAAGGAAACAGTGCTGACTTTCACAGCGATCAGCTCCGTGTCTCTGCAGCGAGTAAACACATTTGTGTAAAAAAAACCCCACTACTGCTGTGTGTGTGTGTGTAGGAATATGGGGCCATTCACTCCTGCACGGCGAGTTTAATTACAATATAGAAAGTTAACCTTTTGTGTCTCTGAAGGGGGGAAATCTAGGTTACACACCATTTATTTGTTTTTCACGTGGCTTCCAGTAAACGACTGTCTCCCTTTTGTCTCGTCCGTCAGCGAACGTTTCTGAAGGAGTACGTCAGCGGTTAACCTCCCGTGAGCACACGAGCACCCAGACAGTATCTGTTCACAGGTCACGCAACACACGAGCTGCGGACGTAAAGTTCGCAAGACCCCCCTAACAAACATGTCACTCTTAGCTTTGAATTTCTATTTCAGTAGCGCGCTCAGGTTACGTACCTGGTCACTTGATGGCTCCCTTCCTCAATGGGGATCATATTTAGCATCTCCTGAACCGGAGCGTTGCATTGTGGGGCGCTGGTGTTGTCAGGCTGTCCATAAATTAACAAGTAAACCAGTGGCCTTTTGCATTTCCTAGGCCATCCAGCGCGGTCATGTTTGCCACCCCTTGCCCCCACGCTGACACCCTCGTGTGTCAGAGCCTCCTGCACCAGTTGGTCCGGTCATCCATCACTGAGCATCGGACAGAAGTAGAAATCAATTGTGCACATTTGTTTTAAGATACTTTGAGGTATAATAACATACGAGGGATGATCAGACAGTTCAGGTCTGTTGAATCGTTGCTTTAGTCCCGGTGTTATATTCTCATTGTTTGAACATTTTTCAACGGTGCGATGTGGCCTTGGATACCCGCGTAAAGCCTGCATGTAGGATGAAACGAACCTCGCAAAGAGCTGTTTGACCCAAGTTGGCTTGGCATGCACAGGTTATGATCTCGCATCTGAGCAAGATCCTCAAAGATAAGTTTGTTTTACAACAAAACCTCTTACAGGATCTTACAGGTTGTTTCCCTGGACAGTGTTTTTTCTTGTTCCTAATGTGCTGATAACTTTATAAAAAATACCCACTAATACCCACTCCTCATCAAAACGTTCACACATTCATCACAGTCAGAAGAGATTTGTCCGCACCCAGTAGGAACAATTACAGTAAACAAAAACAGTTTTGATGTAATTAAAGGCATGTGAGTGACTGAAAAACAAAAACTTATCCTTAAACGTGACATAGAAATGATTTTATTTCATGTTAGGAGCAGGTGTCTTTTTTTTTTAACAGTACAAAAATGGAAAAAAAAATCACAGCGAGTTGATAAAAAAACAAAGTAATGTTTTATTGGCTCTTTTAAAACTTTAATTCTGAAATAAAACACTGTTAAACTACAGGAGGGTTAAAGCGTGTTACAGTAGGTGTGGCTGAAATGTAAGACTCTTAATTGAGTTTTTTTTTTTTATTATTATTTTATTTAAAGATTTTTGATGAGTTGAAAAAAACAAACAAACCCAAAAACAATATAACTTCACCTCCACCAAAAAAAACAAGAGACTGTAGGATTTATTTATATTTATTTTATTACTAAACCTCATCTTGATCCTCATTTAATTACCCCCCCTCCCTTTTTTTTTTTTTTTAGGTGAAATCCTGGTCAAATTCATCATAAGCCTCGCCTGTATAGATTTACACTCTAATTATTGGGCCCCAAACCCCGAGGTGCCCTGTGGTCACTTGCCTTACAGCTTGTGGAATCTCCTAATAGCGAGTCACAGGGCTAATTGGGAGACAGGTAAGGTTACATGTGACAGCAATTAAGCCGAGCTCAGGGCCAACTTTATGGCCTCCGGCGAGCGCAGAGCTGCTCTCAGGACCCTTAAGTGAAGTTCTCCCCTTTCCTTCACTAAAAAGTTGGGAATTACAGTTATTATACCGGTGATAACATTATGTAAGTATGTAATCAGTCACTCTAGTTATATACATTTAACCATAACAGGATTTATTTATGATCTTCCAGTATGATATTAAGAGCATGAACACATGTGTGGATGAGTTTTAATATGACAACAAATATGCAGGATAATTACAATGAGGGGTTTGTTTATATGACTTGATGAAAATTGTTTTACACGCGTTGATAGACACATATAAAGATGTCTGTTCGTGTCATTGAGAGGAGAAGCAGCACATTATCACTTTTTTTTTTCATCTGGGTGTTTGTTGTAAATTTAAAAAAAAAACACCTCACTATCTGGGAAACTAATCAGGTCCCCGCTGTTCTCGGTGTGAAAAAGCCCATTAGAGGACAACACTGTCACTGTTAATTACCGCAGTGGCCTTTTGTGCGCTAACAGAGCCTCTATAACCACAACAACACCGACAGAATCAACACTTTCTCAACTGGTAAACGATTCAGGGAAGTTTATGTGGCGCAGTGAGAAGTTTTGGCACCTTTTGTTGTTGTTGTTGTTGTTGTTGTTGACTTTGTGGAGCTGAGAGAGAGAAGTGTTTCACCATACATCCATATATATATATATATATATATATATATATATGGACAGATGACCCAGGATTGATTTTTAATGCAGAGCTGCATGATGAATAAATAAACTGTGACCTCTTGTCGTTGCTCAAAGTGCAAAACAATAAATAAAAAAAATCTATATATATTTTAAGAAAAAAAACATTAATTATTATTTGACGTCTAAACAGTTGCTTCTTTTCCTAGAATCAGCGTAGACGTAAACGCATCATTGCTCGTACACGTTTAATACGCGCAACCTTTAATACTTTTAATCATTTTGTATCTGAAATACAATCAATCAACTTCTTTCTAATTGGATCTATGAATATGAATAACATTGTTCGTTTTATATAAATGTGTTGCGTGTACTTCACAGACATCATCCTGCAGAGTGGAAATTAAAACATCCAAGTGGAATAACAACACATATAAAACATATATTTATTTATTTATATTTATTTATATATATATATTTTTTGAGCACACGATGACTTTATATCCTCATCATAAATATTTACATAAACCCTTAAAATATATAAAGTCAATTTAAAAGACAAACCTGAACGTTTAGGTTTACATCTACAACACATGTTCATAATAAAGTTATTAATTTAATATATATTAACCACAGTTTTATCATGACTGGACTGGACATCATATTACCTCCAATGAGACACTAATGTAGCCTCCTTTAAGGTATTAGTACCACAACAACCGCTGCTATCAGTCAAACCCATCCTCATCGACCGCCGTCAAACTGGGAGCAGCCTACTTTTTTTTTTTTTTTTTATCAGACTTTTGGGGCCAATCACGTGCGGCCCTTCATCTCCACGTCTCTTCCTGAGGGGAGGGGATGTGACCTTATTTGGAAGTCATGCCGTATATGGAGCGCCGCCGGGGGAGGGGGGAGGCAGCAGTACGAGGAAGCCTGCGAGTGACACTTTCCCCCAAATTGTGGCTTTGACTCCGGGACAGACAGTCGGAGGGTGAAGCGGCAAAGAAACTGTCTCCAAAAAAACAACAACAAAAAAACAAAAAAACAACAAAACCAGCGCGGAGGGATATTTAGGGTGTTTGTTGGGTAAATAAATATCGGACGTCGCTTTCCAAAAACCTCACCGCGGCGCGCAACAACCGGAGGATTGACTTCACCACCGGAAAGCTTGATGGGACTAAATAAACCGTTTACCGAATAACGTGAAACGTGTCGTCAGTATTAAATCGATAAGAGGCTGAATTTATCTTATTTTTTCTCTCTCCACTAACAGTTGCAGCATTAACCGTGGTGTAGACTGCAGCGACCAGTTATATTCAGTGTTATTCAGCCTGTTATTAATCCAAGCAGACAGTCTGATGACTTTTTTATTTCTTCACGTCGCCGTGTCGGAGTGACTTTTGCAGGTCTGTTATCTGAAGAGCAGCAGCGTGTTTATGGCTCTCTGCGCGGCGCGGCGCGGCGCACCGGGAGTTGTAGGCTACGCTCGTATCCATCGATCATGATGAGTCCTTTCTGCTGCTGCTGCTGCTCTAAACTTTGATACATGTTTATAGAAAGATCTCGGTAATATTAGAAAAGAGCCGGTTTCCATTGAAGCTCACAGAAGCTCAGATTGACCTCTGGAGGAAGTGGGAAGCGCCTCTTCGCCCTCCCTCGTTTTTTTTCTTTCTCTCCAAGACGTCAGGACGGATCTCTATCACTCTCTTGACTCTCCTTCTGTGATTTAAACAAAGACTTAACGTGTTTGGGGATAGCATGGCAATGGTAGTAAACCAGTGGCCAGAGAACATTTCTGCAGATCCGGGGTCCCAACTCCAGATTTGCGGCCAGGAGCCCGGCGGGGCACCGGGGACTCCCAACGGTTCCACACCGGGGAACGACGCACTTTCCGGGGAAAAGATCCCCAACGTGGACTGCATGGTGTGCGGGGACAAGTCCAGTGGGAAGCATTACGGTCAGTTCACCTGCGAGGGATGCAAAAGCTTCTTTAAGCGCTCGGTGAGGCGGAACCTCACTTACACCTGCCGGGGGAACCGAGACTGTCCCATCGACCAGCACCACCGGAACCAGTGTCAGTACTGCCGGCTGAAGAAGTGCCTCAAAGTCGGCATGAGGAGAGAAGGTAAGGCCGGGGCTGTCCTCTGTGGGTGTGTGTGATGTGGATGTCAGTGTGAGCCAGTGGCAGGAGATACATGTGTGCGTAAAATATCATATCTCATAACAACACATTAAAGCTGTTGTTTTCACTGCTAAAAAAACAAACAAACAAACAAACAAAAAACAATATCTACAAATTATAAAACACAGATCATCCACCTTTGTGACACACACACACACACAAAAAGTTATTTCACAGCACACACAGATTTCTTCTTGTTGCAAAATAAGCAAACACAGTTTCAAGACTAAACGTGACAATCTTTCAGTTGTGAAATGACAACAACACAACTCCAAACAGCGCAGTGAGGGGACGTTGTGCGTAAAGCGTCTGCGTCATGCCGTGATATTGCCTGTTGATCTCAGTGTTATTAACCTTTCTGTTGTTGTGGGTAAATAATCAGTCCCCACCTGAGCTCACACGATGCTCATTTCACATTCATCTACCAAAAACTAAACCAGTTATCCTTATAATACCTCTGCTTTAATTATGCTGTTTGCTCACATGTGAGAGGACGCTGCTACACGTGTTGTATTGTGTTGTATGTGTGTTGTGTTGTATTGTGTTGGATTAACAAACGGGTCACTTAGTGCCATAAAGGTGGCAGTAGTGAAGTAGTGAAGAGATGCACAATTTCTAATGTGAACAAAACACACTACTGTTTTGACAGCTTTGACTAATAAGTTGCATATTGTGTGTGTGTGTGTGTGTGTGTGTGTGTGTGTCTAAGCAGCAGCATGTTCTCCCCAAACTAAATGCACTTTATGAGACCAGTGAGCCACAGACTGAAAATAAATAAATAAAATAAAAAGGCTTTAATTGTCTTCTGGGAGTAAATAAAAAGTGTAAATTATGACCTTAGATATCATCAAAAGCCTGGATCTCTAGTGAGGATGTCACACTTCCCTCTCTCAGAGGATGGGATAGGGTCAGCAGCAGCATCCCTGCTCAAGGACACTTCGGCAGGGGACAGTGGGAGGACAGACAGTGAGTCCACACCGAGCCTTTGTTCTCTGCCTGAGTTAAAACTATAAATGCAGAGACGATGGAAATACCCTCCTTAGAGCCTGAGATGAGATGAGATGATCCCTCGAGGGTTGTTGCACTGTTATGGCTCTCTGTCTCTCTCATGTTGTGTGTGTGTGTGTGCACTGTATACACACAGTCTTACCTCATGTAAAATACCCACAAGCCACACCAACTCGGTCATGCTCCTTTCAGACTGAATGAACCCGAGGAAATCACCTGACTGGCTGCTGCAGAGTGTTTACAGCAAAAAAATAAAAAAATAAAATAAAATAAAAATAATAATAAATAAGCATCAAATTCAGTTTTGGCACCGAGACTTAAAATAAAACATAAAAAATAAAACAAAAGATTTCAGCAAATCAACTCGTTTTAGTCCAAAAAGTTCATCATTTTCATGCACCGTAAGTTTAAATCATTTTTAAAAGTTTCTACAACTAAAACTAAATTTGCAACGTTAGAAAGCATATTAGGCTTTAAATGAGATAATGATGATTATGATGCTGCATGTAAACGAGTCTGAAATGAAAAAAAAAACAATAAATAAATAAAAATATTCTAAATTATTGGTTCTTAAATTTGAGTTGAATAGTTAGTAGATTATCTCCAACATATTTAGAAAAAAGATTTTAAGACTCTTCATGTGGTGACTATCTGATATAAACAATGATTTGCAGTGCAGGCTTAGAGTTAAATGTGGAGCTTGTTCATTTACATTGGCTGAGCTCATCTGTTAGTGCATGTGAGGTCAGCAGGATTAAACAGTGACCTTAAATCCTCTTTGTCGACTGACTCCTGTTTATTTGTCTACTTAGGACATTTTTTTTTTTTTTAGACATATGCTCTGTCTATCTTGAAACATTGGATTAGTACATCTAAAAAATCAGATTCAAAAAAAAGAAAAGAAAAAAAAAGTGAAATGTCATAAGTAGCGAGCCGTAAATAAAAAGGAGAGTCATCATTTTAGCATGAATAATACGTGTTTTCACAATCACATTTAAAAAACACCAAGACAGATGCTGTAAAGTGTCTACAATTAAATACTTTTGGCTTCTTTTTGTTGTTGTTTTGCCTAAAATGTTCATTAATATTTGATTTTTATTGTAACATCTACAGTAAATTAAACTCATGCATCCTCAAAGATTAAGAGTGTCAACCCAAAAAAAAAAAAAAAAAAAGTAGCAGAACTGTTAAAGCAACACAACCACTATCTTCCTCCCCAGAGGTCATGCATAAGTCATGTTTCCTCTACATTATTCAACAGGTTCACATCAGGTTGTCAAGGGGACACGATGTTTGTTCACAGTTATGATCCAAGTGAAATATGCATTTGATGTTGACTCGATATTTATCTTCAAAAGTCTTAATTAATCGTGTCAGAATTAAGCAGCGGATCGTGCACGAAACGGGTTCCGTGTGAAAATGCATTTAAGCTAAAAAAAAGACTCTGACGTGATATTAATTATTTAGAAAACCTTTTTTACTTACTTTGAAATGTACTCCAGCGCTGCATTCAGGTCATAAAGTACTCCGACGTCCTGAAAAAGTAAGAAAATAAAAACCTGAGAGAAAGTCACTCTGTATGAAGATAAAGTTGTAATTATAATAATTACTTTCAGTGTTACTAACACTAATGCATGACTTGCATGAATATTTATCTGCCTGAGAAGCCGTGTTAAAAGTTTCATGAGTGGACAGCTTCAGCTTTAGAGGAGTTTAGTTTTTGTTTTTTTTTCCAAAGGGGACGTTTGACCTCTTTCGGTAGACTGCTGTGTAGAACATAATATCGTCTGTTGGATCCTTATGCGGAGCACCTTTCGGCATCATGACAGTAAACAGTTTTGCGCCGGCCTCAGTGGGAATGATACCCTTAAAACCTTGGCAGCGTTTGTTTCTCTTGTCAGTGCTGTTACTACGGCTGAACAGAATCAGGCCTGACAGCTCCTTTTTTCAAACTGGAGCGAATGTTTTTAATTTTCAAACACCCCACAAAGGACGAGCGACCGACTTCACAGCGAACACAAATACAGTGTGGTAGTTTACTGCTGATTAATGCACGCGTGCATAATTTCATCGTGTCTTGAATTTGACACCTGGGCAGCTGTGCGCGCACCACACACACACACACACACACACACACACAGAGAGAGAGACACGCTAGTAGTTTTAATAGAGTGCACTGACAATAAATTGTCTGAGCAACCGTTTGCAACGCAGGCGTCTGAAATACCCAAATTCAACACACACACACACACACACACAGTGGGATATGCTGCTTCATCCTCTGACCCATATTGCACTCTGACAAAAACAGCAGCGTCAAATATAGGTCAACCAAAACTAAAAACATGAATAACAGACAGATTCAAGTCAAAGTCCAAATGTGTGAACTAGCCAGAGCCTCACCAGTGAGTAAATACCCCACTGGAGCACTAAAGTGTAACAGACAGCGTATTGACTAATCCATACTCCACAGTGGGCTTGTAACAGCAGGCAATTTAACACCAAAACACTGCAGCCTGCTCTGCTTTTTGGCACTGAAATCCTTTTGCTTTTCTCAGTAATTTAGCTATTGACAAATTCAAAAAATGCTTAACCCTTGTCACCACACTAACAGACAAAGTCATTATCAGAGGCCTCTCAGAGGAAAACGGCTCCCATTGACTTATTGCTCGGTTGCTACCCAGCCTCCATTAAAGCGATACGACGGAGCCCGTGACATTAGTCCCAAGGCTGCAAGTACGAATATTGCAGAAAGGCATGTGTGGGGGCGAATAGATGAATGATGCTGTTTTTAATGCATCCGGTCACATCAAGGTGAGGAAGCTGCGCAACATGTAATGATTTCTTCCATATAAAGGATTTCTCTTCTTATCCCTGCACATGTGATCACGTGACCTTCAGGTGCATTCAGTCAGTCCCTCTTAATATATTGACTCTGGACTGTTTTTGCTTGTGACTTTAAGTAGCTCAACTTGTTTTTATGTGTCACTCTGGGTCACTTGTACTAACACACGCGGAGTCGACACAGAGAGGAACTGAATTTGTCAGTCACTGTCAGGAACATTTAACCCCACGCCTCTCTCCTCTACTTAAGCACTGTGGGGCAACTGGACACATGTATATTTTAGGAATTTCGCTAATGATCTTATGTAGTAGTTGTTGTAGTAGTGCAAAACATATAAGAAGACACAAAGCAGTAATAACAGCTGCAATCTTTCTTACAAAAAAAGTATAGATTTTTATATATTGATAAAGATAGGATATTGGCCAATCATAATGGGCTTTCCTTACCGAGTGACCCCGTTTTATCACTTCACCCCTGGTAGTATTTAGCCATGCAGATACTGTTGTTTTGGTTTTATTTGCTCATGTTTGGAGGTATGCCACTGACACTCCTGCAGTCGCCTCAAGACAATAGAAACTATGTGCTTGGCTAGATAACACTAGAAGTACTTGGAAAATATCTTATTATTTTGCCAAAAAAATAAAAGAATCCATTGTTTCACCCCAGGAGTTTGTTCTTGTCTGGTGGAAAATCAGCTGAAGTAGCATAACATGAAGCCGGGACATTTCATCGCAGTATGAAGTCATGACGTCTCATCAATAGTCTGTTAATCTGTTGTGTAGTAACATAATAGTAACGTAATATACTGGTTTATATGTAAAGATCAGGGGTCCCGGGTAGTTGCCTTTCCTGCTGGATGCTTTGATTACTGACCTTTTCAAGAGTCGTTCTTCTTTGCAGATACCTTATGAACTCATAAAAGAAAAAAACAAACCCAAAACTAAACGCTACCACTGGGAATAAACAGGAACACATGGGGGTGAGAGCAGGCTGTAAGTGTAAATAAGGATAGTGTGAATCAGAGTCACTGAGCACAGGGTGAATTTGGTTCACTAATTAATTCAGGAACTGCCTCATCAAAGTCTTAGTGAGAGACTGAGGCAACAGCATCCACACAACAAAAGCTATCAAACTTCCTAACGCAAAGCTGCTTCCTCCTCCTCTTCCTCCTCCGCCCTCCATGTCTGTCTCTCTCTGTCTGTGTCACTTGTTTTCCCGCTCCCGCACTGCCTCCGGTTTTCTGTGCCCTCGTTCTGTTGTGACTTTCACGTTCGTCCGCATACCTTCACTCTCTCATGCTCGACACACAAACCGGGGATGGAGTCAACCTCCCCCCCCCGTTCAGCATTCAGATGGTTTGTTCTCGATACTCCCTCAGCAGATGAGAGCAGATTTAACCCATACCAAGTTTAGCATTGCTTGCAATTTCTCTCAATGCTTCGCAATAATTTGTAGTAATTGTAAATGCACCATTAAAGCTGCTATAATCAATATTTATATACAGATAATACTACAGATAATCATCTGCAGTTCCCCTCAATTCATTGGAGCTTTATAATCCTAGCGGCTAACTTTACTACAACTTTATTATTTTGTTTTACGGCATCGTTTTCAGCTGCAGCAGGCTCTAAAAAAAACGACAATACGCGACCCAGCCGGCACCGAACAACAGAAAGATGAAGTTAACAACAAGCTGGTGAACATAGTCGAGAATATAGAAGCTGAAGAGCGAGATTACGACTTAATGGAGACCAAGACCGAACGTAAAAAAGGAGAAAATATCGGATTAACGTGCATTAAATGAGCTGAAACTTGACTGCAAATAAATGCTAATGTTGCTCCGTGTCTGCTGGATGTGTTTGCTGAAAAATAATGTCAGAGTTGTGTTTGCAGCTAAGATTTTTAGACCGATTTTAAGGCAGTTTCCTTGTTTTTTGACAAAAGCAAAGAACTTTTCCTGTACAGTGAGATCACATCGTGCGTGTTTTGTCCGTCTCTTTATCTCTAACGCTCTGCTGGTTTACTCATTAGCTCCTCTCTGCTCCTATCGGACTCGTTGGAGTTTTGCCATGCTGTAGAGCAGTCACCTGCAGGTTAGAGTTCAGGGCCAAAATAAAACTGCACCACAGGGATATTACCTCTGTGTCACATCACACACACACTGACCTCTGGATCACACCCATGTATACATCTGCAGTATATGCACCGACACACGCGTGTGCGCAGAGCGGATGAGGCATTTTTATTTTAAAACATTTTTTTTCATTATTTATCTTTTGATGGCTGCTTTCTAATCTTGTAAATGTCCCTCACACACACACACACACACACACACACACAGACTGTGTTGAGCCGTGGCACTATGTGACGTGGACACACACATCAGGCACAAGTTCATGTGAGGTAATTTATTTTTTCGCCAGTGGAAGCTTTAGAAATGGAAAAGCTACTTATTAAACGCAGCTATTAGACAGAGCCCAATCTATAATGCGTCTGTGTTGCTCTGGCACCGTGACCTTTTAGTCCAAATGTTGATAGGCCTTAATTGTATTTAGCTGCTGTAATTCCACTAACAGTCTGACCCAGAGGCTAATCCAGGCCAGCCAGGCAGCGAACCATGCACTCTGCCAGCTGCCATTTGCTGAAGTGGCATTTTAAAAATCGCAGCTGAAATGTCCCATGGTACCTCTGTTTGCATGCACTTGCTTCCTCTCCCTTTTTCCCGTGTCCTTATTTTATGTTCCAGCTACATGAGACGCTGTTTGCTTCTATTATTTTAGGTGCTTTTTATGCCCTCAGTTTCATACCAGAATATATATATATATAAAGTTTTCTAGCTTTTTTCTTTTTTTTTGTCAGATGACGCGTTCAGTCAATTACATTAAGCTAAGCCACAGTGCACCAATTAAAAAGCAGAAAGCAGATTATGGCACCCAAATCTGACTTCATGTTCCCATCCCCCCTTTTATTCTCCATCTCTCTGTCTCTGACCCTGGTGTCCTTTTTTTTTTTTTCCTCTTATCCTCAGGCATCTGTTTGGTCTCTCTCTCTCTCTCTCTCTATCTAATGTCATTTCTGCCTATCTCACTCTCTCTCGCTGCCCTCCTTTATGTCAAGATGCTGCATCTCTCTCTCTCTCTCTCTGTCTCCACACTTGTCTCTCTTTCTCTCTCTATTCCTTCGGACCTTTCTGTAATCATCCCTCTCTCTCCTTCCTCCGTCTCTCTGTTCGCCAGCCTCGTCAGTCAGCTGTAGGCGAGGAAAAAACAGAGAGCGATGTGTCTCAGTCTGACGTACTCGAGTGCTCTGCCTCTCAGCCACGAGTGACCCCCACAATGAGGCTTTTGAAAAGTCAAGTGGATCAAGTAGATTCGCCGCCATCTGCAGGATTAACTACTAATCAATATGAGAGCAGATTAATAGCTGTGAATTCACGAAATCAGAGGCGGGCAGCAGGGTCCCAACAGGTCGTGGAATTTTTGCAATCTCATTGAATCTTGATGAATTTTAATAGGAAATCAGGGACAGTGTGTTTTATATATTAGTGATTTTTTTTTTTATAAGATAAAGCACCATAACAAGCTAGGACAGGATGACAGTTTTAGGTCATGGCAGTGCTCTGACTTAGATATGGTCAGGGAAGAGTCTTTCAAGAGTCCTTCACTTTACACTCAAAGTAATAATTAATCTTTTTGTGGATATAACATCTTACTCTCGGACCCCGGTGTTTTATTTCCCTTTCGTCCTGCAAAGAACGAGACACGTGTGGCTAATCTGACAGCCCCGTTCGCTGCTGCTGGAGAAGGAAGAAGGAATGTCCCATTGTGCAACGTTGTCTTTGTGACAGGCAACACCTCTTTGCTCAGCCCAGCGAGACGCCGCTATTTGCCAAAGGAGACCACATTCTTTTTTCTTTTTTTCTGGAAACGCGGGTTGACACAAGTTCACAGGCAAAACTAGTATTTGAGGTCAACACCTTTTGTGCAGAGTTTTTTTTTTTGTTCTCCTGTGCAGAGCAGAGACTTGAATTAAAGGCATTTTTATAACGTTCTCGAGTGATTTGACCTCTCTTGTTTTTTTCAGACGTGCCACGGTGTGTTCAATTGACACAGCTGCTGTGTTTGAGGTGACAGGTGATGCAGAGTTGAAAAGCATTTTCCAAACCCCTCCTTCTCCCTCTTTTCTTTCGCCCCTCTCTCCACCTCTTGCCTCCACCTGTCTCTTTATGTAAACCACCGCTCTCTATCTGAAGCCTCATCTCAGACTATATTCAAACATATTGAACTGTGAGCCTTTTTTTTTCTCTTTCCATCTCCCCTCTCTCTCTCTCTGCCCTCAATCTCAACTTATCACCTCTCACTCTCTCCTTCTCCACCTTATCTCGCCATTTCACCCTTTTACCTCATTTCTTTCCTCACACGTGCCTCCCCCCTTTGCATTTTCATTGCCTCTCCTTCCTCCCTCTCCCCTGTCCCCCCTTCCCTCTCTCTCTCTCTCTGTGTAACAGTAGATGGAGTTATTAGTCAGACAGTGGGGATGACTGAACAGGTGTTTTCCAAATGGGCCTTTGAGCACTCGCTGCATCATTATCGCTCGGCACAGGGGGTTATGTGTGTGTGTGTGTGTATGTGTGTGTGTGTGTGTGTAAAAGAGCGTGGCCTCTGTGTGCCCTTTTCCCCTCAGGCTGAGCCATTTGCCAGTAGAGGGAGGAGGGGAGATGTTACTGTATGTATTCATGTGTGGTATGTGTACGTGTGTATGCATATGAGGCTGCATTACATATGTAGGTGTGAAGAAGTGTTACATCTTTACCAGCTGCTTGTCATTACTCATTGATGCACAACAGCAGTGGGAGAATAGACTCGGCGTGGCCACTTTACATTGAATAGAAAAGCACTGACATATTTAGGGGTCACAGACATGTTTCCGTCTCTATACTTTTCGCTCCTTCGACCCCATTCTGCAGCCCCGCCCCACGTGAAACATTTGACATGCCCAATTTCTTTCTTTTCTGTCTTCGTCTCATTTCCGTTTCTCCTGCAGGCCTTCTCTTTCCATGCATGGCGACCAGGTTTAGGTGTGCTGCATAATGTCACCGCAGGCCTCATAAATGCACTGTCGGTTAAAAAGAAAAGACGGGGAAACGTTCAGATTTATCTAGCTGAATTCTGACTCTCACCCTGTTTTGCTTTCAATCAGCTGTACAACGAGGACGTACATCGAACTCTCAGACCAGCCCGGGACAGTACCTGACCAACGGCACCGACCCATACAACGGCCAGCCCTACCTATCCGGTTTCATTTCTCTGCTGCTGCGTGCAGAGCCCTACCCTACGTCCCGCTACGGAGCCCAGTGCATGCAGGGAAACAACCTGATGGGCATTGAGAACATCTGCGAGCTGGCGGCGAGGCTGCTCTTCAGCGCTGTCGAGTGGGCCAAGAACATCCCTTTCTTCCCTGATCTGCAGCTCATGGATCAGGTGAGTCGAGATGGATTGTTACATGTAGAAAATACCCAAATTCTAATATAAATTTAATAAATTTCCTCTGCTCACACGTTGATGATGAACACACTCACATGTTTTGTTAATCTTCACTGTCATATAAAAAAAAAGAAATGGGTTGTGTTTACTGTCATAGGTACTCATGACATTCAATATGTACAGACGAGACATTATTCTTCCATGCGTAGATTTATACTCGCTGTAAGGTCTCGTCATGCAAGTAATAGCCTGATCTATAAATATTCACATGCACCTTGGGCAGACACGGTCATCACAAATATGTCTCGTTATAGCTGCACCGCCATCATTCATTTATCATTAATGTCAACATGTTGTGTATATCTTTCTCCTCTCAATAAGTGCTTTCGTCTTGTACCGCTGGTCCTCTTCTTTGTGTGAACCTACGCTTGTATGAATCACGTTAGGTTGCGACTTGCAGCACGTACTCAGTGTTGACGTCTTAAATTTTCACAGATTTTTTAGGATTCCTGTTTTTGCTTCGCAATCTGCTGTGACATTGTAGTTCAACTATTTAGTATTAGTTTGCATTATTTTGTCAAAACCCAGTAAACATATTTATCTGCTTCGTGCCATAACATAACACAGGCTGTCACATCCTTTAAAACCGACGACGTGTCTGGTTTGTGTGTGTTGCATTTAAAATGTTGACCCACATCTCCAAATGTAGATTTGTTGACTGGATGTCCAGTGCATCTCGTGTCTTCTTACACTTTGAATTAACACGTTTGTATTGCTATCAGATCACAGCTCGACTCGTGTTAATACCAGGCATGAATGGACTCTAAAGTCTTTTTATAGAACGTGTGTTGAAGAGTGCGAGCAAATGTTTCCACACTTTTCCAACTATTTAAAAAAAACAACTTTCGGATTCAATTAAAATTCATTTCACCTCGTAAACGCACCTTGTCTAATAGTAAAAAACGCCTATCTGCAACTAAGAGTCATGCAAATACGATGTTATGTTTTTGAGGTTTCCTGCTGACAGATGAACAAGAGTGAAAATAAACTCCTTTCTTCCTACGTCCTAGGTGGCGCTGCTGCGTATGTCATGGAGCGAGCTCTTCGTCCTCAACGCTGCCCAGTGCTCCATGCCTCTTCACGTGGCCCCTCTGCTAGCAGCGGCCGGCCTGCACGCCTCGCCCATGTCAGCCGAACGCGTGGTGGCCTTCATGGACCACATCCGTGTTTTCCAAGAGCAGGTGGAGAAGCTGAAGGCCCTGCAGGTCGACACGGCTGAATATTCCTGCCTCAAATCCATTGTGCTCTTCACATCTGGTGAGTTTGAATGAAGCGTGTGTGTGTGTGTGTACAAGGGGAGAAGAGAGAGGCTTGTTCAAGTCACAGGGGAAACTGCGGGAGATTTGTTTCCGTAAAGTTTAAGCAGGATGTTGGAGCAGGATATAACTGGAGGCTGGTGGCTTGAGAGTTTGGGTGATCGAAAGTTTAAAAAATGATTTGCACATTATCTTGAGCTGCTAGAAATTCATCAACCGAAAAGTTTAATAGGAAAAGACTGAAACCTTTGTTATATAAGTTTTTAAAATCCTTTTCCTTTTCACAACCTTTCTCCTGTGAGTAACTTTTGCTCAGGCACAAAGCGAAGCGTTACAGTAGCAGGTGGGTGAGCCAACTTCCGCTGGCACAGGATCATTCTGGTAATTGGTTTAGTCGTGTCAACAGGGTCACTTAATCACAGCATATCAAATCGCATCAGACAGCTTAACCTAAATTAGAGAAATGGCCAACAGGAGGCAGAACTCCTGCAGATACAAACATTCCTTATGAGAGACCATTGAATGCAATAGGAAACAATAAATGTACAATAAAGGTTATGTGGCTACTTTATTGTTATCACGTAATATTAAATGTCTTTATTATATAATTATAATATGCTACTTGTATAGATATTAAACACTCAGAAGGAAATTGTGTATTATATTTAACACCATAATTAGCCAATTTTGAGTTGTGGTATCGAGTGTTTAAAATTGTTTTAAGACTAATTGGACCATCATTCTCCGTCTCTATGTTAAATATAATTTTCATACAGCGTGTAGGTAAATAGGAATTAATATATTAGAGGATTTGCTGCAAGAAGAGTCATTAATTAAGCTTTAAACGGAGAGAAATGTTTGAAAATGCAGCTTGTGAGCGAACATAAAGGACATTTCACATTTAGACATTTAGATAGCAGCATTATTGTTTACTAAATAAAAAGCTGAAACATAAAAAAAAACCTAAATTCCTGCACATGCCTGTAAATTTGAACAGTTTCTTGATCGTTAATCCTTCAAATAAAGACTCAGACGGTTTTAGCTCCGGGAAACATTCCTTCTCTCTTATTTGTGTTGAAATCCAGCTTACGGACACATGAAGCTGACATCAACTGTGCTTAACCCACAACCTTTTCACCTCCGCTGAGCCTGACCGAGATGTGACCTCCACGCTGCAGCAGATATTGTCTCATTGGCTCCATATGTAAATGCTGCTACAGTCCCCTTGCTAGTCAGTCATGGTCTCTGCCCTCCATGAATTTTACTGTAATTTGATCGCTCTCTCATAATAGGCCGTTATTGACCCCGTGAGTAGCTGCTCGTATCTCACTTAAATCACTTTTGTTTTTTTGCTGGAGTTAATGATGAGCTTTGACCTGAAGCTTTTATCTTTATCTTCAGGTGCTTCTTCACTAAACTGCAAACTGGTTATTGATGACTTGAGTAGTTCATGCACATGTAGTTCATTGTTCGTGTGCATTTTGTAGGAGACTAATGGACAAGTCATTTCTTTATTTAAATTATTGCAAATAAACTGCAGTAAACAGAGATTCATCAGATTAATTGATTAGTTGATTAACAGTAAAAAATTTTAAGCAAAAATATAGAAAATTAGCGTGTTGTATATTCTCAAACATGCAGATTTGATGTTTTTCTATGCATCATCATTGGTCTAACATAGACACTATCAACAGAAAGAAAGCCAAGCTGCTAAAATTGTCTACCTGTGACAAAAATAGTTGCCTTATAGATTTCGATGAAGGTATTTTTAACTGAATTATACCGCTCACTTTCATCATTGGCTTAATATATTAGAAAGAAAATGCTTTTATGCTTTCATAGATTCGCCTTTTGACAGCTGCTTTTATCCGTAGTTCTTTAAAAAACCAGGGGACTTGAACCTCACACTCACACTGTTTTCCCCACCGAGCTACAGATAAGACTGAAAGATCAAAATATAATTTCACATTTTAAGGGAACCCGTGTGATAAGCCTTGTTTTGATACTGCTTATATACAAGCCCTGTTAAAGTTAATCCAAACAGTCGATGGGCTCCGGTGCCAGCCGAAACACTGTCACATCCGGGATACCTCACCGCGAGATCATGCCTTGTGACCCGGGGGGGGAAACGGATGGGGAAGAACTTAACACCGAAATATCCCTCGTCCTTGTTTTTTTTCTTTATTGCATTTTCCCTCTTTTCTCCCTTACACAGCTTGTCAGATTCACTTTGCGTGTACCTAGTGTCTCTCCTCCATGTATTCGGGTGGCTGTGGATCCACCTCTGCCTTCTCTTCCTTCCTCTCCCTCATAAACCCATCTATTATTGAAACCAGTCATCAAACCCCTCCTCCTCCCTGTACGCTCCCAAAACCCAGCCCCAAGCCCTGCCCAGCCACCGGGACCCCTGCCCCCACTGCAGAAGTTGAATTATGTATGTTGGGTTTCGGTGAGATGGAGGATTCGCCACAGCCCCGGCCATGACCTACATAACCCCTGAGCCCTGAGCAATCCCATGTGACTTCCCTGTATGTGGGCAGATGTACTTACTTGTACACATGTCATAAAAAAAACTGCATGTCTTGCCAAAAGACTCCCGAAGACAATATATATTTATTCAAATGTGTAGATATTAACATAGAAATTTGAATGTAATGGAGACAGACATGCACACACGTACACACTAGACTGACCTGTTAATAAACCTGACTCCTGCAGACCCGGTACGATGAGCTAACAAGCTCAGACAAACACCAATCGTCTCTCACCTCCCTCTGAGTTCCCTCCCTCCGCTCCCCCTTGCGAAGCCCAGTCCCATCAAGCCACATCAGAGAACGGGCATCACAGTGCTGCCACCCTGATCCCTCACCCCACCTGACCTGGTGTGTGTGTGCCCAAGGATCAGACAAAAGAACAGGGTGGTTGGCGTGGAAGGGCGCCCACAGAGCTGTCGCTTCGGCACGCGAAGTGGCTTCAGTTGCACAGACAGCTTTGCTAATCACAACCAAGCAGTTACCGCCTTGTCACACAGAAAACCCAAAATGGCGACCCGAAAAAAAAAAATAATAAAAAAAGCTGTCCAGCTGCCCGCCTAGTGGAGGGAAATACAGCCGAAGTGGGAGCAATTATTCATCCAGAATGATGAGAATAGTGGCCGCTGGGGGTGGAGAGGGTTTGACACGCTTGATTAAAATATGAGGTAAATTAAATTTTTTTTTTGTTGTGTGGAGCTGAAGCCCAGCAGGGGAAGGGTTTACTCAGGGGACAGATCAAAGTGAGAAATGACAAAAGGGACTTAAGATGCAAGGTGACAGGTTAAAACCTATAGGCCAGTGCTTTTAGACTAAAAGAATGCGCTCGTGAAGAAATTGCCCTCATCGAAATCCTTTCCTCCAAATGAGGGTTCATTCAGGGGGCAGAGTCAAACGTACAGTATGTGGCAGAGTACGGCAGAATGCGCCTTTTGTTTTGAGTTCACACATCTCTGACCTCCTTCGCTAAATCCCCCGTGTTCTCTCCTGCACATAGAGGGTGCGAAAAGTATCGCACACAGTGTTACACACTCTCGCGGTTGTGCAAGTCTCTTGCCAAGGCAGGGGCCGGTTGGAGGGGGAGGTGTGAGGAGGTAGAAAGGCAGAACATGACCTCCAGCTGAGGGGAAAGGGAACACTGAACACAGGGGCGTATGTATCTCGTAGCCACGACAACCTCCATTTCCCTTCAGTTTGAGTAAAATGTCTCTGACTTAAGGAATTTGAAAGACAAAAATAACAACTGTCACAGCTCTATTACCCCTTTTGTCATTCTCCTTTTCATTCCTGTAAGTCACATGCATACATACAAATCCCAGTATCTAAATGATGATCTTCATGCAAATCATACTGGACAATATCAATCTGATAACATCCCTATACAACCGACATAACAGTCAGGCATGACAGTTTGTTAAACAGCAAAGCGAACACATTAGATTAGACCCTCCTTCCTGATCTGGGAAGTCTGTCTCTGGCTTTAAAAGTTGTGTCGTCTGATTCTTTTTACTGAAGAGTTTCTTAACGCATTGATAAACTATAAATCTTAACCTTTTCCTCCTTTCTCTCTAGATGCTATGGGGCTGTCAGACGTTGCCCACGTAGAGAGCATCCAGGAGAAGTCCCAGTGCGCTCTGGAGGAGTACGTAAGGAACCAGTACCCCAGCCAGCCAAACCGTTTCGGACGCCTCCTCCTTCGCCTGCCCTCACTGCGCATCGTCTCCTCTCCGGTCATCGAGCAGCTGTTTTTCGTGCGCCTCGTCGGCAAGACACCCATCGAGACACTGCTTCGTGACATGCTGCTCTCGGGCTCCAGCTACAATTGGCCCTACATGCCCGCCGTGCAGCGCGACCGGCCCATCTCCATCCACTACAACGAGAACGGTCCCTGAGGCGGAGAGAGAGACAGACGAAGGAGGAAGTCTATCTGACTACTCATCCGTTCATCCTTCTTTCCCGTCATTCTCTGCGTTCAACTTCACAGCTTTCCCAAAGGAAGCGTCTCCCTCACCATTCCTCTCAAAAAACCCAGTCTAACGATGTAATTCGTTATCGTCCCCGGTTACACAAGCCTGCCAAACATTCACCGCGGCCGATGCAGAAACTCGGTGGCCCGTTGCGGTCTACATTTGAGATGTGGCACGAGATGGACAGGTTGGTAGAACGGGTTATTGCGCAGTTCACCAGCAGGTCTGTTGGACTCACTTCAGATGTCAGTCTCAAAGCCCATGCAGGGGCAGCTAAAGACAAAACATTTCCATCTTTACTGTTGGTGCTATGCCTACATTTACAGAGGCTGTGTACAAGCATCGCAGTATGGCGAATACTGAGCAAGGGCTTTGCCAATAAGACTCTACAGCCAAGAGCACAACGCCCGTTGTATACTTACCAATTTTTGAAAAGAAAACCAGAAGCCATTAAAAAGAAAAAAGAAAAAAAAAAGACAAAAAAAAAGACAAATGCCAAAATGTCTTGGACTTTTGCAGAGGACATGATTTATTGTGTGTGTTTGTATTAGCACTGTTTATATGGAGAGAAAGAACTCATGATTGTGTCCATATGTACAGTATATCATTGATTCATAGGCAACTATAGCATATTAGGGTTCAATGGGAAAAGCTCAGGTTCAAAGGGTGGGTAGACAGACAGACAGACAGACATGCCGATATCAATACGAGAAGAAAAAGACAAACCCAGCTAAATTTTACACTTAATAGCAGATTGTGCCAAAGTGAAAAAATAAAAATAAAAAATGCATATTGTTTGGAATATGTTTGTGGTAGTGTTGGTGATTTAAAAAAAAATAAAAATTAACGTTTGGTTTGTCTATAATTTGACAATATACTCGTTTTAGGTCTCAGGGGAAGAGAAGGAAAAATATACAAATAAAAGTTTAGGCACTTGCATTGTAAAGTAGTCAGAACTGACACTTATTCACTCCTGTAAAATCACAGCACTGGTAGATTCTTGCTACCGTTACGCCATTCAATCCATCAAAAAGCCCATCGTAGCTCCTTACGTAATATTATCACAGGAGTGACACAACTCATCCTCGTCATTGTTTTTTTTTTTGTAGTTATGATTGTCAAGAGAAAGGACCTTTTGGACTTTGGGGAAGGGAAAGGGTGAGGATTTTACAAAACTAGCTGTACTTGCCTTAGAACAAAGATTTTGTCACTGAGCATTTATCTTATGACTGTGCCATAATCTCTTGTTACCTGTTATAACAGGTATTATGTCCTGTCAGGAAAAGGGAAATTGAACTCGCGCGATGTAAAAAAAGAAAAAAAAAAAAAGATTCACGTGCACATAAAGTCCTAGAAATGTGTGATGCAAAAAAAAAAAATAAATACAGAGATTTTTAATGCATCTATAGACGGTTTCGAGAGAAAAAAACATCAGCACTTTTATCTTTTGGACCTCGCGTGAGTTCTTTTCCACTTCCTGGTGATATTGTCATGTAGGGAAAACCCCCTCGACTCATGTCATTTGAGCTTATCGTACCGATACCGTAGAGAAATGTATCACTAACCTCTGAAGACCTCAGTCTATGTTACACTATTATCCCAGTTGGACTTATGACTGTGACTTAGCTTAGGACTGTTGTTTTTTTTTTGTTTTTTTTTAAAAGTTGTTTCTTTGTTTTTCTTCCTCCCCCCCCTCCTCGGTGGAAGCGAGTTTGATTTGACAACCTGTCTCACATTTCCAACATGGCACCGTCGTATCAAAATCAAAGTATTGGTTATTGGAAAAAGCCATCTGGGACCTGAGAACGCTGTTTGTCGATAAATGAATTCACAGAAAGTTTGAATGAGTTTTGTTTTTATTCCCTTCTACTTTTGTTTGGAAATATGGACTATCCATTAATTGAAATAAAAATCTGTTGTTCACACCGAGTCTTCTGGTGTCTTTTTACTGGGATTTCACACACAAAGTTGACAACGTGACTGAAAAATGTATTCTGTGGTTCAAGAAAGATAAAAAGGTGGCCATTTTTCATATCAAATAAGAAATGCCACTGAGTTGCATTGTGGGAAATGTAGGATCAAATGTTTTTTTGGAGCTTGAACCTAAATATGTTTTAAGCCAGTTTAACAATTTTTTAAATTGTTAAATGTTTAAAATGAGTACGTTAGTGCAACTTTGTCTCCTAGAAATGATGTTTATATACTAGATTTTATTTTGAAGGAAATCTAATGCCACTCGTAAGAACATAATTAAAACATTTTGTTAAATGAGGTCAATCTGCTGGTTGTGTTGTGTTTGTGGTTAAAGTTCAATTCAAATCTGACCTCCTATATTAGCCCAATATCACAAATCACAAATTCTGATAATGTGGAGATTATATATGCCCATCTATCCACGTAGTAGTAGCGGTGTAATTTTAACTACTGATATATCAATAAAACACTCCCATCTCAGACTGCTGAAGATAAATAGCTCTATTTCTACTGCTCATTTACAGATATTTCTTTTTTCCAAATAACACTTTGATTCAATGTGTGGAAAGAGGCACACGTTGCAGTCAATACTGTCAATCAATGATTTTAAACCAAGTGGGAGTTTCTCTCGTTCATGCTGGGATGCAGCCCAAATGTTAATACAAGCCTACCTGGTGCGTGACAGAAAGTAAACAAACACCCTCACCCAGTGTGTGTGTGTGTGTGTGTGTGTGTGTGTGTGTGTAAGACACAGAGAGAAAGAACACACATGGTCTTTGACCTTTGGGTTCAAGGTATGTCACTAGGTGTGTGTGTACGTACGTGTATGTGTGTGTGTGTGTTTAAGTTTGGGTAAATACAGCTTCTGCTAAGCTCTCAGTGTTGGCAGTCAGACAGATACCAGAGGGGGAAAGACGGCAAAAACAGACAAGTACAGGTTCCTGCTTTTAGTCTCTAAAACATGATGTCAAGTTTTTCTCAGCCTCAGTCCCTCCCTGTCACTCTCTCACCTTCTCTCTCACACACACACAACACACACACAACACATACTCCCCCCACATGGTAACCTTGTGCCCTTTACAACCAACCTCCCCTCCCCCAATCCCTCAGTCCCCACCTTCTGTCCTTACCGCCCACAGCCATCCCGCCTCTCGCCTAAACCCGTGTGTGTGTGTGTTTGCGTGTGTGTGTATGAAGAGTAGCCGATTGACTTATGCCTTCATTTCAGACCTGTCACTCCTGGCCAAACACCATGACCCCTCAACCTCCATTTTGGAGGCGTGCATTTTTTTTCTTTCTTTCCTTTACCATATGAATATAAAAAACACATGTGGCCCAAAGGTGTGTGTGTGTGTGTGTGTGCATGTTTATGTGTACAGGTAAATCAAACTGACATAGCTCCTTTGAATGGCAGGAACTGAATTACTTTTGCACTTCAATTTTGCACACCTGCCATTTATGGCAAACACTGGGCTCAGCATAAACCATAAAAGCGAAACACGCTGCTTCAAGATACAAATCAGAGCCTTTAAATATCTGAACCTACATAACCAGGTGCAAAAAAATTACAGATTATTTCTTTGCAGGTAATTACTTAGCGTAATACAAGCATGGTTATTATAGTAACCTATTTACATTGTAGGATAATATACACAACAAATACTCTGATCCTCCACCAGTGTGCTACTATTCATTTTACCATTTAAAAACACATATGAAACCCCATCGTCACCAAGATGAATAAGGTTGCAGTGTGATGCACGCATTTACACATGCAGGACAGAAACAATGCATCCATCTGATCCATCTGTAGGTAGGCGGTCACACCAATCAGGTTCCAGCCAGAGGTCGAGATGACAAACACAATAAGGCAGCAGATTCATCACCCCATGTGCTCTGACAGTAATTGTGCTGGGTCCACGTTGCAGTCCCCCCCCCTCTGTTAAAAATACAAGAGATGCTCCTTTTGACAGAGACGACATCGGCGCCAGTCACATGCATTTATGCCAGACACCTCCTGTATTTGTTATGACACACTTTCAATTTAGCTAAAAAGGGCCCCAGCGAAGATGAACAGTGCCCTAGATGGGAGGAAAGCCTGTGAAAAGCAGGTCGCTGTGGGTGTAATTTAGACTTAGAGGCAGAGGAGGCGAGACATGTGGACGGATTTTGTTTAATAAAAAAGGCGTGTTTTGTCTTGTTACTAAATGTGAACGTGAGGGCGAGCTAGACATTCGTCTCTGGGGGATACGGCAGCCCAGATCGATAGGTTGGGTGTCAGATTGAATTGAGGTCACTCTTTGCCCCCCCCTCCGCCCACCACTTACTGGCTCGCCATCAAAATGTATTGAGGTATTAAGTTAAAGCGAGGGTGTGAAGAGGGGGGAGGAGGTGGATGGACAGTTGTATCCGTGACCCTCGTCGTGTCAAAGCAGTACGGCTTTCTGTTCTGCAACATGTTCGTCTTCAGTTACTCTGAGAGAAAAAAGGTTTTACTCTTGACACTGACAGAGTCGGTTCTTCGAAGGATCAATAACATGATGAGATGTGATGAGACTGTTGTTGCTCAGTTCTATCTAAATGTTAAACGGACCGACTCTGAAGTCTTTCTGCAAAAATAATACGATAGTGGCTCTAACGGCGGCTGGATTCACTGCAGTTTGGTTAATTAATCGATCATTTGCCAAACACCAATGGGACTGATTATAATTATTTTTATGTTTACAGTCACTCTGTGGTCTAAAAATATGTTTTTTGATCTGTAAGTGAAAAAAAGAAAATGTGATGTAATAATTGACCATATGGATGTTGTGAGATTAAAAGTGTTATATATCAAAAGTGTTAAGACGTGTGTGTGTGTGTGTGGACAGTTCAAGCAGAAAGATCAACATGTTAAGAAGAACATGTTAACATGTTCTCTAATTCAATTTAATACTTCACTGGATAAGTGACATTTTCGAACTTCCTGGCTGTGCTGGAGGAAAAATCTGGGAATCATCAACGTCAGTAGGCTTTATCCTCTGGGGACTATGAATGTACTAAATTTCAAGGCAATCCATCCAACAGCTGTTGAGATATTTCAGTCCGAACCAAAGTGGTGAACAGACTGATATTCTCATTCCTAAAGCCGCGCCGCTGCCTTTAAGTGGGGTTAAAAATAGCCCGGATTAAAAATGTTAAAAGCTTCTTGCTTTCATCTGTGTTGGAGTTTTTTATGGATATCGCTCAGAATTAAGAAGCAACTTAATGAACACCCGATGAACTTTTGAGAATTTTTAAAACGGCACATTTTGTGTTTTAAATAATATCAAATATTGATGATATTATATAGCTCCAATTAAGTAATCAGGTTTGTGTTGTTGCCTTTTATAATTCATAACATTTTATGTAGCATGATAAATGCAGCTGAAACTCTCGACACTCAGTGTGGGATTTCCAAATGGTTCATGAGAACAAAATAAAGCCAAAGTTCATTTTGAGTTTCATTAATTTTCTCTTATTTTGTTTTTCCTCCTCTCTCTCTATGATTTATGTCTGAACGCATGACGGAAGATCCCCTCACGAAACTCTTTACCGAGCACGTCCCCTCGACACTTGATATATAGACCAATGCGTCTCCAAAGCTAATATTATAATGAATTGGATCTGTGTCTATGTGTGTGGCCCAACAGTGGACTGTGTTTGTGAAGATGTCCCAAAAGCAATACCCCCGTTTCCAGAATCAACAGACCCCCATTTAGCATTCCCAGATCCCTTGAAATGAAACGTTCATTTTTCCATAACTATCATCTCTGGCAAAGCATTGAGAGGGAATTGGATCTGTCTCTGCACAGCCCCTCTCCACTCAGATCTCATCAAGCCTGAGTTGGAGTCACCCCTCTCCCACGGAAATTGCTCTGAAACGGCAGGAAAATGTACATCATTGAGGCGCTGACCAAAAATGGTATTGGCCCCTTTCGCATACAGACACCACCCCCACCAGCGTTCCTCTTATAAATCCTTAAAGAGGGCCCCGACTCCAATGTATGGCAACACCATCAATATTGATGTGGGAGAAAGTTCTTCCAAAGCCGCCTCAGTCACAGAACATTAATATTGATAGTGTTGTGCACCAGCCTGGATGCTCTGTGTGACTCTAAAATGGTAATGGCATCTGGTCTGGGTGTTAGAGGCCAATATCATTGCTGAATATGGACAAGGGTGTTTAGCTGCGAGCAGGACAGAGGGCCACGCCAATCATCTGCGTCCTCTTCGTCAACCTGACCGACATGAGAACGTCACGTCTGGGGTCACTGAGGATCTGTGACTCTCACTTCATTTGATTTTAGGCGCAGAAAGATTAAAGATGGTTTTATTTTTTTTATTTTTTTTGGGTGTTACCTGTTGCAACAATGCTTGAATGTTTTTTTTTTTTTTTTTGTCTTTTTTGAAGGTAGATGTGGTTTTGTAGGTTTGTTTATTTCTTGGATTGTGGAAGAACTGTATATAAAAATAATAATAATAATATAAAACATATGTATTTTCTATATTCTCCAGAACAGTCGGGTAAAAAGGCAGTACTACATTAAAAAAAAACAAAAAAAACAAGCGTTTTATGTATTGGTCTTTTAGAGGAATCTATTCATTATCAATAGGCTGATGCATTTTAACACAAAGCCTTTCTCAGAGCATGTCACCGAGGAAGATTTTATGCACCCGAATGAATTTCAGCGCCAACGAAGTGCATTTGATTACCAAAATAATTATTTGTTGCATATAAAAAAAAATGCCACAATATATACTATTTTATGTAAACATTATGACATAAAATCATTGAAGAACATATGAGGACAGGTGACCCAACTGAATCACTGTTTTCATCATTTCATGTCCCTTTTACTGTACGATTGACTAAACATCCGAGACACACGTGCTTCATGTGCATGTAGCTCTGGTGAATTAACCTGAGGTGCAGAGTACAGTATGTAGCTTGCATTTTATGAACAGTTAAAACCATCAGGCCTTAATAATATCATGTCTCTGTCGTTGTGCTTGTCCTGACGATCGCACTGAGGTTGTTTTCTGGGTCAGTAAGTTAAATATTTCAGATGGTTTATTTTTAGTGCTGTCTGTTTCCACTTTGTGTACTCGCTGCTCATTTGTGTGTGTGTGTGTGTGTGTGCATACATGCACGCATTAGTGCATCTCTCTCACTATCTGTGATATCTGCAGGCTGCATTTGACCCACTAAGTCATCTTCACATGGCCCCCGGGGTTTATCAATTGAGTGGTGTGTGCAGAAGGGAACCGTTATCATTGGTTATAAAGTGACTGTTAACACTTCCAGCGGCACACAGGTCCTTGTGTTAGTTATTTTGACGATAAATATATATTTATCTTTAATGTAATGGCAATATTTTAAGTGTGTCTCCATATAGCTCGTTTTTAGCTGCTTTTGTTTACAAATCAATAACTCTTATTAATCACAAATCTTCTTTTATGACTCTCTTTTATTAGGTTGCTTCCATCTAATTAATTCGATATAGTTATAATTACCCTGCACCTTCAGATCAAACATATACACTGTGCTTGAAGCAGTGGAGGAAACTAAACCACATTAGATCACTTGTACATAGCATTGAACCGTCAGGGTGCAGAGAGGGCTTTGTAATTGCTGCAGATACGAGCGGTCATTGAACTGTAAAAAGCAGACAAGTTTTCCACAGATTATGGGAAACAGAACGATTGGAAACCGCCCGGGGCCAAAGGTCCCATGATAGTTTTTGACCTTACAACATATGTGGAATCAATGCAGCGCTCTGTTTTTGACCTTAACACATACCGCTGCTGTGTTTCCTAAAGACAGCACTCCTACAGTATCTCTGCTCCTCCCCCACGCTTCGCTGCTCCCTTCACTCTTTCTTGATTTGATGACCTGAAAACTTTAAATATGTTTACAGAAAGCTCTCTTTGCAAATGAAGCCGATGAATTCTGCAGCGCATATTTTTGCTGCTGTATCTGTATCTCTTTATCTGCAGATATTTATTGCAGTGTGTGGTAATGTCCCAGGTTTTGTAGCAGCTGGGTCGCTGAGACTGACAGCAGGTCTTACCTATGTTTACCCTTTTTTTTTCTGACAAATTACCTTTTTGCGGTCTGAAGAACAATAAACCGTCCATAATGTTGTATTTTACTACAAACAGTAGAGATTGCAGTATGTGCTTCATGGTTTCTCTGAACCGTGAAGGTGATCTTTCTGTTACCTTCAGTTGCCTCACCTTAAGCAGGTATTCACCGTGAATGTGGCCTATCAGAAAATGTTCATGTGAGTCATGTATGGACTGTTATATGAGTTTTAACATGTGCTAATAAATTGAACTTGTTGGTTTTAAGTGTTATTAAGTGGTTAAACTTAATTGTTGGATTTTTCATTCATAATCTTGGCAAGTCATAAAACTACATTTGGTGAGATGAAGGAATATAGAAATACTTTTGGTCCCACTCGTGTTGTCTTATACACTTATACACTTTCATCTAGTGAAGTTTCTAAGCTTAAAAATGTCAAGTGGAGCCTTTATGACTGTCTGTCTGATCATAGATTCATTCCCAACATGATCCTAAGATGTTAAAAGACAAAGAAATATAAAGAGACACGAGACATTCTGCATTAAAACCCAACAAAATAAAAAATGAAATAAAAATCAGATGCATATTGCAAACACTGTGAATCCACGTGGGCAAAACAGAGACGATAAAGATACCTCATCTTGAAAGACCCCGTTTTTAAAACTGCTTTCATCTGTTAACAGGCTCGCCGGCGTTTCAGGCGATGCCACAGGGCTCCATTGTGCCTCTGCCAAGCTGTGACAGGGTCCCGTCCAACTTCTCACCTGCAGCATTGTCCGCCCGGGGAGCTCAGTGCAGGGTAATTGGGAGCTGAGATTCCAGGACGGGTTTCTTTTTGTCCATTTTGTGGGACTCAATGACCCGGACGTGTGAGGTCACAGCTGCAGTAATTGGTGCTGGGTGGTGCAGCTGTGTATACGTGTGTGTGTGTGTGTGTGTGTGTGTGTGTACAGTAAAATACCATTGTTCTGCAATTTGACAATGGATTTGACAATGTTTGTGTACTAACCGATGAACGGTTCTCAGTGTTAGCGAGTGAAAGTCTGTCCCAGAGCTACAGAGGCATGAGCTCTGCAAAACTGAGCCCCTTTTGTTAGACGTATGATATTTTTAAAAGAGGAAACAAACGCAAATAAAACAAATTTGTTCTACTACTAATAAAAAAAAATGTGGCACGCTATATATATTTTTTTAGACTTATGAGAAATAATCCTTTGCAGGTGAATATTCAGCTTGGCTCTTTCCCAAACTGCTTCCTCTCCACCTGCACAATGTCACTCTGCGTGAAGTCACACTCGCAGCAGTGAAGGGCACTTCAGATTAAGGTTAAGTGTATAAATAAACTGTGGGATGCACTCACAACTCTTCACCATTAGCAGTAAAAAAAACAAAAAAACAAGATGTCCCATTGGATACTGATATATGCCTCGTTCATTCAGCTTTTATATGTTGTTTCCACTGGACATGTGTAACAACCCGATGGTACGTGTGTTTTTTTTTTTGCTGTTGTCAGAGTTTTTTCATATTTTACATGATAGGCCTGATAAGCAGGTTCTTTTGTTTTGCCTTAACGATTAATATCAAGTAACGTATCTTTCCACTGAAAAATAAAGCTGCTGTAATGGTCGCTCGGAGTAGTTCGTCTGTTTTTCACAAAAAAAAAAAAAGAATAAAAAGAAATGTGTGCTGACCATGATTAAGGCCACAACCTAAAACACTTGTTGCTGGAGTTTTGACCTCTTCGTCCAGTCTCTGACATATAATATAAGTAGTATAAGTCAGCATTGAGATTGTGCACTATTTACAGCGCATCCGTGCTTGCTTGAGGTTTTCTTATTCACTTCCTCTCTCGTCTCCATAAGTAATAAGGGCATTTTTTGTAATAAGCAATAAGTAATAAGCATTTTTTGTTTTGTCAGCGCTAATATCTGAAATAATAATAATAATAATAATAATTAAAACCGCAAGCGGTGTTGTAGTCCCTCGCTACTGCCGCCCGCCGCTCATGCCGCCCGCCGCTGCCCGACATGCGTCATGCACCTGGAAAATAAATGCGACGGTGAGAAATGCAGGAATCTGTAGGATTTCAATAGGTTTTCAATGGGCAAAAAAGGCCATTGCTTTTCAATGGACAAAGTTCCATAGGTTTTCAATGGGGAAAATTCCCAATGTTTTTCAATGGGGGAAAATGAAAATGAAAATGGCCGACTCCCTGTTGGGAATAGTGAATTTGCGCAAGAGACTTTTTTGTTCATCTCCATGAGTTCCACGTGTGTACCGATTTTCATGTTCCTGCTCCATGAAAACCCTTATGGGGAGGGGTTTTTGAAAAATTCAAGGGGGCGCTGTGGAGCCATTTTTTGCCGCACATGGGCGGGGCCCTGGCACATGTTAGAAGGTGTGAGTGTTGATGTGTGTATGAAATTTCATGTTCCTACGACTTTGTTAAGTCCACTAAAAAGGCCGCCGAAATTTAGTGCTGAGTCATGGTTAGGGGCAGCGCCGGGAAAAATTCAATTTAAAATGGCCGGCTTCCTGTTGGGAATAGAACATTGGTGCAAGAGACTTTTTTGTTCATCTGGTGATGCTACACATGTGTACCGATTTGCATCTTCCAACTCCATAAAAACCCCTATGGCGAGGGGTTTTTAAAGATTTCAAGGGGGCGCTGTTGAGCCATTTTTTGCCTTACAGGGGCGTGGCTCCATGGGATGTTAGATGGTGTGAGCCTTGGCTAGGCATGTAAATTTGGTGATCCTACGTGTTTCTTAAAGCCGCCAAAACAGCAAACGTATTTTTTGGCGAAAAATGTGAGAGACGGCGCGCTGCCGCGCGGACGCCATTGGACATAGCTGCATGGCGTTCATAATGGAGGTTCAGCAAGTGGTTCTGGGTGTTTTACAAGTGGAATGAAATTGATGGCATTAAGCATGTGTCGTCAGTATGGGGCAACGTAAAGGGTGGCGGCGTGGAGGCATTAAGCCACGCCCACGGGCGTGGCCATTATCAAAGGACACAGGGCGCCACCCTTCACCTGTGTATGAAGTTTGGAGGCGATAGGATTTTTTTAAAGGCGTGAAAAAGGCAAACGTAATTTTGCGGCGAATGACCCAAAATGGCCGGGCTGCCACGCAAAGGCGGTTACTGCTAGCGACACGCCGTTTGTCGTGCGGCTTCACCGACGTGTTTTCTGTTTTTTAGAAGTGAAACGAAGGCGACAGAGTAAACGGTGCGCTCGCCGTATACGTGGGTGTAAATAGCGACCATTTCCTGTTACCACGGGCGGGCGCCATGAGCGAGCCGGGTCGTTGATACATAGGAACGTTCAGGGCCGGAGACCCGTTCTAAGTTCCGAATTTGAAGCGGCTCCGATTTTTTTTGTGGGCGTGAGAGGCGTTCGTGCGTTTATGGCGAGCGGCGTCCGTCGGGCAAAACTTTAGGCCTCCCTACGAGCTACGCCCTCTGGCGAATCGTTGCGCAGAGCACAACTTAAGCTCAGCTACGTCCGATGATGATTTCTGCCGAGTTTGGAGTCTGTGGTGCGAAAGCCCTAGGACGAGTTCGTTTTGGCTAAAAAACGCCCGATTCAAAATGGCCGACTTCCTGTTGGAATGTCGGCTTCGGCCCAAGAGGCAACTGCCCTTTATTTTTTATGCTTGACATGTTTCCCGAGTTTCATGGGGCTACTTGAA
Organism: Pampus argenteus; assembly: GCA_036937835.1. Taxonomy (NCBI): domain Eukaryota; kingdom Metazoa; phylum Chordata; class Actinopteri; order Scombriformes; family Stromateidae; genus Pampus; species Pampus argenteus. The sequence goes on along the minus strand of CM072865.1, from coordinate 21,715,483 downwards.
AGTCGCCCACTTTGTCTATGGCTTTTTTGAAACGGTCTAGGGGGCGCTAGAGAGTCATTTTGCACAGGGGGCGCTGGCGCGCCCCCCTCAACGCCGTTCTCCGCGAGACCGCCCGTTCCTGCCATGTCGTATCAACTTTTTGAGCATGGCTAGGGGGTGCAAACGCCCGTCGAACAGTTGCATGAATAATAATGCGTAATAATAATAATAAACACAACGATTTTAATAGTCCCTCACTCCTTTCACTTTGTGAGGGCGAGGGACTAATAATAATAAACACAACGATTTTAATAGTCCCTCACTCCTTTCACTTTGTGAGGGCGAGGGACTAATTAAAACCGCAAGCGGTGTTGTAGTCCCTCGCTACTGCCGCCCGCCGCTCATGCCGCCCGCCGCTGCCCGACGTGCTGCAACGCTTGAAAAATAAATGCGACTGTGAGAAATGCAGGAATCTGTAGGATTTCAATAGGTTTTCAATGGGCAAAAAAGGCCATTGCTTTTCAATGGGGAAAGTTCCATTGGTTTTCAATGGGGAAAATTCCCAATGATTTTCAATGGGGAAAATCTAAATCAAAATGGCCGACTCCCTGTTGGGAAAAGTATATTTGCGCAAGAGACTTTTTTGTTCATCTCCTTAGTCTACACATGTGTACCGAGTTTCATGTTCCAACTCCATAAAAACCTTTATGGGGAGGGGTTTTTGAAAATTTCAAGGGGGCGCTGTGGAGCCATTTTTTGACGCACATGGGCGGGGCCCTAGCACATGTTAGAAGGTGTGAGTGTTGATGTGTGTATGAAATTTCATGTTCCTACGACTTTGTTAAATCCACTAAAAAGGCAGGCAAAGTTTTGTGCTGAGTCATGGTTAGGGGCCGCTCCGGGAAAAATTCAATTTAAAATGGCCGGCTTCCTGTTTGGAATAGACCATTGGTGCAAGAGACTTTTTTGTTCATCTGGGGACGCTACACATGTGTACCGATTTTCATCTTCCAAGTCCATAAAAACCCCTATGGCGAGGGGTTTTTAAAGATTTCAAGGGGGCGCTGTTGAGCCATTTTTTGCCTTACAGGGGCGTGGCTCCATGGGATGTTAGAAGGTCCGATGCTTGGCTAGGCTGGCAAATTTGGTGATCCTACGTGTTTCTTAAAGCCGCCAAAACGGCAAACGTATTTTTTGGCGAAAAATTTGAGAGACGGCGCGCTGCCGCGCGGACGCCATTGGACGTAGCTGCATGGCGTTCATAATGGAGGTTCAGCAGGTGGTTCTGGGTGTTTTAGAAGTGGAATGAAATTGATGGCATTAAGCATGTGGCGGCAGTATGGGGCAACGTAAAGGGTGGCGGCGTGGAGACATTAAGCCACGCCCACGGGCGTGGCCAGTATCAAACCACACAGGGCGTCACCCTTTACCTGTGTCTGAAATGTGAAGGCGATAGGATTTTTTTAAAGGCGCCAAAAAGGCAAACGTAATTTTCCGGCGAATGACCCAAAATGGCGGGGCTGCCACGCAAAGGCGGTTACTGGTAGCTGCACGCCGTTTGTCGTGCGGCTTCACCGACTTGTTTTCTGTTTTTTAGAAGTGAAACGAAGGCGACAGAGTAAACGGTGCGCTCGCCGTATATGTGGGTGTAAATAGCGACCATTTCCTGTTACCACGGGTGGGCGCCATGAGCGATCCGGGTCGTTGATACATAGGATCGTTCAGGGCCGGTGACCCGTTCTAAGTTCCGAATTTGAAGCGGCTACTATTTTTTTTGTGGGCGTGAGAGGCGTTCGTGCGTTTATGGCGAGCGGCGTCCGCCGCCCAAAACTTTAGGCCTTCCTACGAGCTACGCCCTCTGGCGAATCGATGCGCAGAGCACAACTTAAGCTCAGCTACGGCCGATGATGATTTCTGCCGAGTTTGGAGTCTGTGGTGCGAGAGCCCTAGGACGAGTTCGTTTTGGCAAAAAAACGCCCGATTAAAAATGGCCGACTTCCTGTTTGACTTAGAGCGTCGGCCCAAGAGGCAACTGCCCTTTTTTTTTTATGCTTGACATGTTTCCCGAGTTTCATGGGGTTTTTTGAAAGTCGCCAAAAAGTCTATGGGCTTTTTGGAAATTTGTAGGGGGCGCTAGAGAGGCATTTTGCACAGGGGGCGCTGGCGCGCCCCCCTGATTCGCCATTCGGATAAGGTCGCATCTGCCCGTCACGTCGTATCAACTTTTTGAGCGTGGCAAACGCCCCGAATTTGGGCAAATGCACGTGTTAGAATAATAACTCGGAATAATAATAATAAACACAACGATTTTAATAGTCCCTCACTCCTTTCACTTTGTGAGGGCGAGGGACTAATAATAAATAATAATAAAAATATGGGAATGCAAAAAAAATGAATGAATTTGAATCTAACTGAGAAATTCAATCAAATAAAACCAGAGAACAGAAACATTTATCCTGTCAATGAACACTTTGTGGATGTGGAAACGGTGACCTCCATTTGGCCCTTAGAGATGAAACATCATCCCAGGTCATGATAGGTGGCGCCGACACAAGCATCCCCGCCCAAACTGACCACCTGTCAGTCTACACCCAGCTTAAGAGTCCACCGCTTGATCTCCACAGCAGTTGTTTCCAACCAACAAGGCCCCCAAGACGTAGCCACCACCTGTCATGAGCTCAACGCAACACTTTTCAAAAATCAATCCTTCTGAATGGAAACATTTACTTTGTAGTGTAAAAGTGAGGCATCGATGTAGAAATTAACAGCTTGAATCCAGTAACGTTTCGCTCTTGCGCCTAAAGCATCAATTGTCCAAAATCCTTCATTGAGAGACATCGAGAGGCATCATGATTTCCCAGACGTAGGCTAATCCTCTTTACATTACTGGACCTGGGTTTAACGGGGGATATTGACAAGGGTTTGACCCACGTCTGGGCCAATTTATTTGGACCTGTTAACAAAGTTCAGCTGCCGGTCATATTCAGACAAGCTTCTGGTGAGCATTTGGTTTTATCAGGTTGAGGGATGCTGCTGATTAAATAGAAGACAAAGCAAGTATAACCCTCTTAAAAGGCAGTAATATTATTTATTTATTTATATATATTATAATTATTATTTTTAATTTATTCTCTCTCTTCCTGGGGAGCACAACCGCCGTAAACTATTTACTCCAGTGAAAAAGGAGACATCAATCGGGCAATCAGTCATTATTTCATCACATGTGATCAACTTTCAAAGAAGAGTCATAACAGAAAGGGTCTCTACTTCAAAAGATAAAAGGTCAAAGGTCAATTTCTGTTGCTGTTTGTTTTCAGCGAAATGTTTGTTCCAGTCACTGATCATTAACTAGAACCCAGAACACCCTAAAACGGTTTATCATGTTTACAGTAGAGTAGTTTTACAGTGTAAAAAAAGGAAAAAAAAAAGAAAATGGAATATACTTAAAATGCCTACATGTACGTTAGATCCTCTAGAAATAAATAAAGAAAAAAAAAGGTGGACAGTAAGTAGTGCAACAGCAATAAATATCAGAGTTTTTAGCCCGTCACAGGTCACCAAACAGAAAATAAGCTTAAAAAAAATGTCAAGTTATGTTCGGACACATTTATTTCTTGTATATAAATGTCAAAAGTATATATATATATATATATATATATATATATATATATATATATACATATATATATATATATATATATATATATATATACGCGATGGTGTTGAGTGTATGGTATGGATCAGGGACACACTGTCAGTCTATGAACAACACAGGGTCTCCTGGCCGATCCTCCAGGGACAGCGTTGTGACCTTTTCACTTACAATGTGTGTGGTAGCAGAAGTAACACAACTTGTTCTGGCAGAACTCTGTGTTGCCCTCTAGGCTGGACACCAGCATGTGTGACACACACACACACACACACACACACAGAGGAAAAACAAACACACACGCAGACACAGTGTCCCTGTGATCTCTGGCTGACACACCCTCTGACCCAAGAGGACAGCAGTGTTAATGCAGAGTTATGAAACAACAAGGGATCAATAGGAGATGCTCATTTCATCCCACCAGCCTGGGTCAGATATGAAAATATCCTTTATCATAATATCATTTTAAGTAAACACTGTCAGATAGATAGAGATAGATGTAGTTAGTTAGGTAGATAGTTGTAATTAAAAACAGTTTTTTACATATGTGGAAACTATAGATTGGTGAGGACGCCAAACTAATCCACTGGCGTCCGCACAGTTGTCCATTTGTACTCTAACTTATATTTTTATTTTATTTTATTTTCCCATTTCCGTTGCTTTTATATGTTGTTCTATGAGTTATTTAGCCTTATGTAATTTGATATTATACAAATACGGTGCATTTTTATAATCCTTAACAGACTACAAAACACAGATAAATGAGAGAAGGACTGATGTTTTTTTTTTTTTAGGTCCTATTTTTCATAATAAACCTTAACAAAAATGAATGCACTTTAAAAAAAAATGTAATTAATATGTCAGTTTCCTCAATGACGGTGGTGGTGGACGTAGTGGAGTTTGCTGCAGGAGAGCGGCGTCATGTTTCCAAGCATACATAGCTGTCATCAATCAGTTATCATGTTTAATTTGTACTACCTCTATTATTTCCTTCAATTAATGGTAATAATGATGAAAAAAGTTCCAGTCAAAGCCTGAAGAGTAAAACTAATATCGATGAGCAGCATTATAACAAAGTAGGAAAAACAAATCTATAAAAAACTGCCCTAATACATTAAATCATACATTAATTTCTCAAATAATCATTACCACAAAATGTCAATTATAAATTCAGTTAGAAATCAAGCCTTCAAGTTGCTCTTTAATGATGATGAGAAAGTTTCTAAATTACATTCCCTCCAACAAACTGCACTTCTTTGGCTTTTCACTTTAAACTCAACCAAGGACATCATTTCTGCTTCCAGAGCAGCTCTGCCTCTGAAAAAATGTTTACATAACCAAAATGCCAATCTGCCCAACAACTACCGTCAAGATGCCCTTGACCCCCCCAGCTGCTTGGCTGGGGCCTCACAGCAGCCCACAGTCGTCGGCTCTAGTCAGTCGTCAGCTATCTGTGTGGAAATATATACGACTGTGAGGTATGGTGGTGCTAGAAATAAGCATGCATGCCTGCAAAGCTGCTTTCTGGATAAAAGTTTTAAAAAAAGATATTTAACAACTGATTTCCTTTTAGGGTCCATTTGTAGAAATATGGACTTCCTTTTTCTGGCACTGTTCGTCCTCGCATTGTACCTGCAGGATATGAATAAGTCATTAGAGCAAAGTCTTTATTTCACCAACCAGCTGAATGTGAAACTCGGCTTGCTGCTCATCTTAAAGAGGAAGGTAAATGGGTGGTTTTCGTCCCATAATGTGTTTCTGTCGCTATGAAATATTTCTGTTGCTTAGCGTGTGAAGCCCGTCAAACAGAAGTGCAGAGAGCACACACACACACACACACACACACACACACACAAACCACTCTGTTAATTCAATTTTCATACATTTAAGATGTTATTTTTATGATATAAAATATTCATGCTCAGATTTCAGAGATCTCTAATGCTTTTCTACTCTACTGTATATACAGCGTCAGTACTTCGTGTCATTAAATTGCAAATATAGACTTTTCCTTTGACGATTACTTTTCCTTGTTAATGATTACTTGCAATGTCCTTGAAGGACAGGACCAGGTAAACGTAACCCCGTTCCTGTGGCATGTTGACACCTTGAGTTAGTCCTAAACCAGACCTGACAACATGGGCGTGGTCTGAGAGCGCAGGGTACGATATCTTCTCCCACAGGCTTGAAACCAGTTAAGATTGTACCGATGCGTTTCTATGTGCTTTTTTCTTTTTTTTTTCCAGCTCTAGAGTAATGTTATTTTGGCGCTAACCTCTCCATCCCTCTGTCAGCTAAGCACAAGGCAGAACCAGGATCATTATGCGTTGTGGTGACCTATCTGTGACCCCAAAGTGCATTCTGCTGTGCCCTCCTGGGTGCGCCAAAGTGGGGGCGGTTAAAGAGCTAGCGCAACTTCTGACATGTCTGGTGGCATGTTATGTTATATGCACAGAAGTGTGTGTATTGTTGCGTGCATGTCGGTGTGTGTGTGTGTGTGTGTGTGTGTGTGCATGCGCCGTGGCACACCTTTAGGTTCTGCGTGTTACTTTTCTACATGATTGCAAAGCCCTGCGGATTAGCATGCGCCAGCTAACAAAAGGCATGTAGGGTGAAGGGCAAGGTTAACAAGTATGCTCAGAGGATCAATGTGTGTGTGTGTGTGTGTGTGTATGTGTGTGTGTGTGTTTGTGCTTTTGTGTGTGTGCAAATTTCACAACAGTGGAATTGTTTTGAGTGGATTTGTGTACGCTACCGCGATGATGATGGAATTATCTGCGAGCAACATATGGCACGGTGTGAGAGCAGGTTGTGAGTTTTTATTGTGTGTGTGTGCGTGTGTGTGTGTGTGTGAAAGAGAGAGAGAGAGAGAGAGAGAGAGAGCATCATTCTGTGGGCCACGATTCATAGCTCCCAGGGACATCCGTGACCGAAGATCCTCAAGTTTAGGGTTCATCTTCAGTTCAGAGAGGTTCAACTGCCGGTCAGCGGGCCACTGTAAGAGCAGCTTCATTCTCTCTCGCTGTTTCTCTAATACTACCCCCCCCCAACCCACACACACACACACACACACACACACACACACACACACACACAGTCTCTCTCCCTTTCTTTACATAGAGCTCTCTAAAATTGTTCCCCTCTCTCTCTCTCGTTCACTCAGCTGATCTTTTGCCTCCCGTTTGACCTACGTTATGGAGCAATCGGATGGCCAACCGAGTCTATAACAACAAATCACTGTGTTATTTTATTTTATTTTATTAACATTCAGATTATTATCTTAGCTTAGGTGATGGAAACCGATGCAAATATGTCTTTGATGTGGCTCACAAATAAATAAATAATCAATAAAAACTTTTACATATAAAGAAAAAAGGACAAATTCCTGCACTGATTCTGTAGCAGTGTTTTAAACATTGAGTGCATTTGTGCGTTTTATACTTATTTTTTTATTTTGATTTTGATTTGCACTTTTCAGCACATGAGGCGAAGCGCTTGCCACTGAAAGCCAAATGTTTTGATTCGGCTTGAATTGACTCAACGTTAATCCTTTTTTTTTTTCAGGTCATTTATCCACATCATATAAATGAACCTGAAAGCTTTTGTTTTGGTTTTTTATGATTGGAATTTTGATGAGGACATACAGTCCTTTTCTGCTTGACTAGCGTGTGCCGTGAGCCTGATAACCGTTATGTCTGCAAAATTTAATCAGAAACCCCTTTGTCTCTCATTACAGAAAAACGATGACCTATTTCAGCAGCTGACCTCGAACAAAGTGGTTGCTGAGAGTGTGTGGACTCCATCCGAGAGCCGCATTTTGTGCAGAATATTACGCGTAGTGACGCTCTGACAACATTAAACAGACAACATTACGTAGCGAAGCACTGTATTGTTGCGTGTGGGCGCTGGTTTTACTCAGCTTCAGCTTTCAGTGTGTTATTGGTTGTATAGTTGCAGAAACAGTAGCAGAAGTTCATCCTGATTTGCCCAAATGCCAGCTTTCAAAGGTGACATATTTAATTAGCAAATCTGGAGGTCATTATGCTAATGTTGTCAGGATATACAGTCTAAAATAGATTATAAATATGCCATGTCTGGTGTATGTATAACTAACTGTTTAATGTAGCTTTATTATTTATAAGCAGCTGTTTCCTGTCTGACTTGAAAGTGGAGCTAAACACGTCCAGCTACGACAAAAACACAAAACATATCCGTTATATTAAAATATTTGGTTGCAGATTATTCACTATAATTGAACAGATGTTTTTATTTCATAGAACTTAATTAACTTAATTTGAATATAAAAGTCTTTTGGAGATTAACGTTTAATTATCTGATGTTTTATGTGTCATACGGTCATTTTTGGATGAGATAACATCCGCTGTGTTGCTCTTGGATGGGAACTCAAGGAAACTCCCCAGTGGGGGAATAACTTATAAAGAAACTGCTTCAGTAAGTAATTAAATGAACTGTTGTCATCACAGCTCCACCAAATCATGTTTTCTTGCTGTGATCTAGCCCCCACCCCCCTAACACACACACACACACACACATCCCACCACCGCCTCCACCTCCTCCCGTCCTGTCTTCTCTGAAGTGGCCCAGCTTGTTAAGCCAACCCATTGGCTTTGATCCAACAGGGATAATGCCAGATTGAAGGGGTGAGAGGCAGGGTAAGAGTTTACCACATGATACAGCCAGGACGTGACACAGGACAAAACAAACCAGCCACACTTTATTGGCTTAGTTAAGCTGCGACACCTTGGCTCTAAATACGCGGCACTGTCTGAAAAAAAAGAGAGATAATACACAGAATTTTTTTTGAATGTTTTTTTCAGATAATAATATATTTAAAATTTGATTCAGTTCCGTTGTTTTCAAATTTAAATAAATATTCTGGGAAAGAGGTTTGTGCTTTGAGTTAATAATGTAGTAAATGATGTAGTTTTGACTGAAAATAGATGTATACTGTATGTTTTTGAAAATGAACATATCAAACAGAGGGAAATATAGGAAGAGTGACGCTATGCTTCTATGGAGAGGCAGATTTTGTTTTACATAGTTAGACCAAACTATGAGCTCAGCAAAGGTGCCTGGCGATGGCGATGAGACCATCTTATCTGAACACAACCTCTGCTGCCTCTGCTCTTTGGCTCCCGCTGCGATATCGTATTGCTGAGTCTCACTTTGCATGAGAAATCGAAGTGCCGTCCCGTTCTTTATGGCTGGTGGCCGCGACCTCTGTCAACCCAGCGAATTAACCTAGAGGCGTATCAGCTGCGCTGGCCCTTTTCTCCTGCAGTCTGTCCTATTAACTGAGTGAGGAGCACGGTGCAGGTCACACTTAAGTAACCTTATCTTGTAATTGGGTTCAAGGTTAAGTGACCCTGGAGCATGGGGGTCCGGGGGGTTAAGGTCACAATGTCAGGCAGAAGAGGGAGCTTTTAATCACTGATGGGGCTGGAAATCAAGGCCCAGGATTCTGCTATCTGGCTAGGCCGGACCCTCCCACCCCCATCACCTCTAGCCTTACCCTCTTTCACCCACATCCCACATGGAGCCGTCCGTGCAGGCTGGAACAGGGTGGGGTTTAGGGGGTTGAATGGAGCAGTTGCCAGGCAACCCATATTCAAGCCAAGGTCTTGCAAGCTTTTAACCTTAGCACAAATCGATATAGACAGCAATTGGGCTAATATTCATCGAGCAGATGGGAAAATTAGGCGCAAGTCTGCTTGCAGGAGATAGAGGAGAAACATGCTGTTGGCCTAACGGTCATAGCATCACTCAGACTCCTCTAATTGAATGTAATGCACAGCAAGGGAAAAGCTTTAGATAGTGGAGAAAGGATAACAGGGAAATAGTTGTGGGAGGCTTTTTAGTGAAGCAACACTAAAGCAACTCTCTTTCTTCTTTTCATCATGCATACAATACATAGCTTTCTCTCTCATCACTTCTCATTGCCCTCTTTTTTCTGCTTTTATGGCACATCATCTCTGTCTTTCATCATATGTACTGTATATATGTGGTTCTTTGTATCCAGGTAAAAATACATGATTTGCGAATACACAAATGTCACTAAGAGTCAGTGATCATGGTGAACAGCAGCAGTGTATTATAGTACAGTGTAAAACTGCTGATTGAAATTATCTTAAAGTTAAATTTTGCATTTAATTTCATGCTTTAAAGTAAAAACCTTTAACTACTGAAACATCTCATCTCTTTTAATTTTCACAACTACTCTACCCTCCTTCCTTTTCTCCCTCCCTCCCTCTCTCACTCCCTGTCTTTTAGCGAGAGAGATGGATGACCACTAGCGGAGGGGTTCAGGCAGCGTGACCCATAGACCTATCCATTGCCAAGGGCGAGGAAATAGCCCAGATTAAAGAGCTTGTAAATAATGGCCCATAAACATCTGCCTGTTAGCCCAGCCAATCCATCTCAGTCTCCCATCTGGTCCTCTCTTTCTCTTGCTCGCTCTCCTGCTTTTGATTTCCTCATTGTGAACAGTCCACAGGGCGAATGCATCATCAGACTAAAGTCAGTCATATTCCAACACAAACAAACACTGAGATTGACCCTCAGGTCGTGTACAGTTCAAAATCCCCACCAGTCACAGCATCCATGACTCAACCCAAAGACAACAATGGAGAGCATTAGCTTTGTTTTCTTTCCTTCCATGTATTAGACCCTCTGTGTAATATTGCTTTGTTTGATTAGCATATGGCAAAACCCAGTGTACATATTCACGTACAACCACAGCCTCTAATTATTTTTTATATGATTACAGTTGTTTTTCAGTGCACCGTCCTCTTTGGCAGAGTCAAACCTTCACTGGGCCTCTTGTTGAGCAAGGCCTCGTTAGAACCCCGCCCTAATTAGTGATTAGGCGTTGTTAATGTGGAGCTCCCAACATCTGCTCAGAGGACTGAATACTTGCACTCTCTCTGATCTCCTCTCGCTGCGATGTAGTCTGGCTCGAGCTGTGTGAGTTGACCCCTGGCACTGGTATTACTGTAACCACCTCAGTCATGGCCCGACTGCAGGTGGCAAATTAGCCCCAAACAAAGGGCCAATTGCAGGCAGACGGAGGCTGAGCTCCCGCCAAAAAGCCTTGTGCGCAACGCTTTCATGGCTTTCATGTTACATCCCAGGTTTAAGGGGCTTTACCGCCAATAAATAGAAAGCATTTCAAAAAATTCTTCCTGTCACTCTTTTTATTCTGTGTAAAAATGTAACTGTGCTTTGAATAGTGCAATAAAATGAATAATATTAACATTATTATGTTTTGATTTTATGAGTAGTAAGTATGTGCAAAGTTGTAGCTTAATGGCAAATATGTGTTTTGACATTTAGACACATAGAGGCACATCTAATCTGTAAAATCTTGCATCTATATTGTCGTCATGTGCACACACATACCTGCACTTATTGTGCTTACCTTGGCAAAGCAGCTCCTCGCTGTCGGTAGGGAGAGTGTGGAAGTAATTGTTACCTGCAACGCATGCAAAATTGAAAATGAATGAAGTGCAAGCTAGGAGAGTCACCAGATAGTATATATTGATCCCAATGAACTTCATAATTGTAAAAAATAGCAATCTTGTCCATTTTTAAAATAGCTTAGTGACCACCGACGTGTGAGTCGGTGGACTCTGTAGTTTACTTTGTGTCAATGCGACATACTGTCCTAAATATTAGTGCACACAATCTTCCTCTTGTGATTTTGAAACCTCAACAACACAGTTTGCGCATAACAGATGACTCTAGAAAAATAAGATAAAAAAAAAAACAATTTCTATTTTACTTCCAAAGTTTCACAATCGTTTGTTTGTAAAGGTAGTCTGTTGAGAGGTTGCAGTCACTCATCATTTTCGTCAGTGACACTCAATGTCACAATACACAGCACACACACACACACACACACACACACACACACACACAAACGAGCCTCAACAAGGCTTATAAGTTTGAATGGGCGGCAGGTAAGTAGATTTTCCAGGCAGGTGAGCTGCAACTAAAGCTTCATGATCTCACATCACTGAGAGGGACACTGACCTTCACTTTTTAAATGAGCCCTCTAACCTCACACTGTCAAAATGAGTGATATACCGCCTCAGTGCTGGATCTCACTCAAGGTAAGGTGTCCAATGATGGCACCTTATGTGTCTTGCTTTTATGCGTCTCAAAATTGCACCACATTCAACTCTAGATTGTTTTACTTTTCATAGACTCATATAATTTGTCATTCTGAAATCTTTTTTTTTTTTTTTTCTTACTTTTTTAGGTCATGCTTAGCTTCAATTTACGAGCTGCCATTTTGACCTAGCGAGTGACCCCGCACCTTAAACACATTGGAGCCAACACATTTATTTGGCAAATAAATCACTGCTTACCAAATGCTGGTGGACGTGCAAGGTCAATGCAGTGGAAGGGGATAAAAATGAAATCACAGTGATGGGTCAAGCTGAGTGCCAACGTCAGTGTCTTCTGAATTGGTGCTTACACACAACGTAGCGATTTGAGACACTCGTCGTTTGCATGCAGGTCACTTATCTATCATGATTTGATCTTCATATTACCATAACATAAATTGGTTAATTGGACAATCATCCCATGACTCCAGCCAACCAATCAGCTACTTCCTTAATGTATGAGTCTGGATGTACGTGAAACAGGAAAATAATAGTCTATGCTTGTTTAAATACTGGCAAGGTTGGAGTTTAAGTGGGTCAAATACTTGGCAACAACATCATCAACAATAACTTCAACGACAGAGAAACAACCTAAACAACCAATCCATTACCTGTACCTACTCATCATGTGCAGAGTTGCAAAGTATGTTGATTTTTTTAAATAATATTGTGCAAAATCCTCTGAATCGTCTTTAACATTTTGATTTTGTTCACAAGCGAGCTTAAACTTTAAACTAAATCTGCAAATATTAAGTGCAATATTGCTAAAGTTAAACTAAACTATGTTTAGGGTTTAGGCAACACTTGGTTAATGTTAGGGTTAAGATTGTGGCCTCAGTTAATAAAGACTAAAGTTTGGTCTCCTGCATGAGAGTCAGTCAGACACTTCCATCCATCACCGCGACCTCTACAGCCTTACTTTCCAAATCGCTACATAAAGGGCACAATATGTCTTGCGTTGGCACTGAAATGTTGCCATTGGTCATAAATCCTGTTGCATAATCGTCCAATATTGACATTATTTCTAGGATACTAGATTTAGAGGAGGGGCACACAGGTTACTAGTTTATCACAGGGCTATAGTATAAACAGCCAAAGTCAAATTTATGCCAGCAGACACTTAAAACTCTAAAATACACCTGTGTGTGTGTATATATATATATATATGCTTTGATCAAACACTACAAGGATGAATGAATGAAATTACAGCTCATCTAATTCTTCATGGGTGGCGGTTAAAGAGGGGATAACCAGGGGATGCTAATTTGATTTGTCTGACCAATCAGTCAATAGGGCGGCTTATCCGTGACCTCTGAACCTGAGTTTTCCAGCTGGCTGATCAGGGCGAGAACCTTCACTTGACCCCCTCAGCCTGTATGGTAATGTCTTATATGGGGAGGTAGCATTGATCAAAGAGAAAGATGTCGACTGGGGCAACACCACTTGAGCTCAAGGCCAGTAGCTGCTCTCAATCTCGTCACGTAAGGATGTATCTGCTGTCTAAGAAAAATACTAAAAGAAGAAAAATAAGATGAAAACCATGGAGGCTATATCATTTTAAAAAAAATACATATGCTCTATGTTATTCCATATGTACCACCTTTGATTGAATCTGATATAATCCCCGTTAACCCTTTGTGTTTTTAGGAATTATGTACATTCTGTATTGAACAATTCAGCAAATCACAAATTACATTCAAAGCCAATTCATGAAACAGCATGTTTTAATGAATCGGTCCCAGAACCTACTCCACCAATTATACTTTCCATTAATGCCTGTCATCTATCTATATTAATATATATATACAGTGTATGGTACCACTATGTGCACGTGTTAGATGATGTGGATAATCCTGTTCCAGGTATCGTTGAAGACAGTAGGTAGACAGTAAAATGGATTTCCTGGTCAGACTGTGAAAGCATGCAGGGCTTTACATGGAAGTGCTGCGATCAGAGGCCTGGAGCTCAATTAGCTACTGTTGTGGGAGGGGGGCGGAGAGTGAGCAGAGGTCCAAATCCTCTCTTGCAGGCCCAGCTGGGGGGATTAAGACTGGTTCCTGTCCTGTGGCTGACCTCTTCAAAGCCTGCGCAGATGTCCTGATCCCCCCCCTCTGCACACCCACCTCTCACCAACACACACACACAGGCACACAAAAGCCCCCCTCTCCTTGACCTCTCTCTTGACCCCACAACAAAAACAAAGCACTCAGGTGACATCTCTTATCATAAGAGCACTCGCCCGCTCTTTGAATTGATATCTCTGGTATCTCATCTCCTCTGTAGTACATCTTTCTTGGTCTCTCTCTCTCTCTCTGTGTCTGCCTCCTGGTCCTGAGAGGGCTCCCTCCAGGTGTCGGCTGTCCTTTCACGCCGATGCACGGTCAGATTTCTGGATGACCTTAGCGTGGAAATGAGAGTGTCAATCTCAATATGCTGCTGCTCTTTGGTTGCGTGTTTTTTTCAAATAGGGAACCGAGGTCAAGAGGCACTGGCGAAGACAATGAACACGAGTTTTTTTTGAATGACACATCTCAATCAAAGTAGGAAATAAACCCTTTATATGGAGATTGATAAGAAGTGGTGGTCCCTTAAGATTATGACCCTGTCTTGGCCAAATTAATGGCCACCCAATCTGTTTCATTTGAGGCTAAGAGGGGCATGATGGACAATGAATGGATTAAATCACTCTAGGGGGTACAATCCAAGCTTACTTTCAATCAGTAAAGACCCTCACAGATCTTCTGAGAATAATCCAAATGTGAGATTAGGTGTTTAGATAATTACTTTCTGTATTAGTGCTGTCTTTGAAGGGCCAAAATAGACTCATCGGTGTATAGTGAGGTAGTACGGGACCGACCGTGGCTCTCCTGCCACAGACGTACTCTGTCAAAATACAAGTTTCCATGTCAGATGATGAAACAAAATGAGAATGTGGTCGTATTAACGGGCCATCAAGTTCCAGCCTGTTTGAGTCTAATAAGCGATTATGAGGTGTTTCTACACAGAAAAATAACAGATGACGTGGAGGCAAAGGCCACCACAACACCGAGCAGAACGATGATTTCTCCACCTACCACCGATTTATTACATCAGTAAGTTGTAGGTCATATCACTGAATGTTTCTTATGGTCATTTGAAGAAAGTGTCAAGATGCAGCTAGATGACGTCTGTATGTTATCATGTTCTTTGAAACATCTTTTCCATCTTATCAGCCATCAGCTCCTCATCTCTCCTCTGCTCATCCTCCGCTCCGTCCATCTTCAATTTCCGCTGTCACGTCTACATTCATCCCCTCTGCCGCTCCATCCCTCCATCTCTGCGGCTCTTCCTCATTCCTTCCATCTCTTCCTCCCCTCCCTCATTACCCCCCACCTCAGCACAAGGCTGTCAGAGTTTTAGGGATCCGGTGAGCTGTGAAATCGCACAAATTGCTGTTGCTTTGCGTCTGGCCCGGCAACAGAGGGGGGAGATAGACAGAGAAGGAGGGAAGAGGGGGGAGAGGGAGAGAGAGATTTTATGCTTCAACACTTCTGAACCTGAAACCTAAAAAAAAAAAAGAAACCCTCTCCTCCCTCTTTGGCCTTTCCTCCCCTTATTCACTCACACATGGACAAGCACACGCACAGCTGCAAGACTGCATATCTACCCACTACAACACACATACCTTCCCCCAACACACACACACACATAGTCAACGTCTTCACCCCCACCATCACCACCACTTCTGAACATGTAACCGCACCACTGCTCTCGCCACCCTCACGGTAAAGACACCTCCACCACTTTGCTTCAGCGTGCGGGTCACTTCACAGAACAACTCGACGAGAGCCTGCAGCCCTCGAGAGAGATAAAACCCCTTCTCAACCTGAGGAGAGCTGTTTCAACCAGCTCTGCTACAAAAGACAAGCACCTCCTCCAACAACACACACACACACACACCATGCCCCCTGGAACACCCTCAGAGATATGACAAAAACTTGCAAAAGGTCACAAACATACATGTTGTTACCGTTTTTTGCACACTTTATAATTTGTGTGTGGGTGTGTTTGTGTCACTGAGTGCAAATTACTGACAATCTAATACTCCAGGTTTAGGTGTTTACCTCATGCAAACGCTGTGACAATCAAAAACATGAAAAATGATCCGACACACTTTTTTAGGCTACTGTCTGTTAATATTTGACTTTAATTATTTATTTGCTTTGTTTGTTTTTCCTTTTTAAAGTTCAATTTGTGGTCAGATTTCTGGTTAAAGATGATAAAGAGAACTGAGACTGTGTGTGAATCAACAGACCTTTAAAAAAACAACAACAACAACCTCCCCGCTGTGAGTTACATGTTACAATGTTTGTTCTTCTTCTGGTTGGTTTCCTGCTTGAAGCTGCTGATTCATTTCAATGTCACTCATCATTTTCAGCATCTAAAGGTAACTTAACCAACAGTTTTCATCAGCGAGGTGTTACAATGGATCTGATAACACCAGCTTTCAACTGAATGTGCAAAGTGCAATTTATGTGCCAACACAATAGACATTCATAGACATTGTTTGCCAGTTAAAGTCTATTTGATTAAATATGCTCATTAAGGTTCTACAAAAACGTTTCTCATTTCACTCACTGAAGATAAGTCATGTGTTGGTTAGCCCTGTTTTTGCACTGTAAATATTGCACGGCTCACTTTACAGTATGTGCCAAAATACTGCAAAGCTTCAGGAATGTGTTTTGGTAACCTGCAAAAAATAAATATATCACTATAGTCAGTGGAACAAGGATTGAATGACTGACTCCACTCTATGTGTGCACAAAAAGACATATCAGTAGCCACCCGGCTGTCACAATGCACTGTTCTACACTGAAGCGCTCTGCAGCGAGGGCCTCACACCAAATTTAAGTTGAAACATTTGCTTAAGGACGGGGATGAATTATATTATGAGTCATTTTATGCTTGCTTTAATGGTTTGATCATTAGCAAAACATTGTTTATGTATAGATGACGTATGATGATTCATGAGGACATTGGCAATTTTAGGCCATGACAACAGTTCTGAATACAAACACTGTGTTTGTGTTCTTCTTCTTCTTCACGTACTAAATATGCGTCTGTATTGGATCACTTCCCTTATTTTTGCTTCAACAAGAAGAGTTTCAGTCATGAGTTGCTGTATGCATGATCACAGCCTTGAACGGTAAGTGTTTTACTGTTTTAACAGATCTGATTACTTTTTTATACTTTCGGAGGAATTTGTAATACAACAGTACATCATGTTTTATGAGCTTATTGTATTATGTTTAACTTCGCAAACGCTGCATGTCAATAGGACCAGAGAACATGAACGAAATACGCTAATACAATAACTTATAAAATAAACAACAACAACAACAGAAACAAAGTGTAACGTGTATAAATTGTATAAGAGCATCGTTTAATTGCACGTGATCTTTCAGTCGTACGGTTTGGACGATGCTGTAGGTGTGAAATAAACTGAATTTAAGCACAAAATAGTGAATTTAAATAAGTGTAGAATAATTTAAACCTCCTCTGAGATTAAAGGATAGATTCACAGTTTTCCAATTGTCAACAGTCAAATGAGCACTGAAAGAGGTTTGCTGTAATCATTCATTGTTTCCTTCCTGTTTGTTTGTTTGTTTGTTTGTTTGTTTGTTTTCTCACTGGTTGTGTGTGTGTGTGTAGTTGTTCTGTTTTGTACACTCAACATTGCATTATAAATTGAGGACATGCACTCAGTGATCTTTGTGTTTAAATGGTTGAATGTTCATATTGACTATTGTAATATTTCCTTAAATGTACTGTCATTTAGGCAAAAAAAAAAAGTATTTATGTATTTAAAAGTTTATCTGAAGCTTATATGAGGCTTCAGCTTATGACTTAGTCATATATAAGATTGTAGCTTCATATTAGATGTTGTCACTTATATTGTAAATACATTATGAAGATATATATGTCTGATTCTGGCTCCTGAATATTGTTTTTAAAACAGATTTGAAAATTGGTGAATTCGTCCTTTAAGTTGCACTACTGTCCTTCTACCACAGGTTGGCGCTGCAGTTACACAACGTCTGTAAGTACAAAAAAGACAAAAAGTACACGAAGAAGTCGCCTAACGTTACGTTTCTGTTTGAAACTCAAACTGTGATAAATAAATAACATGTTGCTAATGAAAGAAAAACATATCGACATGTATTAGTAGTTAGCTGCTACTAGCAGTTATTGTGTTAGCGAGCTAACGGCTAGCTCTGGAAACCATGGAAACGCTCGTTGAGATGGTAACAAAGCGAGTTTGTCGTTGAAAATGCGGTTGAAGAAGTGATTTTGAGAAGTGAAAATATGTGAATGTCAAGTGGGTTGAGGTCAGAGTAAATGTTTTACTATTTACTGAGGCGTTTTATTTAATCCCTCAGGTTGAGATAATAGAGAACCACGATGTGAAAACGAAACGGCCAACAAGACGTAACGGAGTCCGCTGTGAGTTCATGCTTAGGTAATACTGTGCTTACTGAAATCTGTGTGTATGTGTGGTTAGGGGTTCAACAATATATATATATATATATATATACATATACATATTACTATATTGAAGGATATAATACTTTATATATTCTCTCTGACCACAGAAAGTTAAATCCCTCTTTAAAACCACATCATAATGTTAAAGGTGCCATTTTTATTTGAGTTCAGATTATAAATTACAAATTTTCCTCTGGAGC
This sequence comes from Pampus argenteus, assembly GCA_036937835.1. Lineage (NCBI taxonomy): Eukaryota > Metazoa > Chordata > Actinopteri > Scombriformes > Stromateidae > Pampus > Pampus argenteus. The sequence goes on along the minus strand of CM072865.1, from coordinate 21,696,941 downwards.
TTTACAACATCATCTAGACCCTCAATAAAAAAATAAATAAAATAAAAATAAAAAAATAACAGGAAAAAATCTGTTGCATAATTTCAGTAGGCTTCAGTGTGTTAATGCACATTAAATTATGAAATATTGCATTGGGTTCACACATTAGAGTGAGTCATCTTGAATAAAATGATCTGAGATCCTCTCAGATGAAGTTACACCAGTGGTTCTCAAAGTGGGCTCCGGGGATCCCTGAGGGGTCCTTGAGGAAGTTGCACGGGGTCCTCAGCAAAAAAAGGGGAATAATTAATTTTCACTACACTTTCTATAATAGAACACCTAAAATAATATGAGAAGAGGATCCTGGGAAAAAAAAACCCAAAAAAAATCTTATACAATGGGGATCAGTTCAGGGCTCCTAAACACAGTCTGGTAAACATCAGTTGAAACTACAGCTGGTTAAGTCTTATGCACAGTGACCTCTGGTGACGGTGAAGCGATCGTACAAGACACAGCAGCAAAGAGTGACGATGCAGCTCCGGTGCATGTGTAGAATGAGGCGCTCAGGTTTTACATGGTAGTGCAATACAACAACACTATATTTAGACAAGCAGCGGTTTATCAATCCCCATGGGGAAATGAGTCCACTATATTTGACCCATCGTAACCAGCAGCCACGCTGCAGCACACCTGTGTCCTGCTAATGTGCAATAGCAAGCATCTCTTCACAAATATTCAACCTGGTACAAAGCACTAAAGGTGCAAAATGTTTTGCACATTTTACATGACAGAATGTCATTTGGCTTTTAGTAATATTGATAAGGTGACATTGAAATGAATGATATGCGCCTACACATCTACATAGTGGTCTGACTCAGACAGAGGCCCAGCTTTCGTACAATGCAAAAAAAAATAAAAATAAAAATGTTCAGATGGCACATTTTCCGGATTATTTATCTTGTTAGTCACATTCTCAGTCATTAGAATTAATAACATTTAACTCTTAACATAACATTTAAACACGCTCTTTAAAGTGAGCTCGCATCATCGTGACTCATTTAGCGACAGACACACTGGAAACTACTGAAACTCCCCCCCTAAAAAACAAAAACAAAAAAACAGGTCTTATGAAGGGTATCTCAAAAACATCACAGATGTCAATAATTCACATCATCTCAGTATTGAAACATTAAAAATGATAAACACAATCGATAAACACACAGGGAGAAGAGAAGTTTCCTTTCCTCCAGGTGTAATTTAGCATTTCATCTTTACAAAAAATAAAAAAACATTTGCATTTTAAAGTTTTAAATAAATTAGGTGACAAATATGTTGACTAAAATGCATATTCATATCAGCCGTGTAAATGTGGTGGGAAGGCACCACACAGAGGGTTTGAAACCACATCCTTAGTCACACTACTGATGATGACGCCTAGCTTTGACAAACTGTGAACATTGTTCCATGAAACGTTCTCATACAGACGTCAGTGAATCGATGTTCAGTCAGCTTTTATTGACTGATTGACTGGCAGTGTGTTGAATTAAAGAAGGTAAGATTGTTCAATATTTAAATCGATTAAAAATTAGAACAAAAAAATGTTAATGAGATGAAGAAGATGTTTTTAAGATATCCGCTGTTATTCAGTTAATTACCTTTTTACTTTTGACCTGTACATTTTGATGCTCCTTTTATAAATGTATTCAATTATTGATGCCAATAATGGAGTTTACTACACGTTAGATTGTCGTTAGATTTTTTTGAGATTTTGTTTAGTGATTACTAACTAACTTTTACCCCAATTTGCCACCGAATCCTAGAGAAAGACACGATCTATCTTTTGTTTTTTTATTTTTTGTTTTGTAAAACTAAAAAGCACATTTTCAAACACTTATTGAAATTCAACGACTGTGTCTATATTTGATTTCAGCTGCAGTGGGTTGTCCCCATGGCTCTTCTGCTCTTATTGATCCTGTGGGACCTCACGTTTTTCATAAATGGTGGTAAGTCTTGTGTTTGTGGTAACATGGATTTGTAATGGTAATTTTCCACTTGAAATACTCCCTTTAAGAGCATTGAAGATACACTGAGTATCTTGTATTGTATTTTTGTGTACATGTGATTGATGCCTTGGCCAAGCTTCTTTTGAAAATGCATTTCTTAACCTCATTGAGACTTAAATAAGTAACTGCATAGGTTGAAGCATGAATGTTAAACTCAGCATCTCTGTACAGCTGACCACATTTTTTTTTTTGCTGCTGCAGTTACATCGTACAGTGTCACCTGCTCGACAGACTACGAGGATTTACTAAATTGTTCCTATGTTCCTGGCTCTGGTCCGATATATCCTGTCCTCATCGAAGTCATTTGCAGGTACAAGTTGCTGTCTGTGTCACTGTTATTTAACTTGACTTCATAACGACGACAGAAATTGCCAGTAATGTTTTTAATATGTCTGACGCAATAATGTCAAATGTATCTCACGTTTCATTGTCATTGGCGTAGGTGTAAGCCCGACTGATTAACCTAAAAACCAATTAATCTCAATCTAATGCGATATAGGGCTTTTTTTTTAATAGTTATAGTCTTTTTTTAATAATGGTTGTTTAAGCGTGTCATTTTACAACACATTTAAGTGCTTTCTGGTGGACAAATTGTAACCGCACTGCAAAAAGCAAATTGCTTTAGTCTGTCTAATGCATTTTGCTCCGAAGAAACAACAATAATGCAACACGAAGCCTTCCATAATCCGCACTACATCGGCTCTGAAATCATCACACGACAACAATCGTCTATCAATCTTTGGTGCCGAGATGTCGGCTGGTGTCACAGAGCATTGCTGATCATAACTCTCCATCACTGTTCGTTATAGCTACGAAGATGACCGGACTTTTGGCAGCTGTAAAGTCGAACCGCCTCAATCCTGGTGTGTGATGTACCCGGAGGACTTTGCAGATGTTGTATTCATTGAAACACAATGCAATGTGACAGTCAGTCAACAAGGCAAAGTAATAATGAGTCCGTCTGAGTCATCCGGCTTTTTACTGGGTAATGTGGGTAAGTTAATAACTAGGCTATTTGACGTTTCACTATGTGTCATTTCTCCTGAACAGATAGGAGTATAGAAGAGAAATGAAATAAGGTCACAGTTTTCCAAAATATGATAACGCAGTATGATTACAGCATCAAATTACGTTTATAAAATGTGTTTATTTCTTTTAAACCCTTACAACATAAGCATGTTTTCCCCCACCTGTTGAATACAGTCAACTTGTTACCAAAGGTCTTTATAAATGACTGTACATTATACCATTTAATGTTTTGTTTAATTGTTAAAAAAAATTCCCAGCTTACCCAAAATGCAGCACCAAATGCTCAGCCATCTGGCTTACCCTCCAGATAAAGATAAAAGCTAAAAATAATTTTCAACTGTCACATCTGCTGTAGAGCGTTATTAGTACACAAACAATTTTCAAATTCATAATGTTCTTGTCCCCGCGGGACTTTACTTCCACAGTGAAAGCTCCTCCACCTTTCAACGTTAATGTGACAGACACCGACGGATTCTACAATATCACTTGGGACAGCGACAGCGACAGAACGAAAGATCAATACACATACAGGGTGCGCATAAGAGAGAGCAACGATTTGTCAAAGGTAAAAACACAAACTTGAGATATATTACATTATGGTTGCACTTCTCTGACGACAACACCTGTGCAAATTTCTTCTGTTTTTTTTTGTTTTATCCCTTTCTGTTAGGATACAGTTTTTTCCCATTTGGACCAAAGGTACATTCTATTAGATCACAAGAAACTGCAACCACATACCAAGTATACTGTGGATGTTCAGGCCCAAATGAGTTCTTGGTACTTCCTTCGAGGTCCGTGGAGCGAGTGGAGCTCCTCTGCAGAATGGAAAACTACAGGAACGTCTGAAGAATATGACGGTAGAGGAACATTTCAGACACAGAAAGTTTGCTTATCATATGATGTCATTTGGTGCATATTTTATATACATATATCTATATGTCTCCTTTACAGAAATTAATAGATACCGGAAGTTCTTGTTTATCTTCCTGCCTATCATTATTGTCCTCGTACTCCTGTTGCTGGGTTATTCACAAAAAACGTGAGTACACTAGACACTTTAGTTACTTTCTTTCAGCGTGACTATGAGAATTTATACCCGTTTCCTTTTTTAAACCATTTGTGGCTTCTGTGGGATTTGAGCATCAGACTTTTGTGCTTTTGGTGTTGCAATCTGTCTGCTGAGTTACCTGCAGGACTTTGATCACAAAAATGTCTTTTAATTAACAGTTGAATACCCCACATTTCTATTTTTTTTTTTACCAAACACAGAAGGGTTTGCCACTTGAAGATCATAAGCTTAAAACAAGTATTTGTCTCTTTTGAAACAGGTGATCACCTACAAGCAATTAGAGAAACATGCAACAGTATTAATCGACATTGAACTAAAATATGTAGTGTTTAAGTTTAAATTCGCTTTTGACTTCATGTACAATCTGCACTCATTGCACAGACAAATAACTTTTAGCAAAGTGAAAGCAAATTAAGACTTAAGGTCAGCAATACTTTGTCTTCCAGTAAATGATTAACAAAGCTTCTCACTGCTTTGTTGTATACTTTCCTGGTATCACCTCCCACATATACAGAAACCACTTTTTGTGCTGCTACGTTGTGCAGCAACATATTGCACTGAAATGGCTACATAGGAAGTCATGCAGAGCATCAGTGTCAGAAAAGTGAGAACAGCTCATTTGTTAGGCGCTCACAGTTCACAGAAAAACAACATGTAAAGCACAACCAACAGAAAACATGAACTAAGGTGGTGTAATACAAAGGATCAATGATCTATATGCGTTTGTTTACCGATGCTCTATGGCATTGTGGAGAGTACAGTCAGTGTCCTTAACAATAGACATACTTTCTCTGTATACAGTATTATTATACATGTAATGATATTTGTTAGCAGCCTACAATTATCCCTGCTGGCCAACATATTGAAGCTCTTAGGTTTCTTTTAATAAAGAGTCTCTGACTGTCTTCCTTAAATATGACATTAAACATCTAGACTACAGCTACAGTATATGTGTCTGACTTATTGAGACACTCAAATCTATATTTTCCCTTTGCTCATGCAGAAAAATTGGGTAAACGTGAACTGCAATATGCGAGCAGTAAGATGAATTTCAGGTCCCACTGGGGACTAGCGATGAGACGATATGAGAATATCATGATTCGCAATTAGCCCGGCCAAAATAATCACGCTAATCATCGACATGTAGTTACTAAAACATACTGGGATCACTTTACACACGTCGTATAAAACAATCTTAAATATGGTCATCATAAATCATAAGGTCCCGCTGCATAAACAAAGATAAATAAAGAATAGCAACACTTCTCTACTATGCTGCCGAAGGGTTCAGACAACAGTTTCATCAGTTGCGTTAGTCCTCATCTCCCTGTTGTGCTTTAGTTTTGGAATCACGGTGACAGGCTTAAAATAAATCTGGAAATTAATATAGGATGTACTTTAGCTATGTAACCTCGACACGATACACGATTGATGGATATTAATAACGGATCGATCACTTATCGTGAGTGGTTTTTTCCATGATAAAATCGTATATCGTTTTTCCACAACACACCAAACCACTAAACTGTCACATATCCAAAATGAAAAACAAAAGTGATACAGCAGAGTTGAATTATAAATGTCATGTCATTTTTCATTTTCTGTTTCCCCATCTTGTTGTAAAATATTTTTCTTTTATATTTCTTTTTCAGTTTTTTGCAGAGAAAAATCAATCTGATTATGTACTTCCCCAAGCCAAATGAGTATTTCAAGCCCCTCTACCACAACTATGGAGGGAACTTCAAGGTAAGAGGAGAGAAAACTAAATCAGCTCGTGGGGTTTTGTGTAATTTCCAAATTGATCCAGCAGGTGTTGCCCAAGAGGGGATTTTCAGCACATCTGGACCCACTTTTTGGGGCTTTCCCTTCATGTCACATTTAAGGGCCTTCACGATTTGAATGAGTCAAGTGTGCAGGGGCTTCAAGAGGCTTTTTGTTTTTATCTATATGACATATTGTGGGTAGATATTTGTATATGGCAGCCAGACCTGTTCCACCTTAGTGGAAAATACCCCTGGTATTCGTGATCTAGAGCTTTGATGTGTCATTGTGTGAGGCTAAAAACAGCTTGTTTTTCACTTGATTGGGTTTTTTTTCTTAGTCTTTTTATAGAATACTGATGTTTTTATATTTTTTCTTTATTATCTTTTTTTCCATTATATTCTTTCTGTTGTTTTTTTATTTTTATTTCTAGGGACAAACTGAAACGTTTTAATTAAACATACGCCCTGTTCTGAATGCTTGCTAATTATATGTAAACTCTAAAATCGTCTTAAATTTCACTCTTAGAAACCTAAAAACATGTCTAAATCACTCACCTAAAATTATCTGAAAACATGTATCTGATAAAATAATTATATATATATATTATTTTTTATTTTTTGCTGTTCTTATAGGTCTGAAGGTGTTTTGTGCTTGAATATTTCAAATAGCTGCCGCAAACACCAAAAGTCGTCGTTACAATATCATCACATCCTTTAAATTATTGTAGTATTTGATATGCTTTAAGACACAGAGCTCAACCAACACATTATCCTGAGCTCTGTGTGCAGTTACACACATCAGTCAGCAGAGTGTAGCAAATATCCATACTGTGGGAGGGAAAGTACTACACATAATGAAGTAGAAAAGTCCTCCTTGATTTACACTGCTGTACTTTTGCTACTACATGGTATAAAAAAAATGCATAACGAAGAATATTTTTATGAATAATATAAAACACACTCTTAAGGCATTTACATTGATTAATAATAATAATTAAGTGCAGAAAATATTAGTCAAATTAGACACATGAACCCTCATTATAGCCAGTCTTTATTGCAGTGTACCAACTTATATTAGATCAGAGATGTCACCTGCTGTATATCACTATAGAGCAAGCGAACCAAATGCACCCTCATTGGTCAATTATGGGCAGCATGGTTGGTTTTGTTACCCCACTTTTTATCTTAATAAACTTCACCATCATCATACAATCCCCCACAGTCATTTGATTATAGCTAGATAGCCTATATCATTGATCATTTTACTATTTTCAGCAAGTGACAAAAACATGTCTGTATGACCGAGGGCGGTGCTGAGCAACACGCAGAGAGCAGAGAGGCCACAGCAGGAATAATATTTTATTTCTCTGACTGACTCATACAAAGGTGTAGTCCTCAACTAAAATGGCCCTGCAATAATACAGTCCTTCAATCATTTCCTGTTATATACTGTTTTTGATGCGTCCTTGGTGTTTTCAGAGCACCCTCAGTCATCTACACTTGTGCAGGTAGCCGTTTGTTGACTTAATACAAACTAGGTGGTGTAGAAATGCAGGGAATTTGTTGTTTAATTACTTTTTAACCCCCAATTATCTCTTTTAGAAATCATTGTTCTAGTTTTCTCTTGTTGCTCTTGTGTGGTGTTGACTGCTGGTGTTTTCTCAGCGCTTTGGAAACGTTTCAGTGATGCTGATGTACCTCAGGATGTGGTACAGAGCTCTGATTCATGCTTATCTGGGCATCACTTTGCCGCGTGGAGGCTATAGGTGCTTGCAGAAGACTTATATCTCAGTAACACGTATGAGTAGATGAAGAGTTATACATTTAAAACCTGAGTTTTAAAGTAAACACCAGTAATTTCTTAACCAATCAATCATACATCAATCATCAATGTCGAGACGTTCATATGCTCTTCTTACAGTATGGAGTTAGAGTTACAGTTGGAGATCCTTGCTTATGGTGGTTACTTCTAGACTCAGAAAATCCTATATAGATATAGGATTTATATAGCCTTACTTCAGGTACCTCATGTAGTATTTCCTACACTGTATTATCATGTTGTACCTACATTTTTGGATGCATGGACCTTTACGGTAGTGACTAAAGGTCCACACGCATGCTGCTGAGCCCCATGAAGTGATAAATGAATTTAGGTACTTGCCCAAATGTCTCAACTGCACTTCAGACAATCTTAGTGGTTAAACACATAGATAAGGAGTCTGATCTCTCTTTAAGGTTTAGTAATACACACATATATATTTTTTTTATTTTTGAAATTGAGATTTTATTTTATTTTTTGATTAACACTCCTGTTGCAAAATGCTGGTGAAGGTTGTTTGTCCATATAACGCACACAGTAAATTAGCACACAGTAATCTGGCCTTGCTTCCTGTTTCTTAATGCTAAGCTAAGCTAATTTACCGTATTTTCCAGACTATAGAGCGCACCTAAATATAAGACGCACCCACTAAAATTTGAATAAAATATATATTTTGTCACATATAAGCCGCATCGGACTATAAGCTGCAGATATATATATACATACGCCGATACGTAAGTGTTTATTCATATACTTCGAACAGTGCTGCAATAAAAGCAGCAATAAACATGGCAATAAAAGTGCTGATAAACAAAACAGAAAAGTCATTGATGGTTTTATTCATCTTCCTCCTGCGTACTGAAACCATGAAACACCAAATCACTGTCACCTTTTCCTCCCGCACACTGTTAAGGCGCAACTATTAAAGTCGCTTCATTCTCCCATACACTGGAGACACAAGTCACTATTTATCTTCCTCCTGAGCATTTAAAGCTAATGAACACCAAACCACTGTCACTTCATTTCTTCTGCGCACTGAAGACACTGAAGTCGTCCTCTTCAGTGTCGGAGTTGAACAGCGTCAGATAATCTTCATCACATACCGTCTCACCATAGATTCATTAACGGCAAGCTTACGTGCAGCCGCTCTGTTTCCTTCACGGATAACCAGATCAATGGCATTCAACTTAAAAGCTGCATCATAGGAATTTCTTTGTAGGTTTTCCATTTTGAGGGGGTGAGAGTGTTATAATATTATATGCCATCTGTGGGCTGAAGAAGAAATTCATAGAAAAGTCGCACCTCTGTATAAGCTGCATGGTTCAAAGTATGGGAAAAAAGTAGTGGTTTATAGTCCGGAAAATACGGCAGTGCACAGACATGACAGATCTGGCTGATCGGGCTGATCGGGCCACAGTGTCAAACTGCTTGTTTAAACATTTTTAGGCGAGCGTTTTCATTTAGTCAGGCTAAAACTCCATATTAATGTCTTCCGTTTGCTCTGTTGTAGGAGTGGGTGAACCCTGTGTTCAGCGAGTGTGATTACTTTGGAGTCGAAACACATGAGATGATCAGCAAGAAGCAGCACAACGTTCTTCGCTGCAACAACGAGAGAGAAAGTTACAATGAGGACAAGGAGATGAGACAAGGTGGTTGTTTCCTCCCCATCCTCCAACCTCACTGCAACTCACTGCTGCACCTCCAGGACGGTGGCAGTTCGCAGGGTACCGGCCACTCCACCGGACCCATCTCTATCCATACTGTAACCCTGTCTGGAGAAGAAGAGTTCGAGGAGGAAGTCATATCCCAGAGCTCCATGAGCACCGACACAAGTTACCAAGGTGCAGACAGCTTTGGTTCATATGATGGAGACAACAGAGAGCATGCTGGCTACGATGTAGAGCCTCAGATGTGCAGGGTGGATAGACAAAATGGGACATTACCACAGCATGAAAACCAAATATCCAATGACTTATCATTGGGAAATATAAACTTTCAGCCACGTGCCCAGTTCAATGAACCAGAGAGGGTATCACTGGACTCATTTGCCTCAAATGAGCAGTCAGAAGATGGCTACCCTCACGTGGACCTGGACACCATTGACAGTGGGTTTGGAGAGTGCAGCAGCCCTGGGGTAGCAGAACACAGAGAGTCAGATTTATTTCACGAGCACAAAAGCTCCAACTCCAACTACGTTAAGCAGTGGATGATATGTAGTCCTATTCAGGAACTTCATGAAACCCAGTAATCACCGCTACTGCTTTACTGTCACAACTCCAGCTTGATAATGTCGTGTTGATCACCACATTATCCTGTACATTTTGTTTATCTTGAAATGTTTTAGTTGCTTTTAAAAGACAGTTGGAGGAGACAATTTGGAGTGACGTACCAAGTCTGAAGAGCGCCACCAGAGTAATGTTTTTCAGTGTTTTTATTAGAATCAAATCAATCGATCAATTACGAATGAATTGCTTAAATACATAATAACGAAATACAACTATGAGCTTACAAATCTCTTGTCTCTCATTGTGAGTTAATTAACCAGGCTACATTTAGCTTTTTATAAACGTATTTATTAATAGATTAATAATAATGCACTGAGAAAGTCTTCTGATGGACACACAACATGTGATCAGAATGATGCCTGTTGTTTTGATTTATACACTTGGAGGATGTTTGTTTTTTTGTTTTGTATATACAGATTCATATTCTCATGGCCATGCATGTGCCTTCATACTGGAGCACCAGAATGCTTGCTGCATCTTATCAAGATTCACTTTTCTGATAGTGATTCGTGTCGCATAAAGTCTGTTTGTAACCACTCTAACCATCCGTCCTGTTTTGTGCAATGTCAGTAAAAAAAAAAAAAGCAGTCTTGGACCAAAATATTATCATCTGTAAACATGATGATGGAGTGATTATGTCATTGATGTCATATCTTGAAGAAAGCAGATAAACATGCCGGACAAGCTTTTACAAACTACTTTCACCTTGAGTAGAGAATGAAATACTTTTGTCTGATATTCTTTATTTCTCCAATGTAGTCACATATAACACATCTACAGGATATTCATCTAGATGATGGATATTAACAGATAATATAAATCTCCTAATGGGAGATGTAGTGGGAGGGGAGCTGTGGCTTATTATTTTCCTAGTGTAGAGTTTCCCTGACAGCTAATCTGTTCAAGTACAAGTATGCATGTTTCTTTATTCCACACCAACCTTCCTGTTATGTCTACACTTTCCACAGCCATACAGTCCATGTACTATAGATTAAAGCTATATTAACATAGAGTGCAGTCTGTAAGTAAGGTGACATGTTTTATATTGTATTGGCTCTGTACTCCAGCACATTGAAACAGGCATTGTAAGGTTAAAGTGCTGCCTTTCAGTGAGTGATAGCAGGTTCCCATCAGTCATGTTTTTGAATTTTGGTGGATGATTAGCATTTGTTTCTTCAAGGCAACAGCGAAATATGAAACGGCTCACAAAAGACAAAAATGTAGCTGTAAATGTAGCTTGGCTGTTAATACACGTTGTCCTTGCAGTCTTCTGTCTGCTTCTTTGCTTATCTCAAATTTGAGCTTCTCATTTTTTGTTTTGTAAAGTCTTCCTGTCCTTTTAATAAAAAGTTAAATCAAATCAAAGTGCTGCCTTCTTGTTTTCCAACGTATACTTCAAACTGGAGATGAGCTAAAGTCATAAAATGAGGACTTGATTTTAAAAGCAAGAACACAAACGTAACATTTTAACCTGGTAAAATCTGAGGATAAAGATAAACGAGACGGAAACCTGAAAGACTGAAGCAGTTTGACTTCCACTTTCCAGTTTTTACATATAATTTTTTCCTCCAGCCGTCTGTATACAAGTGACAAATTACGAGAAAACGCTAAATAAACTGTTAAGATACAAAACATGAGGGCTCTCTGAACAGTTTGATAGAAACTGCATGAAAATGATCACATGCTATAACCTTTACAGCCACCAGGTCTCAACCCAACTGTACATTTATGGCATATTTTTGACTGACGTAAGATTAAAGCAGTGCGTATATAAACATTGAAAGAGGTTTTCCTTACTGTTCACACTGCACGATCCCATTCAAATGTGTTTTTTTTTTTATGCATTGAAGTAAGTCCTGGGTGTAATGAGAAGACGGTTGCTTTCTTTTTATTTTTGAAACTCAAACATGAGCCTGTCTTTGTAAAAAAAAAGTGCTCCTCAAATAAGATGAGTTTTTGCAATGTTGTTTCAGTCCCTCTTAGACACACTCACGGGGCCAAAATCATGGAAATGATCACAATAATCTGTGCCAAATATATATATATATATATATATATATATATATATAATATGCTAATTACTCCATACTGTGTAAAAAGTGTGGAGAGAGAGTTAACTCCAGAAGCACAGACAATGTGCTCGTGACTTTCTTTTGGACGTGCTCACTCTGAGCGCAGGCGTCCCACAGGGCTGTGTTCGTGCCCCTTGTTGATGTTATAGCCTCAGTTGGCCTCCTACAGAGAACTGTTGTGGTGAAGCTGTCTTATCTGGCCCACACTAGCCAGCTAGAAAGCAATATGGCTAAGACAAAAAACAAACATGAATTATCTTTGTAGAAAACTTTAAACATCTTGGTATAGCTGTGGAAGAATAGACTTTCCAGTGATTGTGTTAATGGAAAATCTAAATAGTCAAAGACATGAACTTTTTAACAGAAAAGACGAGGAAGAAGGCAAAAGAGTATCCTGGCAATCAGCTCCCAAAAACTCCAGTTTGAGCCTTGGAGGCACCATCGAGTTAAAACATATTCATCCCATTAATATAGTGACCTTGACAAAGTGACTGATGAGTGACTTTATCTGTTTGTCCTACTAACTGCTTGTTTGTCTTTATGTCGTCATTTCTTTAGCATTTAATAAACGGACACACTAGCAGATGGAAGTGTATGCATATTTATATACTTTTATAAATGCTAAATGAATGGGGGCTTAAAGTAAAGTAGCTTTTGGGCTTGATCACAAAAATCCCTTCTTTAAAACCCACTTTTCAATTACAACATAATCATAAGTATGATCCACCAAATGAAAAAACCTACAGTGACATGACATGATTTATATATTATATTTATATATTATATTATCTGTCACAAGGACGGTGTGTTTTCACAAGCAACGAAAGAAAAAACATCTTCATCAAGTCTAAAAGTTTGGTACTATGAACACAAGCAAGAGCACGTGCCTTTACCTAAAAGGTAAAAGAAGGGGAGAAAAAAGAAAAAACCCTGTGACGAGGTTGACTTCCTGTGATGCAACCAGTGATAAGTTAAACCTCAATTCCAGCTCTCATTCACTGTCTGAGACTTTACCAGCACCAGGACAGCCCCCGAGGTAGCAGCACTTCTCCATCATAGCACTAATGGCAAGTCTTGTTTTTTTATTTTATTTTATTTTTTCATATAATTTAAACCTTGAGGTCTATAGTCACTGTATATTTTGTGCTTGTCATATTTATATCACAGGCTCATTTTTTTTATAAAATAGTGTATTAATAAATGTATTGTAGAGCAGATATAAGAGCAGAAGAAGATAAGAAGACATAAGAAGACTGTTATTCACAGATTGATTCTCTCATATCCATAGAGACATGATGGGTCCGCGGCTCCTGTTTGTGTGTTGGTGCTCCAGCATCCTGGCGGTGGCCGGTTGCATCAGAGGTACTGTTCACTCGTCTGGTTATTTATAAAGGGGAAAAAGGCATTAAGAATAGCTTTGGCTTGTGTCCAACTTGTATCCAAATGATCAAGTTCATTTCCTTTTTATGGGTAATTGTGTGCAGATAACATTTATGTCACACATTCCAGTAATCAGCCATAGTAGGAGGTTCAATGGAAATGTTTAACTACAGAATGATTAAGAGGTAATTTATATCATCTGATAACAGAGATTTTTTTTTTTTTCCATTGCTGGGTACTTTACATTTTCTATTCAAACGTTGTAGTCTTTACTCAGGTCCACGGCAGCTACTAATAAAGGTTAAAACAGCGGTTCATTTACCTTGATGTTTTCATTTAAAATAAATAAGTTTCCAAAAGAGGTAAAACTATCAAAAGAAAGAAAGAATAAAAAAAAAAAGTTTAAAATATCAACACAAATTTATGTAGCAGCAATTTATTTATTTCTTTTATTTTTTCTTCTTTTATATTCAATTCATATTTTTACAACCACTAACTTTTATCTTGTGATCCTTTGGAGGGGGCCTGACCCTTAGGTTGGGAAACTACTAAACTCTATGTAAACTAGTTTAAATAAGCTAAACCTGGAAAAGCTACAACAGTAAAATGTCATATCAAGTACATGTCGCTGATAAAAACCTCTGTACAACCTGTACTTTTTCCGTTGTTTTATTGTTATTTTAGTAATTTTGAATAAATCCTCTCATTAAGTGTTGCACACATGTATGTGATGCAGTTTTATTAGCAATAATATAAATATATGTGTCCAAAATGTACCTGACAATAAATCTTCACCTCCTACTTTTGCAGTTGATGGATATTCATGTACGAGTGACTACTGGGAGACGGTTACCTGCATCCTGAACATCACTGGTAATCCTGTGGGACAGTCCAACACAACCTATTACCTGCAGTTCACTCCAAATTCAGGGTAAATGCACATAATTAGCTGAATAAATGAATAAATGTTCAGTTTTTCCTACTGAAATTAATGTTTTTTTGTGTGTGTGTGTGTGTGTTTTGTTGAATCTTTAGGCCCTGTGAGAATTGTCTGGCTATGAAACACGGTTACAGCTGTGCCTGTAAACCCACTGATTCATATTTTATCAGTGAAGATGTTTTTTCCATAGACGTGTGTCATGAATCCGACTGTCAAAATTTTAACTCGTATTTCCTGCCATCACAGAACAGTAAGTATGAATCATTCGGAAATCATACTGATTGTATATGTCCGGATGATGTTTGTGTTTTTTTTTTTACATACATCCATAAAATCCAAAGAAAAGTACACTGCTAAACCTAAACATTTTCCATATGTGTAAATATGACTTAATGAATTGTTTGTGATCAGTTCAGCTGACGCCTCCACATAAACCTGATGTCCAACAAACGGCAGAAACTTTCAACATCACCTGGAAAAGTGGATATGAAAGCCACGATTTTCTCGACCACAACCTCGACTATGAGCTCTTCGTTCAAAAATCTCAAAGCAACAAAGGCAATGTAAGTTCTTCTGTCACAAATAACTGCAACAACATCTAATAATAATCATCTTTATTATTATTATTATTATTATTATTATTTCAATCTTTCCTCAGACTCTTCATTCTAAAACGGAGTCTGTGTTGATTCAAAGATCGCAGCTCAAACCAGGTGCTATGTATTGCATTAAAATGAGATCTAAACCTAGTATTCCTGATTATGATGCAACGTGGAGTACATGGAGTCCAAAAACATGCTGGGAAACCGAAGCAGGAGAAGGTAAATATCCACCTGATTGTCAATATTGAATGGAAATACACTTGTCTTGCTCCTCTATATATGTTTCACGCCTCGGGGACATTAAGAGCAAGTGTCATATTGTGTGAATGATATGAGTCATTGTGTAAAAGCTTCGCCCCGCCCTCTTCTAATCATCACATCTGTAGAATTATACAGTTAATTCTGCCACCTAATAGGTTTCCTGCCACCTCTATACTATGACTCACTAACTCAGTATTATTTCTATTAACTTACTCAGAACAAAAAAATCTATTTGCCATCTTGATGAAATCTCTGGGTCCGGTGTGTGTGGTCGTTGGAGTCCTGCTGTTTGTACTCAACAGTCCTGCTGGGAGGTAATTCGCCTGTACTATTAAATGTTGGTGAAAGGGTGAGTTAAAGAAAAAAAAGAAAAGTGTTTGTTTGATCTTTCGTTATTTGTATTTCAGGATGAAGATTAAAACTTTGTCTCACACACCATCGCCAGCTCCTTTCTTCCAGCCTCTATTCAAACAACATGAAGGCAATTTTCAGGTGAGGTGGTAATACATGTCCATCCACACACACACACACACACACACACATATATATATATATATATTAAAGGATAGGCTCACAGGTTTTTTTCAAGTCTGTCCTAAAACAACAGTCCATTTCATTTCTCCTGTTGATATTGATCAATAGAAAATCACTTCCAAATGCACTTTAAATGTAAGTGATGGGGACATAATCAATAGTCCATGTATTTAAAAGTCAATCTGAAGCTAATATGAAGCTTTAGTTGACCAAATTTTCAAAGTTAAATTCCCTGTTTTTGTTCCTTCATTACAATCCTTCCACTGCAACTGAACATGATGACAAACTGTACCTCTACCTGTGGAAGATATCCACTTTATTTAACAGCTGAAGCCTCATATTATCTTCAGAAAATATTCAGCATGAACAGGAGGAATGATTACAACAAATAATACACGTATTACGTATGGAAGACAAGACTTGAAAAACTGTCAACTCATCCTTTAAATCCTATTTACTGATGGTGGCAGACATATAGTAGTAGTAGTTTTTTACACTATGAATATAATAAGACTATGAATATATTGTGTAGTGTTGTGTATGTGCTGTGCAGTGGAAATGAGTCATGCACATTTACCGCTCCTAACGTGTTTCATTGTTACTGAATTCACAGGAATGGCTTTCACCTCAAGGCAAATTTGTACTAACATACAAGACCGAGGAGATCATATCAACCGATGCCGTAATTATTGCACCGAAACCTGTGTCGAAGGCTCCAGAGGAGAACCAGGACTTCCACAACCCCCCTGTAACACAACTGGCCTTTACTCAGTGTCAAACCTCCTACGTAGGCTTACCCGGGATGCATGAGGCATCCCCTCCTTTACCTGTGATCTGTCCAGGAAACACTTCTTACACTCAGCTCCCTTGCTCCATATGGGGGTTTGGTATTGGAGAAGTAGAAGCTTGTGTCTCATCTCCACCCAACAATTTCTTAGACATCAGCCACGCTGACTCTGGTTGCAGCTGTGATGATTTTACCCAAAGCCCAGAGTGCAGTTTACCCAACAGTCCTGTTGACTGCAGTCCACCACCATCTAATGATTACTGTGTTCTCAACAAAACAGCAGAAGGCGTTATTCCTGTTTTAGTATCCAAATGAAGTAGCACAAATGTCCCATCTGATATCCTGCAAAGAGGATCTTAAAAATCTCAGTGATACAATCAGCTGCTTAGGAGACAGAGAGACCTTACCAGAGACAAGACAGGTGATACTGATTGATTGCAATGGTTGCATATTGCATTTCAGGAATGACCCCACATGTTCTTCTTACGAAGCCGGTGCAGGTACACCATCTAGAAACCTCATGAATGTACTGATCTTTTTGTAATAAATAAACACGCGTGGCTGGCTTTCTGCCTTGGCGAGCTTGAATATGTTGCACTTGACGCGTTGGCCGTTATGACTGCAGAATGTGACGACATGTGAATGTGTGTGATTTTCAAATCAGCTTTCTATAATGTGTGTTTTTTTTTCTACTTTTTAATGAAGAATAAGTAATTAAAAGGGGCATTAATTCAAAAGGTTTCCTTGTAATGTTTTTTTTTTGTTTAGATCTTTGTGGGATGTGTCACATGCTCAAGATGTGCAGTATTTTCCCACAAGAACAAATAAAGCATTGTTTTAATGTGAAAGTGTCTCTATTAATGTCTTTATGAATGAGAACCGTGAGACATACTGAGTTCCTACTGAAACGAGGGTGGCTATACTCATATATATATATAGCAATAAATAAAAACAATAATCAGTACAGAAAAAAAGGATGAAAAAAGGTAAAATACAAAACAATCTAATCACAAGGTCCATTTGGTAGCTGTTATGCAGTTTTCAATCAGTTCACATTTTCTTCATCAACAAATGAAGATGATCAAATATGGAAATGAACAAATATTGTTACACAGACGTCGGTAAAGTGTAGGTGTGTTTGATTTAGTGACCGCAGCAGGCCAGTTTACACGTCAGTATCCTGAGGATGTGTTTTAATGAGAACATAGGAAGCAAGTTTTGAGGTGGAATCAGGAAAACGCTTAATTTTTTAGGTAAATTTCTAAGAATCGATTGCAGACATCCTGGTCGCAAACCTCAGGTGATTTTAATCAATTACCTGGTATTTGATGAAAAATAAATACCAGGTAATTGTCATAAAAATGACAACCGGGGCCAATGAGCAGAATACTATGAATATGTAGTTTGTAATTAAACACCTGAACCATATAACCCAAAGCAGCCTACTAAGATACTATTTAACTACATGTAATTAATCTGCTGGCTGTTTAATATGCTTGAACTCGGTGTCAGACAGTATTTCTGAAAGCTGTACTGTAAGCATTTAGAAACCAAACTGACATGTGCATAATTTCTGCAGAATGAATATTTGGCGTGCGAACAGAGAGAGCAGCGTTGTCATCTTACATCTCAACAGTGAACAACAATGAGTAATAATAACAACCACAATCTGTCTGGTTTGCCCCCAAGTTTCCACAACGAGGACGAGACTCCGGGGCCGTTGAAGATGAAGATGAAGATATGAGATTTAAACACAGTGATACGCATGAGCTGCATCACCTGTCTCACCTGCATCAACAATAAAAAAATATTTTTTTTCCTAGGATGGTGAAGTCATGTCCTGCCCTCCTCTGTCTCTGATTGGCTTACCCTTGTATTCTTACACGAAATCCTAACCAATCTCAGCCAATCGGAGGCAGAAAAGGGCGGGTCATGACTTCACCATCCTAGGTGAAAAAGCATTGCCTATCCGCATGTGATGGAGTACCACAGGATGGTGACTGACAAGCAGAGAGATCAGGAGGTTGGAGGGAAACGAAAGTGAGCTACAGATGTTGAGTCTGGAGGGATGCAGGAGGTATACGGTTAGCTAGTTTAGTCCAGTGGTTCCCAATCTAGGGGTCTGGCCCCTCCATAGGGTCACTAGATAAATCTGAGGGGTCGTGAGATGATTAATGGGAGAGGAAAGAAGAAAAAAACAAAGCTCTGATACACAAATCAGTTTTTAGTTTTTCTGACTTTTTCTCTAATCTTTGATTTTTGGTGAAATATTGGATCATTTGAACAGATGTAGAAATGAAACCATCTGAAACGTGACCCCGACCACAACGCTGCTTTTTGTTAGTCAAAAAGGTGGTTTCATCTTCAACAATGTGTTGTATTTTAAAAGCTTGTTATATTATCCATTGAGTCAAATCTGCATCTGAGAAAGGACCTAAAGCCGTTAAATAAAATGTAGAGGAGTAGAAAGTATAAAAAGGTAGCATACTAAAATACTCAAAGTACACATACCTCAAAATTATACTTATAAGCACAGTCCTTGAGTAAATGTACTTGGTAACTTTACATCCCTGGTGATAAGTAAAATCAATCAGTAATGAACCGGCAACACAACCTCCCCCTTCTGCACAGCAACCACGTGCATGTGGTTGGGGAGCCCGCCCACTCATTTTTCTATCCATGTATCTGTTAATCAGGTGTAGGTGCAACCCACACAGATTTCCAAGTGTCATGGCAGGGCAGAGGCTTTTCCCCACCACCATGCCTTAAACGGTGGCACTACTTCAACGGGAGGAGAAAGAAAAAGCTGGAGAAAAAAAGGCAGCCCGATAAGACGCATCCTGACTTGGAGACATTCATTAAATGAGAGGAAATAAAAGGGTCATCTCTGGCCACGTATGCCATGTTACTGTGTTGGTTAAGTGATGAATAACCTCAACCTGTCAGGTGTGTCTGACAGGTTGGTCTGCAAAAACACAGACGACACCGCTGCGGTAGAAAATTTCACGAGGTGTTGATTGTGAGTCTTCTGATGTTTGTCACTCAGATCAGCTGATTATGAGATAAATGAATGAAAAAAAAACAACAACAAAAAAACCAAACAGGTGAGACAAACTTCCCCCACACACAACAGGTATTAGTCACATGTGGTTGGTAAATTGGTCTGTCTGAGGAATAATAAATAAAATCTTAAGGATTTCAGTATGCTTCAAACTAATAATTCTTATTATTATTATATTCAATACGCCTGATATTTGATCGGCTCAAAATCCAGTATCAAATCCTCTCAATGAATCTGAATCCATTATCACATTTTATTAGGTCTAACCTGTCGACATTTACGAGTAACTAAATGCTAAAATAATTACAACTTAAAGATGTGTGATCATCCGAGAAGGCAGAAACTCGTTACAGCTCTACTTAAAAGTAAGTGTTTTGAGTGTTACTACTACATGTAGTATAAGTGTGCATTATTATGTGATAATGACTTCCATTGTTCTTACAAACAGGGAGAAAGCAAAAGTTTAATAAACTAATATGAAGTATAATCCTCACTTTACTTGCCATATAAAGGCTTCTGTCCAAGTGTTGTCCTACTCCTTGTAATCGAATAATAATTTGACAGAAATATTGGAACTGGGCCTTTAAGCCCTTTCCAGTGCAGGAAGTGATAACCGCAGTGACTGCCGGAGCTTCAGTCGCCATGACAGTGTGACTTCCTGGTAACCTGGTAAACCTTTACTATGGCAGCAACGACTGCTTAAAAGGTGCTAATGCTTTTTGGTTAGATGTGGTCTATTTAGATGTCTTGAGTGCTTATTAGGAAGGATACGGTGCACAGATTTACTAAACTCTCCTCTTTTGACGTTTCCTGCAGTTTGTTGAAAGCTCTTATCAAGATGGATCTTTTTTTTGATTTCAGTGTTAAAAAGCGCTCGAGTCAACGCTGACATTTACTGAGCCTGCTGCACTCAAGATTTGAGTAACACACTCGATACTGTGCAAGTAACCAAGTTATATTAATAGTAATGATTGAAACTCTGAAGATGTTCAGACTGGGAGTGAGTGAGACTAAATATTTTATCCAGTTAAAGGTCTGATGTGAAGAAACGTGTGTCATCGGTAACTAAAATATAATATCTATAATATGACGCTGCTGAGTGTATGCAGGCACTGGCAATATTACTTTTATATTTAAATTTTAAGTTCAGTTAAGTGTATATCTTAAATTCTTATAATTATTTGCTATGATCATCATTCCTCCTTACGGTGAGGAAAACCTCTTTCCGTGTTCATATGGACTCTTGTTCTAAAGCAGACTTGAATAATTGTGAACTTATCCTTTAAGCTTCATCCAACATATACAGCAACATTATGGTAATCAAACACAAGAAAGTTGTGTGTCTGCTGCCACCTACTGGTCACTGGTGGCATATCACTACAACATATTCTCTCTCTATATATATGCATATATAACTAGAGATACACCCACCAGAACCTTTACTTCTGCACATATTTGCACTTTTGTCTCAGGGTTTTGCCCTTGGGGTGTTGGAGTGTTGCCAGGTTTGAAATAAACTGGGATGTATATTGGAGAAACTAAGCAAACACAGGAGGGCCACCACATCAGGACAGGACTCAGCAGTATATATACATCTGAAGGAAAAGGGACACTCCTGTAAAGACACTAATGTACACGTATTGGACGAGGAGGACAGGTGGTTCGAGAGACTTTGAACTGAGGGGGGACTTCCTCATAACCTGTCTGCTACATGCCATCCTGCCTTGAGGTCTCATCCCAGGAAGTTTAGCTGCTCTTCACCATCGGAGCAGGTTTCATTCTCTGGATCATGTGACCACAACAACTCTCATTCACCATTTCATCCAAAACCACACCCCTCATTCTATAACAAAAGGGTCACATGTGTCACCCTTCAAGGTGTGAAGGACTCTCATCCCAATTCACACCTTGAAAAGTGACTCATGTGACCCTTTGTTATAGAATGAGGGGTGTGGTCTACAGCTCCACCCTCTGTGATGCAGAGATATACCTGCTGGTTTCCATCATCAGGTTAGAACTGAAGAAGCCTTTTTGGATGAAAAGTGAAACGTCGTCAAACTCCATGAATTTAACTCCTTTGACTACGATGACCTGGATGAGTGAGAATCTACACACTGGTACAGTAGGGGGCGGTATACACCTCTGATGCTGGTTCGCGAGCCGCTAATAGACGCGTAGAAGAAGAAGAAGAAGAAGAAGAAGAAGAAGAAGAAGAAGAAGAAGACTTGGACGCATCTTTGGAAGTGGAAAGAAGACACAACGTTAGCAAAACAAAAGACTTTTATTTAATTAGTTGACGCTGTGGTGTTTTACATAACTGGTTCATGTATTAAATGTGACTGTAGTGTGTCTTCACCAGTGTGTGTGTGTGTGAGGCTAATGTTTGGTAGCCTAGCATCCTGATAGCTATCTGACGCTTCCCCACACAGCGCGCTAACGTTTAAAAAACAGCCGGATTTTAAAGATGAATTTGATTAAAAACAGGACTTTGCACCCTCACCTGCGCGATGAAGAAGCTCTAGTGGTGGAAAACGCCATCCGGCTGGCGATAGACTCGATAATAAACGTGCTGTACGGCGTCAACAGTGGCCGGACTCATGAGTACCAGCGGATGGTGGCCGACAGGGACAAAGAGATCCAGCGGCTGGAGTGCAGGCTGACGGAGATCGAGACGGAGCTGCAGGTGCTGCGGCGGCAGGGATGCAGCTGCGGGCTGTTGGGATCACAGACATCCGGTGAGCGGCAGGAGGGAGCCTGCATTGATCCCGGGATGACAGCAGGGCAGCAGGAGTGTGAAATGAGCATCTCACGTGAGTAAACACGACTGCATCCTGTCAAGTTAAACATGTGTTACTCTAACATTTTGTTGACATAAGTAAAAAAAAACAACTCCATAACAAGTACTTGAATTACTTTATATTTATATGTAGTTATTTTAGTCCAGTGGTTCCCAACCAAAGGTTTGGGACCCTCCAAAGGGTCACCAGATAAATGTAAAGGGTTGTGAGATGATTAATGGGCGAGAAAAGAAGTTAAAAATGATTTGAACAGTAATGAGTCTGAATGTGATTTGTTTCCCCCCACAGTGGGTCTTTTTGCAAGACCCCACTCGCACGTCTCCTCCCAGAGCCAGGAGTCGGCTCTCCCTTCGTCCCCCAGCAGGATGGGTGCAGACCAGACATGCACCTCCCAGTCGTCAGAGGCCTCGGGCGTATTAGAGGCTGTCAGGAATCTGCCTGCGTCTCCCAGCAGCAGCAACAGCAGCAGCAGCAACATCATCATCAAAGAAGAGCCGTGCGATATCGACGCTGTTTTAATCAAGTGGGAAATGAGCGAGGAGCATCAGGAGAGCGCGGCCGTTCCAGGTCCAAACATGGAGATCCTCACTCTAAACAGTAATGGACCCTTTAATTACTGTTATACACAAACGTTACAAACTGTAGTGAAATTGAACCATTAACTTTCTTTTGATCAGACGTTATTTCCTGATTTAAACTATAAGGTTCCTCATTTTAAAACTGCGTCTTATTCAAGCAAAGGTCTTGTATTGCTGCACTGTGTAAATGCTATTGATTATTTTAATTATCAGTTAGTAATGATATTATATTGTTAACGATAATACGTTTCGTCAGTTAGTTGTATGCAACTGGTCTTTTTCTTGGAGTTTGAAGACATTTCTTCAATTAACATGTTTCGACTATAAAATGTCAGGAAATGGTGAAAAATGCAATCATAGAGGACAAAGGAAAATACCAGAAAATATTCACATTTAAGAAACTGGAACCAGAGAAATGATTAAGCAGTTATTAAAGTAATTGGCAATTAATCTTCTGTCGATCAACTTATCGATTATTCAACTAATTGTTGCAGCTCTATTCAATTCAAAATGAATCCCTGTGACGTAAAAAAATGCTTATATTCAACAAAAAAAAGTGGTATTTGAAACATATCATTTTGTTATGGGTGCAGAAACTCATGTGTTGTCTTGGTTACAACGACTAAGGTGTTTTCTCTTCTGATCCCGCTAGAAAAACTCGAGAACATGGAGAGAGAAAAAGTCAGAGAGAAACCTCGAGCAGATCCGGACGGACTCCAAAGCGCTGCAACAGAACACCTGAGGTGGGTTATTTCAGGTTATTTAATTCACAGTTTCAGTAGTTTGAGAGTGTCAGATCTGTAATGCAGAAAGTGGTGAGTGGTGTACAAGATATAAAACAAATCATTTAAACAGAAGTTTAGTGGTTAGTGATTATAGATCTAAAATGTCCAAGGGTTAAAGTATTGTTTTTTTTTATTTTATGTAAAAGCAAATATTACAAAAAGAAAAGTGCATTCAAACTTTGGACTAGTACTGTACATACTGTTCATGTCTGCATACGTACTCACCTGTGTCATCCTGTCTTTCTTTTGTCCTCTTCAGGAACAAGAAGAGGAGTGTCCCGATGTCTGAGCTGCCAGAAGAGGCTCAGAGACAGAAGAGGGCAGCGTGGCGAGCAGCTTCCAGACGTTACTACGCCCGAAAAGTAGCCCGTCAGCAGCCAAACCCCTTACACCTAGGCCCCTTTCCCCACATCACAGACACCCACCAATCACACCCCACGTCTTACGTGGATAAGAGGAAGAGGACGCTGATATCCGAGTTACCTCAAGAGTCTCAGACGATTCAGAGGGAGGCGTGGAGAGCCGCATCCAGGAGGTACTACGCACGTAAAGTTGCTCGCCCCCAAATGGAGCCCACGCAGTACGGACACTTTCTCCAGAACATAGAGACATCTGAGGAAACGCAGGGAGCGAACAGAGAAGGATCCCACAGCAGCAGCGGAGGAATCATGTGCAGCTGATGAGGTTGAGGTCAAAGGTTAATTTCATCGGGTTATGTAAAACACTGGACTACGTGAATGTTATTTTTAGTTGATTTGTACTGATGATGTTGAGATTTGTAATATTTTCTTCATGCTGCCAGTTGAAGTTTTACTGATAAGACTTAAAACGTGTGTTTTGCTCTTATTTCAAACATAATAAAGCAAGATAATACAAATGCAGCTGTGTCATGTTAAATTCAGACATTCAACTTTTTTTTTTTAAGTATTTGAGTGCATGAAAACCTGAAGCAAAATGGATCCACTTACTCCCAAGTAAATAAATTATGTTTATTTCTTGAAATGATCCACAATAAAATAAAAAAATAAAAAGCCAGTGTATCTGTTTATTTATATTTAGTTTATTGTATTTTTGTAATCACTAGGACACAAAGGAATGAGCTGCAAACAGGATACAATACGTTGACATGTATGAGAGACAAGTTAGCGTCTTCTGGAGATTATGAGATGTCCTCGTTTCCTGTCATGAGGCACAGATGGATGGTGATTCAGAGATACCTTATTTATTACTATAATGCACTGATCAATAATAATTTAAATTGTTATTTCAAACCTCATTCATCCCTTTGTTTTGAATAAAACCTGAAAGACACAGCAGTTGTGCTCCTCCGCTCAGTTTGTTTGACTGCAGAAGTGATTTTTGTGGTCCTGAGCTGTTAGAAGAGGGGATGTTTTGCTCCTTATAACCCTCACAAGCATAGAAGAGCTCTGGAAGATGAAAATGAATTGTTGAATTTTAGTCTTCATTAGTTTTTGTTTGAACTGTTTTAGCCTCAAGCGAGTCTCCAACTGCCTCACAGGTTCTGTGAAAGCCAGAGAGGAAACTGTTATGACACAAGAATGATAATCATTCACAAACATAGAAATGTTAGTCATGTTCATTTATAGCAGATATAATGGAATAAAATAGAACATACAGTATGTTTTCCTACAGCTTGTGTCTGTATGGACACACAGAGGAGACTTGAGCTGTAATAGGACTCATTGATGGGCCCTTAATGAGAATTATTATTAATATATCAGTCCTTATTTGTCTTCAAATTGATTAAAAATGCAACAAAACAATCAATCCCACAAGTTAAAAAGCAAGTTGTTTTTTTTTGCAGATAGAAATGTTGCTGTCAGATGCACCAAAATCATCCAATTTATGATAAATATAGCTCAGATTATTCCTGAAAATGGGGAGAAAAAAAAATACATTTCACAATTCACTCATTTCACAATCAAAAGATTGGGTTAAAAAAACTCAAAACAAAAAAAAACCAAAAACAAACCTGTAATTAACCCTTTCATTACCTGCACTTCATCCTGCAGTTTGCAGTATTGTGTTGAGATGAGGCGTGACTTCTCTTGTAGAACATAATCTGTGAAGATGAACAGAAATATAACACATAAAAAATGTGATGTTGTTGAGAACTGAATTTCAAGCGGCACGTTTCTGTCATGAACGATGAACGAGCCATGAAAATGCTTTTTCTCTGGCATTAACAGTCTCAGGCTGCAAGGACCTGAAATAACTGGTTATTGGAGAAAAGCAGGAGTGTCAGCTGCACAGTGTAAACGTGACCATTTGATTCGTTTCGCTTGTCTTCAAGATGATTTATTGAGCAGCTGAGGAGCAACTTCATTTTCTTTTCCTTTATCATGGCTGTCAAGTGAGTTTCTATACATCAATTCCTACATAAAAAGGCTCCTCAGCAGCAGTCGTGGTTAACACCATCTCTCAGCAGAATCCAGAAGGAAACTACTGTAATTATAATTCTACTTTAACCACTAAATCTTAGCAAGCATTGTAAGGAAATTACACAGTTATGGATTTTAACATGATCTATAATTTTCATATTTTTTGGAAATATTTGCCAATACGTTCAAGGGAATCATTGTGTTGGAATGAGCAACAAGCCAACATAAGACCTGAGAGGGGTCTGCTGCCTGCAGGTCTGCTGCCTGCAGGTCTGCTCTGTGAGGACATGTTGGTGCAGGCTCAACCGTCAGGAAGGACATGACGCAAAACATAGAGGGAAAAAAAAAAGATGCAAGACTTTTCAAGAGCACAGTGGTGAGACAACGTGCCGGCTACAGATATGTTACAGTAATGCATCAATGTTAGCAGAGTTAGCTGTGTGCTAAGTACCAATAAAGCACTGAGACTCAGTGCTAACTCTGACTTTTAGTATTTACAGGAAATGTAAGAATATATAGGCAATGCGTTTCTTAGTTACATGTTTGTTTGTTTTTTTTGTTTTTTTTATCAACTATGCATTAATGTTTACTGTTTATTGAAAATATTGTGTTTTATGCTGAGAGGTTATGTTTGCATTTTTTTTATTTTTTTTTTTAACAATCAGTGCCAATATGGCACATTTTCTGTCCTTTAAATTCATTATTTTTTTTAATATAACTTTTATGGTACAATTCATGAATTCTAAATACAATTATTATTAATATTTATATATATATATATATATATATATATATATATATATATATATATATATTCACACTACTACTTGTAGAGGAGCATGTGATCCCAAATACAGAATAATAATAATAATAATAATAATAATAATAATAATAATGAGTCTTGGCTATATTTCATATTATTTATGCTGATCCTGTTTACTAGTCACTGCCTCCACACAGATAAAGAAAACAACAACAACAACAACAACAACGTCTTGCAACAGCTGATCCTGCACAACTGCGGTTATTACAGTATCATATAATCATATTCATCGCACAGAATGAAATGTGATCTGTTTGACAGCTGCAGCGGCAAATGTGCAAAGGAACAGGCGGCAGCTCCGGCTGTTGCACTTAATCCTCTACCGGCAACACACTGTTTGACCAACAGTAGAGTCTGAGTGTTGATGAGCAGAAAGCTGCTGAGCACATAACGCAGGTCTGGTCATTTTGAACGGATATTTCTCTCTAGAGTGTCTATTTTTGCTTTTTTTTTTCTACCAGGAGGCTTGTGGTGTGCTGCTGAGAGGGGGTGCAGGTCTTTAGCCTGCTGCAGGATCAGGTCCGGACACGCAGGGAGGAAGATGCCCAACATATTTGTGACTATGTGGTGTTATAATATACAACATGGAGCATTATAGACACCAGCCGGGCTTCTGAAGGGGAACAGGTTTGTCTTTTAACGCTTTGGAGGCAGCTGCCAACACAATTTGCATGTGGGTTTTATTTTGGGAGAAACAGCTTCAACAAACCTGCAAACCTGTGAATTTATTGGATTTGTCTGTATGTTTGTTTGTTGGGATTGAAGTGATGCTTATTCAAGACTGGATTAAAGAAGCAGACTATGACCAGTTGCAGGACTTTGGTGCATTAAACGGTGCGTTTACTGTGCAGGTTCTCGCTGCTGTTGGTCAGTTAGACTGCAGTTTTATCTTGAGTGCTGTTGTCAGGGCTGTTGCTATTATAACATATATATTTAATCAAATAATATATAATTAAATGTATGAAATGCATGACTTTACTGCATGCAGTGCCAGTTGCGCCATTTGGTACATTTTCTGTTGCACTTTTGCTTTTAAATTGACTTTAAATTCAACATTTCTACAGTGCAGATTTTTAATTTTACAGCACAATTCCTACATTTTAAAATTAATTATTTTGATATTTATCTTTTAAACTGGATACACTTCTCCTTTTCCTCCCTCTTGGAGCATTTGGAGCACTCTCTGTGCCTTTGGATACACCGGTGCACTTTTGGAGAGGTCCATTTGGATCCATAGCTGTCCCTTTGCCTTGTTGAAGTCTACTCTCATAA
Source organism: Pampus argenteus (assembly GCA_036937835.1). Lineage (NCBI taxonomy): Eukaryota > Metazoa > Chordata > Actinopteri > Scombriformes > Stromateidae > Pampus > Pampus argenteus. The sequence continues at coordinate 21,668,639 of CM072865.1, read as the reverse complement.
AAATATCATCTGTTTGGTCTTTTTTTTGGTCTAGTCCACAAGAAAAGGGTCTCTTTGACTCATAAATCCCACCAATGGGCTATTTGTAGTCTCCCAAACATGCTCCAGGGCTTGACATATGCACAAACAGCAGCTGAATGTCTCTGAGAGATCAGCTGTACACTGACTGACAATTGCTGCTCAGTATCAACTGTATGACTATTGGATGGACCAGAATAAGTTGAAAGCATGGGGGGTAGGACATGGTGTATTTGAGGAGGGGTCTTTACTATATACAGCCACTGTGATGCCATTAATACATTATATTTTGGAGATGATGAATTAATTGTGACCAAAATTGCCATTTCTGTGTTTTTGGGGCTCTCTGGGCTCTTTATAAATGGTTTAGTCCAATTTGATCACCCCTACATATTCAACAAACATGGAAGTGTCCTTTTTTGCAGGGATTGCTGGGAAGAAGAAGAAGAAGGCTGTCGAGGTTGGGACTGTGGAGAGGGAGGTATAAGCAGAGCCAATCTCACAAAAAAGGTAAGAAATCCTCTGTTCAGCTGTGGCCCAATGGTGCCCAATGTTACCTGGAAGGCAGATGGAGACTGTATACTTAACATTCAGACAGAGAAATGGAGGTTTTCAGGTGTACTTTGGTGTCTCTTTGGTGGGACAGAGCAGGGAGGGTCAGGGCATTATGGTGTGCAATAACAAGGAAACAAGGAGGGACGGCTAGGGGGAGCCATAGCTGGGCAGGAAGGCAGCTGCCTGGCCCTGGCCCTGTTAGGACAGGGGATGTTTGTCTTGTTGCAGTACTCACAAACATCAGGACGACTCCGGAAGACGCCTCATTGTTGTACTTTAGTCTTGATTAGTGAGCGTATTGTTTGAACTGTTTCAGCCTCAAGGCTTCCTCACAGGTTCTGTAGGAGAGACGGCAAACTTGTTACACACAATAAACACACACACAAGTGGCTGAAAATCCTTCAGAAGAAGTCATGAAATGGTTAAATAAAGCTGCAATAAGCGTGATAAATAAATATTATAGAATATAAAATGTATATTTTAGCTCAGTATTGCTGTGATGATAGATCAAGATGGCCAGAGCAGCAGGACACTTCCTGATTAGACAGACAGATACTTTGTTTACAAGCAAAACAGAGGTAAAGGGTTTTTTATGAATAATAAATATAATAATTAAGAAAAAAGAACAATATATAAATATTGTTCTATATCTTGAGTCTATATGGACGTGTATTATTATTAATGAAACTGAGTCACCGAGCCACAACTTTAGTCTGACGGAGAAGTGAAAGTGTCGTCTGCTTTAAAAGGCCATGCTGCCACACAGAGGAGACTTTAACTGTAATAGGACTCATTGATGGGCCCTTAATGAGAATTATTATTAATATTTTAACCCATATGATAATATGTCAGTCCTTATTTGTCTTCAAATTGATAAAAAATCCAACAAATTGGGTAATTTTTTATTTTTATTTTTTTAATTTTTTGGCAGATAAAAATGTTGCCATCAGATGCACCAAAATCATCCAATTTATGTTAAATATAGCTCAGGAAAATGGAAAAAATAAATAAAAATACACTGTAATTAACCCTTTCATTACCTGCATTTCATCCTGCAGTTTGCAGTATTGTGTTGAGATGAGGCGTGACTTCTCTTGTAGGACATAATCTGTGAAGATAAACAGAAATATAACACATAAACACATTTTATTGGGTTAAAAATAAAAACAAACTGTCCAGATGAGGGAAAAGCTTGAAGGACAAATGCTGAAAAGATCATAAAACCTTTTTTAAAAAAGGGGCCTTCAGAAATCATTTTATAAGTCTTTTATCTCCTATTTTTCAAGTGGAGGTTTTACAAGTATTTGATTTAAAATAAATACGAGAATGTTTTTTTTTTTGTTGTTTTTTTTTGTTGATGTTATGCATCTAAAACACATAATTTTAAAGTAAAACCCGAAACTAAAGGGTTAAATCCTGCTCCTGAGCCACACAGCTATCAGTCCACAGTGGTGGTGCTGAAATGAGACGGTATGAGTGTCATTTTACTGCCCCCCTCTGGTAGACACAAGTATTTAAAAGAAAACAACAGAAAAACACAACAGCTGTCAGTGCTGGTACAACATGACCGTTGTGATTATCTATGAGTGGTGTGTGTGTGTGTGGTGTGTGGCACCATAACACACACACACACTGAGCCATTCACTGGCAGTCATCGAGGTGTGTGTTAGATAAGAGGACTCTGAACTGTGAACACACACACACACTTCCTCCTCTTGTCAAAGCCACGAGTCCTTGAGCCGCGTTTAGCTCTGTGACATTCACGTCATGTGCTTTTGTTTGTGTGAAAGCAGACAGTTTGAACTTTTAACACCTTAAATCCTTCCTTCCTTCCTTAAACTAGCTTTAAAAACCTGCTGGATATCAGCTCCTGTTATGTAATAAACAAGTCAGTCAGCTGGGACGTGTTTGTTTTCTCCGTCCTGCCTTTTTAGCTGCTGCGAGCTCTCAACATGCTCTTCCTCATTCGGCTCGCTGCTGAGGAGCTATCAGCTCGGTCCATAGAAACGCATTGAGAGCAGCCTGGTGCTGAAAGCCTTTAGTGCCGAATGGAGGCTCTGTTTAAAACAGGCTTGTTAACTCCTTCACTGCTAAAGAAGAGAGAGGGACAGAAATGTGCTCACTTCCTGATTCAGACAGACAGAATGAACCAGAACCAGAATCAGTCCTGTGCAGCTTCTTCCATGTTGAATTGTTTCTGAATCTGTGTGTGTGTTTCGTTTCAGTAATCGTCCGGATCACCTTCTCTCTCTTCACTCTTCACTTCATCCAAACAGGACGGAAGATATTTGATGTAAGATTCAACGTTTCTCCTCCGACACATTTCTGTCATGTTGAAATATTCCATGAAAGAGCCATGAAAATGCTTTTTTTTTCCCCTCTGGCATTAAAGACGAGAAGAAGAGTCTCAAGGAAATGAAATAATTGGTTACTGTTGACATCAATTTCGATATGTGATATCTCATAACAGTGGCATCAGTGATGGTAAACTGTGATCTGTCTCTCACACACAGACGTCCGTATTGATCTTCATATAGTGACCCCAGCATCTTCGCCGTCTGGAAACCATGATGGAAGAGGAGATCACTGAGGACCGGGCCAAACTGAAGCAGGGCCTGGTCAAAGTGCTGCAGTGTGTGGCCACCATCTCCTCAGCAGCAGCCGTGGTTAACCCAATTTTCGGCGTGGCCGGATCCCTGATCCGCGTGGTGCTGCACCACGTCGACGACGAGGACATCCGCACCCTGAAGCGAGAGTTCGGTTCAGTCAACCGGGCGCTGGATGAGCTCTCTCAGCAGAACCGCGACACGCTGGTGCAGATCAAGAAGGAAACGCTGGATGGACAGTACTGTCATGTGGAGGAGAACCTTAAGAACCAGTTCAGAAAGTTCATGGAGATGGTGGAGGCGCGGCCGGAGCACCGCAAGCGCAAAAGAGATGACTTTGAGGAGAGCTACGCCAATGACTTGGGCGACCAGAATCTGCACACGCTGTACGACGGCGTGATGGGTAAACCGAAGCTCTTCAGCAGGCCCATCCTGGAAGTCTACCTGAAGCACTCGCAAGGCGACCGCCGCACCATGGAGCGACTCTGCACACGCCTCACCTACCTGTTCTGCATCGGGCTCATCGCCCTCATGGGCTACACCGCCATCATCGAAGATGACGAGGAGAGTCTGAGCGAGGAGTGGACCGAGAAGATGGAGCAGGTGCAGGAGAAGATGCAGGAGGCTCTTTGCAAATGCAAATAAAGGAAAGAAGCATGAAGAAGAGATTTTTTTTTCTTTTTTTGTTTTTGTTTTTCTCCACTGCTGCTTCATATTCAGGACTCCACATTCCTCCTTGCTGTTTCTCTCCTTAAAAGCATCTGCGTACGCCGTTTAAAAGCTTAGCGATAATAATGAGCAACAATGTGTCCAAGACTCTTTGGACAATTTGTCCAAACTCGCTGCATGTCCGAGTGGTTCCTGAGCGTTGACGTAAAGACAACATAATTATAGTATCTGCCCGTCTCATATTGGCTGTATATTATTAATGTATATTCCTCTTCAGCTGACATAAAAACACTACAGTGCAGTTCATCACAGATCTACTCTATTTAACAAGCATTGAGTTTTAACTTGATGTGTACGTCAGGCTTTGACATGAATGTACCTTTTAATGTCTCCCTGTTATGCACTTTTTGAAAATATTTGCCAATGGTTGTTTAAAAAAAAAAATCACTGTATCAGGACCCAATAAGCCAAAGTACAATCTTTACATCAGAGGCAAACAGGCCCAGGCTGCTGTCATGAGAAGATAACACCACTAGAGGGCGTCCTCCTTCCTGTGAGTTCTTTATAATGTAAACTTACTATATATTCTCTATTTTATGTTTCATTATATGCCACTAATATAGTAACTGTTATTGACTAGTTTGTCAAACAGGGGGAATTACTTCAAGTTGCCGTTTATCTATAATTCTATAAAAACAAACAAGAATATCTAAAAAAATTTCAAAGCTATGAATGTAACTACAGAGATATAATCGTAGACTACACATGATCATAATGCACGGAGCTCATGATACACTATGCATACATGTTGTCTAACACTAAATTAATCTTATTACACTCTCATATTTCTAACGCTGCTGCACTAAGATCCTTTTTTTTTAATTTTTTTTTATTTACTTTCTGAAAACATCTTCGCTTAAGAAATTGAAAACACTACCATGACAAATAAAATTTGTTGTAAACACTAAATCTGACAAAATAAACATTTACTGCAACAGAAGGAAACACTAATATACAATAATTTACCATTATTAAAAGTGAAATCGATGATAGCTTTACAGATGACATTTTTATTTTATGATGATGTTTATTTTATGACTTTTATATGATGATTATAAAAAAAGAAATTATAATGTTAGATCTACTCTTCACTCTATCTGATGCGTACTACAGTCTAAACATAATGCAGGAGGTGCAATATATAGACATACAGATACATAAACATGTCATATTATTGTGTGGTCACTTTTAATATCCTCTATTTTTAGCCTTATATTAATGTTTTGGCTCTTTGTGCTCTTCCTCATCTGACCAACAGTGCCTAAATGTGCCATTAGTTGTTTTTTTTTATTCTGGTTTGTCTTTGGGTTTGGATCACTGTATGTAATGTTTAGTTTAATAGACTAAATATGTGTTTACTACACACTAATTAACTTTCAATGTATGCACTTGTCCTAACGTGGTTAATTTGCGCCATATGCAGTTATGCATAAACTACAGTATATATATGGAGGAACATTATATGAACGTCTTTTTTAAAATGTCATATATGTGAATATGTTGCTTTTTTTGTTTGTTTGTTTGTTTATTTTGGATCTTTCATTCCTCGTTGTATATGCACCATTATAAATAAACATCAGTGAATAATACGGGTTTGGAGTTGTAGATCTGTTACTATAGTAACGACCGCAATGGCATTAAATGATTCATATCTTAATGTTAAATAGTTTAATATAGTAAGACGACTGGATTCACACTTCCATATATTAATTATTGTGATATACACTTCTTGGCCAAAAGTATGTGGACACTAATTATTGTACTTCTGGGGTTGTTTTTCATGGATTGGGATGTAATATATATATATATATATATATATATATATATATATATATATATATATATATATATAATATATAATAAATATAATTGTATGCTGCAGCATTAATAGAAATTAAGGGATTAATTCCCATTAATGCTGCAGCATACAATGATATTTAGACATCATAGTATTGTGTGCTTCTAATTTAATATTTAATATATATATTTTTAACAATGGGTTTGAACAATGAAATATCATAAAAATTCCCAGAAATACATTGAAAGAATGGGTAGAACTATATATATATATATATATATATATATATATATATAATTATAATGACTTAATATGTACAATTAATCTAAGTCATTACTAGTAAATATAGTGGATTGATGATATATGTATTCAGTAAATGTACTTTCTCATCTTGGACATGCACATTAACAATAGTAACACTGCTGAGATAATA